>CM053582.1:86084966-86097466 GCA_028627135.1 Pseudochirops cupreus
GATAACATCTATAGCTGGAAGAGGCTAATTAGAGCTAATCTAACTCTCTCACTTTACAGATGGGGAAACTGAGGACCTGAGGCATTAAGACCTGAGACTTGCCCATGATCACACAAGGACTAAGTAAAAGAGTCAGGATTGGAACCCAGAGCCTCTGTGGTTTGGGGTGATTGTGGGTAAATCCCTTCTGCTCCCTGGGTCTGTTCCCTGCTCTGTAAAATAAGCAAATTGGACTAGGTGACCTCGAAAAGCCAAAAATATATGATCCTACTGAGTTAGCTGGTAGGTGGTGCAGTGGATTAGAGCATGGGATTTGGAGTCAGGAAGATGAGTTCAAATCCTGCTAACAACCTTTAACTTCGTAACCCTGTGACCCTATCTCAGCCTCAGTTTCCTCATGTGTAAAAAGAGAATCGTATTAACACCTACTCAAAAGGGTGGTTGTAAGGATCAAATGAGATAATATTTGTGAAGTACTTTGTAGAATTTAAAGTACCATATAAATGTTAGCTGCTGTCATTAATAAGAACTGTCATAACATAGCATTTTAACATCTATAAAACTCTTTGTATATATTATTTCATTTTATCTACTAGATTATAAGTATCCTGAGGGAAGGGACCACGGATTGTCTTAACTATGACTCTAACCCAATATACACTGAAACATTTGCAAATTTGACTAATGAGAACATTTCTCTCCTGGACAAATCATTTCATCCCCCTCTCCCCAGTCTAAGTTTCCTTATGCATAAAATAGGGTTCATAAGATTTGCCTGGAAAATAAATTATTTTAAAATAATTTTTTAAAATTTGCTTGGACTATCCTCCTCTCAAGGCTGTTTTCAAGGAAAGGATTTTTGCAAGCTATAAAGAGGTCTGTTTATCTCTGTTGTACTCTTCATCAAAGGTTTAAAGAAAGTATAGAACAAAGGACGGGGTGAGGCATGAGGGGGAAGGTCATCACCAACGGTAGCTCTGTGTGGTTTTGGCGTGGGTGGGTAGGGATTAGTGCTAGATTTGAGATCTTCATTGTGGTATGTTGGGGGAAAGAAGGAATAGAGATGCTTTCTCCCTGGTCTCCCTTTCATGGTGGTATCTGTCAATGTTCTGGATAAATCTGATAAACGATTGGACTAGTCTCAAAAAGAAGGAAAAGCTTCAAACAGTGTGGACAGATTGTGTCTGATCTGGAATCAACAAAATTCACAAACATCTATTCCCAGAGTACAGGATGCCTGCTCTATAAGTGTCTAACTGTGTGTATGTATATATGTATATGTGTGTATATAAATAGATACACATATGTGTGCATGTATGTATGTATATGTTGTTTTCTCCTTTAAAATATAAGTTTCTTGGGGGCAGCTAGGTGGCACAGTGAATAGAGCACTGGCTCTGGAGTCAAGAGGACCTGAGTTCAAATTTGACCTCAGACACTTAACACTTACTAGCCATGTGACCTTGGGCAAGTCACTTAACCCCAACTGCCCTGCCCTCTCCCCTCCAAAAAGCAAAATAAAATAAAATAAGCTTCTTGAGGGCAAAGGGTGTCTTCATTCTGTCTTTGTATCTCTACTTCAATGATGCACCTGGTAGTTCAAGGGATAGAGTGCTGGAACCTGGAGTCAGGAAGACATCAGTTCAAAGCCAACCTCACTTTCCAGCTGTGTGATGCTGGGCAAATTACTTAGCCTCTGTTTGCTTCAGTTTCCTCCATTGTAATATGGAGGTAATAACAGCATCTCTCTCCCAGGATTGTTTTGATGATCAAATGAGATAGTATTCGTAAAGTGATTGGCACGTAGTAGGCACCACTGTATATAAATGCTTATTCCCAGTGCTTAGAATGGTGCCTAGTACACGGTAAATGCTTAATTAATGATTGTCACAGATCTAGGACCTCAGAGATCATTCAAGTTTGACCTGTTTGTTGTACAAAAGAGGAAACGGAGACCCATAGAAGAGATGTGAGATCAGGGACTTTTGAGGTCTTCAAGCACAATTCCTTCCTTTCAAAAAACCAAGCACCAGAAAATGGATTGACTCCTCCAGTATCAAACAGATAGTGAGTGAGAGCCAAGATCTGAATCCAGTTTCCAAATCCAGATTGCTTTCAATGGAAGAAAAGCTGGGGGATAAGGACAAGGTAGAATTGGTCTGATGGTCTGCAGAAATCTCAACTCTCCATCACTCCTAGCATATGCAAAGCTGAGGGCAGAGCTCTGGAGGTCAGCATGTTTGCGGGAAGGGCAGACCTCTGATTCCCCTCCTTTCCGGCTCTAGATGGCCACCCATCCCTTCCACCTCTCCACCAGAGCCCGCAATTTCTTCCTTGTTTGGAGTTAACAGGTCAAAAAAGACAAATACAATTGTATAATCGTATTCTCTCTCCCCTCCCTTGAAAGATGGAGTCTCCGCAAGGAGAATTCTAGATTTATCATCCCCCTAATTAATAAATATCTTGTGCAGAAATAAAACACACACAATACCACAAAGTTCCCTTTGTGCGTGAGCAGACGGACCATGCTTTCCAGGGGAGACACAGTTCCAGCTTACTTTTATGCAGTAGGATGTTAACTTCACATTCTAATAAAAAAAATAAAATAAAATGAATAATAATAAACATTTGCCCAAGAGTCAAGATCTTTCAGGAGACCCCCTCATCATTTTTCTTCCCCGATCTCCGTTTTTACTGGATCCCATCCAGTGATCCTATGGCGGGGCATGGCCTTTTTTCTCCCGGGCAACAAAAAGTCTTTTGTCGTCCTAAAAGGCTGTCAAGTTTATCCAAATATTCTCAGCTTACGACTAGCCCTTTTCTGAATTGATATTTCCTATAAAGGGACACTTTGTATCTTTAAGAAGGACCGGGGTTCTGTGGAGTTGAGGGGAAGCAGCCTTGACTGAGACTGAAGAAGAGAAAACTTAAAGGGGAAGAGGGGCCCCAGAACAAGTGAGATAGAGGTGATCATGGCCGATTGCTCCAGGAGGGGAGAAAGCGAATCCATAAGGAGCGGCCTCCCTCTCCTCCTTGTCTCCTTCGCTCGGGTGCCCTCGCCAATCAGAGCCTTGGAAACTGCGAACTGTCTTTTCCATGTTTCTGCATCAGCTCTAATTTTGGCTAAGCTTGTCCAGTCTGTTCGCAGCTGCCAAGAGCATGAAGTAATGAGAACGCCCGCCTCGGCGGGTGAAAGCCGAATTCCTTCCAGCCGCGCAGAGTCGGGCAGTCCGTGTGTGCGCCTGCTTTCAGCACTCAGCTGAAGTGGACCTCATTACAGAGTCTGGCTCTGCCGGGGGTGGGGGGAGCCCGGGCCGAGCCTGGGCATCACCTCCTTCGGGCTGCTCCCCAAGCTCAGCGCCCCATGAGACCCGGCTAATTTAGCGTGTGTGTGTGTGTGTGTGTGTGTGTGTGTGTGTGTGTGTGTGTGTGTGTGAGATTTGTCTGCACTGAAGCACTTACTCTAGCGTTACAAAGCGGTGTGGAAAGAAGCAGAGGGAAGAAGAAAGAGAGAAAGACTGGAGAAGAGGGGAGACAGAGAGAAGAGGAAAAGGAAAAAGAGGAGAAGAGGAAGAGGAGGAAGGAAAAGGAAGTAAAAGAGGAAGAAAATGAGGGTAAAGGAGAAAAGGAAGAAGATGAAGAAAAAAGGAAAAAAGAAACTATCATGAAGAAGAGGAAAAACAAGAAGAATGAGAGAAAGATAAGGAGGAAGAAGAGGAAGAGGAGAGGAAGATGAGGATGGTAAGGAGGAATAAAAAGAAGAGAAAGAGGTTAAAGAAGTCCACATTTCTATAGCACAGAAACCTTTGCAAAGTATGTCACATACATCATCCTAATTGATTCTCCTAACCACCCCGTGGAGTAGATCCCGTTTTTAATCCCCATTTGAGAGATGAGGAAACAGTCCACAGACATTATATGAGGGTCCCAGAGTTGGCCAGTTCTATGTCTAGGGTAGGCTTGGAACCTGCCTCTTTCTGATTCCAAGTCCAGCATCTTGCCCTTAGCCCTGGGGTTTTTAAACTGAGGCCCTTGAGCAATTTGGTTTCCTTTGTAATCTTCTATATTGTATTTTTTGTTGCCATATCCAACTCTTTGTGACCCCATTTGGTGTTTTCTTGCTAAAGATATTGGAGTGGTTTGCCATGTCCTTCTTCAGTTCATTTCACAGATAAAGAAACAAAGGCAAACAGGGTTAAGTGACTTAGCCAGGGTCACACAGCTAGTGGCTGAGGCCAGATTTGAACTCACAAA
Source organism: Pseudochirops cupreus (assembly GCA_028627135.1). Taxonomy (NCBI): domain Eukaryota; kingdom Metazoa; phylum Chordata; class Mammalia; order Diprotodontia; family Pseudocheiridae; genus Pseudochirops; species Pseudochirops cupreus. Next base: position 86,089,221 of record CM053582.1, read on the forward strand.
GATGAGTCTTTCTGACTCCAAGCCTGGTGCTGTAAACACTATACCACCTGGAAAGAGTGGTCCAGAGGCTTCATCAAACTACCAAAGGGGTCCATGACCCAAAAAAGGTTAAGGACTTCTGCTCTATATTAATGGTCTCTAAAGTGGGGCCATGGCCCTCTGGGGAATTATGGTCTGATCCCAAGTCATACATGATCAGTTCATTGGATAGTAAGCAGATGGTTGGCATCCCAAATGCCCCCAAATAGAGGATTTGAAAGAGGCTTGTCTCCAACACAGCTACACCCACCATTAGCCCCAATATTCCCTCATCCACCCCCTCATTCCACTGTGCAAATTCTAAATCTCCATCCTTCTAAGGCAGGTCTCAGCCTCCTTGGAGCAAAACCATAGCCTTCATTTTAGAACCTTTTCATTTGACAATCAGTCAACAAGCATTTATTAAGTATAGACTGTAGACATGCCAGGCACTCAGAATACAAAGACAGAAATGAGATGTCTTGTGCAGGTTTCAATGGGAAAACTGCCTCCTTGCTCAGAATACCCACCTCCTGTCCACCATGTGACCTCTCTCCCCCCAGACCCCAGACTTCGGGTGGGACAGAGCAGGCAGAGTTCATTCCATTCTCTTTCCCCCCAAACCCTCGGCACTTCCCAGACTTTCCTGTTACTGTCAGGTACTTCCATCCTTCTGGGCTCTCACAACAAGTGAGAGCTCCTTTCAAGTCCTTACTCACTATCATTTCAGATTTGTACCAAGTTGTCAAATCTTGTCATTTCTATCTCCACAAGGACCTTCCTATATGTCTCCTTCCCTCTCCTCCTACATCCTCCATCTTATTTCAGTCAATATGCACTTATTAAATACCTACTGTGTACTTAACACCATGTTAAGCTCTATGTTAAGGGATTACAAAGAAAGTCAGGAAAGTCTTTGTTCTTAAAGAGCTCAGTCTAATGAGGGAAACAACATGCAAGCAGCACAAATAAACCACGTATGTATATATACATATAAATATACAAGGACTTATGATACATACAGATTAGACATATACATGTGTACATGTATACAGGTGTACATACATATGTGTGCACATGGGTAGATTTTTATTATATTATTATATATCATGTATTATTATATTATATATAATATAATATTTCCCCCAATTACACTGAAACAATTTTTAAACATTTTTTAGAACTTTTGAGTTCCAAATTCTATCCCTCTTTCCCTTACTCCCATCCCCACCTGACAGTGAACAATCCAATATAGGTTAATACATGTGCAATCATGTAAAACATTATGGATGTTTTAATATTGTCTTCCTCATTGGACCCCATTAGTTCCTCAAGACCAGGGGTTGTTTTCTATACACACACACACACACACACACACACACACACGTGTGTTTATACACACACACATATTCCTACACATGTGTATCTATATCCAGGACAAATTGGATATAATAAATAAACATTTATTAAGTGCCTACTGTATGCCTGGCACTGTATGCCTGGCACTGCAGAGTCCCAGATGGGAGGCACTGCATTAGAAGGGATTGGGAAATGCTTCTTGTAGAAGGTGGGATTTCTTTCTTGGCCTCTCACCTTCTAAATGGTCTCCCTGCCTCTAGTCTCCCCCAGCTCCAAAGTGATTTCCCCAAAGCACAGGTCTGATCATGTCACTCCCCTCTTCAATAAACTTCAAGGGCTCCCTACTAGTATAAAATATTATTTCATATTTACCCGATCATTTTTTCATTTCTATTTTGACATGATAGTTATGGCAGAATCACCTATTTATGACTGAAAGGGAACCTTTGAGGATGAATCCAATCCCTTGATTCTTTTTTTTTTTTAACATATGAGGAAACTGAGGCTTGGAGAGTTTGAGTGACTTGTCTGATCAAAATCACAAAGCTAGTCAGTGTACAAGGCAGAATTTGAACTCAAGTCTTCCTGACTCCAGGTCTAGCTAACTTTACATCACACTGCTGGCCCATAGCAGGTAACACAGTGTCATGGAAACAGCACTGGAATCAGAGGACCTGAGTTCAAATCCTGCCTTTGCCAATTACTATCTGTGTAATTTTTTCACTTCTTTCTGGACCTCAGTTTCCCACTTTATACAATGAAGAGGGTTGGAGCAGACGGTCTCTAAGATCTACAATCCCATTGCTAATTGACAATGTCTGGGCTTTGTTTCCCTATTAACAATCACTGGTGATATTCACATAGCTGCCTTACAGTTTGGGAGGCACTTTATGAATATTCTCTGATTATACCCAATAGATTATGAGCTCTGTAATGCCTTATCTAAATTTAGCATATCCCCTAATGCCTAAGAACATGGTTTTGTAGAGAAATAATCAATGTCTGTAGATTAGAGGAATGTGAACATTTCTCCTTCATGCTGCCATAATCCAAGGCTCACCGAGGAGGGCGAATTCAGACTGAGTATGAGCAGATGTCACGATGATAGATGATTTTGAGCTGGCAAATATTTTGACTTGAAGTTACTTTTCTTTCTTTCTTTTTCTCTTCAAGAAACTCTAATTGCCCCTCTGGAGTCTAGCCACTAATTGAATAGTGTTTGGCTTTTCTGTGCCCTCCCATTCAGAATCCTCCCCCTCCACCCCACTCCCATCCCCATACTCAGGAGAGTTGCTTCCAACCAATTCTATAGTCTTGAAATAGTCTTCATTCTACCATTTTGCAAGGAAGTCTTAAGATGGTGTTCCTGAACACCAGGCCATGGGAAGACATCACTAACCTAGCTCTAGGCTTTTCTTCCTTGTCTCCTCAAGATGAGAACTGAGCCAAGTTCTGAGCTCTTAATTAATATCTTTATTAGCAATGAAAAGTTCAAATGTAATGAGCGACAATAAGCTATAATCGGTAGTGAGTCAGACCTTAAATCAACAAGCGTGTATTAAGAGCCTTGGCAGTATGCCAAGTGTTGGGTATGCAAAGAAAGGTGCAAAGTAGTCCATGCCCACAGGGAGCTCCCATTTTAAACGGGGAGAAAACAGGAAAACAACTAGGTATGTATGAGATTTGTAGTAGGTAATCTCAGAGAGTCAAGACCTGTATTCAAGACCCAGCATGATACATACTGACCGAGTGACCCTAAATATGTCATTTAATCTTGAGGTTCCCCAGAAAGTTTTTAAGGCTGTAAATTTCAGGTGATTCGCTTCTCTGCACTGGTAAAGGATGTTGCTCTCTGGAGATGCCCAATATCTGGTCTGGTTTCAAAAAAAAAACTGTGCATTCTCACTCTTGGACCACTTAGAAGCTGAGTCAAGACACTATGAATCCCATTCTGACCCCAAGAAATGAACTGGTCCCAGGAGCTGCTGACGATAGGACAATTACAGGGTTGTCTGTGTACAGACAAAATAGAGCAAAATGAATTGAGCAACACCAAATCATTCTGGGGAAAAGCTTAGAGTTGTGGGGATGTCTTCTTCAAATATAGCATTGAGAAAGAGCTGAGGTATTTGTTTCTTAAACAAAAATAATAATATAAAAATGAACACTCTGCTTGTGAAGCAGGAGAGAGGCTAAAGGTTTGGCGGGTGGGACACTTGATTTATAGAAGGTTATATGTACCAATATACAGAGCTAGAGAGTGCATTCTAAGAGTTTGGGCTTCCTATAAGGAATAAGAAGAGAGAAAAGAAGAGAAGAGGAGAGGAAAAGAAGAGAAAGAGAGAAGAAGAAGAAGAAGAAGAAGAAGAAGAAGAAGAAGAAGAAGAAGAAAAAGGAAAGAAAGGAAGGAAGGAAGGAAGGAAAGAAGGAAAGAAGGAAGGAAGGAAGGAAAGAAGGAAGGAAGGAAAGAAGGAAGAAAACAAGGAAGGAAGCAAGAAATGGAGAGAGAAGAGACTAAAAAGGAATGAGGGAGAGAGAGAAGAGAAAAGAAAGGAGAGAAAGAAGAGAGGATAAAGAAAGAGAGAGAAGAAAAAGAAAGAAGGAAGGAGAGGGGGAGAGAGGTGAAGAAAGAGAAAAGAGAAGAAAAAAGAGGGAGGGAGGGAGGAAAGAGAGGAGAAAGAGGAGAAAGAAGGGAAGAAAGTCATTTCAGTATAGGCTAAATCAAAGGTTTATGCCTCGAGTTACAGAATCATACTAGGCCTGAAGCTGTAAAGGACCTCAGAGGTCATTTAGTAGAGACCCTTCATTTTACAAAAGAGGAAACTGAGGCCCCATGTCATGCAAATCATAAAGGGCAATGGATTCGAACTCAGATCCTTTCACTCCAAATCCAGCACTTTTTCCAATGCATGTGCTGACTCCAGTTTCTCAAAAACATAAGATTTAAGGCTGTAAGGAAGTACAGACCTTCCCAAGGCCCAGTGGAAAGAACTCCAGATTTAGGATCAAAGGACCTGGGTTTAAATACACGATCTACTGCATACTACTCACGTAACCTGGGACAAGACATTTGACCCTCCTGGGCCTCAGTGTTCCCATCTGTAAAATTAGGAAGATTGCAGTAGTTGGGCTGTAAGCTCCCTTCTTGCTTGAGATCTGTGGTTGTCAAATCCTACATGGAAGTGCTTGGATTCTTTAAAGAATAGACTCTGGCTGAGACAATCCATTACAACAGGGAAGACCCTGAGCCTAGGGAAGGACTTGATGGCATGACTAGGAGGCAGAAGAGTTGAGTTTCAATCTTGGCTTAATAGGAGCCCAATCAATGCTTGCTGGTTGATTAATTGATTGATCAGGTCACTGTTTCCCCTTTGGAAGGCTCCATAGAAAGTACTCGAGAGCAAGGCCAGTTACCTTGTTTTTGTCTCTGGATTCCCAATGCCCAGTGCAGAGGCTGGCATATGGTAGATAATTAACGGCTGCTTGTTGACTGATTTTTTGACTAGAGTATAAACCTGAGGACAGAAGAATGGGTTCGTTCTTTTCTTTGTTCCTAGCATGCAGTAGGTATTTAATAAATGCTTGCTGATTAATTACAAAATGAAAGGGTTGGATTAATACTGGGAGCAACATTATTCGGTTGAAATCTCTTCTTTGGGGTGCATTTCTCTCCAGGCACCTGGGATCTGGGTTTTTTGTTTTTGTTCATGTTTTTGTTGTCCAAACTAGTACACCAGACCCAGAGAGCATGTTAGGCAAGGAAGCATGTTAATTAAGCAGGTTTTCTTCCCTGATTTTTTATTCATAATCTGACAATATCAGTGCAAACATCTGCCAGAGTAATTAATATCTGCTCCCCAGAGGAGGGCCTTATAGGTGGTGGCATCTTTGGAGGCCTTACTCTTATACTTTTTTGTGGTTTTAAGAAGAAAGGAAATAAAAAGTCCAAGAAATACCCCAATTAAAATGTTCCTCGCTTCTCCTACACCCGAGTTTCAATCCTGGATAATTGTGTTCCCAGGCCTTTGAGAGCCCACGGGGGTGTCAGGTACAACCACAGATCATTTCTGTCATCTCAATACCATATGATTAGATTTTTAATAAACCGTTTTGGCAGCATTTCCTGGGCTTGAATAGATATTGAATGGGTTTGCTCAGGCCTTTGAAAGGGAGCTGGGGAACATCATTGTGGGGGATGCACTTTCAGTCCCCTTAAAATATTTTGTCAAAAGTGAGCAGCCCTATGCACCAGTATGGTGCATTGGTGGAGGGGCGGGGAATAGCTCAAGAGTATGACTTAAGAGAAGGCTCTGGCTGCCACTCTGTGGGTTTCGTTAATAGTTTCTGAAATTGCTTTTGAGTTTAGGGGGCTGGGGCAGGCTCTGAACACAGGCTCTGGGTTACATATCTCCAAACAGGCAGCATTCAGAAAACCTCTGTTGGTCCAGACATGTCCAGCCCTTGCAAGTTCCAAGGGCTTGGGTGCATTTCCAGTGTGGACAGCTTCTTAGGATTGGATTCTAGATCTGGAAGGTCCAAGAGGTCATTTAAACCCCCTTGGTTCACATATGAAGTAACTGAGGCCCTAAGAGACCAAGTGATTTGTCTTTGGCTCTGGGTATTTTTTTCTGGCTGTCCCCTATGCCCTCCTCTTCTCCAGCTACTGAAGAATTGGGCTTCCTTCAAGTCCCAATTAAAATCCTACCTTCTACAGGAAGCCTTCCCTAATCCCTCTTAATTCCAGTGCCCTCCCTCTCTTAATTATTTCCCACATGCCCTGTATACAGCCTGTCTGCATGTTGTCTTCCCCTTGAGACTGTAAGCTCCTTGAGGGCAGGGATGGTCTTGTGTCTCTTTCTGTATCCTCAGTGCTTAGCCCTGGCACACGGACGCTTAACGAATGTTGATTGTTTGACTGTCCCAAGGTCACATAGGCCTTGTTATGGAGGGAACATAAACCCAAGTCTTCTGACTCAAGCTGTTGTACCAGAACAATGGTATACCACCTGGGGATAACTGAGGCACTTAGGCTCAGACTCCATTGTGACCCAGAAGTCATGGCGGCCTTTGCTTGTTGGTCACTCCTGATCAGACATACTGAGAGTTTCACATGGGGGAAATCAATACCTCTCATTCTAAAACTTTCCATATGAGCTCAGATACATACTGACGGTGAGACCCTGGACCAGTCAATTAACCTCTCTAGCCCTCAGCCAGCTTTCTAGATTGTAAATTTCACTTGCGTTATTGTCCTGTATTAGTGAATGGAATTTTCCACACCAGAAGTTTACTCCAGGGCCAGAACACCCCCTTCCTTCTCTACATCTTCTCCCAGCAGCATATTTATCATGTCAACATTTTATTATATAGTTCTAGAAGTGGCCACTGGGCAGGGAGCTCTGGGTTCAAACTCTGCCTCTTACACGTACTAGCAATGTGCAAATTATTTGCTTATTAGCAATAAGCAAATTATTTGCTTATTAGCAATACGCAAATCACTTAACCACTTATGCCCCTTAGGCAACTGCCTTGATGGAGCTTACAAAGCAAACTATAAAAGGATTTTATTCTGCGTTGGTGAAGAGACTTCCCACATGAGGTTTCCCTTCCCTCCCCTTCCCCACCATGCTGATGAAATCCTAGATCATCTGTGCATTGATATCAACTCATATGCAGGAAAAGAATGGGCTTATAGGGTCCTAATTTAGAACTAGAAGGACCCTCAGAGTCCATCTGGTACAACCATTCATTTTACAGAGGGGGAGATTGAGTCAAAGAAGGTTGAGTAAGATAAAACCAAGACTCAAACCCAGACCCTTTGGCTTTATGGAAATCCAGCCCTCTTTGTACTAGGTCTTCCTTCCTCATTTTTTCTGAAGCAAAAGTGAAGGCAATAACTAGTCCCAGCAAATATTGTAGGGTCACAGATTTAGAGATATGAGGGCCCTCAGAGTCTGATCCCCTCATTTTATAGATGAGGTTATGGAACTGGGGCAAGGAAATATATCTAGTAAGTGGGGGGGGCACCTGGACATATCCATGAAAATTATTGAATTCAGTGACTTATGGGGCATCTAAACAGAAAAGAAGATGAAAAACTATATTTTAAAAGATAATTTCCACCAGAAGTCAGGTTTTTGCTTCTTTGTGGCCATATACTTTTAGAAGGCTGGTAAGATATGTATTTGATTTTTTCCTAGAGATTTCAAACAAAAGAGTTTGTCAGAAGGAATTTGAGGATTGTAAGATTCACAGTTAGGATTAGGGCTGATCTAGTACCACCGATTTTACAGATAAGGAAACCAAGTCCTAGAAAGAGGTGGACCAGGGGGCAGGTAGGTGGTGTAGTGAAAAGAGAACCCGCCCTGGAGTCAGAAGGACCTGAGTTTAAATCCAAACTCAGACACTTGACACACTTACTAGTCTAGTGACCTTGGGCAAATCACTTGACCCCAATTGCCCTGCCTTCCCCCCTCCAAAAGAAGAAAGAAAGAAAGAAAGAAAGAAAGAAAGAAAGAAGAAAGAAAGAAAGAAAGAAAGAAAGAAAGAGGTGGGCCTGAGGGGTCCAAACTCAGAAGTGTATTGTGAAATTCCCCCTTTATTTTCTCAGACATCCTCCATGGGGCACATTTAAGAAAGTATCAGAGCTGGGATTAGAACCCACAGCCTCTAACTTCCAAACCGGCATGTTTCTGCCTACAGCCCACTTCTCCCTTCCTTTTCCCCAGAAGGGAGAGTTTCCCCCAACAGCCTGTATGGGACTCCAAGGCTGTCTGTGAGTGAGGTCCCCATTTACTTCCTTCAGGACAAATAGGTCTTATCCTTATTTGCACCCTATGGGTCATTTGGGGGCAGAGTTGTCAAGGGGG
>CM053582.1:86103259-86154854 GCA_028627135.1 Pseudochirops cupreus
TTAGTATATTCTAGAATAGTCTATTAAAGTATCATTATATTAAATATGTAATTTATGCATTACACAAGCATTTAATATATATTATACAGTATGTTATAACAGTATATTATATAACATGATGTTATCATGTATTAAAGCATATCAAATAATATAATTATTCGTATATTCTAGAATGGGCTAGTGAACAATCCAAAAGGTCAGCACAGAGTCAGCATGGCTTTATCAAAAACAGCTCACACTACCCTTGTTTCCTTTGTTGGCAAGGTCGGCAATTTGGAAAGTCAGGGCAAAGTTGTAGAATGTTTACAGACCAATGGCACAGTGGATATAGTGCTGGATCTGGAGTCAGGAACACCTGAGTTCAAATTCAGCCTCAGATACTTACTAGCTGTGTGACCCTGGGCAAGTCACTTAACCTCTAGCTGTTTCAGTTTCCTCAACTGTAAAATGGACATATTAACAGCACCTATGTCCCAGGGTTGTTATAAGGATCCAATGAGATAATATCTTTAAAATACTTAATGCAGTGCCTGGCACAGAGTAGGTACTTAGTAAACATTTGTTCTCTTCTCTCCCCCCTCTTTAAAAATCCATGCTTGGCTCCCGTACTCCTTAACATTTTTCTCAATTATTTGGACAAAGGCATAGAAGGCATATTTATCAAGTGACACAAAGTTGGGAGCCATAACTGACACACCAGACATTAGAATCAGCATCCAAACAAATTGTGAAAGGCTAGGACACTGGGCTGAATCTAATAAGGTAGGATTTGAGAGGGATCAATGTAAAGTCTTACACTTGGGTCTAAGAAATCAACTTCACAAGAACAATGTGGGGGAAGTATGATTCAACAGTTTATCTGAGGAGGCTATGGGATCTTTGGTGAGTACAAGCTCAATATGAGTGAACAGTGGGGCATGACAGTCAGCCAAAAGTGCCAATGGGATCTTAGACCATGTTAAGAGAGGTATGACTCCCCCAGAACAAGGAGATGCTAGTGTTTTTGTGATTTGCCTTTGTCAGACCACATTTGGAATGTTATATTCTTCTTGGAGTACCATTATTTTAGGAAGGAAATTGATAAGCTAGAGAGTTTCCAGAAGGAAGGTGACAATAATGGTGATGGACTTCAAGGAGATGCCATATTAGGAGTGGTTGAAGGAACCAGGGATGCTGCCGAGGACCAAGATACAAATTATCATCTAGCAGGCAATGCAGTTCACATGCATACATCAAATGAATTACAAACAAAACCAACTCAAAACCAATCCATTGAAAGGAAAGGAAGCTTCAGGAGGCACCTTCCAATCTAGTTGGGCAGGGGCCTATTTTCTTCTCTGCATTTTTCTTTCTTCTTCTGTAAAATGGAAGGACTGATCTAGATCATCACTGAGGCCCTGTTTGAGACAGAGCAAATCAGTTTTGATGCTAGGTGCTACAAAGGACCCTTTGAGGATATTTGGTCCAATCTCCCATCTGGGGCAGGAATCCCTTGGACAAAGAGATGAGTAAGGCCACACAGATAGTAGGTAGGAGAGATGGAGATAAATCATCTTCCAAATCCTTCCATGGTCCCAGTCATGTTATCTCTCTTAGGATACCTTGACTGACTGAGACTTCACTATTTGAAGGAATCCACCCTCTTCCCATCTCTACTGCTGAGTCTCCTAGGATCTATGTGGTCTAATATAATTCTGCTCAGTGCTTAAATCTTTTCAAACTGGTCTACTAACTAAATTTAACTCTCCCATCTCCTACTTCTGTGTATTTGCCCAAGCTGTCCCCCATTCCTGGAATGCCCTCCTTCTTCATCACTGCTGAGCCCCTGGGGGTTAGATTGGTCTAACAGAATCCAGTTCTCTGGGGTTCAGGAAATTCTGGATTGATTGATTCTTTCATTTGTTTCTGGATGCAAGAGCCTCTGTTTTGATCACCAATTTTCCAATTTATTCCTGATGGGTCAGGGCTCCAGATGGTGGCTGTTGATGAATGCCTAAGTAGGAGACAAATAGCAGATGTTGCCAGTGCCGGACTAGACACATTTTTAGAAGGAAATTCAGGCTGATTGGGATCTGCTGAAGGAGAATGGAGGAAAGTTTGGGGATAGGGGTTTGCATGTGTCTGTATTCAGGTTACACAAAAGGTCAAGTGACCTCATTTCTGATGGAAGCAGGCAGTGGACCACATCTAACATGGCTCTGTGATTTTTTTGTAGCTTTTTTCTTTTTTTTTTGGTTCTACTGTCTACTGTTTAATCTAAATCAGTAAAGTATAAGTTACACTCAAGGGGGGAACATGAGAGGTGGTTGAGATAGATGCTTGCCATCAGCCCCAAACTCGTCTTCTGTTTTGACATTTTAACTCTGGCATTCTGCAGAGTGATCAGACATTGCTGTAAGCATTCTCTATCCACCACCTCCCACCCCTTTAAAGCACAGAAAATAATGAAAGAGGGAAAGAGGGAGAGAAGTGGGAAAGGAAGAGTAGAAAAGGAGAAGAGAGAAAGAAAGGAAGAGGCAAAGAGATACAGAAACAACAGAGGGGACCAGAGAAGGAGGAAAGACTGGAAAGAGGGATAAAGAGAAAGAAACAGGAATATAAGAGAGTCAAAAAGAAGTGAGGAGAGAGAGGCATGGGGAGAAAAATGAGAAGAGAGAAGAGGAGAGGAAAGGAGAGGAGAGAGGAATGAGAATGGCAGAAAAATGGGGAAAGGAAAGAAAGAGATAGGAAAGGAACAGAAGAAAGGAAATGTTAGGGAGAGGCATTGAGGAAGAGGAGGGAAGGAGCAGGTTAGAGAAAGATCAAAACAAGAACAGAGGAGGGAGAGGAGAGTCAGAGAGAGGCAAGATAGGAAGAAAGGGAGAAAAATGGGAGTAGAAAAAGGAGGAAGAGTAACAGAGAGAGAGAAAACCATAAGAAAGGAGGATGGAGAAGGATCAGAGACAATGAGAAATACAAAGAACAACTAAGGAAAACTCTTTCCACCAGGGTGATTGAGTGACCTTTTGTGATCTTATACCCAGCACTGGATGGTGCATGGTAGGTCCACACCTTTGAGCAAGGAAATAAATAGTATTTTCCCCATTTCCACTCCCCACTGGAACTCCAGTGGAGACAGATTTTTATCAATAGACTTGAATTTCTCTTCCCTGATCTTCCATCCATGTTGTTCTATGGCATGTGCCTCCCTTGTATTTCTCCAGCAGCATTTCCATCCCTACTGGCTGGTTGTTGCAGAGTTGTTGATGGTCACTACCCACTTTACCCCACACTGTCCCACCTCACCTGCCACTCACCTTTGTGTCAGAGGAGTTAGATGGTGAGATAAGATGTTGATATGGCTTGATTCCTTTAATTTACTAAACAAACACAGCCCACCAGGAAAATAGGAGCTGAGACCCAGGCTGGCTATGACAATCTCACATACTCTGTCACCAACTCAAAAAAAAATGCTGGAATGAGAAGCTCAGAATGGAGCAAGGAGGTAGTTAGTAATCCCTGAACCCTCATCCCACCCCAGGCTTGGATATTCTCCTGGGCTTATCAGCTTAGGGTACTTCCCACACTTATTTGGAGGAAATCTAGAGTTAGACCACAGGCCTGTACTCCCACCAGAGCAGTTCACACCTGAGCCTGCCCCCTTTCCAGGCAAAAGCCAAGGCCATAGTAGGGCTCTATATCCTCTTGAAAATATCTTTGGCTGAAGGTGGAGAGGGGAGAGAAGACTTGGAGAGCTGGGCCAACCTTTCTGAGCCCTCCTTGAAGGGCACTGGGCAGGCTAGAGAGGAAAGGTGAGAACATTTACTAGTCAGTTCCTATCCCCCTTTCACCACCACCTCCATACATACAAACTCTTTCCGATTGTCAGGTTTGAGTGCATAACTCCCCTCCTCCTGTGCATCTCTCAAGGAGCTAATGGCATTTTTTTCCTCCTATTTTGCTTTTCTTTTGCTCTGAAGCTATGATTTCATCCATGTAGGGAGCTCCCAATGTGAGAAAGTCCTTCCACATAAGTAGATTGGTAAATCTTCTAAAACTTACAGTCATCAAGGATTGCCTGGGGGCACATAGAATTTAAGACTAGAAGGATCAGATGGGCTCTGAGAGCCTTTCTAGGTCTACATCTTGGTTCCTACAGTCCTAAGTTGGAAAGGTTTCCAACTTGGCTCAGTATACCAAAGTTCATCCCAGAATTGGCCACTGGGTGATGCCTCTTTTGACCACAATTCCTCTAAGCAACCATCAAGGGGTCATGCATGACCTACATGGGTGAGAAAGGAGAGAGTGCCCACCCCAAGGGAGTACAGGTTCTTGATGGATGAAAAACAGTTCCAGTTAGAGCTCTCTCAAAACAGCTTTCTTCTCTCTCTCATTTGTCAATAACTTTTGGGTAGCAGCAGTCAGACCTCGCATGTCAGGGACCTGGCTTAAGCCGAGGGAGTTATTTTCCTAAAAGTGTCCTTATGACACCTTCCGCCCTCTCTTCCCTCCTTCTATCCTTCACCTACCCTCCCCCTCCACCCAACAAGCAGGTGAAGATCCAACCCCAGTGGCCAGCCTTGCCGTGCCCCCCTCATCTACTTGGAACTGGGATGACCCCTTTTTCCTCCTCCACATTTCTCATTAACTCTTGACCAGATCACCAGGAAGCCCCCTTAATGAAGGTAGGAGGCTAGATTTATGAGTTCACCCAGGCTCCGTGTCCGCATATGGACTGAGGTGTTTCTCTAGATGCCTTCTTTCCCCCTGCCTTGTTCCGTTACAAGAATGGACTTTCTGTTTCAGCTACTTGTGAAAGCCATAAATTGTAGGGGGTTTTTTATGGAAGGGAGGGAGGGAAAGAAACACAAAACTTCATGCCTCCAGCTTATTGCTCTAAATCAGCTCGTGGGTCATTAAAGAGAAGGGGGTCGAGGATGGAAGGGAGGGCAAAGGGAGGGAAATCTCCCCCTGGCTCCTGCCAAATAAAATTCATATGTTGGCCAAGTTGTCAGAGACCGATCCTTGCAAAGTTTGGGATGAGAAGGTTTATGGCACTCTCAGCTTCTGGGGAATGGTGTTAGAGCAAAAGGACTCTGGGTCAGCCCACGATGGCCAACTCCTGGCTGGTCTGTTTCCCTGAGCGAGCACGCTAGGAATCCATTAGGCTGACTGACGACAGATGCCTTAGCATTCCGGCCTGCACAACACACCTCTGATGAGGCCAAATGCTGGACTGGGCCCATGAATATGTGAAATAAATGGCCCAGTGCAGCAGCCACAAATGAGAAGAGCAGGAAACCTCAAATGATGTGCAAAAAAAATCATAAAGGTTAAATAATTTTTCCATCACTTGAGTTTCATAACTCAGCATTTCTGATGTTGGTGAATTATGAGGCTGGGGGAGCTGGAGGGAGGGAAGGGAGGGGGGACAGGGTAGGGAAGGGGTGGTTGTCTGTCCAAGATCAGTGAGGCCTTTGGGGATCCAAACTGGCACACGGTTCAGCCGAACAGGGGAAAGGGAGGAAACATGAGCCCTGAACTGGCCACATGAGCCCTGAACTGGCCAGCAATTTCCTCTGGCTGGTGTTGGAAACCAGCCCTTAGAACCCAGAGTCTTCCTCTCAGGGCAGCTCACTGAGTGCTGGTCACCAAGGGAAACAGAGCTTGGCTGTCCATTCTAGAGCCTTCCAAGAGTCAGCTTGGAATTCAGGGCAGAAGGGGACCCTTTGGATTTGGACTGATTCTGGTCTTAGTTCCTGCAAATACATCCACCCACTTCAATTGTCAGAGAAGGGAAGGGGGCAAATATCCTCCAGTGGGAAGGAGCTCTCAGTGGGAATGCAGCAGTAAGTGGCCTGGATTTGGTGTCAGCAGCCTGAGCCACTAATTATTATCTGCAAAGCACTTAATACCTCTGGGCCTCAGTTTCTCTATTGGACGCTGAAGCCTCAAGCTTATGATCCTGTTCCACAGGTAGTGCAGTATCCTTACTAGTTGCATAATCCTGGGCAAGCCACTTAACCACTATCTGCCTCAGTTTCCCCATCTATAAAAAGAGCAGGTCAGACTAGCTGTCACTTAAGGTGCCTTTCAGCTCTGAATTGGGATCCAGTATTAAATAGAGACAGATGCTTAGTGTGAGTGACTTTATGTACAGTGGGATGTGATCCTCACAATTCAATATATGGAAACCAAACCAGGACATATAGGTTTGGTTCTCTCATCCTTCCTCCCCTCCTGGGTTCAACTTAATTCATTAAATATTTATTAAGCACCTACTATGTGCCATGCAATGAGAGCTAGGTGGAACAGTGAATAAAACTCCTGGCTGAGTCAGGAAGACTCATCTTCCTGAGTTCAAATTTAACTTCAGACACTTACTAGCTGTGTGACCCCAGGAAAGTCACTTTACCCTGTTTGCCTCAGTTTCCTCATCTGTAAAATCAGCTGGAGAAAGAAAAGGCAAACCACTCCAGTGTTTTTGCCAAAGAAACCCCAAAGGGGGTCACAAAGAGTCATGACTAAATGACTGAACAGCAAAAATGTGTCAGGCTCTGTGCTGAGTGAAGGATTTACAAGGCAAATGTATGGTCACCTCTGGCATCTGTAACCTTTAGGTGTGGCCCAGTCTGGGTCCCCTGAATGCAGATATAGAAGACCACTTGATACAGAAAATTTGGAGTCAGAAGAGTTGATGCCTGAGCAACGTCAGACCAGTTACTTATCTCTGGATCTCATTTTCCTCATTCGTAAAATGAAGGCATTGAGCTAGCTAACACCTGAGCCCCCTTCCTGCTAGTCCCCAGTCCATGATCTTGTGAATCTGACACAGTAGCTAGAAATACATTTATTCAGCTGAGCAGGGAGGGTTTCGACCTCCGCGGGGTTCCCCACGTAGTTATTGCCTTTGGATTGTGGTTTTTTCCCTCCTCCCACTGACCACAAGTAGGTGAGAGGATCTGAGCACCAGAAGAGCCAGGGTCAGTAACAGGTCTAGTATGCCTGTCTCCTCAGCCTTGACCTTGCTGCGCCCTTAAAGGGGCTGGGATGAAAGAACCAGGGGAACCAGTTTGTGCTCAGTAGGAAATCGTTTATACCTTTGCTCAAAGTCCTGATACAATTTTTGCACAGTCTGACTCATTTCTGTGGATGTTTTCTCTTCTTCATATCATTCAAGTATTCCACCTGATAAATATTTGCTAGGCACTTACTATATACAGACACTCCACTTCCCACTTGGCACAGGTCGTCCCTAAGCCTGGAAATGCACTCCCTCCTTGAGTCGACCTCACAGAATCCCTAGCTTCCCTCAAAAGCACCACCTCCCTGGGGGCAGCTAGGTGGCACAATGAGTAGAGCACCTGCCCTAGAGTCAGGAGTACCTGAGTTCAAATCTGACCTCAGACACTTAACACCAGCTGTGTGACCTTAGGCAAGTCATTTAACCGCAATTGCCCTACCTTTCCTCCTCCAAAAAGAAAAAAAAAAGTACCACCTACTAGTCAAGCCCTTTCCTGAGACCTCCAGTTCCTACAACTGTCTCCCAAACTGGACTAGCAGTCAGGAATTACTGGGCTCAAATTCTGTCTCCATTATCAATATCTCCAGTCAAATTACCTCCCTACTTTGCACCTGGATTTTATCACCCATAATATCAGAACCATCATAGCACATACATCACAAGGTCATTGTAAGAATTAAATAAGATCATTACAGCCTTTGGTCATTGTAGTAGCTCTTTGTATATATCAAGCAATCAACAAGCATTTATTAAATGCCTAATGTATACCAAGCATTGTGCTAGGTGCTGGACAAGGATAAAAATGAAGTAATCCCTGCCTCCAAAAAGTTTATATTATGTTGGAGGAAACTACAGTACACACGTAAATCTATAAAATAATACACAAAATACCTTGGTGCAATGACTGGGGTGGGGGGAGGGATTAAGAAAGTTTGCCTTGTGTAGGAGGTGACATTTTATTTCGCTTGCATTTACTTACGGACGTACATTATCATGGCTAATATTTATATAGTATTCTAAGTAGTTTACTTTCTACTCGGGAAGAGGGAAGGCATGGGCACTGTGTGCTCCAGCACAGCAGGAGAGATCAGGGAGGAGGGACAGTCTCTGTTTCTGGATATTTAGGATACACAGCATTGGAGGTATGAGTCTAGAGCCGAGACTGGAGAGAGGAGGACAGACTCAATGGTTTACTTGGGGCATTGATTACTCAAGGGGACGGTGATGTCACTGTAGGCTTTGGAGAGGACCAACAGGGCTGGAAGAGGTAAAGCCTCATCCTGATCCCCATCTCTAAGTCAGTTAGAAACAAGGGAAGGGGAAGGAGTCCTGTGGGATCCCAAATTCCGTGTTCTGGAATTAGCTTCTGTAGAATTCCAGTGGCAATGGGGAAATCTTGAAGTAGGAAGAACACTAGCATGGCCAACCAAGCACAGTCTTTGTCTGGGAAACAGAGGAGGGGAATCACAGAACCCTTCTGGCAGAATGGAGAGAACCTGGGTGACTTTGAGAACCTCCTCCAGCCAGACAACCTGTTTTAAGTCCCAGCTCAGTGACTCTTCTCTTTGACCTGGAGTAAATCATTTAAACAAGTTAACTTGTGCCTCAGTTTCCTCATAGATAAGTTGAAGATAATAATATTTGCAGTGGCAACCCTATAGACCTAAGAAAGAGTTATAGAAATGTGAGTTGGGATCAGGTAGATCAAATGGGACCATGCGTATAAAGCACTTTATAACTTCTAAGGCACCATCTAAATGTCAGTTTCACCATCACTGCTTTCTCATTTTCTCATCTTGGACTGAAGACAAGTCTCTATCCTGCTATGATTTTCGTCTAATCTTCTATGGACTATTGAGCCAATGGACAACATGAATGCTCAGTTGTGATTGAATTACAGTATCAGGATGTAAGCAGTTCTTCATCTTTGATGTAACTCCTAGAACACAGAGAAGGATGGGGGTGATGGGTACCATGCCCTGTTTCCATGCAGTTTCATTTCTTCCACTAACTTTGTCTTCTTGGGGACTGTCCCATTGCGTGTAGTTTAATGATTATGAGTATTCATGGTGGCAACAACTATTAAAACATCGTGGTGACCTTCTTCTAACTCTCTGTTATGACCAGGTGCCTGGAGGCCATGATTCTGTCTCTGTGATTCTCTAGCTCAAGTACAGTTTTTCTGTGGAATTCTCAAGGATATTTTGACATCTTTGGAGTAAAGGGATTTGTTATCTATTACCTTACAAATGGTAGCAAGAGATGGGTAAAAATTTCTAGTCACTGACTGCATCTTTATATGCATCTAGTAGAAGTTCAGTGTTACCCACATAGGGAGGTATTGCAATTTCTACCATTTCCTGGAATAATATTCATCAGCCAACAAGTATGGGGTCCTTGACAATAACTTTTTCTGTAATTTCTAGTCATTCTGAATCTGTCGTAAAACTCTCCACGTTTACAAAGTACAAACAAATAGTAAGAACAGGACAGAGATTGGATGTGATTTAGTCTCTGTCCCTCTTCTTATTCTTATTATTTTAGCAGTGTTTTTATATTTTATATTTATATTTTGTTCATATTATTATTATTCAGTAGCATAGGTGATTCCTTATATGGAAATGCCTTCTACCAATACAAGTTTATCTTCTTGTGCAACATAAGAACTTAGAGACTTGCCCAGAACTGCACCTGGTATAAGGAAAACCCGAACTTAAATCCTGCCACAGGCATGTACTGGCTACACGACCCTAGGCAAGTCACTTCACCTTTGTCTGCCTCAATTTCCTCATCTGTAAAATGGGAGCAATCATAGCAACTACCTCCCAGGGTTGTGGTGAGGATGAGATAATATTTATGAAGTTGATTGCAAACCTTCAAGTTCTATAGAAATTCTAGCTATCATCACCATCATCATCATCATTATCATGTGACTTGCCCAATCACACAGCTAGCATGTGTCAGAAGCGTGACTCAAGTAGAGTTCCTCCTGGCTCTGAGGTCAGCTCTCTGGTCACTATGCCTTATGGCCTCTCCCACTATTATTTTTATTATATTAAATTGTAAAATATAAGGGGCAGCTAGGTGGCTTGATGGATAGAGCAACGGGCTTGGAATCAGGAAGACTCATTTTCCTGAGCTCAAATCCAGCTTCAGACACTAGCTATGTGACCCTAGGCAAGTCACTTCACCGTGTTTGCCTCAGTTTCCTCATCTGTAAAATGAGCTGGAGAAGGAAATGGCAAACCACTCCAATATCTCTGCCAAGAAAACCCCAAATGGAATCACAAAGAGAAACTACCCAACAACAACAACCAAGTATAAGGTAATATGATTGCTATGAGATTATATTGCAATACCTCCTATATCTATACCACTTTCAGATCGCAAAGCTCTTTGTACACAGTATCTCATTTGATCCTCCAGACAACCTTGTAAGGCTGATACCATTCCTTTCCTCATTTTTTTTCCTTTTGGATCAAGTCTAAGATTTCACTGCTGTAGTAAACTCCTCCCAGAGAGGAAATTCATTTTACAAGTGCAGATTTGCATGTCCTTCACTGCCTTCCTCTCAGAGAATTTCCTCTCTATGCACTGAAAATGATTTGCCTGAGGCTGGACAGCACCTGTGTGTTAGGAACAAATGTTGAGCCTGGGGTTTCCTGGCACCAAGGTCAGCTCTTTACACATTACACCATGCTGCCTTTCACCCCCATTTTACAGTTGGGAGAACTGAGACTCGGAGAGATTAAGTAACTTCCTCAAGGTCATACCACTAAGAAGTGTCTGAGTGAGAAGGGATAGGAGAGGGAAAGGAGAGGAGAGAAACTCTTTTTTTGGGGGGGGGCAAAGGAATATAAATTGAACTAGGTAACCTCTGAGGTCCTTCTCAACTCAAGAATTCTAGGCTTCTGGGATCCCCATAATTGCAGAATGCTGGAGTCAGAGTCAGAAAACCTGGATTCCAATTCTGGCTGTACTACTTTCTGCCTGTGAGACCTTTGACAAATTACTTCCCTGATCTGAACCTCAAGTTTCCTCATATGTCAAACGGCCACAATAATAGCACCCATATCCTAGTATTGTTGTGAGGATCAAATGAAATAGGTATGTAAAGTGATTGCAAACTTTAAAGCACTCTATGAATAACCATTGTTAGTAGTAGTAGTCCTAACCATATGACCCTGGACAAGTCACAGACTCTCCAGAACTCAAGTTGAATGAAATAATCCTTCAGGTCCCTACCAGGCCTATGATCCTATGATCCCTTGGGCATTTTGGAAGGATGCAATGGAGTGAGAGCCCTGGAGGACCAGCCCCTACTTTTGGCGAGGGAGCAAAAATAATAATAATAATAATAATAGCCAGACCTGGTGCACAGAAAGAAGCGTAGCTACCTTCTCATTGGGATTGGGATTGGGATTTGAAGCTGCCAGTCTCTCTTTCCAGTACCCAGGTCTCCTACAGGAGACAGAAGGGCCAAGGTCTGGCCAGAGTCCCTTAGGAAAGTCGCAGGTGATGCTGGGAATTCACAAGTAGCAGTTTTCAGATTTTTTCCCTCCAGCTCACACTGATCAGAAACCCCTCGGGGCCTGCTGTGACTCTTGGGGTTAAGCTCCCCTTTCATCCTGGCCTCCCTGTGGCAGAGAAAGGCTGCCTGTGTGTGAGCGCATCAGTTCAAGGTGAAACCAACCACAGGGCTCTTTGTTGATATTTTCGACTGATTTCCTGCAGAGCCTCGCACTGAGTGTAGGAGGGAGGGTGGGTACTGTAGAGAAGTGTCAGCCACAGAGTACACAGGCCGAAGGGACACCTCCGCTGCACAGCTGGTAAATTCAGGGCTTGCCTCACCACCACCACCCACCTCAGCTATGAGAACTCTTGCTCATCACACCCAAGCTTGGCCATCACTTCCTCCTCCAGCCCAGGCTCACCCCACCTGGTAATGTGATAATGAATTGAAGGATGATAAACCTGTAGCTGGAGGGGACTTTAGACTCCATGGAGTCCAACCCCATTCTACGTATGAGGCACAGAGGTTAAGTGACTTATCCGGGGCCACACAACTAACAAGTATTTGAATTGGGACTGGAACTCAGATCCTCCTGATATCACGTCTGAAATGTGCTGCCTAACCAAACATTCACAGCACCTGAATTCCATTTGTTCTTTTGGAGACTAAGATTTATCCTCTCTCCAAATTCCACTTTTAAGATGACATATTCCTAGAAAGGTGAGGCTGGGGGAAATCAGAGAAATCTCCCTTGGGAGCAGGGAAGTGTTTTTGTCTTTATTTCTCCAACACTGAACACAGTACCAGGCACAGATAAAGTACTTGGTACGTTCTTGTCGATTGCTAGATGGATTTTCTTAGCCCCTAACATTACCATATGAATGCATGCCTCAGTATCTCTAGAAGGGAACTGGAGCTTCATGACAGGACCTCTCTATCTAGGGATAGAGAGGAAGGAGCACTGAAATCTTAGCCTTGGTTTCAATAAATCAACTTCACATAATTCAAGATAAGAAAAGTGTACCTAGACAGCAATTCTTCTGAAAAGATTCTGAGGGTTTCAGTGGACCACGAACTCAATATGAATCTACAATCTGACATGATGGTAAAGAAATTTATTCCAAACTTAGGCTATTGTAAGAGTTGCAGTGTTCAGAATCAGGGAGGTTAGAGGCAATGTCTGGATCCTATATTCGGTTCTGGGTCCTTCAAGGAAGGATGTGTATCAGACTGAAGATCTCAGAAGGGAGCGATCATGAAGGTGAAGGGCCTTGGGATCATGCCATATAAAAACCACTTGAAAAACCAAGGAATGTTAAGCTGGAAAAGGGGAGACTAAGGGCCGCATCCTCCAAGACTGCCAAACATCTGATGAGCTGTCCAGTAGAAGAGAGATTAGACTTTGTTTCCTCTTGGCCACAGAGAGAGACCAAGTAGAAGTGGTGGGTGGAAGTTGCAAAGAGATGAAGCTAGACCTAATATAAGAAATAATATTCTACGGATTGGCACTATCTGAAAAGCTAATAGGATCTTACTTATGTGAGGTCTTCCATTGGGTGACCACTCATTGGATAGAGCACAGGACAGAATCAGGCAGACCTGGGTTCCAAGCCTGCCTCAGACACTTCCTGGCTGGGCAGTATTGGACAAGGTCTCTGTTTCCTCATCTCCAAAATTAGGGTAATAATACTTTCCAGGGCTGTTGTAAGGATCAAGTGAATTCTGTCTTCAGACTTTAAAGCACCATATAAACAAGAGCTATTTTTGTTTCTTTGTTAAGTTAGTCCACCCTCTGAGGTCCTTTCAGACTTGTGAGATTCTGGGATTTGGGGGAGAGGGAAAAGGAAGCAGAAAGGTGAGATGAAAAGCACCGAAGACAAAGATTTTAAGTGTGAGGATTTTTCCATCCACGGGTCACTGCTGAACCAGATTTCCCCCAAGCTCTCCATTTCTCTGGTTTTGGCATCAGGGTGCCTGACTCGTTCAGAAGAAGCCTCCTCCATCCCTCTTTCCCCCACCCCCACCCTGGCCTATGATTGGCTTCACAGTTATATTGAACACATGCCCCCTCCATCCTGTTCAAAGTGAGGTTTCTGCGGTTCCCAGATGTTTCTGCTTTAAGGAAGTGTGTCCTGATCAAAAGAGGGCAAGCCCTGATTCCCTCTGAGCACAGGACATGGAGATCAGAAGTACTCTTTCTGGGCCAATTGGAATGGTGGCCGAGATCCTTCCCAGCCTGATGGATGCTCGCCTCATCTCTACCCTGCAGAAGGATTGAATCCAGGTGTGATTTCAGCTGGAATCTGAAATGGATATGACTGCCGTCTCCAAATATAGAAAGATATCTGTCAGGTAGTGAGGCATTAGAGAAACGAAGTGGTATGGTAGATAGAGCACTAGACTTGGCATCCAGAAGTTGAAGGTTCAAACCTCACCAACACACTTACAAGCTGTGTGATCATGGCCAAGTCACTCAGCCTCTCTGATCTCTAGCTTTCTCATCTGTAAGATGGAGATGGTGATTCTGTGCAGCATCAGAAGGCAAAAGTAAGACTAGGAAGTAAATGTCAGTCAGCTCAGTGGAAGGAAGGATTTTCTGTTAGCGCTGTCCAACAGCATCAGAAACTATCTTCTAGGGTTGTGAGTCCCTCGTCCTTAGAAGCAAGCCATAGATTTAGAGCTAGGAAGGACTTTACAAGTCAAGTTCAATCTTTGGTGTTCAAGCAGAATCCAAATGACCTCTTGGTTAAGTTGCCTTAGAAGCAATTCCAGCTTGTAGGGTGGAGGGGTTGGACTCAATGGATCCTTTCCAACTCTGAGTCTCGGCATTTCACATCCACAATTGTACGTTCTGATAGATGGATTAAATGGTCATGCGTGGAAGAGTTGTTTCTCTAAAAGGTTATTTAAAGTACACTTCTGCTCCTAAATCAGTGGTTCTCAAATATAACATGTTGGATTTAATGATCTTTGGGAAGTCACAGCTATCTTTAACGTCAATATCATCACTAATTGATCAAGTATTTATTAAGGACCTACTATGTGCCAGATGCTGTTAAGTTCTGGGGATGCAAATACAAAAAAGAAAGACAATCTTGGCCTTCAAGGAGCTTTCAATCTAATGGAAGAAGAAAATATATAAAAGGAAACTAGAGGGCAAAGGAATGGGCAGGGAAGGTGCCCGGGAGCATCATGGGAGAGTCAGAGGAATTGGAAAGTAGTAAGTTCCATCCTTAAATGGAGATTTTGAAGTCCATGGCTCTACCTTCCAATCAGAAAGACTAAGGGTAGAGTACGAAGGCTGATGGGGTCTTCATCATCATCATTATCATCCTTTTCATCACCTGTTCATCACTAATTATCTGTACTAATCTGTATTATCTGTACTAATTATCTGTGTTAATTATTAATAATTATTAGTTATGGATCAATACTATTGTATTTTTCCTGAAATTTCATCCTTATTACTCTGCTCTTGTATTACATTTTTCACAAGAGATAATCATATCCCAACAATGACATCCCAAACTTATCAGGAAATATTTCTCTCCAAGGCATTTCAAAATTAAGAGTAATCATAAAAACAACCCCATGGATTGTGGAAGATACCATTTCAAATATGTGAGAACAACTGAATAAGTCTTTGGGACATACAAAATCCATGCCTTCAAGGAGCCCATTTAAAGTCCACTACAATGACTGAAGAAAATAGAACACCAAAAAATAATAATAAAGAAAGAAAAAGAAAAGAAAAGAGAGCAGAACACCAAACAAAAAGAAAAGAAAAGAAAAGAAAAGAAAAGAAAAGAAAAGAAAAGAAAATAGAACACTAAACCAAGTTCTCATAGACCTTCCAAGCCATTTCAAAATAGGTGACTCTACTTCCAGTAGAATATAAGCTCCTTGAAGGCAGGGACTATTCAGGTTTTTGTCTTTGTACCCCCCAGCACCTAACAAACAGTAGGCTCTTAAGGAATGTCTTAAAAGGCCAGGGGATAGTCATTCCACTGATGATGTTTCCGTATTTGTCGATGTTTCTATAATTCTCTCACCTAGCCATCAGTCTCCTATACAAAATGTCTTCCTCTAATAGGATTTAAGTTTCTTTCATGAAAGAATAACATTGTACTCCCACTGCTTAGCATAGGGCACAGTACACTCTGTGCTTAAGTTCCCTCCTCTATCAAATGAAGGGTTTGATTTGATGGTCTCTAAAGTTCTTTCTGGCTCTTGATCTACACTTTTATGATGCGGGGCACTTCACCAACATCTAGTTAACAACATGGTCAGAGTCATTGTCTTAGGGAAGCCCATCCACTCTCTTCTCCTCCTCCTCTCCATCAAGTTCTCACTTCAGCTAAGATTGATTGCTGCTCCCTGGTCTCTCTTCCTGGAAATATTTCTGTTGTATTTGATTGTGGAAACTAAGATAGTTAAGGAAGGACCCAAAAGGAGAAGAGGAGATGTGGGAGATGTGAGCCTAGCCCACTAGGCTGCCCCCACTGTGGGTTGTAGCTTCCATTTCATGAGATAGCAAATCCGATGGAAATCCTGCCCTGTGAACAGTGGGGAAGAGGCAAAGTTTTTGACTCTCAAACCAGGCAGATTCTCATAAATGGGGTGGCTCAGAGTTCCGGTTCTTACCCTGACTAAGAAAGCTAGAACTTTGCCATTCTCCCTGTTCCAGTTCCTTTAGCAGGCTAGTGTGAAAGGTTGAGCCTTTTCATGCCCCTGGGGTGTCAAACGGTGACTTTCCTGTTTGAAGAAAATAAAAGTAACCATTCCAGTGCTTGGCTCACACACCTTCTCACCTCAAACCCTTATAGAGCCACAGAGAAATACCCCCAGGCTTTGATATGTAGACACCTTTACTGTTAAATCCTTTTCTAACCATCTTATTGGTACACCATCTTTGTGAGGTCAATGTGCTTTTAGAAAAGATTAGCCCAAGGCTCCAATCTCTTGGAACCATTTTTCTGGGAACTCGAGGTGCTTGTGGTTATTACTCTGCCCATTACAGTGATCTCTGTTTAGTTGGGGACAATCATCAGGGGTCTTTCAGCCTTCAGACCCCTCTACTCCCCACTAAACCCTAAGCCTTGAATAGACAAATCAAATTTCCTATGGTGTCTACCGGATTCATGTGTGAATGTCAGGGCTAGACAGAATCTGGGTGCCATATCATAGAATAAACTAGGTGGGGGGAAGCAATGATTAATCCTTCAGCCTGACCCCACATCTCCCCTAATCCTAGATCTTATATAATCGTCTCCACTGGACTTAATGAATGTGTGAATAGCAGGGGGTAGACTGGATAAGGGATTCTTTGGAATCTGGGCACCACATTTTAGGAGGAATATGGATAAGCTAGGCAGCAGCTTCAAACAAGATGGTTAAGGGTCTTGTTTTTGCCAGCCATTGCATACCCAGTGCTTAGCATGGTAAATGGCATACAGAGGGTGCTTAATAAATGCTTGTGGACCGACTGACTCAAACACATTCCACCTTAGGATTGATTAAATGAATTAGAGGCATTCAGGTTAAAGAAGATGGAGGGAGGGGAAAAGGGAGGGCATATTTGCTGCCTCAAGGTCCTTAGAAGGCTCACCCACAAAAGGGAACAGACTCATTATTTTTAGTCCCAAAGCACAGAATCAAAAACAATGCATGGAAGTTGCTGCTAAAAACCAAAACCAAAACAAAACCTTAGACATGATATCATGAAAATTTACGATGAGAGCTGTCTCAAAATGGAATGAGCTATGGTGGGAGGTGAGATGGGGAGAGGAAAAGGACTCATTGAGGGCCTTCAGGCAAAGGCTAGTTGACCACCTATTAGAGATATCAGAGAAGAGATTCTTGGTCAAAAATGGGTTGGATTCATTGGCTCATGAGGGCCCATCAAACTCTGAAATTTGGTGGACCCTTCACAGATCCCTGGCTGATGATGGCTCACCCTATTACCTCCTCCACCAACATCCAACCAAATCACTGGGCTTCTGGTTCAGAGTAATGATGTAGATGAGAATTTTGTCAAGATCTCTGGGCATACTTTCCTATCCTTGGTGGGTCATCACTTTTTTTTTTTTCTCTCCTTGCTCCTCTCCTCCCCTTTCCTCTCCCCCCATCCCAACCCTGACAGATTGCTGATGAGCTGGGCAATGAAAAGTTCTGTGTGGAAGCTAACCAGACTGGAAATGGGAACTGGCTGAAGTATATACGGGTGGCCTGCTCCCGAGATGACCAGAATCTAGCTGTGTGTCAAATTAATGAGCAGGTAGGTCCATGTGGGATGAGGAAACTCATGGGGGAAATCTGTGTCCTTCAGAATAACTCTTTGAAATCTAATTATGGTAGTTTCAATGGGCTCTGTATTGACTCTCTGGTCCTTTGTGATAACTAGATTTCACATAGCTGTCTATACCTTGTCTTTGCTAACCAATGAAGAGACCGTTGCTAAGCCTCGATTGATGAAGCAGATGGAATTAAATGGTTCCAAAATGAAATGTTTATTCCAGGGAAGACAAATTGGTAAGGGTGGTTGAGATCTTAAACCTCAGCTTATTTTCCTACACAGTCACTGTAAAATGAGAAATTTTGAACTATATTTTATTAGATGGGCCATTAGATGGGCCCTCTCAGCTCTGACATTCTGTTTTGTAAGGCCCCTCCCAGCTCTGACATTCCCTGTTCTAAGGCCCCTCCCAGCTCTAACACTCCCTGTTCTAAGGACCCAAAATGGGATGTGTTACCATGGGAGATGGCGAGTTCCACCTCCCTGGAAGTTTCTGAGCAAAAACTGGTCAACCACTTGCCAGATGTGTTGCAGGGGATTCTTTTCTGGGTCATGGGTGGGCCTAAATGACTCCTGAGATCCCTTCAAATGCTGTGATCCTGTGAGTCTGTAACTCCTTTCCCTAACATTCAATATTTAACATTCTGCGCTTTAAAGAACCTTCCAACTCTTCATTTTGGGACTGCTGGTTATTGCATGGGAAGTATTCACTAATGTTCAGAGGTCTGGTTAAATGTTTAACAATCAGCTTTCTGGGGGAGGGGGGGAAAATGTACTCAGACTTTAACTTTTTATGCATTAAATTTTAATATGCATTATTACCATTTCCTCCATTGCTTTCTTAAGTTTAGATTATCAACATGATAAATCAGGCCATGATCTGAAGCATTTGCCCCTTCCAAGGTGTAAATGCTGACATTGCACATTTAACAATTGGTTCTCAGAGACCAGTACAAGTCAGCTCCAACACATCCCAGCTTGTAATTCATATGTGAGTCTCATCTCTGTAAGAACTGTGTTTCCTTCAAAACATCTGGAGTACCATTCTCTATTCTGGGCACTACATTTCAGGAAGGATCCTGAAAGTCTAGAGAGAATCTAGAAAAGACCGGTCAGGATGTGGTAGGGCCCAGAGATCATGTCATGCATAGAAGAACCAGAAGAAGAAACAAGGGACAGTTAGCCTGGAGAAGAGAAGGCTAAGTCGGGGGTGATATCTGATAGCTGTCTTCAAAGGTTCGAAAGGTGTCTATATGGAAGAGCATTGAACTTGTTCTGCTGGGTTTTACCCAAAGGGAAGAACTGGGAACCATGAGGAAAAGGTGCAGAAAGGCAGTGGGAAACTCCACATTAATTAGAACCTTCCTCAAATGGTATGGGCTACCCTGAGAGGTGCAAATGAGGGCTGCAAGACTGGTATTCTAGAAAACCTGGCACACAGTAGGTGCTTAATAAGTACCTATTGAAGGAATGTATAAAAGAACCCAAGCACAGGAAATGTCTTTGGGAGAATAGTTTCTAAATGGTTGTATTTAACCAAGTTCTCAAGAAGGGCTTGGCTGCTCTCCAGCAAAGTCATTGCCTTAGAAGGATTTGAAATGCTTTGGGAGTTTTATGTTTCTTCTCTTTAGCAGGGTGCAGAGAGAACCAACCCATAGGTGGTCCAGAACCCTCAGAGGTTCAGTGGATTCTCTGAACAGGCTGCTAAAGGGATTGGAGTTATTTTGGTTCCATGATCTGACGCCTTGTGGTAGTGGATTGATAGAATCCTTACCACACCATCAAATCAACTCATGAGAGTCCAACGCCTCATTCAAAACTTCAAAACATTCAGTAGTGTCCAAGACAGAATAAGTTATCCAAACCCAAAGAGCTCTCCTATGGACCCTATAAAATCCTTGTTTCTCTCTCTGTCTCTGTGTCTCTCTGTCTTTCTGTGTGTCTCTGTCTCTCTGTCTCTGTGTCTCTGTCTGTGTCTCTCCCTCTCCCTCATTGTTTGCTTGTTTTTGCTAAAAAAAAAAACTGGGCTGTAAATTATCTGTAGATATATGATTTTACCAAGTGATTCCTATATCTCCTCCTCTGGGTTCTATTCCTGGCTTTACATCTCACTATCTCCATGTTTCTTGAACCTTCACTAGGGTGAGGTAACTTGGACTTTTGCCCAGGGTCCAGAAAAAAGGCTAAGACAACAATGTAACTTGTGCATTCAGAGATCTCCTACTTAGCACAAAAATAATTCATTAAAAATAGGGAGCTGCCATTGTTAGTAACACTTATCTTGAGCACCTTTATTAACTCCCCTTCCCAAACAAGGGATTTCATCTTAGTTATTTCTAGTACTTTTCATGCCTGCTTCTTTCCTGAGGTGCTGACCATGCTAGGTCTGGTTTTGCAGGACACTGAACAACATCTGAACCTCAGGTTCCTCATTTTTCAAATGAGTATAAAAATTCTTAGGCTACCAGGCTCACAGGTTTCTTCAGAGAAGTCAATGAAATTTAATGGATTAGGAAAATGTCTTTCCTGATTCTCTCCAGCCCTCTGAGTCAAGCAGAAGAAATATAATTCTTCCACGTGAAAATCAAAGTGTAAAAAAGCAGCCATCATCCCCTATCCAAATCATCTTCCCCACCTTCCCCTGCCCCCCGCAATGAAAAAGATTCTCCCCCAGAACTTTTCAACGAATCTTGGTATGGACCGTTTCAAATCATCTCAACATTCTAGTCTCCCTTTATTACGTGCATTTCAGGTTGTTAATGTTCAAAGGTGTGCTGGTAGATATTTGGCAACCAATTCTCTGAAAATGTGTAACAGGCTTGTAAGTTTAACGTGTATTGTCAACAATTTTCCATCACTTTCTGAAATCTAGATAATCAATAAAGTAATACATCAAGCCTTGACTTGTAGCATTTGCCAATTTCCAAAGTGGGAAGACTCACACTGAAGATTTAACAATGGGGTCTCAGAGCCTCTAAGAGCCGGCTCCAGTCCACCCCAATCAATACCCTTCCTGAAGTATGGGGATGAGAAATGAGCACAAAATTCCAGATAATCAATGCTCAATAAACATTTATTAAAATCCTACTATGTGCCAGGTATTATAATAAGTAATGGGAATACAAATACCCCCCCCCCAAAAAAAACCTGCCCTCTAAAAGCTTACGGTCTAATGGGGAAAAACAACACACAGGGGAGGTTCCCTATGGGAGGCATGGTGAAAAAGTTAGAGAAGAACACAAGGAGTGCAGCCAGGTAAGAAATGAAGAGATGGTTTAGGAGTTCATGGTCCTACCCTCCAATCAGGACAGGGGAGAGTGATGGGTTGGAGGAACAAGGCTGATGAGGTCTTATGAGATGATAAAATTCTCCTAATAATAAGCTTCCTAGGGCACAGTAAAGAAGTCAGATAGAATCTGAGGGTCAAACTCCAGCAAAAGTTCTATCTTTCTGGATGGTCTGCCTCTGTGATCACATTAACACTTCTCCTCCCCCTCCCCACCCCTGCCCCTTAGCCATGTTTCACTAACACCCTCAGATCTTTTTTAATGAACTTTAATCTACCCACAACTACCCTCATCCTGTATTTATGTCATTGGTTGAAAAAAAAGCAAGCCTAGAATTGTATTTTTATCTCTACCAATTTTTTAAAATTAGATTCAGCACAGCATTCTAAACCTGTCGAGGTCTTTTTGGATTTTGTCTTTCATCACGTTAGCTATTCTTCCTAGCTCTGTGCCTTTGCAGACTTGATAAGTAAGCCCCAGATGACTTCATCCCGATTGGTTCACAAAGCTGGAGAGCAGAACAGGACACAGGACAGAATCCTGTGGCACTCCAAATAAACAAAGACCAATTAATCTCCATTCTGGAGGCCTGGTCATTCAACCAGTCCCAAATCTATCTAAATGTAGTCATTCCTTCTACCGATCCCCACTTTGTGAGCTATTTAGAACTTCTAGTTATTAATAAAAGAAAAAAAAACAAATTGAATGCCCCATAGCAGGATTACAGAATTTCAGAGTTGGAAGGGACATCAGTGGAAGTCGGTTAAACCAGCCCCCCCTAAGCCAGATGCATAGAGTCACAAGCTTGGAGTCACAGGATTTAAGTTTGAATGCTGGTTATGCCACTTTCTTGCTCTGATGTTCGACAAGTCTGGGATTCACATCTCACCTGTAAAATGGGAGAATTAGACTAGTTGGCTGCTGCTATTCCTCCCACAACTAAACCTAGGATTTTATGAAACTCAGAGTGGGAAAGTTAAGTGGTTCAAGTAGTAGAGAAATGACTTAAACTCAGCTCATCTAAATCATGCTGTTGTTCTGCTGTTTCACTCATATCTGACTCTTCGTGATCCCACTTAGAGTTTTCTTGGCAGAGATCCTGGCGTGGTTTGTCATTTCCTTCTCCTGCACATTTTATAAATGAGGAAACTGAGGCAAACAGGGTGTAGTGACTTGTCCAGGGTCACTCAGCTACTAAGTGTCTGAGTTCAGATTTGAATGCAGAGAGATGAAGCTTTCTGACTCCAAGCCAGGGGCTCTATGCACTATGGCGCCCCCTAGCTGCCCATACCATGTTGAGCCATATCCCAAAAAGAATTCTCTACACAAATCCCCCAAAGTACTATGTGAAGATCTCCTGTGCAAACTGACCCCACCCCCACCTCTCCTGGATCTTTGGAGACATTTTCCTGACATTCAGCCTTGTTACAATTTCTGCCTAATGCAACAAATAGCGTTGTTGTCGTTGTTAATAGCTAGCAATTACGTAGCACTTTACAGTTTGCCTTTATACATTATCTAATTTTATGATTAAGCAGCCAAGCAGATTAATTTTGGGGAATTAGAGGTTATTTATTCTAACCTTTCCTCTCCCTCATTTTAAAGATTAGCAAACTGAGGCTGATAGTAGGGAAATTGCATTTATAAGGTTAGACGAAACAGGTGAGATTTGGACTCAGGTCCCTTAAGTCTAGATACAACAATGCCCTTTCCCCTGCACCACCTCGGCTGCTAGGTCGCTCAATGTCGAGAGCACTGGGCCAGGAGTTAGGAAGGATCTGAGTTCAAATGTGACCTCAGACAGTTACTAACCATGTAGCCCTGGGCAAATCAGTCACTTCTGTCTGCCTCAGTTTTCCCATCTGCAAAATGGAAATAATCGTAGCATCTACACACACACACCCCAATGTTGTAAGGAACAAATAGATTTGTAAAGCACTTGGCACAATTGCTGGCACACAGGAGACACTTTATTATTGTTGCTGTTATCACACCATGCCTCCCATGATCTCCTCGAAGAGGTTACTCCCTTCCACTTTACAGATTGCAGTACCTCCATCTCTTTTCCTTCAATGCCACTCTTCATCTCTATCCTCTCCCTCCCCAAGTCCTGCATGCTCTCACGATTTAGAATTGGAGAAGGACCTTAGATATCATTGAGATTCTATACCAACCCACTCATTTTATAGAGGAATAAACTGGAGGCCCAGGCAGGTGGAGAGGCTACCGGCAGTCATGTAGTTAACAAAGAGCAAAGCTGGGACCAGAGCCAAGGTCTGAAAGTGCCCAAGAGGCACCAACCACAGAGATGTGAGCTTAATCCCTAGTCCTTCTCACCAGTCCCATTAATTTTGTAAGAACAAGTCATTTAGTGAAACCAAGAACTCCAAGACAGGTTCGAGAAGCCAGATAAAGAATATCAGTCCTGCCCCAGATCTCCCCCTGGAAGTGGTTAGCTGAGAGTAGCCTCAGCAGTACGGAGTCCTGGGCATCTCTCCAGCCAAGCACCTTAGGGCTTTTTGGAAGACCCCACATATCTCAAGCCGGTGACAGGGTAAAGATCTGAGGGCCAGCTCCCTTTCCCTACAGTTATCATTCAGACCTTTACAATCCTTCGCTCCTTGCAGGATTTAGTGGTCTCCAGATAAACTGCTAATGGCCAGACATCACCCTGCTGTGTCCCCAGATTATTAGCTGAAGTTATTGGGTCTTTGAACCATATCTTTGGGGATCCCCAGAAGACTTGGCCTCCCTGTGCTGCTGGCATTAACATGAACTCTAGTTTACTTTGTTACTTGCCTTATTGAGCTGAGACTGATTTCTCTTTTTCATCTCTGTATCCCTAGTGCCTAGAATAGGCCCTGGTATATAATAGTCACTTAATAAATGCTTGTTAATTGATTACCTTGGGGTGGGGGGCACTGCTGAAATAGTCACTCCTCCTCTGTCGTCATCCACCCCCCCTCCTCCCCCACACACACACCCATCTCACCCACTGCCTCCTCCCACCTCTCCTGTTGGAGATCCCATTCAGAGCAGCAGCCTACTACAGCGGCAAGAGCTCTGGCTCTGAAGTCACAGGATACGTGTTCAAATTCCCCATCTGAAACCTTCTACCTGTGGGACCTTGTGAAGTCACTTAATCTCAAAGGGCCTCAAAGGCCTCAAAAGGCCTTCTCTATAAAATACAGTGCTGGGGCTGCTAGGTGGTGCAGTGAATAAAGCACCGGCCCTGGAGTCAGGAGGACCTGAGTTCAAATCTGACCTCAGACATTTAACACTTACTAGCTGTGTGACCTTGGGCAAGTCACTTAACCCCAATTGCCTCTCCAAAAAAAGCAAAAAAATAAAAAACAAAATAAAATAAAGTGCTTCTAATGTTCCTTAAAGCTTGAATAATTTAGAAAATGATCAGTATCCTTGATTGGGCATCCCCTTCATTTCTGAATATACCTTTCCTACCCCTTGGGTCACCCCTTGTAACAAAAGAAAAAAGAAAAACTAACCAACATATTAACCAAGTCCAACTGTGTGTGTATAAATATACATATATATATATATATATAAAATATATGTACACATCCACATACTACAGATATACTACATATATTATCCTATATTAATATGTAACTACACACCACTATATATATATATATATATATATACACATATATTATAATTATATACTATGTATACCATACTACATGGTCATATATACTAATATAGATACACTAGATATGTTATACATGTATACATACCACTACTATATATATACATATAATACATGTACTATATAAACATATGATGTCTATCATACTACATACTATATACATAGACATACTAGATATGTTACATATATACATACTATATCTATGTCTATACATACTATACATATCACTAAATAAACATTTATCAAGCACCTACTATGCATCAGGCCCTGTGCTAGGCACTGGAGATACAAAAAAAAGCAAAAGACAGTGCTGCCCTCAAGGAGCTTCCAGTCTAATGGGGGAGACAACATGTAAACAAATATATACAAAGCAAGCTACATACAGGATTAAAAATGAAATCATTAACAGGGGGAAAGCACTAGAATTAAGAGGGGTTGGAGAATGTGTATGTATGTATGTCTATATAGAGAATATATGAGCATATGTGTATTTGGTATTAAAGTTTATCATTGTCTTTTATATTTACATATAATATATTAGCATTATGCTACTTTTTATATTTATGTATATTGTATTAGCATAATAATTGGCTTATGTATCAACATAATACATTTATTTTATTTTAATAATAAGTATTTTTATATCCTGTATAAATTTCCATCCCCGTAGTATACAATAGAACATTGGAAAGTTTGTCCTGGTTATTCGCCACTACTCCCCCCCAAAAAAACAACTACCAACCCTTCCTCACATCCATCCATTATTTTTTTTACCCTCAAACTTTAGCTTCACCTCCTGAATACCTTCATTTCAAAATCCTCATTGCTTCCTCTTACAAATACCCTTTCTCTTCTGGAGTCAGGGGCCCTGTGTTCAAATTCTGCCACTCATGCTTACTAGCTATCTGACACTGGGAGACTCGCTTAATTTCCCTGAGCCTCAGTTTCCTTACCTGTAAAATGAAGGGGTGGTCCCTGAAGTGTTTTCTAGGTCCAGGCCATTTGGTAGCCAGGTAGCACAGCAGAGAGAGGAAGGAAGACCTGAATTCCAATCCAGTCTCCAACGCTTACTAGCTGTGTGACCCTGGGCAAGTCATTTAACAGCTGCCTGCCTCAGTTTCCTCATTTGTACAATGAAGATAATAATAATAAACACTAACCACCCAGGTGGTATGAAAATCAAATAAGATAATATTTGTAGAGTGATTAATACAGTGCCTGGCACTCAGTAAGCATCATATAAATTCTAGCCATACCAATGAAATCTCAGATTAATTCCAACACCACCCCAAAAAAGAGAAAACTATAGTCAATGGAACATCAAAAGCTTTTTTTATTATAAAACATATATTTGTCATAGGTTTCATTTTAAAATATAGATTTTTAGTAGTCTTTCAACCTCCCCCTTCTTGGGTACTATAGAGGTGGGGGGCCAATGCCTTTGGATTAGAAAGCCACATCCTCTTCTTTCCTGTCCTGCCCCCTACCCCAGTGTTCATGCAATAAACATGTTCTTTGTTCTGGGTGACTCTCCTCTGACCCTCTCAAAAAAAAACCCAAAACCCTACCAACCCATCCAAAGGTCTGCATCTTTTTTTTTTTTGCCCTAAGATTTGCCCTCCATATCCTAAATAATTTCATCTTCAAATTCTACCTCTTTGCCAATTAATAGATTCCCTTAAAAAAAAAACACAATAATATCAACAACTAAAAAGACTGAGGTTCATCAGTGAGAAATGTCTTTTGTAGTTTCTCTCCATCTACCTTGCCCTTCCATCCCAAAGCAAGCAAGACTTGCAGGTCAACCCAATTGGTCAAAATGAAAAGAGTCCAAGAGACTGAAGATGGTCACGAAAGGCAAGATTGATACCCAAGAGATCCAGCTGCTTGATGTTAGAACAACAGGTCTGGACTCCCCAGGGCCAGTTCAGGATGAAACCTTCCTTCCTGAACCTTACCCCTCACCCCAAAGCCCCCTCGCCTCCCCTTGGCTGAGCTGGCTGAGAGTGTGCAGTTTCGAAGGCAATTGTGTGTCTCTCATTATTACCAATTCTCACTAGGGTCTTAGAAGCAGTCTTTAATTTACCTTTTTCCATTTTAACATTGAAAGGGGGAAAAGGGGGAAAAAATCCATCAGGTATTCTATATATACATTCACTTTGAGCAGTGACGAAAAGACCCTTCAGCTGCCCCAGATAGCCTGCTCCTGCTTTCCCTCGCCCCCCCCCCCCCATCCTTTCCTTTTTGGAAAATTCAAGACATTGGCCTCACCCCTGGGTGGCTCTTTTGCCTGCAATTAGGAGCAAACGATTTCGTTTGAAAGGTTTCGAGAGACACAGACAGGGTCTGTTCCTGAATTTATTTTAATGTTAAGAAAGAAAACCAAAACTTGGAAATAAGTTGGCCACAGAAGGAGGAAGGGGGTGGAGAATATATCCTATTCAGCACTGCTCTGGGGGTTTTTCTTATTCTTCCTTTTTGCCTTCTTTTTCTTCTCTTTTTGAAATATAGCCCCAATCACTTTTGAAAGTTGGCGGCAAGATGTTAATGGTCATTGGTGCCTTTTAGATCAGAGTGGAGCCCATGTTTAGAGCCTTGGTCTGTCCAGGCCCCCAAGGACTGGTGGTAAAAGTGAAGGAAGAAATCCAGATTCGGGGGGCGTGCAGCCATCATGGGTCTAATTGTGGCAGGCAGGCCTTACATGTCACCAAGCCCCTTTGAGAGGAAATAAGGCCAGCAAAAGTAGAGTCTGTCCTTGGCTAAAAGCCATCATTTTCTATGCAGAAGAAGTCACAAAAATATGCCCAGACAGTCCTCTCTCTCTCTCTCTCTCTCTCTCTCTCTCTCTCTCTCTCTCTCTCCCTCTCTCTCTTTCTCTCTCTCTTTTTCTCTGACAATAAATCAGGAAGAACAGAAATAAATGAACACATTCCGCTGGCCAGAGACAGATCTGAAGGGAGACACGGGCTTTATGAAGAGACGTTTGGGGCCTGGACTCTCCCTCACCAACCCTAGCCTGAGCCCATGCTTGGCCATGGGTCTGGCACACGGGCTATGTATTATTAATCCCTTCAGCCTCAATGCTTTACAAATTCTTCCTAGGGATTGGCTGCTCTCAGGATGGACATAAAGGGCCCCGTCTCCCCAAAGTCGAGGCAGACAAAGGTTAATCTCTTCCTTTAGGCCCGTTAAGCAAAGACATTTTAATAAAAGATTAGCCTTACAATCACCAACCAGCATTGTGTTGATGAGAGCCAGGGCTGGTTTTTAATCAAAACCTGGTGCCTCCCAGACCAAAATAATTTGCTTTTGATGGAGGGTTCTTTTCTTCTGGTTTCGTTTCCGCTGTCCTGTGGTGGAGTCTCGGTCTGTATGTATCTGAGTGTCCAGCCCGTGGATGGGTCCTGGGCTCCATCCACCCATCGTACAGACCATTCCATCTCGATTCTGCTCCCCAGGAAAAGTTCTCTCATTTGAATGTCATTTTAAATTCCCTACAATTTAAAATTAACCATTCGGCATAAACGTGCCATTTTCCAATGGGTGCCTAAAACAATGGATTATTATTTTTCCTTCGAAAGTGACACAGAAATAAACCCCCTGCTCACAATTTCAGCTGCTTTGCAAAATGCCTTTAAAGACGTAATCAGCTCATTTCTCAGAAGGCTCAGGAACCAAACCAAACAAGCCGGTTTGTTGGTTTTTTTGTGTGCTTTTTTTTTTAAACAATTTTTCTTCCTTTCCCTTCCAAAAATGAGGACCACTTCTCCCCAAGGCGTGAATGAAACCTACTAACTATGAGGATCTGACAGCATTGAGAATTCACTTTCTATGTCATCTAGGCATACATCTAACATGTAGAGATATCACGTGGCTGTATATATTTCATACTGACATACATATGTACCTATCACACTGTGTTGTTTAGAGGATCAGATGAGATCATGCATGAAAATTACTTTATAATTCTTAATACGTATTTGTTAATGTCAAATGTATGCATGTTTTATATCTATACTTTGCATAAATTATTATATGTAATTGAGGGGATTTCTTCACCAGAAACTCCCTGCATGGATAAAATCATAGATCTAGTAAAAAAAAAATTATATTTGTCTCTACTCTATCTGTATAAATGTGATATGTAAATAAGATATGTTTATGTGTGTGTGTGAATACATATACACACACACATCTGGCATATACTAGGAACTTAAATGTTTGGATTAAATTTAATTCTATGTAATATATATAACATTATATTTATATATAAATTTATACACGTATACATATATAATGGAGAAAGTTTCTCTATCAGATGTTACCTATATTTATGAAATCACAGATCTAACCCCAAAATGTTATATCTGCCTCTCGATGTATCTGTCTCTCTGTACATAAATAAGTGTTAGGTAGATTAATAGGTAGATGGATGAATAGACAGATAATCAATGTACATATTTATCCATCTGGCACATAGAAAGTTAATAAATGTTGGGGAAATAGAATATATTATATATATTATATATTTTTACTGTATATATTAGATGGTATCAATTATATGTTTATTTAGTGGCAATTTCTGGCAAAGAGTGATTTAATAACAATTAAGGTAATCTTTCAACAGACTAAAATTTTGGACATAAAAACATGATGAGATTCAAAGAACATAACTAGGAAGTAGATGATTTTTATGTTTAAACACATTCCAAACTTACTACACTGTGACAAGCTATAATAATGAAGAACATAGGCAAAGACAAACTATCAGGGCACTCGGTAGATGTCCAAAGGCAGGAGGAAGAAAGGCAGAACAGAAGCAAGACATCCCCCTTCCCCTCTCTGCTGGAGAACTGCATTTTGGTCCTCATTTTTAGCCCGGTGGATTTTACCAGACCTAGCTGGAAAGCTGAGCCCCTTTTACAAAAACCCAAACCAATGTTCTCTCCAGCACCACCTCCCACCCGGAGCCCAGGGACAGCTAAATAACAAAGGGAAGGGGCCAGTAAAGATTTTAGTCTTAGCTCTGCAGTGAAGTGGTCTCAGCTTCGGAACTGTCTTCCTATCGCCCACTGAGCTGTACACTGTGGCCCTGTTATTCTCTGAGCTTGCCGATGCTTGTACTACTTTCCTAAAGCAAAATTGAGCTCACGGGACTTTGGCTGAAGGAAGAGTAAACACTAAAGTACTTCCCAAAGAAAGTAAAATAATGCTGTTCCTACTGCAGGGCACTGGGGTCATGGATGGAGGTATTTGACCCTGACCTGCTAAGTTTGTTATTCCTCCTATCTCCTTTCTGTGTGGATGGCTTAAAAATTGGGAAGTCCCTCATGGCTCTGGTACTGTCAGTCTTGTTAGGGTTCAGTCATAGGAGAGACAGACAGAGAGAGACAGAGAGAGACAGAGAGAGACAGAGACAGAGAGAGACAGAGAGAGCGACAGACAGAGACAGAGGGAGAGACAGAGACAGAGAGAGAGAGACAGACAGAGACAGAAAGACAGCTAGAGAGACAGAAAGCCTACAAGTGAGACTGCATTGAAACAAATGACAAAATGGGTCCACAGCTGACTAGTTTCTGATCAGAGATGGGAGTTGAAGTCATTCAACCACCATGCTGCCTATGTGTGTGCCTGTCCTCTTCTGAGAATAGGCCTCCAGTGCCACATTGTGAAGACAGAAGCCTTGACAAATTTAGGCATGGTTGAATCCAGGAATAGGGAGAGACAGACAGACAGAGAGACAGAGAGAGACAGAGACAGAGAGAGAGACAGAGACAGAGACAGAGAGAGAGAGAAAGAGAGAGAGAGAGAGAAAGAGAAGGAGGGAGAGAGACTGTTTAGACAATTTGAAGAAATCAACATCCTGATAGAGAAGGCCACTTTTTGTTATCATCAGCTTCTGAGCAGCCTGGGAAACTTAGGAGAAAAAGAAAGGCCCAGAGCTCTTTAGCATGCTGATGAATTTCGGAGAGAATTGTTCATTCAAAAAAAAAAGTACAGTGTATTGCTTACTTGTTAACTTGATTTCTAGTTCCCAGCTTTAGCATGGTTTCGACTTTGTGAAATTGGAAAGGCATTTTCTTCTGGTGTGAATCTAAGACTTCCAAGGTTCAGCGGCCATGGAAATTGTGGGATCTGCAATACCATTTCTAAAACATCTTTCCCAGGAAATTAATTTCATGTTTAAAAATATACTTAACTAGTGAAAATGAAAAAGAATATATTCCCCTGCAATGATGGCTTTCAACTTTTTTTCCAATTGAAAAATGAACTTGTTGGAAAATGGTGTTTTAAGAAAAGAGCTCGGTCACAGTGAACGTGAGCTGGGTAAAAATCTAAGTTTTCTGAGGCAGCGACTCAGCCTCGAAGGGGAATGGCGTCCTCGGTTTAGTTCTGAAGTTGGTTTACCTACAATTAAACCCTTCTTTTTATTGGGGAGAAGAAAACTAGCAGGGGCTAGCCAGAGACAGAACTCTGAAGGATTGTGTGTGTGTGTGTGTGTGTGTGTGTGTGAGACAGAGAGAGAGAGAGAGAGAGAGAGAGAGATGAACAGACAAACAGATCCCCTATGTTCAATAAACCCACTGGAGTTCCACAGAGAACAAAGGAAGGTGGACACCAAATTAAGTCACTTGAAATTTTTTTTAAATCACAGTACGTTAGAATTAACATTTATTAAATAGCCAGGAAGCTCTGTTGTTGGCTGTTAGTTATTTTTCCTGCAGATCGTTGGTCAAGAAAATCAAAATTAGACCATCCCTATACCAAATGCTGGGTGTCCCAAGGTCTTCATGAGCTCAAGCTTGAAACCTTACAAGAATCTTTGAAACACCCAGATATATCTACCTATGGCTGTCTATACACATCTATAGGAATATATTTGTGTGTGTATCTAAAGATCTATTTCTATCTATATATCTGTTTCTGTGCATCTGTATACATCTACAACTGTTTATTTTTATAGGGGCCTCTAACTATGTACATTCAAATCTAAACATGTCTACCTATAGAAACCTCTATGTATATACAGTATACAGTATATAACTATACAGTATATAGTATAAAACTAGATCTATATAGCTATGTTTATATAGATTGGTTTTTATTTCTATATTTATGCTTATCTTTATGGAGCTCTATAGCTAGTTACATTTTTCTCTGTCAATAGCTACTTCTGTGTATTTTATATCTGTATTTATGTCTATCTCATCTAGATCTGTGAACATCCATAGGTTTGTGGAAAGAGGGGATAATATCTCCTTTTACCACCTACGATTGTTGTAAGAGTCAAATGGGAATATTTGTAAATAATTTTGCAAACCTTAAAGTGCTACATAAATGTTATCTATTATTATATCTAGCGATATATCTTTATATTACCATATACACACACTTTTAAGTTTATATGTATAAACATAGATATATTTATTCTGTATACACAGATGTCCCTAAACAACACAAACATTATAACGGAAGCAATTATTCTGAAATAGGACGCTTAGGAAAGGGAGAAAAAAATGCGCATTATTTTTA
This sequence comes from Pseudochirops cupreus, assembly GCA_028627135.1. Taxonomy (NCBI): domain Eukaryota; kingdom Metazoa; phylum Chordata; class Mammalia; order Diprotodontia; family Pseudocheiridae; genus Pseudochirops; species Pseudochirops cupreus. The sequence continues at coordinate 86,135,561 of CM053582.1, forward strand.
AGTTGCAGCATATAATGCTGAATGCCTTCCTCCAGGGTTTTTGTTAAGGAGGGAGGGAAGGACAGAGAGAGAGAGAGAGAGAGAGAGAGACAGAGAGACAGAGAGACAGAGAGACAGAGAGACAGAGAGACAGAGAGACAGAGAGACAGAGAGAGAGTTGGACAGATTCTTTCTTGAAAAACAAAAGTTTGCTCTTTGGTTCAACAGCAAAATTATTCTGTATATGTCCATCAATAATGAGGACTTCTCATTCCCTGGATCACTTTCCAATCAAGGATGTCACCAACCTAGAAATAGAAAATGAGAAGAAGGGTTATAAAAACGCGTTAAGGAATTTTTACGAGGTTTCTCTAATAATTTATTGCTGGCTCAAACTAGAAGCAGTTGAGGTGCATTACAGTGAATGGTGGGGTTGTAATGCTTCCTTTAGTGTCAGGGAAGGGCCAGGCGCCCCATTGCCTGGGCAAAGTGGGTTTCCACTGAAATTTGCTGCCCCCCCCCCGCCCGCCTTGAGTCTGGAAGACTTTGTATGTCTCTGTCTCTCTGCTCCAGGAAGGAACAGTTGGTTTCTTTTCACATGGGGCACTGATTTCACCGAGAGGTTATTTTTTTAAACAACATGTTCAAAATGAAACAAAAGATCAGCTCAGCTTTTGTGTCAGAGGGAACTGTGCGTTAGAATTGTTTTAGCCTGGATGCCACTGGGGGAACTGTCAAATTAAGGACCAGCTGAGTTTGGAAAAGTTTTAAAGTGCTCTCTCCCTCCCTCCCTCCCTCTCTCTCTCTCTCTCTCTCTCTCTCTCTCTCTCTCTCTCTCTCCCCCTCTCTCCTCGCCCCCTCTTTCTCCTCCCAGCCACTTAGCCCCTATAATGCTAATTTGAAAAAGTTAAGAAACGTCAAGTTAACTTCTACCCCGTCCAGTCTCACTACAATATGTGTGTACACACACACACACACACACACACACACACACACACACACACACATATATAATATATATATATATATATATGCATACATATACTTACATGGTTAACATTATTGCCAATCCTATGTTTCAGTCTCAAAATCCACCTCCCCCTTTGGTTGCTGTGCCCCTTTGTTATCACCCTATTATGGGCATTTAGGTCTCCAGGAAAATACCCTCCTAGATTCTATACTGTAACTGAACCCAGCTTGGGTTCCCAGGCATGAGAGGAAAGAAAGTTCCAGTTTGCAAAAGAAACAAAACAAATGATTGAGAGCTCATTTCAAACTTGGAAGCTCGAGGCTTCCCTTTTCTCTGTTTTCCATGAAGGGAGCAGGACAGCTTCTTTTGAGAGAGAGGGAGAGAGAAAGAGAGAGACAGAGACAGAGACAGAGACGGAGAGAGACAGAGAGACAGAGGGGGAGAGACAGAGAGAGAGAGAGGAGAGAGGAAAGAGGAGAGAGGAGAGAGAGGAGGGTCTCCCAAGAGAGGAAAGATTAGGGGGAGTGTCTGAGCTCTGCATCTTAGATCAGTGAGGAAGGATCAACTGTAACCACCCCTCCTCTAGACACATGAAGAAAGAGAGAGAAAGCAAGGATGCCGGCTCCAGGACAGGGACTGAGCTAGGGAGGACTGGCTCTGGCTGGCGCTGGGGCTCCCCGCCTCTGCAGCTCCCCCTCCTCCCTCCCACCCTCTTCCCCTCCCTCCCAAGGGCCAGAGAGGATGGTGTTTGCCACCGTCTCTGCTCCCCCTGGACTCCCTCTCTGGCACACTCTAAACTTAACTCAGATTGCTGAGCAGAGCCAACAATCCCAGCCAAACAAGGTTAGACTACTTTTGTCCTCCCACCCCTGCTTGCTTGCTGCTTGGTGTCTCTGCCTTTTCCCTCTCTTTCTCCTTCTCTCTTTTCCCATGGGGGTCTCCTCTGTCCCAGTGGAGTCTGTCCTGACTTAGAACTTGGTAGTTCTCACTTAAGTCTGGGACCGAGGAGTTGGGGGGGGAAGGTGGTCCTTTAGGGATGTTCATGATTTGGGGTGGGGGGAGGTGCAGACAGAGGACCTCGTTCCTTGCCTGCCCCTCATTATTCCCAGACTTTAAGAGTGCAAGGGCCCAAAGCACAGCTCTGAAATCAAAGCAGGCAGAGAGTGAGATAGGGGCAGGCCAGTGGCATAAGAGAAGACGGCAAGGGAGGGAGGGAAGGAGGAAGGGAAGATGTGAAGAGTGAACAGAAAACCCAGAGAATGGGGAGCAGGTAATTGAGGAAAGACTGCCCCCTGATGGGCACTTGAGGGAGCCCAGAAGGAAGAGTTTTTTAACTTCCATTCCATTCAAGGTGCCATTATCAGGCTCCTACTATGTGTTGGGCATGGGGGTTTTTCCCCCCAAGAGAAACTTGGAAGTCAGAGCTGGGACATTTTTTTATCATCTGGCACTTCATGATGGAGAAAAATAATGTCACCAGCTAACAAAGAGGCTCCATTTTGCTTTTGTGTGTGCTTTGCTGTGTTTTTATTTTAAAACTGAGATGCATGTCTGTGAGAGACAGATGAACAGACACAGACAAGAGAGAGACAGAAACAGAGACAGAAAATCAGAAAGAGAGAGAGAGAGAGAGAGAGAGAGAGAGAGAGAGAGAGAGAGAGAGAGAGAGAGAGAAGGGCATGGGGAGAATTTGCCTGTCAGCGTGGTAGCTGAGTAAGCAAACCAAAACCGATCAATAGAGGTGATAAGAACAGTTTTATAGAAGTGATAATAAAAATGAAACACATCAGGACAGCAGGGAAGCATTTATTTAAATGCAATATATGTGTACACATAAATACATATGTATTATGTGTGTACACCTGCATGTTGTAGATACATGCATGTAAATATCACTTAAGCATATATGGTATTGTGCACTTATATATGCATATTCATGTATGCATGTGGGTATATTCTATTGTATACATAGTAAATGCACACACATGTGTGTGCATGTGTATGTTGTATTGCATCCTCACATGTATTCACACACGTGTGTATTATATTGTTTGAGCATTACGTGTGCATGTACATGCACATGTGTTTATATATGTATATATTCCTATAAACATATTCTATATTTATATATTTAACTATTATATGTATATCTGTGTCTATATATCTAACTAGCTATAGAGACAGATGTAGACATAGAGGCGTAGACATAGACATTGACATAGATATTGATGTAGACGTAGATATAGGCATAGATACAGACACAGACACAGACATTAACATAGACATAGACATAAGCATACACATAGACATTGACATAGACATAGACATAGACATAGGCACAGACACAGACATTAACATAGATATAGACATAAGCATACACATAGACATTGACATAGACATAGACATAGGCACAGACACAGACATTAACATAGACATAGACATAAGCATACACATAGACATTGACATAGACATAGACGTAGACATAGACACAGACATTAACATAGACATAGACATAAGCATAGACATAGACATTGACATAGACATAGACGTAGACATAGACATAGGCACAGACACAGACATTAACATAGACATAGACATAAGCATACACATAGACATTGACATAGACATAGACATAGGCACAGACACAGACATTAACATAGACATAGACATAAGCATACACATAGACACTGACATAGACATAGACGTAGAAGTAGACACGATAGGGAAAGGTTTAGTGACTTGTCCACGCCTGTGGTTTTCTACTTATAAAAAACTCTTGGGAAGAAAACTCCAATACAGATGAGAGCACCTGCTTGATAGCCTGTCTCAAAGAGTTGCCTGGGGATACTGAAAGGTTTATCATCAGTTAACATTGCCATAGAACATTAAGGCTTGCAAAAATGCTCCAGACATACCATCTCATCAAATCCTCAAAACAACTCATTTTAAATATGAGGAAATTTCAGCTGAAAAATGAATCAACTTGCATGGGTTCACAGAACCAACTGACGGATCTGATACCTTCAGAGGCATGTCTCTCACTCTCTATCTGCTATACCACACTGCTTCTGGATGGGACATAGGAGACACCCATTTACCTAGACCAGTGGTTCTCAACCTTCCTAATGTCGCAACCATTTAATACAGTTCCTCATGTTGTGGTGACCCCCAACCATAAAATTATTTTCGTTGATACTTCATAACTGTAATTTTGCTACTGTTATGAATCGTAATGTAAATATCTGATATGCAAGATGTATTTTCATTGCTACAAATTGAACATAAACCACAGATTGAGAACCGCTGACCTAGACTGACTTCCTTTATGAATCATAAATTCTGACTGCTTATTAAAATCTCCTTATTAAGGACATATTAATAAATATTTACTTATTAATATCTCCTGTTCTAAACACTGTCAGTTATGCCCTGTAGAATCTCTCCATGAACCCTAGCTTATGCCCATTTACAGTCCAAATAACAAAATATGCATAGTTATCACCCTGGCTTGCTATTGGTAACTTCCCTTTTTAAAGCTGGCATCCCTGAGTATATACTCTAGAGACCCAGACTGTTATGCTCATTATAGGTACAAAAAAAAATCTTAGGCAATCTCATTTGCTGGGGAGCTTAATTAATCTAATGCACCATGGCTAGTCCACACAGTCAATCTCTTCATATTTGTGACTGGCTTGGTGGAGAGTTTACTTTAAATCAGTTGATGGCTATTGCCCGGGTTTCTGATGCTATATTCTTATGTATAGTAATGAGTTTCTTTCTTCTTTTTTTTTTTAACCTCTCTTTGATTGTGTTTTATGTGGGTCATGAAGCATGGGTTTCCCATTATGCTAAGGTATTGTATGAGTGGTCATTTAATAATTCTCTGACTTTATTCTGGGTGTCAGAGAAGCTTCCCTACCACAGCAAACTAGGGAGCTGAAGGGAGTGTGACTTAGAGGGAAAAGTAGTCACCCTTGGGAAAGGGGTCACTCCAAGGTGAGATTTCTGAAGAACACATGGCCACCTAGAAAGTGCCCCTCTTCCTCTCATTCAAAAATGATCTTGCCCAGTGCTATATAATGGTTCATCATCATTATAGGTGGCTCGACAGTGACATGGTTAGAGACTTGACTTAGAGTCAGGAAGACCTGAATTCAATCAGTTTCTTCATCTGTAAAATGGGGATAATAATAGCACCTACCTTCCTGGTAGTTGGGAGGATTAAATTAAATCGCAAACCTTAGGACATTATATAAATGCTAGATAGTATTATTAACAAAAATAATATTCTTTTTATTTCATGGATTTAGGAAGTTTCCATCATGGAAAACTTTCTTCACTAATGCCAACCCAGCAATATGTTTATAGTTTAGAGCCTATTATTAAGTCACCTGAGGGCGTGGAGAGGTTGAGTGATTTGCTGTGGGTTCCACAGCTAGTATGTGTCAGAAACAGGGCATGGACCCACATTTTCCTGACTCAAAGTCAGGTCCTCAAAACTCACAGAAAGGGCTAAATACTCAAGAGATTCTAAGGTAGGACTCTCCCCCCCTTTCTACAGAGGCTCAAAGAGAACCACCAAAGGCCCTCACAAGCTTCCCACAGCATTCTCATTTCCTTATAGAGTTCAAGTCCCTGAGTGAAGGTGTTTTTTGAGTCCTGGGAATCATGCACAGACCATGACAGGCAACTATAATCTTTCTCTCACCCCTTGAAAACACTCTTTTCACATAGTTGTGGGTGCAGTCTATTGCTTTGGAGTGTATTCCCTGCCCCCTTCATCTCCCTCAAGGACAATTCAAATTTATTGTGTTGGCTTTGACAGCATGTCTTCTGGCAGGTGCTGAGGCCCAAGTGGCATTTAGACTGGGGGATTTCCAGTCATGAGGTTTGGTTGAGTGGGATATTGATTAACAGGTCTTTCCACAGTCTCCAAACTAGCAAATCCTTAATGCCCTGGGTTTCTCGTATATAGGACCCCCAAAAATACATGATTATTAAAAAATATTATACGAGGGGCTGTGTTACTGGGGCAGAAATTGTTAAGAGAAACAGTTAAGAGATTTGGAAGAGTAATATTTGCTACATCTCATGTCCTAGAATTGGAGGGTCAAGATCACCTGGTGTTGGTCTAGCGCCCCCAAGGGGACAAATCATTTTATATGACATCCAACACCCCTCCCCCCCAACACACACACACACACACACACACACACACACACACACACACACACACACACACTTGGTTTTGAGGATGCTTGGACTTGGGAGAGAGGAAGGAGTGTCTGTGTGATGAAAGCAACTATATCTGAAGTACCAGATTTTTAACCTGTATGCTTACAGAGCAAGTCCAGGAGTTCAGGGCACCATGCTGGGTTTACAGGGGTCCCTTTCTGCTAGAATACCACCTTTATGTTCCTCAGTTTGGATAGTAAGAAAGAAAGTAACATTTCTTGGTCCTTGGAATCTTGGGAACTTAGGTCAGGGCAACGCGGCTATAAGAAACCATTTCATGGGTTAATCAGATTTTGAAATGAAAAAGAGGCCTAGAGATGACCAAGTTTAGTCTCAATTTATAGATGAGCACACTGAGCTTCAGAGATTGAGAGCCTTGGCCAAGGCCATGCAGAGAATAAGTGGTATGGGCAGGGATTTGAATGACTATCTTCGAAATCCAATTTCTCACACTGATCAAGTCACCCAAGAAACTTTTAATAGCTCCTCTATTCCTGCTTCATTTCCAAACTCTTAGAAACCTAGCTATTTGCAAAATAAAACTATTTTCTCAGTATTTCACTTAACCATCCTCCCCCACAATCTCATTTGCATCCAAAGAGGTTAACTTTTTTCCATGGTATAGACTTTGCACCAAAGACTTCAGTTTTCCTTTCACAAAGAGGGATTTCAAAACCGGCAGTGTCTGTGGATATGATTTTGGGGATGGTCCAAATGGTGCCTAGATATCTTTGAAAGTGACATCTCCCTTTCTGTGGCCCATCCTGGTTCCTTCTTCTTCTCTAAACCTCAATAGGTACTAAGGATTCCAGCATTGGTAGAACCCCCAGTGGTACGTCGGATGCATTCAGAGTCATAGAACATTCGATGTCAGAATCTGGAAGCACCTTAGAATAAGAAATGTCAGAGCTGGGAGGGACTCTAGAACAGAGAATGTCAGAGCTAGGAAGGAACTGAATGTTTGATATCAATCTTCAATTTTTTTAGTAGATAAACCTGAAACCCTGCAGAAGTCCAAATGAAAATCAAGGGAGAAAGAAAAGAGTGGAAAGTGGAGGGTATTTGGTTTCTGGCCTGATTTCTTTGAAGCTTTGGACATGTTAAATTGGTGATTATTTTCACAATCATGTTAGGTTTTGTTTATAAACATCCAGGTTCACCTCCAAGCCCAAGGGGCCCAGCCAAAGCAATACCAAGTCACAGTGACATCAAACAAGTTAACAAAACTGAGACCAACAGCTTGCGGCCATTGTCTTAATCAAAGCCCAGAAGAGTCTCCATAATCTACTTCTGCCCTACACAAACACACCCAGAATGGAAATTTGATATTTTCCCTTGCATCTGTTTCATTTTTAATTCCCTTTAGAAAAATATCTGGAAATGGGATAAAATGAAAAGAACTGGTGTGTATACATACACTTACGAGTTCCTTATTTGTTCTAAGGCCCAAGTGATAATGTGATTTTTGAGTTCCTCGAAATCTACCATATTCTACAAAAAAATCCCAGCCTAAGACGTCTCAACAGCAATTAGAAATCCAATCAAGCAGCAAACAAACTAGCCTCCTTGATTAACTTGAGGGGGGTTGGGTGCCCGGTGGTGAGAGGCATAAGAGCTTAAAAATGTAATAAGTGACTTTCACCAAAGAAAAGATGCGTTATACGTGTTTCTGCTTTCTCCATCCTAGATTTATTATAAAGTCATTAAGAACATTGAACCTGGAGAAGAACTGCTGTTGTACATGAAGGAAGGGGCTTATTCCCTTGGGACTATGCCACCCAATCTGGAAGGTAAGTCCTTGCCCATCCTGAATCTGTTCTTCTGTGCTCCCTTTCCCTGCCTCTTTGGGAAAGAACCAGACAATATCCTTTATCATAGGTACCATGGACCATTCAGGGCTTCCAGTTAACCAAAAGAATAGCATCCTGGACTTACCCATCCTAGATTCTTTGGCTTTCCCACAGTCCATACTTGCTGGCAAGAACAACCGTTCTTTCAATGGCATTTAGAAAGAAGCAATTCAAAGTTTTCTTCCTTATGGATACATGTAAAGACAAACTTACAAATGAGAGAGGGGAGGTATGGTTGGGTTGAATGCTATATAAGATATTATTCTCTTCCTGGAGTCCATTTTTTTCTTCTTTTTTCCTCACTTACTATTTTTAAGAAATCATCCAATGAACTTTCTTGGCTTTGATGTGTTTCCTCTTAGTGGACTTTGAGTCACACAGCTAACTTTCACCATCCTAAAGGGGAGAGGATTGTGCTATTATAACATGTATAGACCTCTGCCAAATCATCCCATCCTAAGCAAATGGTGGCAGGGAAAACTGGAAAAGGGAATACTCTTAAGCTAAGAGCATTGGAGGAAAAAAAACACCAGAATTTGAGAGTGAGAACAGTGATTATGGATACTGCAATATTGACAATAGCAATAAAGGTCATCTGATGGGAACATTCTATAGTTTTGTAGTCTTTCCTCTTGGTTCTTTTAATACTGTGTTTTTCATCCTTCCCATTTTCATAATTTGTTTCCCTTTGCTTCTAATATGGGAATTTCCCTCTCCAGTTCACCTATCATCTGACCATGACTATATCAGTTTTTGGAATATGACAGAGAAAAGTCAAAATTTTAAACCATTTTTTGACAGGATATATTTTTTCTCTTCACATTAAAAAAAAGTCAATCAGCTTTCAGGGTATTTTAAATCAATATGTCAATACTCCCAGTTTAAATCAACAATAGAAAAGTGAACTACATAATTCTGAGTCTAGAGGGTCAATGAATTTGTTGGGAATGTTTTAGAAAGGATTTCTGGCCATCGGACCAGATGGCCACTGAGGTTCTATCCAGCTTGTAGATTCCGTAATTTCAGTGATTAAATCGTCATGCTAACTAGATCAAACCCCTGTCTCCAGGGTTAATAACCCAACTGGCTTTTCCCTACTGAGCAAGACCTCAAAAGCAGGCTGGAATATAGCATCTCCCATGATGAAATCTTAGACTTCATCCCCTCTGCCCCCCATCCCCACCATCCAACTTAGACTACAGAAGGAAGGAGGGAGATTTTATTTATCCTGGTTTTTTTTCCCAAAAACCCACCAAAGTTTTATAATTAATACACTGAACTTCATAATCCTCTAAGGAACATTACGGTTCCACATTCAAGGGCATTGAGATCCTGACAGACAGGAGGCCCATTGTCAGAATCTTAAGGAGGCCATGGGGACCAGGCAGGGGAACCTCACTTTCTCTCTTTGCCCAAGTTCCCCCCTCCTGAATGCCAGCAGGATCATGGGGCAGCCACCCACAGCTTTCAGGAAATTTCCTTCATTCCCCATTGCTAAGTGCCCTATGCCCTTGTCAAGCAAAAAAAAAAAAATTACAGCAGAGGGGCAGTGTTTCGATTCTGATCCTATCCGTACTCTTTGCTGGGGTTTGGTATTAATTAGGCAGTGGGAGACAGAAAAAATAAGTTTCTAGGACCTTGTACAGCACAGGGAAGCTCTCATTTTCCTTAAAATAAGTGTTAAAAACTGAATAGGTCTTTGATAGCACAGGGGGGAGGGAAAGGTAGACTGGAAAAGATAAATCTACTTAACTTTCGGGGCAGCAGGGCCTGACAATGGAGTTTCATTTGTGTATTGAATGTTCATTCTTGCAAAAGGTGCCAGGGGGAGAAAAGCCCACCCCAGCCCCTGGATCCCTCCACCTTCAGCATTAAATAACCTGTAGCTACATTCTCCTAATAAATTTTCCAACATTCGCGGGCTAATTGCTTTTGAAATATAATAGCCCAACATCAAATATTTGACTTTTTAATATACTTTCTTCCCCCACTTTGCCTAATGTTTCTCTACCCTCCCCAGCCTTGCCCCCCCCCAGTTAAACTCTGAATTGCACAAGAAAGAAAATGCAAAAATGTTCCATACAAAGATAATTATCATAAAAATCTTTTTCTCCAAACCCCAGTTACACACATACAGCCGCCCCTTATCACTGCAGGAATTTGGAGTAGGGCTCTTGAGAGCCTTTGAGACTCAAGTCGGTCAGATTAGCATGTAGATGCCACATAATTGAGTTCCCCTTGGCTTCTCTGAAAGCCATTAGGCCCTGATTTATTTTTCTGTTACATTCCTGCTTTGTCATGAGAGTTGCTGATGGAACTTTAGATAGAGGGGTGTAAGCCCCGCAGATCTGACAAACAAGACAAGGCGTGCTGACTGCAATCAGCAGAGCTGGGGTGGGGTGGGGTGTGTGTGTCTGTGTGTCTGTGTGTCTGTGTGTCTGTATGTCTCTCTGTGTGTGTGTCTGTGTGTCTGTGTGTCTGTGTGTCTGTGTCTGTGTGTTTCCCCATAGCTCTATACAAACTCCCTCTCCCAAAAGCATAGCCCATCTGCAACAGGGAATTTGGGGACCTTGCCGAAAGAAAATTGTAGGCCATGGACTTCCTTGATACATACTCAGAAAGGAAGAAGTGTATCTGCTCTTGGACTTGGGGCAATTTGAGTGAAGTTTTTGACAAGCAGGGTTCCTCCTCTCTTTTCTATCTATCTGTCTCTGTCTGTCTGTCTGTCTGTCTGTCTCTCTCTCTCTTCTCTCACTCATTTGCTTGCTTTCTCTCTCCCTTTCTCCCTCTCCTTCCCCTTTCTACCTTTTCTCTCTGTCTTCTCTTCTCTTCTTATCTCTTTTCTTTTCTCTTCTCTCTTTCTCTCTCCCCTTCTACTTTCTCTCTTTTCTTTCTTTCATTCTCAATTTCTCTCTCTTCCTCTCCTTCCCCTATCTCCCCTTTCTTTCTCCCCTCCCTTCCCTCCCTTCCCCTCTCCTCTCCCCTCTCCTATCATCTCCTCTCTTCTCATCTCTCCTCTCTTTTCTTCTTCTTCTTCCTCTTCTTCTTCTCCTTTTCTTCTCCTTCTCCTCCTCCTCCTCTTTCTCTCTCTCCTTCCCTCTCTCTCCTCTCCCCTCTGTGTCTCTCCCTCCTCCTCCTCCTTCTCTCTCTCTCTCTCTCTCTCTCTCTCTCTCTCTCTCTCTCTCTCTCTTTCTCTCTCTTTCTATTTCTCTCTCTCCCCCTCCCCTCCCTCCCTCCCTTCCTCTCATCCTAGAAGGATACTTGTTGCTCAGGGTCACACAACATACAGGTCCCAGGATGTTGGAATAACTCCTGAGATGATCTCAAATGCTAAACATCTTCACATAGCCCAAAGGGCCAATAGCCTCTGATTCAATTGCCCAGGAAGCAGTCATTGAGACAGTTAGGGTTAAGGAGAAGATACTCAACAAGGTGGGCTGATGACAATGAGCTGGTCAAAAACTCTCTCCTGTCTGCTTGGTTCCATCTCTTCCAGTCTGAGATGAGTCACTGGGATGTACAAAAATGAATTCCCTAAAATGTAGATATGAAGGAATCATATTCATCATAGACAGGCAGCCTTGTACAATGAAGGGAAATGTACAAAACTTATAATCGGGTCCTGGATTAAAATCTCACCTCTGCTACTGAGTGACTTTAGGCAAATCTGTTTTCTTCTCTTTAAAAGAAGGAGATTGTACTAGATGACCTCTAAGGTCCAAAAGTGCTAAATCAATGATTCTAAGACCCATGCTGCAACCAAAATTTTAAAAATTTAAATTTAATTTTTTTTAAATCCAGAGTTGGAATGGGGAAGGAGGATCTGTATTAAAGTCTTTATTGTGCTAATTACTAATTTATGTGACTTTCAAGAAATTGCTTTGCCTCTCTGTGCCTCAGTTTCCCTTTCTGTAAAATAAGGGAGTTGGATTAAATGTCCCCTAAGGTCCTATCCAACTCTAAATCTGGCTCTAAACCAATTATGCTGTACTCTATGGACCACAATTCTATTCTTTTCTTTATTTTATTTTTAATTTATGAAAACCTCACTTTACAAAAAGAACTCTCCCTAAGAGCATGCAAATTAAATTTTTAATCATATTTTAAATGACTTGAAGAGAGTTTGATGTTTTCAGAAATCTCAGGATGAATTATATACCTGTCACACAAGCAAGCACAATCCATCACAATTTTTTTTCCTATCCGGTTTTCTAAAATGAAGGATATCTGTATGGCACACATTATTGCTGAGTAAAAGAAAACTTTCTTTAATATGCTTTATGAGAAAAAGCCCAAACTCCCTGCCTGCTCCATGATTCTTGGTAATTCCTGGAGACCCTTGCTACATTATTTTCATAGGTCATAATTCTAGGACTGGAAGGGGCAGTACAGATGATGTAATTCAAGTTCTTCATTACATATATTTGAATACTAAGGCACTTAGAGAAAAGAAGATACTTAAGAAAGAAAAACAAAATGTCCAAAGTCACCCGGACAGGCAGGAATTCTGTATCTGTGTATTCTCCATCGAACCACACTGCTTCTCCATCGATTTACTATTTCAGCAAAGTTACCACTGTTTTCTAGTTCATTGTATCTTCTAAAATGACTATATTGTTCTGGAGTATGGAATCACAGAGAGACAGATGGGAGTGACTTTAGAGAGTGTTTGGTCTAGCCCTGCGCCTTTCATTTTACAGAGGGGAAAACCAAAGGCTCAGGGATGTCCACAGGTAGTAATAGTAATAACTAGAACATGGACCTAGATCTTCAGAGTCCAAATCTATATTCTTTCTCCAATATCATGTTGCCACCCCAAGGACCTGCATTCTAGAGCAAATCAGAACTGGATGAAGAATCTCGAAGGTCCCTGCCAGCTCTTCACAAGAGAAATCCAAACACAGAGTTTCTATAAAGCAGAACATCCCCTCTTTGTTCCCTGACTCATGGTTCTGTCTCTCCAGACCAAAGTTGTATTTAGCCAACTTCATTGGACAAATTAAATGGAGGCTGGAGGAGGAGAGACTTTGGTCCTCAAGAAGCAAATCTAAAGAGTGAGGGAAAACCTTGGCTACTCCCTCAAGGGAGTGGGAGGGGGATAAAGACCCCAGGACGCTGTGAGGCAGCTTCTGGGAACAGAACCAAGCCATCTGGTCCCTTTGTGTCTTAATGAATTTCATGACAACTAAGTGCTAAGTTCAATTGTTTCCACTTATATAGGTGGAAGGGACCTTAAAGGCACCGTATTTTAATAGACAGAGAAACTGAGGTACAGCAAAAGGGCTTTGCCCAGAGTCACATAACTATTAAGTGTCTGAAGCAGAATTTGAATCAGGGTCTTCCTGACTCCAAGGACAAGTCAAATTAAGTTAAGGCATCCTCAACTCCTCACTCTCACTCACCACACACATCTAGTCTATTGCCACGTCTTGTCATTTCAACCTTCGCAGCATCTCTGGTATCCAGTCCTTACTCTCCACTCACATAGCCATAACTCTAATCTAGGTCCTCATCATTCTTACCTGGACCATCCCAATAGCTTCCTAACTGGTCGCCCAGATTCAGGTCTCACCTCATTTCAATCCATCCTCCACTCAGCTTCCAGTGTTCTTTAATAATGATAATGATAATGATAATGATGATAATAATAGCTTATATATATATATAATGTCTACTATGCGCCAGGTACTATGAGCTAAGTGCTTTAAAATTATCATCTCATTTGATCCTCACGATAACTCTGAGAGAGGGAGGTGCTATTAAGATCTCCTTCTCCTAAAGTGATGGATGGTCTAACCATGGCATCTCACAGAGCTCAAGCCCTCCAGATTAAACACAAACTCCTTTGTTTGACATTTAAAGTCCTTTCCTTCCTTCCCACTCTCCCTTCCCCCAAGCACATGCACATTCTAGAATCCAGCCTCATTGACCTTCTTGTGGTCCCTCACACCCAGAACTCTATCTCCCCGTCTTTGCATTGGCCATCTCCCATGCCTGGAATGCTCTCCCTCCCCACCTCTGCCTCTTAATATCCCCTGCTTCCTTCAAGAATCAGCTGAAAACCTACCTAGTAGAGGAGGTAGCCTCCCTGGACGCCCATCTGCAAGTCCCTTCCCTTCTGAGATCATCTTCCATTCATTCTGTATGTATTTATTTGCATTATCTCCCTTCTCCCATTAGAATGTATACTCCTTGAAGTCAGGGACTAAGTTTTTGCTTTCTTTGTAACCCCAGCATTTAGCACAGATTAGAAGCACTTAAAAATGCTTGATGATTGACTAATACACTGTCCACTACACCATGCTGAAGCAGGACAGGACTGTCCATAATCTCTCAACTTCAGTACTTGGAACTGAACTTCAGTCACTTTGTTCCAGTTATGTCTCTGCCCCCTAAGAGCCTCAAGTAGAAAGCTAAACCCCCATGTTGTGGAGAAGGGCACAGGATCCCATGGGAATGTTTGCCTTTTCAGTAGACTCTGATTAGAGAGTTGCTTCCTCAATGGTCCAGCCTTCATTGGGTGGGCATTTCAGTCCTAGGCATTGAAACACAGAATCTTGCCAAAAGGGGGGTATTAAAGGGTATTTAGTCTAAACCATGAAAGCCGATACTATCCTCCCAAAATAAGGCTTATTCAACCCCAAAAGTCAAGGGGATGAAAGAGGAAGGGGACAAAGAAGGTCCCTTTGCCCTCATCTTTGAATCAAGACAGACCAGAGGTTGCTCCCTAACTCCACCAATCATTCTATATGAGTCCTTCCCTTTTCTGAGCCTGAGATCCCCCTCTGTAAAATGGAGGTGCTGATATTTGTAGGAAGGGTAGCCACCATTTGAAGGTTTGGAAAGCCCTTTGCATACAATGGGGTATAGTGACCAGGTAGCAGGATTTGGAGCCAGAGAGGCTGGGTCCCAACCCTGTTTCTGCATGTACTTTCTAAGTGACGGCTGTGATGGCACAGCTCTGACTGGTCACTCCCTTGCTCAGCAAACTCCTGTAGCTCCCTACTGTCTCTAGAATGGAATGCAGACTTCTTTGGCAGGGGAAACCCTTCAGGACCTGGCTCTAAACTTTCCTGCTTTTCCTCATACATGACCCTCTCATCTCCTTTCTCCCTATCTTCACATAGGCTGCTCCAGGGTCTAGAAACCTCCCCAGTTCACTTAATAGTTCAATTAAAGCACCAACTCTAAGCCTTTCCTGAAGCCTTCTAGAAGTTAACATGTCCCCTTCCCCTCCCCCACCAAAAAACCAACAAAACTTGTACCTCCCATGTTGCATATACTTACATGTATATATATATTCTCTTCCCCCCGAAGAATCTGACTATTTCTAATTTGCTTTTGAATCTCCAGTGCCTAATACAGTGCCAGGAGCACAGTAGGCAGCTTAATAAATGCTTGTCAATAAATGGATTCATCCTTCTCTGCCTCAGTTTCCTTATCTGTAAAATACTGGAGTTGAACTAGATGAGCACTAAGGTTCCTTTGATCTAAATTTATGATCACATGAGTAGTAAAACAGCGCTGTGAAGCAGGACCTCTCGTTATCCCCAGCTAAGAGGCATAGATAGAGAAACCCACTTACAATTAGGAAGACATAGATTCAAATCCTGCCTCAGGCACTTGCTAGCTGTGTGACCATGGGCAAGTCACTTAACCCTTTGAGCCTCAGTTTCCTCATCTGTAAAATAGGAATAACACTAGCACCTACCTTCCAAAGAACTTTGCAAACCTTCAAGTTTGCAAACATAGAGTTATGTAAATGCAAGTTATCATTATTTTTTTTTACTTTTAGAACCTTAGAGCAACTCTATGACATAGGAGCAATTATTATCACCAACAGGCTTCCACAGTGCACAAAACTTGGCATTAGGAACACCTAGCAGTCAATCCCACCTCAGACATTTACTCTGGGCAAGTCCATTAACCTCTTTGACCCTCCATTTCCCCATCTGGAAAGTGGGAATATTTGACAATGAGGCAGCTTGCCCAGATCTTAGATGGTTATGGTTCATCCTTCTCTCTCAAAGAGAACCAATGACATCAGGACAGTGATGTCTTAACTTGAAAGGATTTTTGTAAAAGCTAATTGAGATAATCTGTATAAAGAATTTTGCAATCCTTGAAGTGCTATGTTAATATTTTTGTTGTGGTTCCATCACTTCAGCTGTGTTCTCATATGGGATTTTCTTGGCAAAGATACTGGAATGGTTGGCCATTGCCTTTTCCAGCTCATTTGACAGATGAAGAAACTGAGGCAAACAGGGAAGAAGGACTTGCCCAGAGTTACAAAGTTAGTAGGGTCTGAAGTAGGGCAGCTAGTTCATATAAATGTCAGCTATCATTGTTTCACAGATTAAGAAACTGAGGCACAGATGGGCTTGCCCATAGCTAAGAAATACTTTTGGTGCCTGCTTCAGGGGGTTGCTTCAGGCTCCAAGGAGGTGATATCTAGAAAGCATTTTGCAAACCTTCAGGTAACTTTATAGATATCCACTCTTTTTCTCCTCCAGGATCCAGCCCTGTTTGGGTTCCATTTCCCAGCCCTAGACCCAAACGCTTATTGCCAGCCTCCAAGACGATGCCTAGGATGCATCTGTGCAAACCAAAAACTTCAAAACAAAAATCTACCCCCTCCCCCAAAGCGAATAACCCCAGGTCCCAGTCTTTGGTTCCCAGCAGCTGGGCCTGTAAGAAAGTTGAATTGAAGAATGGATTTCCAGCACAGGGGTGTGGGACAGGGGGGTCTTAGGCTGGGAGGGGGCCAGAACCCCAGTTCAATGGAAGGAAGGCCTCTCTTTCTAGAGTAGCCCGCCGACCAGGCTGCCGGGCTGGAGGCACTGTGGATGGGCCCAGGCCCCCTGGCAGAAGTCACTCTGCTGGAAAATTTACAGCTCTATGTCGATTGTTTGGTTTGGCACGGGGCTCAGGATGCTGCCTTGTAAATGTAATAATAGCTGCCCCCTTTTTAATTTGTTTGACCTTGGTGACAATAATTTATTATATGCATTAGATCGCTGTTGGGTTTTTTCTTTTTCTTTTTTTTAATTCCCAAACAAAGTGCTTGGCTTGGTTTTTCTCTCCATGTTCCCTGGCCATGGGTTTGCTGCCGTTGGAGGCGGGAGGGAGGGAGAACTGAAAAGACCCAGACATCTTTCAGCCTGTGTTTGAAAAGCAATGAAGGAGACTTCCTTTCACACTTATCAGGCTTCCCTCTTGGGCTGCTGGCCTGCCTGCCTGCCTGCTGAAGGGGAGGCTGAGTTTGAAAGGATCTCGTCTGGGGAGCAGCACAAACCACAAGCGTCCTCCGGGTGTCAAGAGGGCCTTGGGAGCAGAGATTTGGATTTGGAAGGGACCTCAGAGGTCACTGAGAACAGCGTGCTCATTTGACAGACGAGGTCACACACACATACACACACACAACACACACAGCACACACATACACACACCACACACACACATATTTGACAGATGAAAGGGTAAAAAGCCAGAGACAGCTCTAGAAACCAGGTGCCCTGGCTAATGTGCCCTTTCCATGAGGCGACATTGCCCAGATCTTAGATTGTTATTGTTCATCCTCCGCTCTCGAAGGGGACCAATGAATGACATCAGGAGAGTGATGTCTTGACCTGCAAGTGAATTGGATTTGAACTCGGCAGAGCTGCTCCAAGCGGTCAGCCTCTCTCTCTCCTCCAGAGTCCAGTGGCAGGACAAATGTCAAGATTACTGGTGATGGCCCCTCCTATGTCAGACCAGTAAAGAGTAGGGTAGAGTACCTTAGGCTACCTCAGTATGAGTGAGGGTCGCCCCCTCACTAGAAGGCTTGCAGGATGGAGTAAAGGGAATTCTTTAGTCAGATGTGGGCTGAACTCAATGGCCACTGAGCTCCCTTCTAGCTCTGAGGTTCAGTATCTATGGAGAATTGGAACTCAACAAACATTTATTACATACCTACTGTGTGCTAGGCAGAATAGTGTCATGTATAGACAACTGGCCTCAGATCCAGGAACACCTCAGCTCAGATCCTGCCTTAGTCAGCTGTTGGCTGCGTGACCCTGGGCAAACTGATTAATTTCTCTGGGCACCAGCAGTTCTCTAAGATTGAAGGTTTCAAAACAAGCAATAGGAATCTGACTCAGTAAAAGAAGTTTCCTCACCAATCAAATCACAAAACCAGTTCCTTCCTCCCTCCTCCATCCCCACAAAAATGGCTAGTGTTGGGACCCCAAAGACAAAGAAAGAAGCATTACCTGACCTCAGAGACCTTCTATTCTACTGTTCCAGTGCTCTTCTTTTTAGAGAGAATGAAACTGAGATATAAGTAGAGCATGGCCAAGTATCACACCAAAACGCTTGGAGTTGGGGCTTAAATTCAATGGTCCTGACTCCAGGGCTGGTCTTTTTCAATCACGCTCAGCAGCCCAAGTCAATATATCAGTAAGTATTTAGTAAACATCAGCAGGCAGTGGGGATAGAAAGAGAAAGAACACAGAAAGCCAATAACGAGGAGGAGGAGGATGGAGCAGGAGGAAGAGGAAGGGAAGGGAAGGGAAGGGAAAGGAAGAGAAGGGAAGGGAAAAGAAAAGAGGAAGGAAGAGAAAAGGAGAGAGAGAGAGAGAGAGAGAGAGAGAGAGAGAGAGATGTATATAAATATAGATGTAATAGCCAACATTTGGTAAACCACTCTAGTATCTTTGCCAAGAAAACCCCCATGGACAATTGGTCCACAGAGGTCACAAAGAGTCAGACATAACTAAACAGCTCAACAATACAGCACCTACCCGGCGCTATTATGCTGAGGACTTATTACAAATAGCATTTCATTTGATCTTCACAATAACACTGAGAAATAGACACTATCATTGTCCCCAATTTACAGATAAGGAAACTGAGGCAGACGGGGGTAAGTGACTTGCCCAGGGTCACAGAGCTAGTAAGTATCTGAGGCTGGATTTGATCTCAGGCCTTCCTGACTTCAGACCCAGCACTCTATCCACTGAGCCATCTAGCTGCTATATCTCTGTCTCTATCTCTGTCTCTGTCTCTATCTCTATCTCTGTCTCTATCTCTGTCTCTATCTCTGTCTCTGTCTCTGTCTCTATCTCTATCTCTGTCTCTATCTCTGTCTCTATCTCTGTCTCTGTCTCTATCTCTATCTCTGTCTCTATCTCTGTCTCTATCTCTGTCTCTGTCTCTATCTCTATCTCTATCTCTGTCTATCTCTATCTCTGTCTCTATCTCTGTCTCTGTCTCTATCTCT
>CM053582.1:86155354-86173185 GCA_028627135.1 Pseudochirops cupreus
CCCTTAACGGATGACTAAGAAAATAAATGTTTCACCAAAGCCCCCAAGACGCTTTCCCAGTCAGCGGTATTCAAGAGTGTCTGTGTTTTCTTTAAATAAACACATAAATCACAATCACCAATGGGGGGTGAGGACGCAATTTCCTGATGCTAAAAAGCCCAGAGTTTCCCTATCAGAACGGATTATTAGTCTCTGTAATTAACGGCCCGTGATGCGTTACTGCGTTACTCACGAAGATTAACCGCCATAACGCAGGAGCAAAGGAGGATGTCCCAGGAGACCGAGTGGATTAGAAACCACTCGTTTATCCAAACAGGGCTTGGCCATTTTGGGCAGCTGTGTTCTCTCCACCTCATCAAGTCTCGTTTCTAATGGCGCTCATTTGCTACTAACTTTTACAAGCAGCCCCAACACAAGACAGCGCCCAGATCTCCAAATGCCTTCATCTTTTCCTTAGAGCCTAGTGGTTAAGGAATATGACATCAGATAGGAAACCTAAGTTCTAGTCCCAGCCTTGGCTTCTCTTGGTTCTCTGAGTAACTTTGGGGGGACCCCACCACCAGCCAACACTTGCTGTTTCTAAGACCCTGTATCGACTACACAGGAGCAAACAAGAGACAGTAGGACATAATGGATGACTTAGTAGTCAGAAGAGCTGAATTCAAATCCTGCCTATGACACTTCTTGACTATATGACCATGGGCAAGCCACTTAAACTCTTAAAACCTTATTCTCTGAGTCAGTTCTCTGAGTCTATAAATTGCAGAGAAGGTATAAAGCAGTGTTGGTAAAGGGAGTTTTCTCACCTGGGAGTTCCCTACACCCCTGAAATTCCACATCCTCAAGAAGCAGTATATCCTAGGGAATAGATGGACTTGGAATTAGGAAGACATGGGTTCATATTGTGCCTCAGACATTTATTGACTGTGTGACCTTAGGCAAGTCACTTGACCCCTGGGTGCCTCTGTTTCATTTTCTGTAAAATGAGGGAGTTGGATTTGATGGCCCCTGAGGTCCCTTCCAATCCTTAGAGCTATGATCCAATCTCCCGCTGTCTAGGAAGGAAGGAAGAAAGAAAGGAAGGAAGGAAGGAAGGAAGGAAGGAAGGAAGGAAGGAAGGGAGGGAAGGAGGAAGGAAGGGAGAGAGGGAGGGAGGGAGGGAGGAAGGAGAAGGAAGGAAAGAAGGAAGGGAGGAAGGAAAGAAGGAAGGAAGGAAGAGAGGGAGGGAGGGAAGAAGGCAGGAAGGAAGGAAGAAAGGAAGGAAGGGAGGGAGGAAGGAAGGGAGGGAGGGAGGGAGGAAGGAAGGCCATAGATAGATAGATAAAATGAACTGTTAAGAGTTCCATATTTGGAGACATGAGACTTGGTTTCATATCTTAGTTTGGCTCTTTACCACCTGTGATACCATAGGCAAGTCATTTCCCTGGTCTTGGTCTGTCCCCTTGGAGTAAATGATGTCTGTGGTGCCCTATTCTCTCTCCTCTTTCCTTCTAACAAAGGAAGCTGGGAAGATCCCAGGCAGCAAATGTTCTCTGAAATGTGGGTTGGATGACATGGCCACTGAGAGAGCCCTTCCAATTCTAAAATTCTGAAATTCTGTGACGTTCTCATTGCAATACAATTTAATTCAATTCAGCAAGCCTGTATAAGATTTTTGCTATTTGCCAAGGACTCTACCAGATATTGAGGTTACAAAGACAAAAATGAAAGCATCCCCAATCCTCAATCTTGATTTAATGGCAGCCCTGAGAAGAGCATTTCCCCATCCCACCCGCTATGACTGGGTCAGTCCTGGTGAGCACTGAGCTGGGCAGTCAGTGACCTTTAGGTTTGCTGTGGCTCTTCTCCCCCATGGGAGAACCTCCAGGTTGGTGACCCCTGCTCCACCCCTCCCTTCTCTCCAATGCCCAGCTTAGAACAACACATGATCATCCACACGGAGGAACGGGAGTACAAGTGTGACCAGTGCCCCAAGGCCTTCAACTGGAAATCCAACCTGATTCGCCACCAGATGTCCCATGACAGTGGCAAGCGGTTTGAATGTGAAAACTGTGTGAAGGTAAGTTCAACGAGAGGCATCCTAGAATGGGGCAGGGAGGTGCTGGGGGAGGCTGGGGGACCATTCCACCTTGTGACCATCCTTCCATCTACTCAGTGAAAAGAAATGGAGTCAGAGTGCCATTGAGGACCTGCTCTGGGCCCAACCCAGGGCTAGGCTCATGAGGTGACATATAAGACATCATCTCTGCCATCAGGAAGCTCATAGTAGAGTTAGGGAAAGGAGATGTTCCATGATGATGTTCAATCTGTGTTCATTGAAGGCACCATCTGAACACAATAGCAAGAGGAATTGGGGAGTAGCTGGTAGAGCACTGGATCCAAACCCTTCTGCTGATACATCATAAGCCCTAGGCCCCTATGGGAGATCGAACCAGGCTTATGTTCAGGTGGATCCATAGGCTCCTCAATTTGGAAGTTCCTTCCAATGAACTGTGGCCGGTCCATCGATCAGTCAATAAGCCTGTAGTCAATAAGAACCATGTGGGCTGTGAGGAGACAAAGACAAGAAGGCCCTTTGTGCTCCAAGGACTCCCATTCTAACGTGTGCACCATGAGCACAGCTGAGACAGATAAACAGCACAGACCACAGTCTCAGGCACCAGAATCTGGTCGTCCTCAAAAAGGCCTCTTAAAGAAGATGTTGGAGCTGAGTATGGAGAGAGAACAGGGAAGCCAGGAGCTGGAGGAGAGAAAGAAGGCTGGCAGCCCACCCCACGCCTGGTCATGGGCATGGATTGATATCAGAGGCTCGCTGGAACCAGCTCGTTCAGGTCCCAGTCACAGCTTACTCTTCGTGATCCCATTTTGGATTTTCTTTCTTTTTTTTTTTTTTTTTTTTTGCTTTTTGGAGGGGAGAAGGCAGGGCAATTGGAGTTAAGTGACTTGCCCAAGGTCACACAGTTAGTAAGTGTTAAGTATCTGAGGCCAGATTTGAACTCAGGTCCTCCTGACTCCAAGCCAGTGCCATCTAGCCACCCCCATTTGGGGTTTTCTTGACAGATACTGGAGTGGTTTGCCATTTCCTTCTCCAGCTTATTTTACAGATGAGGAAACTGAGGCAAACAAGGTAAAATGACTTGCCCAGAGTCACACATCTAGAAAGTGTCTGAGGCCAGATTTGAACTCAGGAAGATGGGTCTTCCTTACTCCAAGCCCTGCACTCTATCCACTGCCCCAAACTATATTCCCTGACCAGCAATTGAACTCAGGTCATAGCAGTGAGAGCTCCAAATCCTAATCACTAGACCACCAGGGTTCAATCGAGTTAGCTGATCATTCCATTTTCAGTGTGAGGATTGGCACCTTGGAAATCAGCAAATGCTGGATGGCAGGGGTTAATTTATTGTTTTGTTAATTTACTAGCCTTAAGAAAGGGATGGAGAAGAATTTTAATAATGCAGACCAAACTCAAAAGTCTATCATTTTATTCTGGCAAACTGGTTGTTAAACACTTACCTGCGTAATACAAAGCTAAGTAATAATGTGAAAGTTTAGGAAAAGGATTATCAAAAGGCAGTTTAGGATTCAACAATTCCCAGAATCTCAGAATCGCAAGAGTCCACAAAAGCCAGTGAGTCCAAACCATACTTTAAGTGAGAATCTTCTTTGCAACCTTCCACACAAGGGGTCACGAAGCCTTTGCCTGAAGGCCTCCAGCTAAGGGGGAACTCTACTTCCAGAGGTAGTCCTTTCCACTCCTGGACAGCTCCCTTTGTTAGGATGTCAAAATCTGCCTCCCTACAACACCGACCTGTTGGACCCTCCCTAGCAGAGCAAAGCTAACCCCTCTCCTGGGTCTAGGTTTCCACTAGAGGCCATTAATCTGATAATGCCTACTGTCTTGAGAGAGAAGCTGAATTCTCTCTGAATTCACTTGGTCTCCTGGCTGGTCGTGCAAGCATAAATTTGCTATTCCCCCCAGTTGGTAGCATGTGCCAATGACCTGGTCTTCCCTGAGCTCCAGCATCCCCAGGCTCAAAAGCTGATTATTGATGGTCCCTCCTGGGTTACCCAGTACTTATCTAGGCTTGTGTCTTCCTGTCTCCTGGGGAACACTGAGCCAGAGACTTTAGACCTTAGGCCTCTTATGAATGGCAGGCTTGGGCCAGGAGAGTCTCCATCTGTCTGGAAATCACAGTGGGCTATTTGATTTTTTATGACAGGCTAACACAGAGCTCACCACAGTTGGTCCACCCACAGAGAGTGGGTAGGCCTGCCAGTCTGGGTTTCCTTCCCCAGGAAATTGGGTCATTAGATTGGAATGGGGATGGGGGAAGGGGAGAAGAGAAGCTGATGGATTCTCATACACCCCGTATGTACCCAGTTTTTATTGATGACTTTGCAGTGTAGTCTGTAAGTTCAGATCTGGGTTCAAATCTGAACAAAGCCAATATTCTCTGAGTCCTTGGGCAATTCACTTAATTCAATCTGATTCATCAAGGCATTTGTTAATCATTTATATTGTGCATGGCACTCAGCCTCAGTTTACCCATTCCTGATTCATAGGGCTTCTGGGAGCATATGTCCTTCAAAACTAGCTCCCAGAACAGGCTAGGGACAAAGGAAAGACAGAGAAGGGGATGATACAAAACAGAGGAAAGATTGTTAGATTGGTGTGCCCCCCCCCATTTATGGGGTAAGTGAGAAGAATCTAAGAAGACCTCCTTGCTCCCCCCCTCAATCCACCCACTTTCCAAGGGTCCTAGACTAAAAGAGCTTCCTCCCCCAGGTCTTTACGGACCCCAGTAACTTGCAGCGGCACATCCGATCCCAGCACGTGGGTGCCAGGGCTCATGCCTGCCCGGATTGTGGGAAGACCTTCGCCACCTCATCTGGCCTCAAACAGCACAAACACATCCACAGCACGGTGAAACCTTTCATATGTAAGTTGTCATGGGGGTGAATGATTGGCCAACCAGCAGGGTAATTGCATTCATCCTGAGAGGCTCCCCGGCCAGGTCTCCCATCAGGCTCTGGCTCCTTCTCTCTCTCTCAAGTGATCCAGGGCTATAATTGTGGAGGTCAGAGAACAAGATGAAATTCCCCAGCAGCACCCAGCCCCCCCCAACCCCACTACTTCCTTCTTTCCCGGCTCGCCTTCCTCCCCCTTCTCCTTTGCAGAATCCCTGTTTTTTCAGAAAACATTCATACCAATTTCTGAGTTTTCTGACAAGTTAAAAGCCCCATCTCCCAGAAGCCTTGTGGTGCCACAGTGCCCTCTCCTCTCTCATACCCCCTCCTTCTCTTCTCTTGCCCTGCTGGCCTCTCCCTTTCCATCCCCCACCCACACTACTTCTATTTTTCTCCCTGAGGCTTTATATCTCAAATAATGACTCCCAGGAAGTCTGGTTCTCCTACCTCTAGTCCTAGCCCTCCCTCTCCTGCTAGGCTCTCCCCATGGACAGAACACCAAAAAGGATCAGGACCCTTCATGTATGAATGAATGAATGAATGAGCTTTTTTTTAAAGTGCTTACTATGTGCCAAACACTGTGTTAAATGTTTAAATGTTAAAAACAAATAGAAAAGTAAAAAGAGTCTTTGCCCTTAGAGTGCATAGATTCTAACAGGGGAAATCAACACACACACACACACACACACACACACACACACACACACACACACACCCGCACACACAAGTGGTGGCCAGGGAGGGATATGGATGGAGCACGGAACCATCCTGTGATGACAGCTGAGAACAAAGATGAGAGACAGAAGAAGGGAACGAGCTTGGGACCCCCAGTCACCCCGGAAGGTACTCCCTGTCTTAGCTGCCCAGATTCAGAGGGGGACCTAGAGAGAGTAGGCTTCTTACTCTTTTTTCATCCTTATGTTAGGTGAGTTCATTGAGCTCTGTTTTTCTGGCAATTGGTTTAAAAATTATTTCATTCGCTTATTGACTCATTCATTCCACAGATACTCGTTAACTGCCTACTATGTGCAGTCATTGGAACTTGCCAGGGCACAATGACTCAGGGCCTGTGGGGGTGTCTTGCCCTACAACCATGTTGGATGGGTAGCAGGAGGCTCTGGGAGGCAACAGGTGGATGGAAAAAGAGAATTGTTGGACAAGAATGCAATCAACAAACATTTATTAGACACCTACTGCATGCCAGGCATTGTGCTAAGCCCTGGGCAGTGGGTCAATCTGCCATCATCAAGGCAAAGGATGTTGGCTTCCCCGTCCCTACTTCCCCAAGCTACAGGTTGACATTTCTCCTCCACTGCAGTTGCCCTGGGATGTCCACTATCTCCTGCTGTCACTAGGGACGAGAGGGAGAAGGGACATAGTGTATTTGGCCACTGGTCCTATCCTCAATGCTTCCAAGACTGCTCTATTTCCCAACCAACCCAGGGCCTAAACCAGGTTTGCATATAAGCATCAACATATTTCTGGCCTACAGTTTTGTTTTTTAAACTACCAGCCAAGCCTTCTCCTGGTCAGGACATAGGTAAGAAAACAAACAAAGTCCACTGACAGGCTCCCTCACAGACCTTGGGAAAAGGCATTGGCTCTCAATGAGCCACAGTCCCCTGCTGGGAGAGTCTATTTCCTCTGGGATAGATGCCCAGAGTGGAGCAAGGGTGGGGGTGGGGGAGATGGTGACAGAGATGAAGAGGAAAGGGGGTATCTGGTGGGGGGGGGGCAAGTGGACTGTCTTAGAAGAGATCTGTGACCTTTGAAAGGAAGCTGATCTTTTTTTAAGTACCAGTAGCTATTATATAGGAGGAGGAGGAGTTGGAACAGGGAAGTGTATGTGTGTGAGTCTAAGACAGCAACACAGAAAAATTTTCTAAGTGTACCCCCAAAATGAGATCATGTGTGGCATTCAAAAGTAGCTACTTTTCTGGCTACCCTCTTGTTCCCTGTCCAGTTCTCTTTAGATTATATTAACATTAAGCCTCAGAATCTCTGATTTTCCAAGAGCACCCAAGGCCCACTGTTTTCCTAGCACTGAAAAAACATCCTGATGGATTGAGGGAACCAGGGGGAAGAGAAGGGAATAGAGGAGAATACCTAGGCTGAGGAGCCAGTCTTCTGTCCCCATTCCATCCCCACCCTGGTTCCTTGGCATGCTACCCACTTGCAAGCCATCTGACCTTGGTTTCTTGCTAAGGGGCTCAAGCTAATGAGAAAACCCCCAACTTGGCCTGGCTAGTGTTTATACAAATTTCATCCAGTTAGGAAGACGCAGTTGTAGAAGATTAGATTAGACATGTATAATAAACCTTTATATATCTTCCAAATCACTCTATAGCATCCTTAGGCTCAGGCCAAATGAGTTAGAGGAAGGTTTAAGAAAAGGGGAGGTGGCTGTTTGCCCCCACCCCCTTGGAAAGAAAAATATACAAGCAACTCTAAAATAAATCTGAAGTGTGGAACTCTTCTGAAAAGGACTGAGTCTTTGATAGGCAGTAATGCATTCTGATGTGGCACCTTGAAGGGAGAGATGCCCCATCCAACTCATAAGCCTTCATAGGAGGCCACTCTGTTATACTGCATGGTAACATGCTTCAAATAAAAAGACATGACTGGATATACAGAGCCCCACTCTCTCCACTGAAAGGGTCGGTTACTTCCATGTCTCTCCAAGCACATGGGCCCCAGGATCTACAGTTACCTGATCAGGATCCCAGAGGATGAAAGAATATGGAGGGTGCATGTATTTGTGCAAGGCTCTATGGGCCTCTGTGGACACAGACACATGTGTGCTTTCAAGGGAGGGGAGAGGGAGGGCTGTAGGTGGGAGCGGTCTTTTATCTCAGTTTGTGGCTGTTTTTAAAATGAGAACAGAGGGTGGGAATCATTTAAGTTATGAGCAAGTAAAGAAATCTGCCAACCTTTGTGTTGGAGCCCTCAATGAATGTGGAAACTTTTCCTCCCCTTTCGCAAAAGGCCAAGAATAGGAGACCCTTGGAAAAGGAAACAGCAGCCCAGATGTGCATCTCCGGGCTGAAGACATGAACAGGCAGTGAGGCCTGATAAGGAGACGCAGAGAGGGAATTTGTCACAGGAAGGTTGGGCTGGATGGAAACCAGGGGCCTCTGAGAGCCTGTCTTGAGGGGAATGTGTCCAGACCCTCAGGGCATCTATGCCAGTCCCCTCTGCTTCCCACAGATGGGGCTGCCTGGAAGCAAGCCGCCACCCTAAAGGAAACTTGACATCTGTGCTGGACTGAGTGGATACAACCCTGTTCTTCCCCAGTATTCATCTCAAACCTCCAGGACTTCACCCTCCTTAAAGAGTTGCCTTTGGAAGGACCACAAGGCCCCTGGGGGTCTCTCCCAGAGCCTTCAGCTTCTTTCATGACCACACTCCTAACTAAGCCTTACTTGTATGAGAAAATCTGCCTTGGGATGTGGGATGGGAAGGCACAAACAAGCCTCTGCCCAGGCAGGGCTGTAGGCACCAAATGCTAGGCCCCCTCTTAAGGCTTTTGGCCCCAGGCACAGAATTCGGCTCCAAGCCTCTTTTTCAGAGCTAAGGATTGCAAATCTCTAATGAGACACTGACAGAGGGCTAAGTGTAGACCTGCAAGTGAGCACAGTGAGAGTGTCAGTGCACATTTGGCCAATTACCTATTGTTATAGAAGGTCTGGCCTTGTTCCTTGCTACAGGCAAGGGCTGGTCTGAGCCATATTTATAGAACTATCCCTGTGGAGGGGTGACTCACTGTTAGCAGCAGAGAAAAGAGGGAGAGGGAGAGGGAGAAGGAAAGGGAGAGGGAGAGGAGAGAGAGAGGAGAGGGGAAGAGGAGAGGGGGAGAGAGAGGGAAGGAGGGAGGGAGAGAGAGAAAGTGAGAGAATATCCGTGAAAATGGAAGGCAGGATAAAAGAAAGGAATGAGAATAAGAGAGAGCATGAGAAAGAAAGCGAATAAGGAGAGTGACCATCAACAAAGAGAATTAGAAAGAGAGAATCAGAGGAAATGAGAATGATAAAGAACAAGTGAGAAATGAGTCTGAGAAAGAATATGAGAAACAGAAAAAGAATGAGATGGAGATGGAGATAAGTGGGTGAGTGAAAATTAGAGAAAATATTTAAGAAAGAGAATAAGAAAGATAAGGAATGGGAGAGAGAATGAGAAAGAAAAAGATAGAGAAAGAGAATGAGAAGAGAGAAGAAATATGAGAGAGGGAATATAAGTGGAAAGGAAGAGAAAGAGAACCGAATATGTACTTTGTTTTTATCACCCTTCCCCATTTTAGAAAAAACAAGAGGAAAAGGAAAATCAAATATGCTTGTAGACAGGCTCATTTCACGTGCCAGTGGGAAAAGAACAGAAAGATAAAATCCGGTCTCAGCTACTTTGTCCTGATGTCTTACATTCTATCTGATGCTGACCTTTCCTGTTGAAAGAGCAGGCAAAGTTATGCCTGGTCCTGAAGTGGCTCAATGTGCCTGGGGCGACTTTCCTGGTTCACTTAGGGCCTCCAAGTCTGTACATTCATCAGATGCTTTTTAGAGATAAACTCTCCTACTGCATCTCCTATCAGTCACCCCGTCCTGACTCCTATGACCTCTTCTTCTGTTTCCTACTAACTTCCTTTACCAGCTCTACTCAATCTGTTTTCCCTCATCAACCAATACGAAAAAGTGCTTAACTCCCCAGACTTTGAGAGGGAAGGAGGGAAGGAGGAAGGGAGGGAGGAAGGAGGAAGGAAAAAAGAAAAGAAATAAAAAAGAAGAGAAAGAAAGAAAGAAAGAAAGAAAGAAAGAAAGAAAGAAAGAAAGAAAGGAAGGAAGGAAGGAAGAAAGAAAAGAGGAAGGGAAAGAGAGATAAGAGATACAAGAAGGAAGTAAGGTGTGACTCTCCTTGCTGTCTCTGCTCTTCTATATTCAGACGTTAGGGGGGAAAAAGGGAGAATTGGAACATTTGGAAAAATAAACTATTAGAAAGTGAAAAAAATCCATTGCGTCCTGTCTAATCTTATCAATAGTGTCAATGGCTACAATTCAAACAAAAGGTGGGAGAGGACACAGCTTTAGTCTGGAATATTGGTTCTCCATATTGGATCTCCAGTTCTTTGGAGATGATGGAGCCATGATCTCCTCAAGAATATGTACCATTGGTTTCCTCTCTCTCTCTCTCTCTCTCTCTCTCTCTCACACACACACACACACACACACACACACACACACACACACACACCTTTTACTCAAAAGAAAAGATACAGTCTGTTCTCAGCACCAGTTTTTATTGGTGGTGGAAAGGTTGGGGTTAGCAGGTGACATTATCACCTCCATTTTCCGAAGGGGAAAATTGAAGGCAAAAAGTTATGCAGCACAGAAATGGAAACCCAGGGAGACTTTAGGAAGAATAGAAATAAATACAATTCTGGGTTCAACGCATGATCACACTCAGTCCCTTCTATCCCACCTTGCCTCTGAGGATCTGGTCCCCCTCTCCCCACCCTGCATCCACATCTGGATTCAACCTCAGGAAGCTAAAGCCATAGAGATAAATATCCAGAAGATGAAGTCAGTGCCCTACTTTTCCCATGAATGCAGAGAGAACATAACATAGTGAATAGAATGCTGGACTTTGAATCAGAAAGACCTGGGTTCCAATCCTTCTTCTCATACTCCTAGCTATGTGAACCCTGGACAACCTGCTTAATGTTCTTGAGCCTCAGGTTTCCTCATCTGTAAAATGGGGATAATAATAGCACCTACCTCATAGGCTGGTTAAATGAGATTATGGCAAAGCAGCTCAAAGTATCCAGGGGCCTGTTTAAATGCCAAAGTTAATGCCATTATTTTTACACAGAGGACCTGTGATTTCATCAGTATATAGGGAACTCCCATTGTGGGACTTCTTTCCCCCAGGGCAGATCATAACCTTTCTGTGACTTAATAACATATAAGGATTTCAGGTTTTGCAAAAAATGTTATCTATAGAATAGTAATAATAGCATTTCTATCTCATTTGTTCCTCATCCACCTCTGTGGATGTAGTTGCTGTTATTATGATGATGAGGCAGCTGAGGGTCAGAAGGGATTTTCCCAGCCACCCAGCTAGGGAGTATCGGAGGCAGGATTCGAACCAGAGTCTCCTTGACTCCAAGTCCACTGCCCGACCCTCGAAACAGTCCATCCACTAGCCGGCTTTCCGAGGTCCGGTGGCCCCTGAATCCTGAGCTTGTGCCCACCCCCCAGCCCACTCCCCTGCATAGATTTTCACGGTAATTTCATATTGCTTTTGTCTTTGGTTTCTGCTGATGTTTTAGGTGAGGTCTGCCACAAATCCTACACACAGTTCTCCAATCTCTGTCGCCACAAACGAATGCACGCGGACTGCCGGACCCAAATCAAGTGCAAAGACTGTGGACAGATGTTCAGCACTACCTCCTCTCTCAACAAGCATCGCCGCTTCTGCGAGGGCAAGAACCATTACAACCCTGGGGGCATCTTTGCCCCGGCCTTACCTTTGACGCCGAGCTCCATGATGGACAAGTCCAAGCCGGCTCCCAACCTCAACCACGCTGGCCTCGGCTTCAATGACTACTTCCCCTCCAGACCGCATCCCGGAGGTCTGCCCTTCTCCACGGCCCCTCCAGCCTTCCCGGCCCTCACTCCAGGATTCCCGGGGATCTTCCCTCCGTCCTTGTACCCCAGACCGCCTTTGCTACCTCCCACCCCTCTGCTCAAGAGCCCTCTCAACCACACCCAAGATGCCAAGCTCCCGAGTCCCCTGGGCAACCCGGCGCTGCCCCTGATCTCAGCGGTCAGCAACAATAGCCAGGGTGTGTCTGTGGAGGAGAAATTCGAGGCAGGCCTGGAGAACTCCTACCTGGAAAAGCTGAAGGCGAGAAACAGCGACATGTCAGACGGCAGCGACTTTGAGGATGTGAACACCACCACAGGGACGGACCTGGACACCACCACGGGGACCGGTTCGGACCTGGACAGTGACGTGGACAGCGACCGGGACAAGACCAAGGACAAGAGCAAACCTGCTGAGAGCAAAGCGGACTTTGTCAGCGGCTCAGTGGCTCCCGGGGCCCCCAACAGCATCAACGAGGTCCCTGTCTTCTACTCCCAACATTCCTTCTTCCCTCCTCCTGAAGAGCAGCTGCTCCCAACGTCGGGAGCGGCCAACGACTCCATCAAGGCCATTGCCTCCATTGCGGAGAAGTACTTTGGCCCAGGCTTCATGGGGATGCAGGAGAAAAAGATGGGCTCTCTCCCATATCATTCCATGTTCCCCTTTCAGTTCCTCCCCAACTTCCCCCACTCGCTCTATCCCTTCACGGACCGCACCCTGAACCATAATTTGCTGGTCAAAGCGGAACCAAAGTCTCCCCGAGATCTCCATAAAGTGGGCAGCACCAGCTCCGAGTCCCCTTTCGATCTCACCACCAAACCAAAAGAGATGAAGCCCATCTTGCCCACCCCCAAGATCCTTCCCCAAGCCCAAGCTTCTGGAGAGGAACAGCCTTTAGACTTGAGCATTGGAAATCGGATCCGGGCCAGTCAGAACGGAGGAAGGGAACCCCGGAAAAATCACATTTACGGGGAGAGGAAACTCCTTCCCAGTGAAATGTTGCCCAAGATCTCTCCATCCCAGCTCCCTCAACAGCCTTCCCTGCACTACGCCAAGCCGTCACCTTTTTTCATGGACCCAATATACAGGTATTAACATACCCTGCCCTCACCCTGTCCACATCTGGGATGGGTGGCACCCACTCTGCGGGAGGTGGGCTTAGGAGGAGATGGAATTGGTAGTGGGATGGAAAGGCTCTGAGCCTCATTTTCACTTGCAGTGACCCCAAGATAACTCAAAAGTTGTTTCCCAAATAATTTCTGTTTCCCAACAGCAACTGGTCAGTCAAATCTCCTAGATATGGCTACCTCCAAATAACAAAAGATCTGATTTCTGGTTGTCATTTATTCATGTCATGTTATTCATTCATTCATTCATTCATTTATTCAACGATATGTCAGGCCCTGTGCTAGGTACTGGAGACACCTAGACACCTAAAACAGTTCCTATCCTCAACAAGCTTACATTCTCCTATAGAAAAACACAGATAAGTAACTACAAACTGTATATACAAAGGAAATATAAAGTATTTAGATCTGGGATGCACCCCAAGTTTATTTGGAGGGCCTACATCCTTCAGTATAATAGGGCGTTCCTTGTTCAGCCAGACTCAGGATTAGGGAAGATCAGAGGAGATCTGACTATAAATCCCCACTAGCCAGAATATAAATATGTGTGTGTATGTGTATGTGTACGTGTACATTTTATACGAGTATATGTGTGTGTGCACAAACACATACTAAAGAAGTTCGACATATAGAAAGAGAGTAATTTCAAGGAAAGCATCACACCTTTTTGGAGGGGGTGGCAATTGATGTGAGCCTTGATGGCAAAAAGCCGAAGTCAGAAAGGAAAGCATCTGAGCCATGAGCAAAGGCTTAGAGTCAGGAAGACCTGAGTTTGAATCCAGCCTCAGATACTTACTAGCTGTGTGACCCTGGGCAAGTCATTTTACTTCTGGCTCCTCAGTTTCTTTATCTGTGACATGAGGGTAATAATTGGACCTTGCTCCCAAGATTGTCGAGAGGATTAAATGAGATAAAATATGCATAAAGCTCTTAGCACACAGTAAGTTTTGTATAAATGGTAGCTATTATTCATGTGAAGCAATTGGTTTTGGTTTGTCCTTCATTCTAAAAGAGGACTATGCTATCAGGAAGATGGTGGGTTGGAACCACATTGTAAAGGGCTCTGAATGTCCAGCAGAGACTTTCTTGGTTTCACTTAGAAGAAATAAGAAGCTTTGGTAGCTGTAGGAGGGTGCATTAGAGAGGGGGGCTGGAGGCCTGAGCTAGGGGTGGAGGCTGAGGGAGGAACTGTGCTGTGATTTTGGGGGTCAAACCCGATGCTGACGAGAGCCCAATCCAGCACATCACAAGTGTTTCTGGAGCCTGCCTCACAACTCTTCCAAGTGTTCTCTCTCCCTCATCTCCCCTCCCCAGAGCCAGGTTTTTCTAAGCTTTTCCCCAGTTCCAGCTGCTTCTCCTGTTGGTTCTTTTCCTTCCCCAAAAGGGGACTAGCTTCTGTTCTTCCCACCCCTCAGGGCCATTTTCATCCCTTGCCCTTTCATTCATTCTCCCCTTTTATTCTACCCATTTCTCTCCATCATGTTCCCTTGGACAGCAGCATCCAACCCCAGGCCCTGGAAATATGCCGCTCCATCTTTCTTCCTCCCTTCGAAACGGATCCCCTTTTCCCTGACAAGCAATCACTAGCCAAGAGCCCTCACCCTGCATTTTCCATTGCTTGGCCCAGAAAGGAAAAGGCAAAGTTACTTAGTCAAGACCACAAGGGAGCAAGACAGAGTTGAGTGGGAATGTTGCCTTATTCCTTGGGTTTTTTCTAGTTGTCTCCCCTCCCTTCCCTGTTTCCTCCTCCCCTGTTAACTTCTTTCCCTTTTCAAAGCCCAGGCCAACAGATGAATTGGGGGGCAGATCATAGATTTAAAATGGGAAGGTACCTCAGAAGTCAGCTAGTCCAAATCTGTCACTTTACAGAGGAAGAAACAGAAGCCTAGAGAAAGTGATTTGCCCAAGGTCACACAGCTAGTTAGTGACAGAACTCTAAAACCAGTGTTCTTGACACAGTTCTGGTTGAGAATGGGTAGAGGGAACCCAGACACTTTTGTTTTCTCTTAACTCACCTTGAATCCTGCTTGACTTCCAGGGGGTGATGGGACAGTAGGAAAGGCAGTGGATTTGGAGTAAGTTTCTTCCTCTGTAAAATGAGGGGCATGACTTCTAGGGATCCTTCCAACTCTAAACCTGTAAGCCTTTTCTCTGCCTGTCTTTAATGTCTGCAATCCTAAAGGCTGCTAAGAGTGGTCTTACAAGGTGAGGTGGTCCTCTCCCTGGATAAGCTGAGATTTCATCTCACTCTCAAGTCACCGAGCCCCCTGACTTTTGGGAATTCTATTCCCCAAACTAACCTGTATGACTTCCTCAGTTACTGTTTTCCTGCTTGCTTTGATAAATAGGTTTGATCTCTTTAAAAAAAATATGGGGAGGGGGAGGAGAGTAAGAAGAACAGGCCATAGCAATCTAGAATTTAGAGAATAATTCTCAGAGAAATTTAAACCAAGAGTCTAGAACCCAGCCTCCTTCCTGAAGGTAGCCAGAACGAGTAACCAATGTAAACATCTGACCATCAGCAGGCAGAGGGCCCAGGGCTCCAGGAGACAAGGTGGGTAAGGACCCCACACCTGCCCCGTCCCTGGTTCCCTGCTATTGTGTGGTTCATGAATGTGGGGAAAGGAATTATGTCAGTGCCTAACCAGGCCAAGGAGCTGTCAACTTCGATGAAGATTAGTGAGGGACTCATTGGGTCCGCCAGCTCCTCCACCAAAGCGTCCTTTCTCACTTGCTTACAAGCTCACCATCTGTGGTCCCTCCAAGCTGGCCTCTGTCTCCAGACAGATCATGCTTTCT
Organism: Pseudochirops cupreus; assembly: GCA_028627135.1. Taxonomy (NCBI): domain Eukaryota; kingdom Metazoa; phylum Chordata; class Mammalia; order Diprotodontia; family Pseudocheiridae; genus Pseudochirops; species Pseudochirops cupreus. The sequence goes on from CM053582.1 coordinate 86,170,888, forward strand.
GCCCAGGGCCTGACATTGTTAGCCTTGGAAATGTAAAAGGAAGTGGGGTGGGGTTGGGGGTACAGGAGGAGGAGGAGGAGGAGGAGAGAGAGAGAGAGAGAGAGAGAGAGTCAGTCCATTTGGAGTTGCTCTCCAAATATACCCTCTGTGCTGTTTGAGAAAGCAGGAGAATGGAGATGGGAAGGGGTACAGAGGCAAGAGAAGGGAAATGGTTTTCAGTTGTTCGGGGTTCCACCACCCCTGTGGGTTTTCACAACAAATGTTACCATAACAAGATCAGTCAGGCTTGGCCAATTCAAACAAGAGGACCTGGATTCTTGGGCAAAGCCAAGAGACAGATGTGAGATGAGGGAAGGAAGGAAGAAGCATCATTTGTCTGCATTCTACTGGGCTCCAGCAACACAGGATGGCCAGAATCAGGAATGGGATGTTTGCAAACCAAATTGTGTAATGTATGCCATGGTCTGACTCCCAAATCTGAGCAAAAAGACATGGGAGGAAACTATATTTAAAGCTGGGTTCCACTCCAGCCACAGGCACTTACTAGCAAGTCTTTCGCCTTATCACAGACTCATTGTCCTCATCTGTATGATGAACGTCTTCATACTGGCACTTCCTACCCCCCATCATAGGGCAATGGTGAGAAAAGTACTTTGCGATGTGAGGGAAAAACCTCTAAATTTCAAGTCGGAAGTCCAGGGTTTGAATTCCAGCTATTCTATTTAATGTTTGTGACCTGGGGAAAGTCACTCGAACTTCTTTCTTGGACCTTTTAAAAATGGAATTGGACAAATTAGTCTGTAAGGTTTCTTCCAGCTCTATCTAAGCCCTAGCTGTATAGAAGACCCAGACTGGGCAAAGGACCCACCCAAGGTCACATAGTCAATGATAGCCAGTATTTGAGACCAGATCTCACTGCTTTTCCCTCCTTTTATAGGGAAGAAAGCCCATTTCTCTAAATCCCCATTTCCTCTTCCATCAAATGGGGAGGACAATAGTAATGCCTAGGTTACAGAGTTAGCCTGGGGATCCAATTAGATAAAGTGTTTTTCAAACCTGAATGGAGTCTAGAAACTTGAGTGAATACTATCTGAAACTCTGGATAGAGGCACATTTACCAAGAGGAGCACAAGGAGGAAGACATAGTGGGAGTCAAAACTGTATTGTATAAAACACAGATGAGCACTGAGGAAAGATCCTTGCTCTAATGTCAAGGGACCTGGGTTCAAATACTGCCTCAGACACTCATTAGTTGTGTGACCTTGGACAAATTCTTTAAACTCCTTAGACCTCAGTTCCCTGGTCTATAAAAGGAGGGCAATGGACTAAGTGACATCTAAGGTGCCTTAGATTTAGGGTCCTATGAATTTTCCAATGGTGAAAGCCAAATCGCCAGGGCAATGGCTGTAAATTCTACCTACCTCAGCAGCCCCTGCATTTTAGGAAGGCTTAGGGAAGAAATAATGGTCTCTTACAAATGTGGGGTAGTTTATACTGTGCAAAGCTATTCTGCACAGATCATCCCTCATGTGTCCCCTACAATCACGGCCTGAGGCAGCTACAGGGAAGGAAGCTGAGGTCTGCAGAGATCCCTCAGCTAGTAAATGACAGATCTGGGATGTGAACCTCGGGGCTCTGGCTCCCCATCCAGCAGGAATTCTAATGTACCATACTCCCTTTTGCTTCAGGAAGGCAGACTTTCTTCACTGGAGATCTGTTTATTTTGCAATTAACAAAATTAACTGAAATTTGGTTGGGGGCGTAGAAATTTAACCTCCTGCCACTGTCTGAAGGGTTTTGTTTAAATGACACATTTTCTTGTCTGGGATGATTTAGGTGAGTCTCTGCCTTAAGGCAGGGAAATTGGAGGGATGACCTCACAAGGTCAGACAGGCCATCCATCAGCAGCAGCATTTTGTTGAATGCTTACAGAGTAGCCTACCACACTACGGGCTATGTGGGTGGGAATGAAAAAAAAAGCTATCCCTGCTTTCAGTGGGCTTCTAATCTAATCAGTTAGCCAACAAGACAGCTTTAACACTACTAGTTTGTGTGTCCTTAGGCAAATCACTTAACTCCCTGAGCCTCATCTGTAAAATTAGGGAAATCATACTTTTATTATTATCTCCTACAGAGGGTAGTTGTGAAAAGGATGCATTTATATACATGCATATCTATGTGTATGTATGTATGTGTGTGTATATACAGAGAATGTATTATATATAATATATAAGTAGAATTATATATAAGAACAGATGAGAATGTATTATCTATCATATTTAAGAATGTACTATATAT
>CM053582.1:86173685-86191141 GCA_028627135.1 Pseudochirops cupreus
GAGAGAGGGGAGAGAGAGAGGAGAGAGAGAGAGAAAGAGAGAGGAGAGAGAGAGGGAGAGAGGAGAGACAGGGAGAGAGACAGGGAGAGACAGAGAGAGAAGGAGAGAGAGACAGAGAGGAGAGAGACAGAGAGAGAGAGGGAGAAATAGAGAGACAGACAGACAGACAGACAGAAAGGAGAAAGAGACAGAGAGAGAGAGACAGAAAAGAGAGAGAGGAGAGACAGAGAGAGAGGAGAGAGACAGAGAGAGAGAAGACAGAGAGAGGAGAGAGAGAAAGAGAGAGAGAGAGGAAGGAGACAGAAAGAGAGAGAGATGAGGAAGGAGGGAGGGAGAGAGGGGAGAGAGAGAGGAGAGAGAAGAGAGGGAGAGAGAAAGAGAGGTCAGAGAAGACAGAGAGACAGAGAGAGAGGAGAGAGAGAGTCAGTCAGTCAGTCGATCAGTTGAGGGAGTCCACATACAAATGAAAGGCATTTATTGAGTGCATACCATGTGCCAAGCATTGTGCTAAGAAAAGTGTCACAATCCTTGGTCTCAAGAAGCTTACATTCTAGTGAGTGAGCTGACATAGAAAGGAATAGGGGCCAGGGAAAGGAGTTATGGGATGGAGTGGGGAGATGGGAGAGGATGCCTTGTTTCTGTGTTGCTACAAGACTGCAAATGCTGTCAGTGCCCTTTAAATGCCCTTGGTACAAAATCCCAATTGTCCCACCCTAGTTCCAGTTCTAATGAAATTAAAGAATAGTAGAACACCACAGAATCCCCAAACCACTGTTTTGCATCCCCTTCACCACCTCATAAGTAGTTGGAGGGGTTTAGGAAGGGTGATTTCTGGCTGGGGTGAGGACATCTTGAAGTAGAATAATACCCCAAGTGGTTCATTGTGGTCTCTCATCTAGACTGAGCTAATAGGGATTATGAGAGGAGATCTCTGGGGCCTGGGCTAGGGCAGAGGTAGTGGGGAAATCATAAAATGCATTTTTAATCCATCTGGAAAACATTTGAGAATTATTGGCTATTGGGGATTATCTGTACCAATGGTCCCCTCCATGGGTGGATAAGCTCATTTTAAATTTGGAAATGGGATCTTGAGAAAAGGCCACATCAAAAGAAGCTTACCAGAGCTTACAAGGAATGGGGTTTTATGGTATTTGGGGACTCTCAGGGTGATGGTGTGTTCATTCCCCCAGGTACTGTGGTAAGATCTTCCCTCGATCAGCAAATCTCACTCGACACCTTCGAACACATACCGGGGAGCAGCCATACAGGTAAGGTATTTCCCTGTTCCAGAAAAAGCTAGTTCTTGAAATGTAATTAAATTTTTGTTGATACATTTGTTTTTAAATTACTTACATGTCCCAATGTAACCCTTCCTTTTTCCTCTTCTAGAGAGCTGTACCTTCTAACAAAGAATGAGAAAGTGAAAAACAATTTAAACAAATTAACTGACATATTAGATAAATACTGTATGTGGCATTTTTTATCCATAGCCCCCACCTCTGCAAAGAAGCTGGGGGAGAGAGGCAGCCATTTTTATGGGCAAATCCAATCCTTTTCGTTTGCTCTTTTCCTACAGAGTGTAGGTTGTGTATGTGGCCAGATTAAGCACCCACTTACATGGTGTGATGGGGCTGCAATTCCCCCTTTTGGCTTTCATGCAAGGCCTCTACTGATTATATATAGATACCAATTTCTTGCGGGGGGGGGATGGAGGGGTGAGCTTTAGCATGAGGTAACGTCGAGTATCCCTAGAATCCTCATGGGACCTCAGAGAGCTAATCCCCACATTTTACAAAGAAAAAAAACAAAGGCTAATCATTTAGGTAGTAAGTGTAAAAATTTGAACTCAGGACCTCACTGCAAATCTAGCATGCGTTCCTACACCTAGTTGCCTCCCTAAATAAGCAAACCCTGGCAATGTGTAAGACCCCAAGGTAGGTTTTAGGATGACAGTGATAAACATGACCTTGAACCTGCCCTCAAGAAGCTTACATTCTAAAGTGGGTGGGGTGGGAGAAGGAATCAAAACCTTACTAAATACAGGTTTGGAGATCCTCTAAGGAATCTGTGGAAGTAAAGACTACCTGAAACTCGCAGGGAGCCAGGCTGTCACGGCCCCAGTAACAGACATAGAACTGGAAGGACCTTAAAGGTCATCTAATCTAATCCCTTCATTTTCAGAAACTGAGGCCCAGAGACATAAAAGATTTAAGCTGGAAAACACCTATGAAGTCATCTAGTCCACCCCCTTCATTTTACAGATGGGGAAACTGAGGCTTAGGAGAAATGACTTTCCCAAGCTCACCCAAGAGCTAAGAGATTCAAATGCTCCCATTCCAAGCCAAGTACTGTCCCCTGTCTAGTGAACAACTGAAGATAGAAAACATTGCCAATCATTTGAGTTAAGGTGGGGGAAAATGGGAGGGACAAAGATTAGAAGAGCCATAACCTGACTGCATAATGATATGAGAAGAATTTAATGGATCAACCAGAATTTATTAAGCATCTTCTGTGCTAGGCACTGAGGATACTGTCCCTGACCTCAAGGAGCTTACATTCTAATTAGAGGAGACAACAAGTTGGAAAGAGGGGAATGGTGAGTGGATTGAGAGAGGAAGCAAGATGGGCTTAGAGCTTAGAATTCCAAGTGTGGGATCCAGGTTACCAACAGGAAGGAAGTGGAGGTGATAGTCTATGAGGGAGAGGAAAGAGGGGTCTTCTAGGCCTCTAGTTATTGTGTGTATTCCAGTACAGCACACAGCATAGCCACCTGTCATCCCTTGTTCTTGCTACATGACTGTCCTACATCTCTCTGGCAGCATCATTTACATGGCATTGGAGTCAACCCCAGGGTCCTCAGACATTCTGTCAGTGAATGATGAACTCTGGTAGGTCCAATCAAACTTGAAAGCCTTCAAATAGAGGCCTGGACCAAACTCCGATTAGCTTTCTAAGGATTGACTGGGCTAAGGGCTTATTTCCAGAAGGCTAGTCACTTGGTGGGGCCAGCTAGATATCACCATAGTGCATAGAGCACCAGACCTGGAAACAGGAAGACTCACCTTCCAGAGTTAAAATCCGGCCTCAGATATTTCCTCGCTGTGTGACACTGGGCAAGTCACTTAATCCTGTTTGCCTTAGTTTCTTCATCTGTGAAATGAGCTGGAAAAGGAAATGGCAAACCACTCCAGTATCTCTGACAAGATAACCCCAAAATGGGGTTGGATACAAGTGAATAACAATAAATCACTTGGTGATGGATTCTTTGATCATGACAATCCATTCTTAAGAATCATAGACTTAGAGGGGGAGGGCCCTTAGAGGTATCTAGTCCGATACCTATATTTTATAGATGCCCAATCTAGTCTTCTTTCCACAGTATAGAGAACAGTTTTTGTTTGTTTGTTTTTTTGTTTTTTGTATCTCCAGTCCTTAGCCCAGTGTGTGGTATAGGATCCATTTAATAAATGCTTGCTGATAAGTTGATTTGCATGCTAATTGAATTAAGACATCTGGCTGCTCTCAGAAGTCCTCAGTACCTTGGGGGAAAGGTTAAATCATGCTGGTAGAGCCTCTTATGGCTGTTGAATCTCGCCCCTCACAAACCCTCCTCTCCTCTCCCTGTGAAACATGCACATTTGGTCCACAATATGTCCAACCAGATTGCTCCGATCCTGGATTTTGCCCTCCTGTGAATCAATGAAAGCTCCCGATTATTCACCAATTGTTTGTTCAGGCTTTCCCCCCTCCAAAAGAGGGTGACACACAGCTTAACAAAGGTTAGGGAAGAAAAGATTGATTTGGTCTGTTCTTCTCCCAGAAAATGAGCTGGGTGTTTTTTCCTGTAATAGAGAGCTGACTTGTGGATGGTGTTTAGCTGAAATAGCCCCCCAGAGAACCAAGGCCATGTTTCCAGAAGAATTTAATTATCATTGATTTCTTTTGCTCTCTCTAAATTGTGACATCCAGTTTAGGTTACAATAATTGTTTGGAAAGTTTTTCAAGTTGGTGTTTTTATTTTTGCATATCCTGGCTTCATCTGAGAAACATTGTGCTATGACGAAAAGACCATTGAATTTGGAGTTAGGAAGGGTCTGGGTTCAAATCCGATTTTGCAACTGGTGCCAACAATATCCTCCCTCCTCACCTCTGCTGCATCTCAGAAACCCTCACCTCCTCCAAAGCATTTGTATGTGTTTACTAAATGCTTGTTGAGGGGCGGCTAGGTGGCTCAGTGAATAGAGCACCAGCCCTGGAGTCAGGAGGACCTGAGTCCAAATCTGGCCTCAGACACTTGACATACTTACTAGTCGTGTGACTTTGGGCAAGTCACTTAACCCCAATTGCCCTCCAAAAAAAAAAAAGCAAATAAATAAATAAGTGCTTGTTGATTAATTGAGCTTCTAGCACTCTGCCAAATCACCTTACTAGCATTACTAATAACAGTAAATAATGATTTCTAGCATTCATACAAATCCAAGGCTGTCTGAGTGTTTTATGTATATTATCTCAATGATCTACTTTTGTTGTCTTCTCCAATAGGATGTATCTATTTTACCTAATATATTTTGTGTACAATTGTATCCAACCATATACGTAAATTGATATATTTTGTATCAATGTATGTGTATGTGTGTATACCTGTTGGTTTCACTAATGGAATGTATGTTCCTTGAAGGCAGGAACTGTTTAACTGTTTTCTTTATCTCCCCAGTAATTAGTGCAGTGCTCGGCAATGGTAGACACCTTATTAAATGGTTATCACTCAAAGAATCATGTGATTGCCCAAAGTCCTAAAGATCAGGGAGCCAAGCTAGAATTTGAACCCAAATCCTTTGACACACTACCCATTACCCCTTCTTTCATGCTTCCTCTCAAAGAGAGTTGAGAAGTGGGGGCCAGTGCAGGGGGATAACTGTTTAACTCTACTAGTGTTGTTCCCTGGAAGGTCAAAATCAGTTTGGTTCATTCTGAAGTCACACTGAGCATCTTGGGTACTAAGAACTCTCCTCTCCTCATTCATTAAGAAGAGATAGTTTTAATGACACAAAATCCCACACCTTCAGCCTAAGAAAGACATAAAACCTGACCTGGGAAGGAAGGAAGAAACAGGCTTCTCCCAGGCAGCCTGAGTGCTTAGCATCAGAGGTATGCCCAGCACACGACTTGTGAAGTACACCAGGGGTTCAGCCCTCAGACTGGGGAGCCTCAGACAGGCTGTTGGCTCACTCTGCCTGCAATTCCATGGATAAGGATGGGCTGCTGCTCAGCATCTGTCTGGGGTATGTTCTTCTTTCATTTCCTTTCTGTCGCCTGGCCCTGTTATCAGCATTAAGCTGAAACCTCCAAGCAGAGTGGGCATTTAACACTCGACTTAAGTCTGTGTGGGGCCACTTTGAAATGGTCCTCCTAGCTGATAGTTCAGTGATGCTTTCAATTCTGGTCTGTTTCCTCTTGCTCTCATACCTTCTCCTTTCATTTTCCTTAGTCATAGATCATAGAACTGTAGCTAGAAGGGACCTCAAAAGCCATCTAAGCTACATATGGGGAAACTGAGGCCTTGGAGAAATTGAATGACATGACCAAGGTGGCAGGTAGTAGATGGCAGAACTAAGAGCTGGATTTGAACTCAGAACAATGTGGATTCAGCTCCCCCCTCCAACACTAACTAGCTATTTGGCCAGTGACAAAACACTGGCATTCCCTGACCTCTGTTTTCTCAGCTGTGAAATGGGGAATGAAAACAATAGCACCTACCCCAGAGCACTCTTGTGATACTAAATGAGTGTACATAAAGCACTTTGCTGATATTAAAAAGCTATAGAAATGATAGTTATTGGTAATGCTATCATCATCATCATCACTATGGGCAATTAGGTGGCCCAGTGGATAGAGCACTGGGTTTGGAATCAGGAAGACTTGAGTTAAAATCCAGCCTCAGACAATTACTAGCTGGGCAAGTCACTGAGCCTGTTTGCCTCAACTTCCTTCTCTGTATAATGGGGATAATAATAACATCTACCTTCCAGGGCTGTTGTGAGAATTAAATGAGATGATACTTGTAAAGCATTTAGCAGAGTACCTGGCACATAGTAGGCGCTTTATACATGTTAGCTAATAATAGCAGTCCTACTCTTCCTTTCCTGCCTCCTTTTGTGTGTCTTCCCGTTTATATTGTTAGCTTCCTGAGGGCAGGGGCTTTCTTTCTTTTTATTAACTATATCCCCAGTGCTTAGTAAATGATTATTGGATTGAATTTAAGTAGTAAGAGTAACAGTAGCAGTAGTGATCAAGATTGGACCTGTGATTTCATTAATGTATAGAACCCCTAAATGAGAAAATTCCTTCTTCCAGGCCAGTACCTTGTCTGCATCTTGGAGTTCTAGAGTGATGCCTAGAGCTAGAGCTGTCCATCACCATGCTACAGCATTTTCTGAAGCCCCCATCCAGATTAAAATGGAATTAAGAAGTATTTAAGCAAACAAATAAAAATACAATAAAGCATAGGTAATGCTAATAAGTGGTTATCTAAGTCACTATGTGAACACAGGAATCTTTCTGTACAAGTTAGGGGCCCCTGTTTCTATTTGAGTTCTACCATACTGACCTAGTAAACTGAGAGGTTAAGTTATTTGCCCAAGCTGAAAAGTCATTATATGTCAAAGGCAGGTGATTGTTGTTGCTGCTGCTGTTCAGCCATTTCTCAGTGACCCCATTTGGGGTTTTCTTGACAAAGATACTGGAGTGGTTTGCCATTTCCTTGTCTAGCTCATTTACCAGATGAGGAAACTGAGGCAAACAGGGTAAAGTGACTTGCCTAGAGTCACACAGCTAGTAAGCCTCTGGGACCAGATTTGAACTCAGGAAGATGACTCCAAGACCCATGTACTATCCACTTTGACACTAGCTGCCCCAGCTAAAGATGAAACTTGAACCCAATTCTTCCTGGCTTTGAGGCCAGCCTTCAATCTGTCTACTATTCCATCATCCTCCTTCCCCTCCTTTTTGTCCTCCTCCTCCTCCTCCTCCTCCTCCTCTTCTTCCTTATCATCATCATATATTCCCCCTTCTATTCTTTCTTCCTTCCTCTCTTTTCTTCCTCTCCTTCCTTCTTCCCTTCCCTTTTCTCTCTTCTTTCCCTTTCTCCCCACATCTCTCCCTCTTTCCCTCACTCTTTCTTTCTCCTTTCTCCCTTTCTTTTACAAATCACTCTCTACCTCTCCACCCTCCTGTGGTCATTCTCATCTCATCCCCTTAGAACCAACATGAAGCCAGCAGAATAAGTCCCTGGTCCTAAGTGCTATGGAGGGCTGCCTCTCACCAGGGACTCTTGGGACCCTTAGCTCAGACAAGCCCCCCCACTAGTGACCTTCCTTCAGACCTGTGGCAAGTGGCTTCCCTCTTTACCGCCCCCATCCCATTTGCTGCCCTTTAAAAACTCCTCCCCATTTCCTGGAGCTGTTCTTTGGGGCTGTCCCTCATTATTCCAAGGTCCTTCTGAAAGTCCTTCCGTTATAGCTCATTGCTATTCACTGTTTGCTCTGGCTTATTAGCTTTTGGAGCTTAGTGCTGTATTATTTTTGACTGCTCCACAATAAATTCCACTAGCCATTTGTCAGTCAATTCACAAAGCAAATCCCAGCTGCCTGAAAAGTCGGACTTCCCAGCAGCCCCTCTGTTCACTGCTCCCCTAAATTTTAAGTCAGCATCTCTGCCTGGGTCATTTATTTAGATTAAAGCCAGGAAAGATGTAGGATCTGAGCCCTTGGAGGCCAAATTTAATATAGGCCCCCTCTTCCCACCCTTTCCTGACCCCAGAGACATGAGAGAGTTTTGTCTTTCACAAGTCCCTCTGTTTCCCTTTTTTATTTTTCATTTTTTTTTGGCTCTTTTTTGTTAGGGCAGTTGAGGTTAAGTGTCTGAGGCCAGATTTGAACTCAGATACTCCTGACTCCAGGGCTGATACTCTATTCACTGTGCCACCTAGCTGCTCCATCCCCATTCTTATTTTAACAAGCCTATCATCCACTTCCCATATCTAACCCTGGATCCCCATAGCTAAGTAGGAGACAGCAGGAGGAACTTTTTAAAGACTTCCTAACCATCTCAGCACACACAGCTGCTTCTAAGTACCACAGCCTGCTCTGAGTAGCTAATGGAAATGGGGATGGGGATGGAGATGGAGATGGGAACTGGACCTATGATTTCATGGACATAGAGAACTCCCAAGTAAGAAAACTCATTGTACATAGCACCTTCTCTGAAGTTTGTCATCTTAGAGAGTGACTTCAAGCACTGAGGTTAAATGACCTGCCCAGGGTCACATAGCCACTATGTGTCAGAGGCAGGATTTGAACTCACATCTTCCTTTCTGTCCACTACAATGAGATAGTATTCATAAAATGTTTTGCAACCCATAAAGTTCATCATTACACTATACTTTGTCCCTTCTTTCTGACCATAATATCTGTTCTGAAATGTCCAAATTTGGTCATTAAAGGACCAGTTCAAAGAACCACAGAATTTTAGAGTTAGAAGTATGCACTTTCTTTGCATACTCTTCTGTGCATATCTATTCCCCCTCCTTGAAGATAGGCACTGTTTTGCCTTACTTTATATCCACTGGTATATAGAGAGTCATTGATAAATGTTTAGGGAAGGAAGGAAGGAAGGAAGGAAGGAAGGAAGGAAGGAAGGAAGGAAGGGAGGAAGGAAGGAAGGAAGAAGACTTGCCTGTACAATTGGTGAAACTTGACTGACACTTGAGTTTCCATCAGAAACCACAGCAGAAATTTTAGGAGAGAGCAAAACCTTGTTTCTCTGCAATGGAGTAGATGTGTTGCTTCTAGAAGCAGGGGAATGGACAAAATGACCTCAGGATCAAAATGACTTCCAGTATAACCAACACCCCAAACCTTCTAGACTTTACTAAGCAACATTCAGAGTGGGGAACACGGAAACTATAAGCATCTCCGAAGGGTGTTTCATAAAGCTCTCCCTGTTTCTTCTCCAAATAATGGGTTTATGTAGCTAAGATCAAATCCTCAGCACAGCTGTAGCACATCTGGAAGGTGCGTGCCTGTGGCACCTAATAGTCTCAGACTTCAGCCACCCCTCCCTCCCTGCCAAAGGGAATTCTTGATGTGTTGGGAAAACCACCCGACGGACTCGCCAATGGGCTGAGCAGAGTACACACAGATTGGTGGATGCTTTCCAGGGGCCCCAGTCATTCAGGACCATGCCTCCTCCAAAGATCCACAGAGTCCCTAAACCAGGGCTCAGTTTGCCTGCTAGACATAGCAAAGGAAGAGCCCAGCATATATCCTAAGAGGTTCTGGACACAGTCAGACCTGTGCTTTAGAAAAAGAACTTTGGTAGCTGTGTGGAGAAAGAATTGGACAGGGGAGAGTCTGGAGGCAGGAAGGGTGATTGGGAGGCTGTTGTAAAATTCCATTTGAGAGGTCAGAGCTAGAATGGTGGCTGTGAGAATGGAGAGAAGAGAAGGGATGTATCAGAGGATGTTGTGGAGGCAAAAGGGGCACAGTTTGGCACTGATTGGCTACACGTAGCTGCCAAAGTTGTTTTTTCTAAAGCATAGTTCTGGTCATGTCACTTCTATACTCAAAAAATTCTAATGGCTCTCTATTAGTTTTTGGATCAAATATAATCTGCTCTATTTGGCTTGTAAAGACCTTCACAGCCTGGCCCCCACCTCACTTTCCAATCTTGTTATATGTTACGCACCTTCCTGCACACTATGGTCCAGTCAAATCCCACCCGCCCTCACCGTATCCCATCTTCCTCCCCCCCCTGCCACCTAGAACAGACTCCGTCCTCGGCCTCATGGGATCCCTCTCATCCTCCTAGAACACACAGCTCCAGAACCATCTTCTACATGCGGTCTTTCCCTTATCCCCCTCTAGCCCAGCTGCAGATGTCTTCCTTCCCCAAGGGCCCTGAATTTCTTCTGTATTTATGCCTCATACACTTATCTATGGACCTCTTAGAGTCCATCGAAGATACTCTCTGGGTCCTCTTACAGAATGTAAGCTCCCTGAAGGGAGGGACTGTTTCCTTCCTCATCTGTGCATCCCCAACACTCAGAACAGTGCCTGTACATGATGATTGCTTAATAAATGTTCCTCACTCACAACCTTGAAATTTCCCAAAACAAAATAATTCCTTGTACTATTGGCCTCATAGGGTTGTTGTGAGGAAGAAAATATATCCTAGACATGACTCTCTGCGTATCTGTCTGCTTGCCTACCTATCTACCTGTCTGTCTCGAGGTGTCTGTCTATCCATCTATCACGTATATATCTACCTACTTATTTGTCTCCCAAGATCTCTCACCCTCAGCTTTCCCTCCTGAAAAATGGGATAAACAGTCCTTGCATGTCTTACATGGCAAAAGTAATGTGACTATACATTGCTAACTGATAAAAAAGGGCCCTGAAAGCAGAAGAATGACCAATGTATGACCTGGTGCCAGGATCCATGGAAACTGCCAATTGTCTTCAGACCAGAGTTAGTACCAGGGAAGCCCTCTGCTCCCTTAACACATTCAAAGTCCTTGTTTGGCTAGGTGGAAGATTCAAATCCTGCCTCAGATGCTCACTAGCTATGTGAGCCTCCCTTCCCTCCCTGGAGCTCAGTTTCCTCATCTATAAAATGAAGGGCCTGGGCTCAATGGTCTCTTAGGTCCTTTCTAGGTCTAGGGTTCCAGGTTCTTAGGGTTACAATCCTCTTCAGATCACTGAGGCCCCAACCCACACATTAGTGGCTGAGCCTGTGGAATCCAGGCATGCTGACAGCCATTGGGCCATTGGGCCACCTTGCCTCAAAGATTCAGATGGAGTTATTTTAGTTATTCAAGAGGGCTCTCCAGAAGAGTCCCAGATCCCTGGGTTTTCTCAGCTCTAGAACTGGTCCCTTATCAATGGAAATCAGAGGACCTGGGTTTAACCCTGACTTTGCCTCTTTCCTCTTGAAACACACATGCACGCGCACACGCACACACACACACACACACACACACACACACACACACCAGGCCTCAGTGGCCCCTTCTGTAAAAAGATAGCCTCTAAGGTTCCTTCCAGCTGTCTACCCTACTATGGGATTCTGAGCTGTCCCTGAAGTTCAGCCCTGGGAGACCCGGGTTCCTGTCTCATTAGAAAGCCTCAGCCTGTGCCTTTTGCATGGCTCACTGCTGCCCTCTTCAGGGCTCCTATAGCACTGCTTCCAATCACTTCTGAAGGACCTTCACCTCAGGAAGGCTGAAGGGCTGTGGGTCTTTGGGAAACGCTCGGTAGCCACACTATGCATACACTGTGGGGGTGATACAGAAAGAAGTGGTTCTGGAGATCCAAGGGGAGAGAAGCCATAACAGCTGAGCATTCGGCTGATTGGAATTGACAACGCGCCTACTGTGCACTGGGCACTGGAGAAAAAAATTCAGGGACCCTGGGTTGAAATCTTATTTGCTACCTGCGTGAACCTGGTCAAGTCACTGACCCCCACCCCCGTACCTCCTTTCCTTCACTTATAAAATGAGAGGATTGGATTAGATGGCTTTTGAGGTGCCTTCACACTGTATGTTGATGAACCCAGCTGAAGCAAAGCTCACACGTTTTCTTCCCAAAGGTTCCTTCCCAGCTCTCTCCTCAACCTCCCCTAGGTCAGCAAAGGCCACTGTCCCTATTCTCTGGCCCGGAGGAGTTTGATGGGACTGTAGCCCTGACCTGTTACTAAGCACTGACTGCTTTCCAGGTCCTGTGCTAAGCACCTGAGGGACAAAAACAAAACGTCCCTGCCCTCAGGGAACTTACATTCTAATGAAGGAAACAGTATGAACCCCTGTAGAGGTAAATGCACAATACACCCCAAATTAACCCGATGGATTTTGGGGAGGAAATGCCAGCAGCTTTACCCACACCCTCCCCAAAAAAAGAGACTCTTACAAGCCGGGAGCATCAGTGGATGTTTGCTTATTTTCCAAACTCCTTTTATTCTTTGAGAAGCAGCATGACCTGATGGATGGGGTTCCAAGCTTAGAGTGAAGATGGGAAGACATGAGTTCAAATCTAGCCTGAGATATTTCCTGACTGTGTGACCTCGGGCTCTAAAATGAGGATAATAATAGCCCCTACCTCTCAGGCTTGTTGTGAGGATCTAATGAGGTCATTTGTAAAGGGCTTAGCAGAGCACCTGGCACGTAGTAGGTCCTATGTAACTCTCGTTATTATTATCATTATAACACTACATTTATATTACACAGAGATTATACTTTTTAACTTTCATTCTATGCTATTACTCATCTCCCTTTGTATCAAGGAAATTTTTTTTCCATCAGCCTTTTATGATGGGGAAGAGGGAGGATCCCCAGAGCCCCTGCTATTGACCTTCTTAGCTGAGGCAAGTAGCACGTACTTTCAGTGTGAGACGCACCATCAAGCCCTTTTTTTCTGGGGGAGGGGGAGATATCCATGTCAGGTGATGTGTAAGGAGATGGATTAGTGCACCCTGGAGCAGAGCCACCATCAAACCATGGGATCTATACTAACAAATTGTTCTTGCTCAGTAACTGCAAAGTTCAGGCATTCCTACACTATGGAAGACCCTCAAGTGTTGCTAGCACTCTAAATTCTGGCACCTTGGATCAAAGCCCCAGATCCTCAGGCCTAGTTGCAGCTCTGGGCATCCCCATAATCCCCTATCAGCAACTTGATTTTCCTATGGTTCTCTATACCAAATTCATGAATTCTAATCTTCACTGAAGTCACAGAAAATAACCATAAGAAAAGCAAGCATTTCTATAGAGCCTACTGTGTGACAGGCACTGTCTAAGCCTTTTATAAATATCTCATTGAATCCTCACAACAACCCTGGGAGGGAGGTACAATTATTATTTCCATTTTACTGAGGCAGAGGTTAAGTGACTTGCCCAGGGTCACGCAGCTAGGAAGTGTCCAAAGTCGGATCTGAACCCAGGTTACCTGGACTCCGGGTCCAGAACTCTATCCACTGAGCCACCCAGCAGATCCTTCCCATTTATATGATGGTTTACAAAATGCTTCCCCATGAAAACAGGATGCGTTCTGGGGTCCCTTCCAAGTGGCTGCCTTTGAGCCCAAGCTTCAGGCTTCTTCCCACCTTCCTGGAGTCTGGTTTCTAATGAGGGTGTTTATTCTCTCCCTCTTAACTCATGAGACTTGGGGTGTGTCTTGCAGGTGTAAATACTGTGACCGGTCATTCAGCATTTCCTCCAATCTCCAGCGGCACGTGAGAAATATCCACAACAAGGAGAAACCCTTTAAATGCCACCTGTGTAATCGGTGTTTTGGACAACAGACCAACTTGGACAGACACCTGAAGAAGCATGAACACGAGAATGTTCCAGGTAAACTGTTTGGGTATTTCCTTTGGCTGTTCACTTCTTTTTCAGTATGACTCTTCACGAGCCCATTTGGGGTTTTCTTGGCAGAGATACTGGAGGGGTTTGCCATTTCCTTCTACAGCTCATTTTACAGATGAGGAAACTAAGGCAAAGAGGGTGAAGGGACTTGCCCAAGGTCACACAGCTAGGACGTGTCTGGGGCCAGATTTGAACTCAAGTCTTCCTGACTCCAGGTCCAGCATATCATTCACCTAGCTGCCTAGACCAAGGGTCAGCAAACTACAGCCCATAGGAGAAATCCAGCCCAGCGCCTGTTTTTGTATGGCCCAAACACTCACACTGGTTTTTATATTTCTGGCCATTTTAGTATGGCTCAAGGGCCGTACAAAAACAGGCAATCCAGCCTGTCACAGTCCTGCATAGTCAGAGTATCGAAGAGGAAAATGAGAAATAGGAAGAGGGGAAGAAAAAATAAGTTAGAGAGGGCAGGAGAAGGAAAGAGAGAAGGAGAGAGAAACAAGGTAAGCACATTCAATAAACGGGCCTACTATGTGCCAGGCCCTGAGCACAGTTCTAGGGGATAGAGAGGGACAAAAACAAATTGTCCCTGCCCCCAGGAAGCATTCTGTCACAGAAAACATACAGATATATAACTAAATACTAAATAGAGATTAGACTAGTGATTTCTCTGAGATCGGAGGAAATTCTCTCCACCGAAGCAGGTCAGTGCCTCTTCTGCAAGTCCTAATATTAGTGTATTGTGTAGGACATTGAGGAATCAAGCGATATCTTCAGAGTCACACACCCAGAATGGGTCACAGGTAGAACCTGAACCAAGGTCTCCAAGATCGTCTCTCTAACCCTAGGCCACATCTCATCTTAGACAGTGGCAAGAGCACTGGTTCTGGAATCAGAGGACCTGAGTTCAGATCCTGTCACTCATTTGTCTGTGAGACCCTGGGCAAGTCACTTTTCCTCCCTTGGCCTCAGTTTCCTCATCTGTAAAATGAACGGGTTGTCTTGGGTGACCTCTAAGGTCCTTTTCACCTCTAAAGCAGATACATAGCTAACTCAGATATTTAAGACTCCAGAATTGAAGGCAATTGATTAAAAATTAATAAAAACAGAAAAAGTCAATTCAAAGTAATTTCGGGGGGCACTAGGAGCTGGAGACATCTCATGTCAGAGATGACCCTTGAGCTCAGCTAGGAAGAGAGGGGAGTAGGGGCAAGGAGGGGCAGAGAGTGTAAGAGGGGATTATTTGCATAAGAATCCTTTTGTTCACCCCAGAAAAGTATTTTCATTAAAGCAAAACATACAATCTGAGATTTTTCCAAATATTTAAAAAGAAACACCCCGAGTCTGCGGTCAGTGCTGCTTCCACGCTTGGCCCTGGCTTGGCTGATTCCGAGCCTCCAGGACAGCCCGAGTAATGAAGGGTGTTGTTCCTTACGGTTCTCTTCCCCACCCATGATTCCTTCTCAGTGAGCCAGCACGCCGGAGTCATTACGAATCACCTTGGGACCAGCGCTTCCTCCCCCAACTCCGAATCAGATAACCATGCACTTTTAGATGAAAAAGAGGACTCATATTTCTCTGAAATCAGAAACTTTATTGCAAATAGTGAGCTGAACCAAGCATCAACTCTAACGGATAAAAGGTAAGAAATGGAATCACAGCTATTATCATATGAATGACCCAAAGGGTCCAATTCACTTTGTGAAAAACAACGCCAAGGATCGATATGTGTGTGCACATGACGGATGGGTGTTTGACCCAGCGCTGGCTAAGGTCCAAAAGAAAAAAAGTGTTTATTTGAATTGAGTTTCTGTTTATTCTGCTGCGATGGAGAATCATTAGTTTGGGGTTGTTTTTTGGCTTAAGTATTATTCTCTCTTCTATTAGAATATAAGCTCCCTGAGGGAAGGGGCTATAATTATTTTTGTATTTGTATCCCTAGCACTTGGTACTCAGTAAGTGTTTAATAATTATTTTCCATTCATTCGTTTATCTTTCATCAGTCATACTAGCACAAGAAAGTATTGACCGAGCTGGCATCCCTACTAGGAAATTCAGGCTCCAATTCACAAATATTTTCATTTACTCCCAGACAGTAATGACTTTAAAACAAGCAAATGATTGGCATTAGCAAAAGTACTGTATAGAGAGGGCATCAATTTAAGAATTTGCTAATTGTTCTTCTAGGCAACGGAACTCAATGCTCGGTCACTGGCTGAACTGATTTTGTGACTATAATTCTTAGCCAGATGTTATGGTACTGGATGTGATTTCCTGCCACGTGTGTGGCCATGGCGGTGAAGGATAGTTACTGACCAGCTATCCAAGGCACACCACACATTTCTCTATTACGGAGCAGCCTTATTTCTGGCTCTTTGCACTTACCAGATCTATTGATTTTCATTATTTTTTTAAACTACCTTATAATCTATCTCACCTTATTCTTTGCTTAGATCTGAGATTTGATTCTTAGTGTTTCTGTTTTAGATTAGGCTTTGTTTTTTTTTTTTAACAAATATAGCACACCAGAAATTTATTATACCCACCCTTTACCCAAAGCACTAATTTTTCATAGTACATTAATATATCAAGGATCAATCATTTCATCTGCTATGGGACCTCCCTTCACCAACGCAGATAGCAGCAGCCTGTCTACGATTTAGTTGTTAAGCTTTAGAAAGTTTTCTGAGACTCAGAGAGATTTGGCGACCTGTTCTTTGGTCACTTAATTATCAAACAGGGGGTCTGGTCTTCAGATCCCCAGTCCTGGCTCTCTCCCCACCACACACACACATCATTTGGATTTTCTTGAAGCCCAAGAATCTTATGCTATTTCTGTGCTCTTTAGGACTCAGTTGCAGTGAATTGTTTTGTTTCCAGAATATCCTCAATATGTCATTGAGTTCAAGTCTTGGCAAGGAGTCATAATTCATAGTCCTGCGGTGAAGCCAGCTGTGAAGGAACCCAACAACTTGGAGGCTTTATTGGGTCTCCTGACACATTTGGCGCAATGACTTCCCAAAGGAATGAGTGGCTAAAACCACAAGCAGACAAGTTAACTTTGTCATGTCTTTGTACCTATTCTTCACAATGGCTCCCTCACAGTCAATTAAGTTCAACTCAATCCCACAAATATTTTAAAGTACCTACTATGCGTCAGGCACTGCTTGTCAACCAGTCGCAAAGCATTTATTAAGCACTACTCTGTGGCAGGAACTGGGCTCAGTACTGGGTATGTAAAAGACAAAACAATCCCTGCCTTCAAGAAGCTTACATTCTAATGGGAAGAAAACACATACACAGACAAGAGAATTAAAAATACATCTAAGACAAATGCAAAGTAATTTTTTTTTTTTGCTGGGGAGAAACATTAAGAATGGGAACATTAGTCAAGGGATCTTGAAGAAGGTAGTGCTTATGCTGCAAAGAGAGCCCAGGACTCCAAGAGATGAGGAAGAAAGCATTCCAGGCTTGAGGGACAGCCTATAGGGTATGGAGGGAGACCAGGAAAGAAAGATGGAAGCCATCTTCTGAAAGCCTTTAAATATCAAACAATAAAGGTTGAATTTTATCCTGGAGTCCATAGGGAGCCATTGAAGCTTCCTGAGCAGAGGAGTGACATGGTTAAACAACTAACTCAATATATGACCTTGGTCATTTCATCTCTCTAGGATACAGTTTCCTTGCTTGTAAAAAGAGCATAATAGACCTAAAAGTTCATTAAAATTCAAAAAATATGATTATAAAATTATATATAGTCATATATTATATATATATGTATTTATATAGCACGCATAATTCTATATTCTGTACAATTATATTAATATATAATATGAATATATTGTTATATGACATGTAAGATTCTATAACTGATGAATGATGAGACCACAAGGTACTTCATCTTCGTATCTTTTCAGTACCTATCAGATTGCATTGCACATAGTAGGTGCTTTTAAAATATGTGTTGACTGAAGGAATTGATTGAAATAATCTGCAGCAGCACATAGTAGGTACTTTAAAATGCATTCATTGGGGGGGG
>CM053582.1:86191641-86203748 GCA_028627135.1 Pseudochirops cupreus
ATTATTATTATTATTATTGACTACATACAACTGGAACTTGAGATACACAGGCACTGCAGTTGGGAGATCCATCCTGCCCTACCAAAAAGTGACATAGGAGAGAATAGACTGGGGGAGGGGGGACACACTGGGATGGCTGTTTTGGGGCGGTGGGTGGGGGAAAGACGGGGAGAAAATATGTAACTCAAAATCTTGTGGAAGTGAATGATGCAAACTATAATAAAATTTAAAAAAAAATAAAATAAAATGCGTTCATTGAAATAATCTACAGCAGCACATAGTAGGTGCTTTAAATGTGTTTATTGAAATAATCTATAGCAGCACATGGTAGGTATTTTAAAATATATGTTGACTGAAGGAATTGATTGAAATGACGTACAGTAGCAGGGTCAGAAACATGGATAAGGTCAATATGAACCAGCCACCCAGACAGCTCCCACAATCATTCTGGGAATCAGAAGTTCTGTGTTTATCCAGCTGATATCAATGTTAGTTGCTTGGATTATTAACATTATCCAGCTTTCATCCAGGAAACATGTTTTCTTCAAGTGATCAGAATCTTAGCTGTTTCAAATAGAGAAAGACCAAGTGTTGGCTAATTAATGCAGGAGGAAAAATAATTGACAAACCCATCAATTACCCTCTTGTTTGTTTAGTTAAGAGGTTGTGTCTGCATTATGACCACGGGTGGTCATTAATAAAGATGAAACTGTTGAGATTTCAAAAGTGGGCTTGAATTTTCTAGTCTTGCATTTCATCAGAAAGTCATTATTAGCCAGTGATTTCCTGTGGAAACACCTGTGATCAGGACCACGAACCTAATTTAAACTAACATTTAGCTTCAAGAATCGGAGTGTGTGAAGAAGGCTCATTCATTCACAAGCAGATTTTTCCCTCTGCTGAAGACATTAGCCAGTGTTGGGTCTTCTGACATAAATCTGGGGGCACAAACAAACATAAGCTCGTATGTGTGTACATACATACACACACACACACACACACACACTACCAAGTTTAACTGCAAAGGGCTGCCACCCCCCACCCCCACCCCTTCATGAAGCCTTCCATACTATTTCAATTATTTAACAGATGAATTGTCAGATAAGGGGGATTGAGAGACCAACTCTGAACAAAAGATGCTTTCTTTTTCTCCCTGAGTTATTCCATCAGTGTGGGATGGACTCCACAGTGTGACGACTGAAACCCTGCCCCCTGACACGCTGTCAGAACAGAGGGCAGCCCTGAGTGCTGAGTCCAGGGCCAAATTTCACCTATTATCCTCAGTCTGATGTTCTCAGGGTACACTCGCTGACTTGCCTTCCCTTGAGTCGCCAGCTGCATCTTCCCAATGGCACGTTTTAAAATAGGGGTTCTTTAACCTTGGGGGGGTCTATGAATTTGTGCTATTAATATTTGATATTTCAATATAATGCGTTTCCTTTGTAGTCCTATATATTTTATGCATTTAAAAACATTATTCTGAGAAGGAATCCAGAGGTTTCACCAGATTGATACCAAAAAAAATTAAGAATTCTTGTTTTTAAACCTTTTTTTCCTTTTCTATGTACTTCCTTCCAATACACATATACACACACACAGATATAGACACACATATGCGCACACGCACACACACAGTGGCTGAGACCCCCATAATCAAGCTGAGTATCAGATATAGTTATGCAAGGGCAAGAACCGAGTCTTCAGTGTAGTTTTTAGGTTAAAACTGTGAGCAACAGCAAAACAACCCCTCTGGTGGCATTTCCTGGAGGAAATGAGGAATCTTTCAACTTTGACTGATGTAGGTTTGGAGGGGAAAAAAAACCATCTAACCCAAATGCAAGGACTGTCGCCCAGACTGGCTACAGAGAACCAGAGGGAGAGTTTGGCCATCCTCTAGAGGAAAATCAATCACAATTCTCTAAAACAAACACACTCCTGATATGTTTAGACTAGGTGACAAAAGGCAGCCCTGAGAAGGAAGGGCTCTTGGTTTGGTTTGGGGTTTTTTAAAGGTTTCTTTTGCACCAGAAAATTACTCCATTGAAGAACCAATCAGGACACCCCATACTGTTCCACATCCTCAGCACCCTAGTATTAAAAATATCCCTTTATATTTGACACGTTAAGGTTTACTGAGTCCTTTCGTTGACAACCCTTTGAGGGAGAATGCATTACCTTGAGACTTCAGTCTTATGGGCAGGTGATGACAATGGAAGAAATTTGTATCCACAGAAGATAAACCCAAGGCCAGATGCTTCATTCTCCGCCCCAAGTGTATTTTTCTTCGGTGGACACTAAGACCATGTCTGTTCACTGTGAGAAGCACTGATATAAATAGGATTGAAATGGATAGCTTCCAAAATCCCTGATGTTCTATGTAGTAAGCCTCCCTTCTACCTCTGATAATTCATGTTCTATAACCATTTTATGATCTAACCTAAAAACTATATTGTTTTAACCTAAATAGTTTTAACCTAAAAATAGATTGAAAACTCAGTTCCTGCGCTCTATCAGATACTCAGCATGACCCAAGATCCCCTCCAGCTCTGACCTTCTCTGTTCTAAGGACCCCCCCAGCTCTGACCTTCTCTGCTCTAAGACCTCCTCCCAGGTTTGACTTTTTCTGTTCTAAGGTTCTTCATAGAACATTCTCTGTTCTAAGTTCCCTTTTAGCTCTGATATTCTGGGCTCTATATTCCAAGTCACCTTCCAGCACTTATATGCCATCATTCTTGGGGCACATTCTGACTCTTACATTCTATGATTGTGTGACCTGAATGGAAAACCAAAGATTCTGTGAGGAGCCAGTCACCTAGTGTCGTTTTCTACATGTCTACATTGTCACATTGTCTACACCAAACCATCAGATATTAAAAGAGTAACATACTTCCGGATAATGATCTGAATTTCTTGGACATCTTCTCCAGAAATGGTTTAGGTCATACAAAAACACCCTGACCATAGGAACTGAACTGAGTACATTAGGCATAGTGGCAAAACCCCTGGATAAGAGATCTCGGATTGAAAGAGACCTCAGAGGCCATTCAGTGAAAGCCTCTCTTTTTACAGAAAAAGAGCTTGAAGATGGTGTATGTGATGGAGCTGGAGGAAGGGTGGGATTGCATGAAAATATATATAATTACACATAACCATTCATCAGAGAATTTTGCCTATGGATAAACCTGCATCTCTCCTACCCTCTTCATATTTCTAGTTTTCTACCTTAAGACAGCACAATATCATCTTTTCCTCTCACTTCCAAAAAAAAAGTCCTACTAAAAGTTGTGTCTTCTATGCACATCTGGCTAAAACATTTTAAGATTCTCATTGAATAGAATGCATACCATTTTCCAGTCTCACTCATTAGTATATGTTTTCTGTTCTTGTCACAATAATCCATTAGTTAGAAGAAATAGTACCATGTCAAACAACTTAGACCACATCCTCAGAATACCCTGACGAAGTGTGGATTGTATTTGCTGGGAATGGGGTAGAGAGAAGGTCCTACAAGGGCTGGTCCATCTGGGCTGATGATCATGGGACCAGTGTAGATGGCCATGGCTAATGCCCCTCCTCTGGAAATGGCTGTTTTTGTCTATGTCCTTTCAGGCCAGAAATTCAGGACATCGATAGCAATTCTCAGTGCCATGGGTTAGCCAACGAAAAGTCAGAGGACGTAGATGAAGAAGAGGAAGAGTTGGAGGAGGAAGATGATGACAGCCTGACAGGGAAGTCCCAGGATGAGACAGTCTCCCCCACAACAGAGCCCCAAGGAGCCTATGAGGATGAGGAGGATGAAGAGCCCACATCACTCAGCATGAGCTTTGATCACACAAGAAGGTGGGTCCTGCTATTCTTCTGGAGTTACCCATGGTGGGTTGGTGGGCTCTGACTCCATCCAGGGTGGCTGGGAGGATGGAAGGAGAGGATGGGGAGCAACAATTTGATTGGTAAGCCACAGGAGCTGAATTCATTTTATTTTTTTTTTTACTGTGAATCAATTTAAGCCTTCATTTCCAGCATAGTATCTATTCCTGCCCTCCCTCAAAGGCCACCTTCAGGGTAGAGTTAAGGGCTACTGGCACAGAAGGAAAATCCAAAGACTGGTAGCCCAGCGTGGGATCATGAGATTGGGGCTGAAAGGGACCTCAGATAGCTCTGAGTTCAACCCTCTCATCCTATCGGAAAGAAACTTGAAAGCCAGAGAAGGGAAGTGATTGACTTAAGTCCCCATAAATAATAAGGTGCAGAGCCACGGCTATAATAATATTATATAATGCAATTATATTATGTCACATATAATATAATTACACAACATAGCATAATATAATAGCAATGGCCACCACTGATAAAGTGCTTTAAGGTTTGCAAAATGCTTCACACAGATTGTCTCATTTAATCCTTACAACCACCTTGTGAGGTAGGGGCTATTAGGATCCCCATTTTAAAGAGGAGAAAACTGAGGTTAAGTGAGGTGTTTAGGGTCATGCAGTCAGTGTCTTAGGTAGAATTCAAACCCAGGGCGTCCTGACTCCAAATTTAGTTCTTTATCCCCTCTCGCATGCATGCCCCCTCCAGCTCTAGTATTCTTTCCCCACTATGTACATGCATGGAAATTCTCTCTTCGTCCTTGGCCCAGTTCAGGGAGAAGAGGGAGGTGGTAGGTACATCATGGTAGCATATAGGAGTGAGAGTTCAGTCTCAGCTCTCTTCTGCCTTCTGCTGGTTGAATGCTGACAAAGCTGGGAATGCTGAAAGGGCCAGAAGACTTAGAAGAGATGGCCAAGGAGGCCATTATATATTGCATCTTCTGCAAGCTGGATATTTTCAATAATTGCCAGTCAAAACACCAAAGCTAGAAAACCCCTGGATACCCTCCTCCCTTCTACTGCCTTGGTCTCTGGACAATGCCCAAGAACTCAGGCCATTAGAGGACTAGAGGCGGAGTCAGGAAGGTCAAGATTCAAACCTGCCTCAGACACTCACTAGCTGCATGACCTTGGGCAAGTCATTTCACTTTTTCTGGGCTTTATTTTCCTCCTCTGTAAAATTAAAGCATTAGATTCAATTACGCCAAAGGTCTCTTCCAGAACTAAACTGATAAATCTCTGATCCAGTGACCGAATTCCAAGCTCCTTCATCGGTCATCTCCTGTAGTGGTCCAACTCCAGCTACATGTGGATGTTAATGTATAAACCTGTATAAAATGTATAAACAGCTCTCTGGAGACTAAGTTCAAAGCCAGAAGCCTCATGTCTTGAGATGAAGCCCCCACACAATGGGTTGGGCCAGAACAATGGAAATGGCCATAGTGAATATATTTGTTGGCCAGGGGTGGCAGAAGATTTCGAATTCTGTAGAAGAAATCTGGTCAAGTCTGAGATGATGAGGTTGGCTGCTCTCAGACAGCCTTGAAATTAATGGAGGCTTTCAGCCTCTTCAAAAGCCCCTGTGACTCGTCGCCTTGAATGTGTGTGACCTTGGGTAAATTACCTCCCCTCTCTGGAAGGGACCTGAGTTTCTTCATATGTAAAATATGGGGCTTGGCCTAGTGGCCTCTGAGGTCCCTTAACCCAGATCAGATGAGACTCAGTGCAAGGGAAAGTTTCCTATCAATTGAAACTGTCCAAATGTAGGAAGGGCTGCCCCGGGATGGGAGAGGTTCCCCTTCACTGGAGGTCTTTGAGCAAAAGCTTGGGGAATCACTTATCAAGATGCTATAGGAAGGATTCCTGATCCAGACGTGGGTTGAACCAGATGGCCCTCAAAGTCCTTTCCAATACCGAGATTCTGGGATTCTGGATTTCTGAGTCATCAAAATTCCTCCTTAGATAAGAATCCTACCAGTGACTTAGAACTCAGACTTGGAGTTTGTCCGGTATGGGAAGGGAAGGGGCTCCCCATGACTTGGGGCTCATTACAACACCCTTCTAAAAAGGGGTTGTGACAATCCACAAGGCCAAGGGAATCTAGGGGAAGAGCATGGCTCCTGCAGATTTTCAAACAGGCTGAGGACAGATCCTGTTTCTGCCGTCTCTTTCGGCGCCATTCACTGCCACCATCACCCTGAGGGCCATTCCAGGAGTTTCCATCAGGAAACTCTGGGAATAGATTCCATTTCCCAGCAAATCACACCAGAACCCCCAACCCCTGGGAATGCGCCTCCCAGACCTCCATTAAGAACTACATTAGGTTCCTGAAGTAATTAAGGACTGGTTATCCATCAACCAGCTCAGCCAGACACCAGCCATCTAAACCCAAGCTCTCAAGCAACCTGAGGGCATGGTCTGGGTGCTGGCAATGTGTGCACCCGTGACTGCCCATTCTTCTTTCCTTTGGATCTCTGTTCTGCATCTGTGTATGTCTATGTGCGTGTATGTGTGTGTAGCTTCCTGTCTCTGTGTGTCCCTGTGTCCGTCTCTCTGTGCATGTGGCTTGTGGAGGCTCTGCGGGATATGCATGCAGGCACCAAGTCAGCCATTCGGGCATCAGTAAAAGCCCTCCGAGGCCAGACAAGCTAACAAACAGGTCACCCCCTTCCCTCCCCCTGGTCCTTGGTACAGGTGTATGGAGGAGGAAGAAGCCGGCCTGTTAGATTTGGAGCAGATGCCGAATTTTGGGAAGGGGCTGGATCTCCGCAAAGCGGCTGAGGAAGCATTTGAAGTTAAAGATGTGTTTAATTCCACCTTAGACTCTGAGGCAATAAAACAGACCTTGTACAGGCAGGCTAAAAACCAGGTAGGTATCTCTCTCTCTGACCATCATGCCTGCCTCCCCCTCCCCTCCCACTGGGTAGCCAACAACCTCTGGGGGCCACAGCTAGACAGCTCTTTGATTCCCACCAGACTGCCCCTTCCTGGCAGAGCTGTCCTGAGATTCATGCCCACCTTATTGCCAGTTTATAACTTGGAAATTTTCTGGGGTTTGGTCATTTTTTGGGGAACCCAGGCCTTTGGCTAGATGGTAATGGGGCAGTTTCTTTGCCCCACTGTTTGTAGTGACCCTGAGATATGAGATAGGGACTGGAGCTATGATTTTCTCAGCATACAGACCTCTCAGAGGAGGAAATTCCCTCTGCCAATTCAGGCTGGCACTTTTCTCTGAGATTTACAGCCTTAAGCCCATACCTAGGATGATAAGCCATAGCTTGCCTAGAATCACATAGCAAATATGTGCCAGAGACAGGGCCTGAACCCAGATCTCCCAGAGTCTAAGGTCAGCCAAACCCCTGGCCAATTTACCATGGTGCCTCTTCTTGAATCTGCTCAGATAAAATTAAATCCTAAATTTGACCTGCACCTATGTTGTAGTTGAGTGATGAATCTGTGATCTCCTCAATTCCTGAGTTCTCTCCATCCACGCAGATGGCAATCCACCCAGGCCTGCCCATCTGGTGTGACTTTCATTGTACCAAGGGCATCAAAATTAAATCTGTAGATGGTCTAAAAATGGTGTGTCCTGTGCCCCCTGTCCACCGTTCTGCCACTCTCACCATAGCGATTGGGGTGGGGTGCTTCTTTGTTTTAAATCTGTCCCTGTTTCATGGATTGCCATGGCCCAAGAATCACTAGATGGGCAGTCAACTCTTCATGACTGGTTAGGCTAGTCTTCAGAAAACAGACTTAGTCTTCTGAATAAATTTTGGATATTTTGGAAGTTTTCCTTTAATCTTATTTCTCCATTTCTTTTTCTTTCTTTCTCTTTCTTCTGTCCTTAAAAAACCAACAACAACCAACAAGTGCTTTGGTTGTAGGAATGCCTACTTTCTGACCAGTTGTGATTTGTTTCCGTCCATTTGGACTAAGCCAAGGTAGCCTCAGATTGGCCTTGAAACCAGAGATTGTACCATTTCCAGAAAAGGGAACAACTTTAAGCAGCTCCTTAACCTTAACTTATTAGTAGCCTTTCTTCAAAAGAAGTTCCAAATGTCTTCTCATTCAGTCCTACTTTAAAAGCTGATGCATACCCATCCTGTGGGTCCCAGAGAAAAGAAAAACAAACAGAACAGGCTCAAAGCAAATGTCTTCAGTGTTGTATTTTCTTGAGAGAGAAGCAGTTTGAGAGGCATAATAGAGTGTTAGGCTTACAGTCAGGAAGATATGGGTTCAAATCCTCTCTCTGATACTTACTGTCCATATCAGCAGTTCTCAACCTGTGGGTCATGATTCCTTTGGGGGTTGAACAACCCTTTCACAGGGGTCACAGGGGTCACCTAAGACCATCAAAAAATACATATTTCCAATGGTCTTAGGAACCAGGACACAGCTCCTCCATCCATCTCCAGGAGGGTCTGCCCACATGCAGATACGCCCACATGCGAGTATTAAAGGGTCACGGCATTAGGAAGGTTGAGAACCACTGGTCTATATGACGCTGGGCAAGCTGTCTAAGACTCAATCCACTCACTAAGTCAGTAGGCTATAGGTAAGACATGAGGTACATTAACAGGATGTACATCAACAAATTTGCATGTTATTGAGGTATTGATCTAAGGGAAATTGTTTTCCAAACGTATTACCTATGTTTGGAACTTCACTGTGTCTAAGATCCTAGAGAGTGGGGTGAATTTCTTTTCATGTTCTATGCAAGACCCAACCAAGGACAGGGGCAAACTAAATGTCAGGCTTAAGACAGGTTGTCTAGACAGGTTGAGAGGAGCACACCAATAGGGGCTCGGCACAAGCCATTTGCATGTCTCTGTCTTATGTCTTTTTACTAACTCTGCAAAGGGAATCCCCAGTAGGAGTGGAGAGGAAATGTTTTGTTTTGTTTTGTTTTTTCTCTATAAGTTCGACCATGTCCAACAAGAAGGCATTTATAGAAGTCACTCTGAGTGCTCTGATGGAAACATTTCATATTGGCTCAGTCAATCAATCAATCAATCCATAAACATTTATGAAGTGGTTATTACGTGCCAGATACTGTGTTAAGCTCAGAATATTGAAATTATTTAAAAAGTAGAAAAGAGTACACTTCTCTGCACCATAGATTTGGATTATTTAACTGATGATGTAGGGCAACAAAGTAAGGTGGTATTTCTCTCATCATTTTATCAGCCAAGGGCAATTGTATGGCACTCCATCCCCCTGGGCTTGGCCTTGATGGGAGTCCCTGCAGAATTAAGATAGGCAGACCCTATTCCCACTCTCCCACTTAATCCCCAAGTCCGCTGTCACCTTGACAGGGTGGGCTTTGTTCATCCTTGCTGGCAACTAGAAACAATTTTCCTATGCCAGAGGGAGATACAATCATGACAGGGTCCCTGCCCTCATGGAGATTATAGTGTTACAGAAGGCTAAGGCCAAAACACAAATGTTCATAACATACAATGTGCTAGATGAGGGTCTTGGAGGAGTGCATAACAAAGTGTTCTGTGAGCATGGTGGAGGAAGGTTATGACCTACATAGCTACACCTCCTTGTAAAGGTGAGGCTGCCTGGGTGGTGTCCCAGGGTGGTCTCCAAGGGAATAACTGAGCCCCTTGCTGGGGATTTTCCCATGTCATATAGATCTATTCACTCATCTCCTTTGCTGTTTGTCTGTGTTGTGGTCTTTCCCCTTCCCACCAGGCTTATGCAATGATGCTTTCTCTTTCTGAGAATGCTCCTCTTCACGCTTCCTCCCAGAATTCTCTGGACGCTTGGTTGAACATGACGGGAGCAGCATCAGAGACGGGGGCCTTCAACTCTATTAACCACCTCTGAGAGGTCACGGAGGCACTGGGGACAGAGTCCAGAGTGAGAAGACTACCATGCTATTAATGCCCCCTTGCAGAAATTCTGGACAACCGCAAGACAGAGCAGAGATCCTCAGGGAAGTCTCAAGGCTTTGGGCTGGGGAAACATAACTCTTCACCTGTGATCTGCAACGCCTGATTTTGGGGGTTGTTTTTTTCTTTAATCCACCCACCGTAGTTTATCTCTGATTTCTCAGACTGAACCTCAGAACACAGAGAATCCCTGAAGCAGTCCCAGGATTTCACCATCTCTAAGAATAGTTTCTGGAGACACGGCTAATCTGTGGTACAATAATAACACTTTAACAGCAATCAAAACCTACTTCGTTAGAGTTGTGAGACAGCATCCCCTCTCCTCCCCCCAACCCAGACCAGCTAGTGTAGAATTTTTAATCTAAAATTAAAGCCATTTGGCCATTTCAGGGGACCTGAATGGCACTTCTTAAGGGAGAAGGACAGACCTAGCTGGGCTCTAAAGAGATAAATCACTTTTAAGTTGCCAGGTTGTTGTTTTTTTCATATATAATGAAAAGGACAGAAATAACTGTTTTAATAATCTTGTTATTACAGATTCTCTTTGAGCTCATGAATTTTTTTTAAAGTATTTTTTAACAAATATGAAACTACTTGCAAATTGCTTTTGGTTTTTCTTTTTTTTTTTCTTAAATTAGTTTTGCA
This sequence comes from Pseudochirops cupreus, assembly GCA_028627135.1. Classification (NCBI taxonomy): domain Eukaryota; kingdom Metazoa; phylum Chordata; class Mammalia; order Diprotodontia; family Pseudocheiridae; genus Pseudochirops; species Pseudochirops cupreus. The sequence goes on from CM053582.1 coordinate 86,202,056, forward strand.
TTGATTTGAACTATCAACTCCCTCCGGGACATTAACCAGCCTCAAGCACAGCATAGGGATTGCATGTGCTTTTTTAAATCCTTTAGGACAACCATGGACTTTCTTTTCTCACCTCCCCTTTTTTTCTCTCTCTCTGATCCTGTTTGTCGGCTCAGAAAAGTGAAAATGAAGGCTCATGGAGACCTTATGTAAAAACCCTACTAGGATAAAAATTAAGGACCTTCCTGAGCCGTTCTTAGACATGGTGTCATTGCAGATAGGACTGCCCCATGGTTGGGACTAAGAAATGTGCCTACCACTAAGTGACTTGTAGCTAGAGCTAGGGAACCCCTAATTTTGCCCATTGGGGGGGTCTACTGGCAATGCCACCATGGCGCCTAAATTTCACAAGTTTGGGCTGATGTGAGCCACCTAGGACACAGAGGTACAACTGAGGCAGGAGACCAAAAAGAGGGCTTTCAGTCCCTTACATGCCGAATTCTCCCGAAATCCAAGGAGTCTTGCTTCTGTTGTCACTGGGTCCCCACCTCCCTATTCAAGATTCGGGGCCTGTTGGCCATTCTTGGGTCGCCCTAGAATTGTGCCCTGCTCCTTCCCACCTCACTCCTCAACCCTCTATGGTGTGGACTGGAACAAAAATAGCCGCTTCAATTTCCTCTCCCCATGGCTCCCCAAGGGGGTCAGAGACTTCTAAGCCGCCAAGTTCATATGTGTGCCTCAGACTCTGGATTCACAAGACACTATTTCACTCCCGTTTCCAATGTTTGCACAAGATCTTAGCAAGACGGGTCTCCAGAACTGAACTGTGTCCACCATCGTTAGCCAGGCTCTAAGAGTTTAAACTAGAACATTCCTTTCCTGGAAATATCCACCCGTTCTCCAGCACCACAGTACTTGCCCATTTGAAGGGGTTTTAAATTATTCCCATAGGGGCCAATTTAAAATAACGTGATTTTTTTTCCTCATGGAATTTTCCTTAATCTGTATATAACTTGTAATTTTTTTCTAATTCTTTTCTTTTTCATTTCTTCATTAACAGTATTTTTTTGTTTTGGCATTAGATAGCCTCATTGTGAAAAAAAAATAATGTTAATATAAGTATCTAGTGAAGGACCAAAATCGTGTATTAAGGTTGCGTATTGTATGATTGATAACCAGGAAGTAGGACAATTTTTTTTTAATTAATGTGCCAAATACCCCCAATTGATCCCGCTGTCATTGCTGCCAATTTTCCAGACAATCATATGTTGTGTTAAATTTGATTTTCGATTACAGTCGCATTTAGGATAAGTATTCTATTTATTTCTATTATTGTTTGGAAGGAAAGGAAAGAGAAAAAAAATACTTAATGACCCAATGAGGAGAGAGATGTGGGGAAAGGGAAAGGGGAAAGGGGGAGGGGGACAAAAAGCTCACCTAAATTACCCTTTAAAAGAAAAATTTCTAGTGTAGAGACAACTGTGAACCAAGATGTTTTTAGCCAGGGCAGCCTCCAAGGCAAAAGTGCCATATTGCCAAGAACTTTACAGTGTTTATTTATGGAAATGAGTGGGAAAAGAAAACAGGTTGATTCCTGATATTGTTTTCAAGTACAGTTGATGCATTCACAAAGACCATTGATGATAGCTGTAAATAGTCAAAGTTTGAACTTTAGCAATAGAAATATCTATCAGTCGGGGGGGGGGGGGGGGGG
>CM053582.1:86203848-86220921 GCA_028627135.1 Pseudochirops cupreus
GCAGGTGAAAATGTTCACCTCTACACGCGAGTATCTGCCGATTTTCCATTTTGCCAGACCTGTTAGACATTGTAGAGGAATTTCTCTGCTCAAGATTGGACTTTCTTTGGAAATTGGTTTCGATCACAAATCCTCCTTTCTGTAAATTCTGGTTGTAATCTTTTCCCTTTAAAAGGTTAAGGTAGAAGGTGGAGGCTGAAAGGAGCTTTTTTCTCTGTTCTTTATGGAGGACTTGGACCCATTTTTCTCAAATTTGGCAAGTTGAGACTATCAACAAAAATATTACACATACACATACATATATTGGCAACATTAAAAAGAGATAAGAGTTAGCATTTCTCATTACCACTTAATTCTTCCTGCTTACTGTTAACAGATTAAAATACTAAGCTTTTCTGCTGATCCGAGATTCTCAGAGTCAAACGCGACCCCAAAGGTCATCTGGTCCAACCTGTAGCCAAAGCATGATTCTCTTCTCTGGCATTCCCAACAAGTAATTTTCCAATCCTTTTTTTTGAGAGAACTCATGATCCACCCTTTCCTTCTCCCCCAGCCCACCAAAAGGGAACCTCATTCCATTTTTCGACAGATCTAATTGTTAGGACTTTTTTTTTTCCTTTTATGTAGAGCTGAAACCTGCTTGTCTGAAACTCCCATCCATTGGTCCTGGTTCTGTCCTTTGGGGCTAAGCAGAATGAGTGAAATCTTCATCTATGTGACAACTCATTTGTGTCTGCACAATGTCTCCTCTTTACCTCCCCCAAAGAACCCTGCTTACGCACTTGAACCTCCTGAACTAATTGTTTTGTTTCACTGTTTCACATTTAGAGCTCATGAGATTTCTGCTTCCATGTGGAAGATTTCATTATTTGTAGTTCAGACCTTTAAAAAAGAAAGCACTTAATTCCTATGATTTACCTGTCCCTGGAATGTTTGGTTTTTTTGTTTTTTTTTCTAAAAAAATGTTGGATTCCCCCAATTGGAAGTAAGGGCTTATCTTTACCACAAGCTTCATGGAAGCCTAAGCATCAAAGTTTCCACCTCCATTCAGATGATTCTAGATCGAGTACACAGAACACCAATAAGAACCACCAAGGATTCTTGGTGGAATCGTGAAGGTGCTGGGAATCCCCAGGACACCATATTGGGAGCAGCAGAGAATTCAAAGACCCTGCTGGTCTCTTTCAATATTTTTTAAATTCCATATTGTTTCTATCACTGGCAGCCATAGTGCCGTGGCCCCAAAGTGCAGAAACAGTGTGACTAGCACAGTTGCTAAGGCACCATGTGCCCTTGAGGGATGGAAGACATCGGTGAGTGGAGGCCACATCGCTGCTCTGGTGCTTGTTCCAGACCTACCGTCATGTTGAGTCTGTGGAAATGACGAATCTGTTTCCCTCAACCACCAGGCGGCTGCTAACTTTCCTCATCCATCAGATTTAGGCCCTGCCAGAATGACCAGACAATTGGGTCAAATCTAATGAAAGCTGTCAGCCCTACCAGTGGATTGACTGAACTGACCAGTAGATGTACCTGACTGTCCAAGTCATTTTGCCCCTTTCCCCTGGAAAGATGTAGCTTAATCTTTAGTCTTGTCCTGGGCCCAGGATTCCAGCAAAATGAGAAAGGATAGTTGACCATGTAGATAGCAGGCCAGAATGGGGAGAAATAGGCATGAGAAAGAAAGTCATTTCAAAGGAAGAGACAAAAAACTGCTTTCTTTGATGTGCCAGCTGAGGCCCCAGAAGTCTGCCCCCTTTGACCTCTGTCCTGCTATATGCTTAAGTTGGCATACCCTTTTTTTAGACTCTAAGCATCAGAGATTTAGTGTCTTTACCCACCCCACTCCTACCCAAGTGATTACCAAGTGCTCAGCCGTAGTGTGTTTGATGAATCTGAGGGGGAAAAAAAGAAAGGAGGGACTGGGGTAGCCAAGGTTAGGGAGAAGGGGTACCCCAAACTTAGCTGCCTGTTAAAGACCTAACAGGGAGTGAGTTGACAAAAGCTCTGATCTCAATTAGGAACATGAAGGCAAAACTGTTCCTGGTTGGCAGGCACTTCTCCCAAAGCCATGAAATTCTTTCTCCACTTGCTGAGTGACACTGTGATGAAAGCATCCTTACATTATTCTGAGGACTTAAATTTTTTTTTCCTAGGTGGCAGAACTGGACCAGTAGAAAGAATGCTGGATCTAGGTCAGAAGACCTGGTTTTAAATACCAGTTATGCCACTTAATAGCTCTGTGACCTTGGGCAAGTCACCGAACCTCTCTGGGCCTCAGTTTCCTCATCTGCAAAATGAGAAGAGTTGGATGAGTTGACCTCTAAGGTCCCTTCCGGCTCCAGATGCTATGATCCCACGTCCCATCTTTCCATTCCCCCCTCTCTCTCACCCTCCTCTATTTTTTTCAATAATTGTTATTGTTTGTTATTAATTATAATTATTATTTTGCCTGTCATGGATTCTTATGATTACCACTTTTGGAAAAAAAAAAGATGAAGAAGGCAGCTCAAGTTTCCAAATGTGTAATTCACTAGTGAAAGGTTTCTTTTGGCGACACCTTCCATGATCGCCACTCTCTTCCAAGCAAGGGATGCTTCGCCCAGACGTCTTCTCCAGCCTGCAGGAAAAAAATGAATAAATAAACATAATTTAAAAATATGATTGTATCACACTTGTTAAGAATCCTGAATTTAGGCATTTTCTGTTGTTTCTTTCCCCATTGTTACAAGACCGGTTTGATTTAAGTTTCTTTGTTGTTTTTGTTTTTGTTTCTCTTTTAGGGCTGTATAGTGTTGGGAAAAAAATAATCAAATTGTAAATGTCTGGTTCTCATATAATGTTTCAAAACCATTGAGAAAGCGGATGGTGCTTGTCCCGTTTCACTTCGGATTGTATATTGCTTCGGTTATGTTTATAAGTAAACTGTGCATGACTCGTGTTTAGCGGTCATTATCGTGTCTGTTTGTGAAATTTTTATTAAAAACAGAAAAAAAATTCCGTAGATGCACTTATGTATATGTGATTAGGTTCAACGTCCAGGACTAGAAATCGAGAACTGCTCAGATGACAAGGGGGGAGGGCAGTTCTTAATTAATTAATATGAAAATCGCTTGTGGGAGAATAAATGAGATTTTTAAAAAAAGATATGAAGTGTAGAAAATAATGAAAATGAGCGATTTTTTTTTTGCAAAATTTCATTTTGATGCTTGTGATAAAGACAAATGTACTTGTGTAGAGAAATTCCTTTAAAATAATGACTAGGAAAAGCTGATTTTTGAGGGTAATGCTGTAGATTAGGAATGTATACCAAATGTAATCTTTCCAATGCTATGATGAATTTATACATGAGATTGATATGCAATAAACCTGTGTGCTTTTCTAAGACCGGTGCTGATGACTGTTATTGTGCTGAGCCCCCAACACCCAGCGTAGAAGGAAGGGAGGAATGGGTCAGGGATCCTCACTGGGGAACTGAGTGAAAAGAGTGCTTTGAGAGCTGTAACTAGGTAGTTTGGTGCCTTGTACTCCAGACCTCAGGGGAGAAAGAAACTCTGGGACATAGAGAAGTTGGTGGGAGGGAACAGAGCAGGAGTGGGGGGGTGGAGCTCTCACTTAGGGTACCTTTCGGGCAGTTTCTGATTTTAATTTATTATTCTTGCTAACTCAGCTTGAGGCTGAGTTGTGTCAAGTGCCATCAGCAGCCTGTATATTTCAGTGCCCTAGGACACAGTCCTTATCACACTGCCCTCGTTGGGGTTTTGGTATTAACATTAGGTGAAAAAGAAACTGAATGCTCTTCACTCTTCTCACCCATCTCTTCACTTCCCCCTAGGCATGAAATAGATACTCTTATCCCTTTCCCATAACATCTAGTGAAGCTCCCTCCCACTTTCCTTCAAGAGTTATCTCAGGGGTCTTCCATGATTTTTCCCTCCTAACACTTTTCATTCTCTCTTGAATCACGGTTATCTTGTCTACATCTCCTTCTCTTCCTCTGACACCAGTTAGATTTTTAAGCTGCCTGTTTCATAGTTTTTCATTATATCTCTTTCTTTTCTACTAGAACTTGAGATCCCTGAGGGAAAGGTCTCAGGTAGTAGAGCCCTAACTAGCGATGTTGGGGTCTGGGCAGAGACAAACAGAATTGCAAGTAACAGGGAGCATGGCCTCAAATCAGCTGTGTGACGTGTGTATGCATATAAGCATATATATGTATGTATGTATGTATGTCTAGATGCATACACACATATGGTTTATAATAAAGACAAATATACTTGTGTAGAGAATTCCTTTAAATAATGACTAGGAAAAGTTGATTTTCAGGATAATGCTATAGCTTAGGAATGTATATGGAATGTAATGTTTCCATTGCTATGATGAATTTATAGACAAGATTTTGTGTGTGTGTGTGTGTGTGTGTGCACATATATCATAAATAAGGGAGAAGGGGAAGGGAGGGAGAGAGAAACAGAGAGAGAGAAAGAGAGAGAGAAAGAAGAGAGAAAGAGAGAGAGAGAGAGAGAGAGAGAGAGAGCACATGACGTCATCCATCTTGAATCCAATTCTTCCTGATTTCTAAGGCAACTCCTGAACCACTATCCAGAGGTGTCAAACATGCCACTGAACATTTGGTCCACAACTAAATTGGAATATAATTGGGAAATATTTTTAAACATATAAAAATACAATACAACATAATGTTAATTTGTGGTTTTCCAAGTCAATACACAGCCATCAGGAAACCTTATGTAATGCTCAGTGATCCTATTTCTACTTCAGTTTGACACTGATCTTTGCTGTGCTGGTTTCTATCATTCCCCACTTCTCTTAACAGCAGCATAGTTACTGAGAAGTGCTGATTTGCATCAGAAAACAGGCTCTCTCTCTCTCTCTCTCTCTCTCTCTCTCTCTCTCTCTCTCTCTCCCTTTCTCTCTCTCTATCTCTCCTTCCTTCTTTCCTTCCTCCCTTCTTCCTTCTTTCTTTCTTTTCCCTTTCTTTCTCTGTCTCTTTATGCCTCTCAATGTGTTTTTGTCTATCTGTCTCTCTCTCCCTACCCCTTTCCTTCTCTATCTCTCTATTTCACTCTCTCTCTTCCTCCCTTCCTCCTTCCACCCTGCTCAATTACTCCGTGTCTCTGTGTCTTTCTCTCAATCCCTCTGTCTCTCTCTCTCTGCTGCTCTGTGCCTCTCTGGCTCTCTCAGGGCATTTCTCTGTCTCTGTCTCTGTCTCACACATGTTGCATGAGGATAGACTGTTTCACCTTGTGTCTTTGTATCAGCACTGCCTAAAACAACACCTGGTATCTAGTAGGCGCTTTAATAAATGCTTGTTAAATCTAATCCAACTGAATCTCTAAGTCCCTTTCTGTGGCTTCTTGGCCATACAACCTTGAATGAGGCACTGAATATCTCTCAGCCTCAGCAGGTTCCTCACCTCTAAAATGTAAATAATGGTACTTGGTCATCTGGTGGAAAGCTCTGTTTGGCATAGGGGTCCCATATACCTTTATTCATTTTTTGTACCCAGTGGACCCCCAGCTCCATTCCTAGTCCCTTGGGTTTCCCACCCCCTGTCACAGACTAATCAAAGAAAAAAGCATATGTGGTCTCTGCCCCCACCAGCCAGTAATTTAAGTACCTGATCTCAGACAATGAAGGGCTTTTCCACACATACCAAGATATTCAGTTGCATCCCCAGTTCTCGCTGTCACGGAAGATCGTTGGTGAAGTCATGCCCGGCTGCTTCACCATCCTAGAGAAGCCCCTCCCTGTCTACTAGACAGCCCCCCAGTTGCACAATAGTTCCTTCCACCAACTTCTTTTCCAAGACGCAGGGACCCCCTGAGCAAAGGATACAGACAATTCAACACCATCCAACTCATCCCACTGAGAAATGGTCATGGTGAGAGGGAGTGGGCAAAGGGTCAGTCTTCTGAGTTTTGGTCCTGACTCTGCTACATCCTAGCTGGAGCACCCTTGGCAAATTATTTCCCCTATCAGAATCCCTGGAAAATTTCTTTAAAAGTATAAAGTCGGCTTCAGTTGAAGAGAATTTTCACACCCCACTGAAATCACAGTCTGGACACTTTCCCCCATTCCTCCCAAAAATCACTCCAGGTGAGGAGTTGGGAATATAGGTACAAAAATGAAACACAGCGCTTACTCTCAATGAACTGACATTCTACTAGGGAGATTTTTTTTTTCTTTTGGATCTGACCTGTGATTTCAGTGATATAGGGAAAGCCTCTCTGAGGAAACCTTGAGCCACTCAGACAAGCACCTGTCTTGCAATGTGTAGTCTCTCAGAGGTAAAGTTACTTGTCCAGGGTCACAGAGTCAGACTGTCATGAAGATAGGTCTCAAACCCAGGCCTTCCTGACTCTGTAGCTACCTTGCTATGACCCTGCCCCCTTACCCCACATTGACTTTAACTAGGTAAGATATCACAAGGTAAAGTGGACAAAGGCAAGACAATTGGAAGAGAAACCAGGTGTTAACAAGTACAGAAAATGAGGAAAGTCTTCCTGGCTGTTAGTGGTGCTTGAGCTGAACCTTGAAGGTTCCTAAGAGACTGAGGTGAGAAGAGAGAGCTTGGGTGGGTGGGTGGCATGGGCAAAGGTATGGAGATGGGAAATTAAATTCTGAGTTTGGGGAAGTCACTTAAATTTCTACTGCTTCTATGTCCTCATCTTTAAAATAGGGTGGGATATTGGATACGGTGGCCTCAGAGGTCCCTTCCTGCTCTAAATTTATGATTCTAGGTCCAAAATCTAGGGAGTTGTGACTTTAAAAAAAAATTGTCTCTCTCAAAGAAAAGCATGTCTCCATGGGGAGATGTTAAGGTGGGAAGGGGTTGCGGGGGGGAGAGGTGGCTAGGGGGTGGGGAGTGGAGGGATTGGAGAAAGCATTTGAATATTTCAAGATTATTTTTCCTCCTGATGTGACTAACAAAGAGGCAGGCAGTCTCAAGCTATGATGGTCAGACATGCGGCTTTCAGGGGGAGCGCGAGGTACAAAAATGATTTGAAAGCCTTCTCTCTGGGAAATATGTTTCCCTTCTCTTAGGACAAATGATGTGAATTACAAAACTGATGAATGGCCCGTGTTTCAAAAAGTCATTCAGAGTGATCAGATGACAGGATCCGACGTCCCACACAATAGCACCTCCCCGGAGTTCGGCGTATTAGGGTTTTAGTCTTAGCTGAATGACTGCAAGTGAAAATCCTCCCATCTTTGTTCGGCCTGGCAACCTTTCTCCTTATTAGCCCTGGAGGGGAGAGGGAAAATCTATTGGATAAGAGAACTATCTGATAATAGAGCTATTGTGAGGGGTACCCCAGAGGAAAAAAAAGAACAGAGACTTTAAGAGAATATTTCTGACAAGTGGACTTTGTCTGCCCCAGCCCTAGTGGCTCACCAGAGAGTGATGAGAAAAAGGCTTCATTTGGGAAAAGGGGAAGGGGCGAGGGAGGGGAGGGAAATCAATGAGGGCGGGATTGGGGGGAGGGGAGGCTCAGAGAAATGGGTCAAAGAAAGATCTGTTTTCTATTTTTTTTAAATGGTTTTAAAATTACCCGATTAGATTCATCTGGGGCCTGGTCCATTTACCCACTCTTGACTGAGATGGCTATTTTCAGCGTTGATGATGATATTTCAGCCAGATGTAGGACTTGTCAGCCATCCACATGGGGCATTGCCAAGGGGAGAGGTAAGATGGCCTCCCAGGACCTTTTCAGCTCCAGATTTGTGGTCTTCTGAGCCTCTGATACCTGTGTGACCTTGGACAAATGACCTCCCAGTGCCTCATTATCTTCCTTCCTAAAATGATGGCATCGTAGGAAATGATCATTTCTAGACGTAGTGATTCTGAAATCAGAGGAACCCCTGCCATATATGAAAGGGCAGAAATGAGAATGGAGAGGACTTCCCTGGAAGAGTCCCAGTGCAAGGTCATGCAGGGAAGAAGATGGTCCTCTACCCTAGTGAAATGATCAGGCGATGGGACACCTGAAGCAACTGGCAAGAGCCATACCTCCCTGGGACCCCTTCCCAGGAGGACCCCAGGAACACAGACTGAGAGCTGGAAGGTGGTCCTCTTATTTGACAAATTAGGAAACTGAGGATCAGCGATTACATGACTTCCCAAGATGATACGGGTATTAAGTGACCAAGCTGGGATCCATACTCAGACCCAATGACTCCAATCTAACACCCTTTCTTCCTTACTGTGAGCCATTATCAGTATTAAGGCAGAAGGAACCCCAAGAGTTGTTTTGTTGTTCAGTAGTGTATGACTTTTTGTGACCCCATTTGGAATGTTCTTGGCAAAGATGCTGGAGTGGTTTGCTCTTTTCTTTTCCAGCTCATTTTACAGATAAGGAAACTGAGGCAAACAGGGTTAAGTGACTTTTCCAGGGTCACACAGCTAGTAAGTGTCTGAGGCCATATTTGAACTCAGGAAGATGAGAATTCCTGATTCTAAACCCAGTGCTCTATGCACTATGGCTCCATCTAGCTGTCCCTTTATTCCTTAACCACTAACCATTATCAGGATGTAGACAAGCCTTGTAGACAAGGCTCTGCCAGGTTCCAATCTCACTTCCAACACTACCTGTGTAATTTTTTGCCGGGAGGTGGGGATGTAGGCAGGGAAATCACTTCAGCTTCCTTGGCCTCTGCTTCCTTTCTTGCCAACTCTAAATCTATGAACTTCTAGTTCCCAATAATGAAAATAAAATCACTCAAACACAGTCCAATACCACGTAACTGTCGCGACTCACCCGGTCCTTCAGGAGCAGATGAGGAAAGGCATCTCCTTCCTTTCCTTGTAGAGGTGGGAGCTGTGGATGACACATCTTGTCGATTGAGGTGCATCGGTTGGTTGGACTCTGGTGGAGGCAAGGAAGTATCACTGGTTGGTGGAGTGGGGATGTGGCTATCTGGAAACGACAGTGATATCAATAAAATTTTAAAATAAAGCCAGGGTGGGGTCATAGAGCCAAGAGAGACCTCAGAGACCATCTAGTCCTGTGGCCTTATTTTTTATACATGAGGAAACGAAGACCCAAGAAATTGAATGATTTGACCAAGGTCACACAAGTAAAAATGGTAGAATTCAAATTGAGAGCAGCTAGTCTTCTTTCCCCTGTACTTTGCTATCATCTGGTTTGCTCTCTCATTTTACAGATAAAGAAACTGGAAACTGAGGCCCAGAGAGAAGTGATTTGCCCAAGGTCATACAGGAAATTGAAAGCATAACCAGGATTCTAAGCCTGATGTTCTATATTCAGAGGCAGCACTTCTGCAGACCCCCTTTAATCCAAGGGTGTAAGTACCTTCCATCTGTATAGGGCCATCAGAGAACTATGGACCTCCCAAGGAAATTGGGGACCTTGGTGATGCCTCTGTACTTTTCTGGTTCTAAAGCAGAAGCTGACACTCCATCTCCCCCCTCCAGGCCTTTGCACAGGCTGGCCTCCCTCCTCAAAATGCCCTCCCTCACCTCAGCCTCTTAGAACCCCTGGCTTGCTTCAGAGGAGAGCTGAGGTGCCGCTTCCTACACAGTGCTGTTTCTGATCCCCTCCGTACCCTCCTCTACTCTGGAAATTAACTTGTATGGATTTTTATTTATTTAGCTGTGTATGAACTGCAAACCGCTACCCCCCATAGTAGTCTCACACTGTAGTGGTGGGTTTTTTTCCAATTCAGCATTTATTAAGCATCAGCTATGTGCAGATTATCTCCAAGTTTTCCTGTTTCTTCTCTATTTATATCCTGCGGTACATAGAGAGTGTTTAATGAATGTGGGTGGAAGGAAGGAAGAAAAGGAAGGAAGGAAAGAGAAAGAGAAGGGAGGGAGGGAAGGGAGAAGGGAGGGAGAGAAAGTGGAAGGGAGAAAAGAAGGGAGGAAGGGAGGAAAGGAAGAAGGAAAGAGAAAAGTAAGAGAGGGAAGGAAGGAGGGAAGAAGAAAGGAAGGAAGAGAAGGAGGAAGGGAGAGAGAGAAAGTGGAAGGGAGAAAAGAAGGGAGGAAAGGAGGGAAGGAAGAAGGAAGGAAGGAGAGAAGGAAGAAAGGAAGAAAAGGAAGAGAAGGAAAGAAAAGAAAGGAAGGAAAGAGAAAAGTAAGAGAGGGAAGGAAGGAGGAAAGAAGAAAGGAAGGAAGAAAAGGAGGAAGAAAAGGAAGAGATGGAAGGAGGGAAGGAGAAAGGAAGAAAATAAGGAAGAAAAGGAAGGAAGAGAGGGAGGGAGGGAGAGAGGAAGGGAGAAAGAAATGGAGGAAGGGAGGGAAGGAGAAAGGAAGGAAGCAAAGATGGAAGAAAGGCGGGAAAGAGAAAAGGAAGAAATGAAGAGAAGGAAAGAGGGAAAAGAAGGAAGAGACAGAAGAAGGGAGGAAGAAAGGAAGAGAGGGAGGGAGGGAAAAAGGAAGGTAATGAAGGAAGGGAGAGGAGAGAGGGAAGAAAGGAAGAAAAGGAAGTGAAGAAGAGAGAAAGGAGGGAGGGAAGAAGGGAGGGAGGAATGGAGAGAAAGAGGAAGAGAAAAAGAAAGAAAGGAAGGAGGGAGGGAGCAGGGAAAGGGAGACAGTCCCAAGAAACAGTCATATTCCCAGGAAGTGGCTAATGAGATGCCTTTGAACTTTAGAGAATACTGTGCGCCAAGCTGCTTGGGCATCTGGCGGGGAGCTTTGCCCTGGGCTTGTCAGCAAGGTCACGCTGCATGCCAGCCAGCATCCTCCCGCTGCCAAAGGGATGCGTCCCCAGCCCCCACCTCACGAAGGGGAACAGACATCCCCTGTTCGGCCGCTGCCCTTCTCTCCACCCACTGGTCCCTCTCCACTTCAGAGCGAGACATAAAAGTTCCTGTCAACAGGCTTGCTAATAACCTCACTGCATCATATTAAGGTCACTGCAGAGACCTCTCCTGGCCGGGTCCCAAGGCGGGAAAATGCCCAAGTGAAGCCTGGAATTATGTAATAGGTCAAAAAAAAAAAGCTGAAGAGTGGATGACAAGGGGTCCTGTTGTGGGCAAGAGACCTCCCACTTCAAGGAAAACGGGCGGCTTGCTGCCCTCTCGGACCCTAGACAATGGAAGGCAATCTCCTGCTGGCAGGTGCATGTCTAAAGCCTGAGATGAGGGGGAGGGGCAGAATCAGATTAAAAAAACACAAATTGGGAGGGTCGCAGTAAGGTGGATGAGAGGGAGGGGCTCGAGCTGGAGTCAAGAAGACCTTTAGAGCCTCCCCGAGAATCCACCCCCCACGCAGCTCCAGGACAGAGGATACTCAGGCTAAGAACCAGCAGGCAGCCAGGGTCTGATTTTTCTCCCATACTCTTGGCCCTTAGACCAGGCTTCACTCTCTGTGATGGAAGGAAGGGAGTCAAATCATAGTTGCGCCGACCTTCCAATCGTGGGATTGACAAATGATGTTGACATTGGCAAGATAAAGATCCAGGGTGCTTGGGGGGCAGGGGAACACGGGGAGAGGGCAATGAAATCACTGACCTCAAAAAATCTGCGTCTGACAGCTGGCACCGCTGAGCAGTCCTGGACTTTGGAGAAATCGCTCATCTTCAAGCTTCAGTTTCTCCTCCTGTAAAATGAGAGGGTTGAAGCCTGACTCTAATTCCCACTCTGGAAGAAAAGATTCTATAACTGTTTTGATTCATTGTTCCCAGGAGGAACAGAAGGTTGAGCTTTGAGTCACAAAGGAGGGGTGCAAACCTCCATCTTCCTGGCAGATACCAGAGGGGCTCCCGAGAAGGAATAGACATGATCTCTGCAGGAAATACTTAGGCTTAGATGTTTGGGCTTAAAGGATACCATCAGAAAGGGGTCAGATGACAAAAGTCAGCAAAAATATTATTTTAGAAATCCATGGGGGAAATCTTAGACAAAAAAAGTTGTCTTCTCTTTCCCTTCATAAAAAGTCCCCCTCTCTCCTTAAACGTAATTTTCTTTTATCCTTATATATAATTTTTTCCTTATATTTAGTTTTCCTAATGTGTAATTTTCATCTTTCTTATATTTAAAGCAAGTGGCCAACTATGGAACATTTATGGGGGTGGCTTCTGATACAAATAGAGTTGAGACAGTTAGATGGTCTAATACCTGGGTGTCAGGTGGGCCACATACCGACTTAGAAAGCCACCAACGAGCGTTATCTATGCTGTACTGTATTTTCTAAATTTATTTTTGTTAATCTCCCAGTGACATTTTAATCTGGTTCTGCACTCAGGAGTGTCGGGGCATGAGAGCATTACCCTTGTGTAGGGGATAGAAGCGCTGGATATCTAGAAGACATCGGTTCAAATCCAGCCTTGGAGACTTCCCGGGTAAGTCACTTTAACCGCTGCCTGCCTCAGTTTCTCCATTTTTACCTCCCAGAGGTATTACGAAGATCAAATGAAATATTTGTGAAAGTCTTAAAGCACTCCATAAATGCCGGCCATAGATGTGCCTCTAACATGAAGGGATTGAATTAGAAGACCCACATCCCCTAGATGCTGTGGTTTCTGTAAATGTACACTGACTGTTTCCTCTTTTAGGGGAGAGCGAGGCCGGAGAGAACTCTATTTCTCTGCAGAGGTCCGGTGGTGGGCATGCTATACCAGGGAGCGGCCACCAGAGGGCAGAGTGTCCCCAGATTTCCATACTGGCTGCTAGTGGTAGGGATCATAGATTTAATAATAGCTGAACTTTATCTAAATGGTGCTTTCAGGCTTGCAAAGGGTTTCGCATACATGGTAATATTTGTGCATGTACAGGTGTTGCCCAATTGAAAGAAAAAATGACTCTGGAGTCAAAGAACCCGGGTTCAAATCTTGCCTTTGATTCTTTGGGACTTCCCTCTCTGGGTCCTCCAGGTCTTGCTGGGCTGAAGGGTGTCTCTCTCCCTACATAGACTGTAAGCTCTCTGGGGTCATTGCTAAGATGTGGGGTGGTAGGAAGGAAATAAGCATTTATTAAATGCCTACTGTTTGCCTGGCCCTGTGCTAAATACTTTTACAAATATTATTTCGTTTGATCTTCACCACAACCTGGGAGGTAGGGTCTATCATTAGCCCCATTTAACAGTTGAGGAAACTGAGGCAGATGTGACTATACTAATGCTTATCATGTGTTTGGCACTGTGCTAAGGGATTTGCAATGATTATATCATTTGATCCTCACAAGAACCCTGGGAGGGAGGTGCTATTATTCTCCCCATGTTACAGATGAGGAAGCTGATACAAAGGTTAGGTGACTTGGCCAATACGGCTGGATTTGAACTCAGGTCTTCCTGACTTCAGACCCAATGCTCTAGGCACTATACCTCCCAAAAAAAGATAAAGGATGGAAAGTGTTTTGTACAGGGTCTTACGGTTAGTGATCCATCCATCAACAGACATTTATTAAGCACCGACTACATACCAGGGCAGATAGATGGCACCATAGTGGGTAGGAACATTCATCTTTGTGAGTTCAAATTGGGCCTTACTAGCTGTGTAACCCTGGACAAGTCACTTGACACTATTTGTCTCAGTCAACTCATCTGCGAAATGAGCCAGAGAAGGAAATGTCTGCAGTCCCTGACAGTTCTAGGGCTAAGAACTTCTTGGCTTTGTGGGTAACAGCATTGAGCCTGGAGTCACAAGGGGTCTGGGGTGACTCAATCTCCCTAAACCACAATTTTCTCAAGTGTAAAATGGGCAGATAGCTGGCAGGCTGTTGTTAGGCATAGTGGAGAGAAGGGAGGCAGGAAGATTTGGGTTTGAATCCTGCCTCTGATACCTAAGGGCTTTGGGAGCCTCCCAGAGTCCTGGGTATCTACAGAAAACTGAGCTTGAAAACAGGTGCCGATCTGGGCTGAGAGATGGAGCTTCTCACTGGAAGTTCCTTACACCAATGAAATCACAGGTCAGGTCGCCCTAAAAAAAAGTCTTGCTCAGTTGTTCTGAGAACTAAGCAATGTGCTTTATGTGAAATGATGTTGTTAGATAGTGTCTGACTCTGCGTGACCCCATTTGGGGTTTTCTTGGTGAAGATACTGAAGAGGTTTTTCATTTCCTTCTCCAGCTCATTTTACAAATGGGGAAACTGAGGCAAACAGGGTCACACAGCTAGGGAGTGTCTGAGGCCAAATTTGCATTTACCACCCAGATGTCCCTGCTATGCAAACATTTAAACACTATATAAATGTTATTGTTATAATTATAGTAGGAGGAGGAGTAGAGAATTTTAGAGCTAGAGACAGCAGCAGTGTTGATGAGAAACCGTCTGTGTTTCCAGCTATTGGACATGTTTTCTCACCTATCCAAGTGGCCTTTCAGAAACCCTGAAGCTGAGGGGTCTCGGAGGAGGCCGAGGGCCGCTGTTTGGCTCTAGAACATAAACACCTGTTGTTAAAATCCATCTCTAACCCTATCTACCTGGCCAGTGTGGGCACAGCCTCTGGGACCCTGCAATGCCCATCCTGAAACAGCAGAGGGCGGGCGAAGCCCCCACTCGGCCGGCTTGAGGCTGGCCAAGAATGATGATGGATATGAATCCAAAGGGAGAGAACATTCTTCCGCATCTGATATCGGAAAATGAGATCTCTAACTTTCCATGCATGGAGAGGAAAAGCCTTGGAGGGGAAGCCGTGGAAAGAGCACTGGCCTCTTGGGTCAGCTGGCCTCCACCAGATGCAACAGCTCAGTGGAATTAATTGGAAGGATGCTGGGTTTGGGAAACAGAGGATCAGACGTCAACCCCAATTCTTGGTCCTTGCTATTTGTGACTTCTGCCAAGTCATTTCCCCTCCTGGGCCTCAGTTTCCCCATCTGTAAATGGGGGGGGCCTCTAAGGTCCCTTCCAGCTCTGGTCTAGGATCTAATGATACAACAGGGACTCAGATATGCCTTGCAGAGATGTAAGGGAGTAGGGATTCCAGGGAAGGAGGCCCAGGTTGAGGTTTGGAGGGGACCTCAACCTCCATGATCCAAATGGATTCCTACTGTCATATACACAATGCTTGGGTGTCTAGGTGTCTGCTTGGAGACCTCCAGGGAGGGGAAACCACCATCTCTCCCGTGTGCCCCATTCACTTCTGGATGACTAGAAATCGTTGGAAATTTGTTTTTTTCCCCTCTAACATCAAGCTGATACATGCATCTTTGTAACTTAGACCTTAGGCTCTGGGCTCTGCACTCTGGGGCCAGGCTAAACAGACCTAATCCCTTCTCCAGGACAGCCCTTCAGATACTGGAAGCTGGCCAGTTATCTCGTTCCAACCAAGGCAGGTTAAACATTCCTGGGTCGTTCCACAGATCGTCCTGTGGCTTGGGGGAGGCCCTTCACCTTCCTGGTCACACCCTCTGGATGTTGTCTAGCTTATCAATGGGGAGCATCAGCTGAGGCTAACAAAGGAAAAAAGAGGCTGACGAAAAAGTTAGTTGATCAGTGAAAAGACAAGCAGCTGCACACAGAGCCCTGATTTAGGTGCTGTGGAAGGCTGCAAAGTAATTGGAATCAGAAAACCAGCACTGCCCTTCCCTTCTCTAGGCCTCTGCTTCATCATCCCAAACACTGAGGGCAGGGACCATCTTATGCCTCTTCTTGTATCCCAACCCTTTAGTGCCAGGTGCTTAATAAATGGTTATGCCCAGTGCTTAGCAGTAGCCAGCACACAGTAGGTGCTTAATAAATGTTTGTTTACATCCAGTGCTTGGCACTATGTCCAGCACACACTAGGTGCTTAATAATGCTTATTTACTGATAGACTGAAAGAGTTGAACTCCATGACTTTTAGGGTCCTTTCCTGATACAAATCTAGGATCCTAAATATGAAGCCCCCTCCCCAAAGCTAACACAGCCCCTGGCTGCATGAATTGAAGGATGATGTCCACAGTTCTGGGAGATATGGTGCAGAGGACCTGGCCAGCAGCATCAGAATCAGGACAGCCTGGGTCAAAGCCCCACCTCTGAGGTAGACTAGCTGTGTAACCTTGGTCAATCCCTTCACCCTTCCATGCCCAGCCCCCACTCCCAAGGCAGCTCTCCAGGAGCATCTAATTTGCTTTGGCAGATTAAGTTCCTTCACCCTCAAAATTCCTTCCAATTAGGAAATTGCAAGTCCCAATAAAAGAAGCCAATTCGGTGTTTTCTCCCCTATCATCTAGAATAGGGTCCCCAATTCTTGACACCATATTTCATGAAGGGACATGGACAAGTAAACTCGTTAAAATTACAGGGACTACTAATTTTATAGCCCAGGGGAGAGAAAAAGACTGACCCTCCCTCACACGGAAAAGGTAATGAGAAGGGCTCTGCTGGCCCACAAAGCAGGGGGGGGAAGCTTGGGGTACAGGGAGGGGCCCAGAGAGGTGCACAGCTATCAGAGATGTTCAGGGAAGGTCAAGAAGCTTGGGGCAGGGTAGATAAGAACTGGGGGGGGAGGGAAGGGAAAGCAGATAGGAGGACATGAAACCTCAGATTTGCATAGAATGATAATCAATCAGACATTTATTGAGAACATGTTAGTGGTTCTTACTTAACCTGAGTCTAAAAACTTGTTTTTTAAAAGAATATATTTTATTAACTATTTCAGTTCAATTGGTTTTCTTTGCAATCTCATATATTTTGTTATATGCTTTTAAAAACATGATTCTGGGAAGGGGTTCATAGGCTTTCCCAGACTGCCAAAGGGGTCCACGACACAGAAAAGGTTAAGAATCCCCTAACTCAATACACTGAGTTAGGAGGTGCAGTACCTACAGTCCAGAACTTCCCACATGTAAACTTAGCCAAACATATGCACGGGTATAGAAAGAGGTAAGCTGTAGGAGATACACATATGTAGGCATGCATACACACGCGCACACACAAGACATGCAGGCATGCATACACGTAAACACACACAAAAACTTGCAAACAATTGTGCAAGCACGAATATATGCATAAGCCACGTTTGTAGACCCAGGCATGCATATGAATTCCCGTGCTGAGAGGCCAGCAGAGAAGTCTGTGTGCACATTCAGATCTACATGCATAGATCCTGGCATGCCTACATGCATGCAAACAGACTCAAATCAAGGAGACAGACTCATACGTGGATTC
>CM053582.1:86221421-86231658 GCA_028627135.1 Pseudochirops cupreus
AGGAGAGAATAGACTGGGGGAGGGGGGACACACTGGGATGGCAGTTTTGGGGTGGTGGGTGGGGGAAAGAGGGGGAGAAAATATGTAACTCAAAATCTTGTGGAAACGAATGATGCAAACTATAATAAAATTTTTTTAAAAAGACAAAAAAAAGAAAGATGTCTATAAACTAGGCCAGGGAACTTGGTTTGAACTCCTCAGACAATTCCAGAACTTGAGAGTGTGACCCTGCTGTGTGAGCATCTGGAAGAGGAAGGGATGGATACAGAGAGCCAGTATAGGGCTCCTAATGGAACACAGGGCATTCTGGACAAACCAGATTCCCTTTTTTGCCAGGGTTACCCTGCTCTGTTCGCCTAGATTTCTGGCAAAGTTTTCTTTAAATAAAATGTCTCCTGCTAACCTCATGGAAAATATGGAGAGAGGTGAGCTGGAAGATGGTTCATAGATTCACTCCTGGCTGTTGGAATGACTGGACCCAAGGCATAATCATGAATGATGAATCCATGTTAGTTGGGAAGGGGGTCTATGGTGAAGTGCCCCAGGGATCTGTGCTCAGCCCTGATTTGTCTAATGTGATTATCAATTACTTAGATAAAAGTAAAGGATCATAGGTCTACGTGCTGAAAGGGATTTCAAAGGCCAAATAGTCCAGCCCCTCATTTTCCAGATTTGGAAGCTGAAGGCCCAAGGAGGTCACACATGGTGTAAATCCCAGGCCTGGGATTTTAACCCAGTGCCATATTTTGGGGAGGAAGCTGGTAATCTAGAAAATGCTTATGGAGGTGTGCAGTCAGGTCAGTGAAGGGTCTGGACTGTCTGCCATATGGGGGAAGGAACTGGCCATATTTGCCTACCAAGGGGGATATAGTAGGGCAGGGTTCAAGTATTTGAAGGACTGTCGTGGCAGAACCAGGAGCGTGGAGGGAACAATTAAGAGTCAGATATTGGCTTCCCAGCAATTAGACCTTTCTCAGAGTGCAATGGGCTGCCCAAGGAGAGTCGTTCCCCTTCACCACGGATGTAAAGAATGATGACCCCTTGTCCAGTGTATGTTGGGAGAACTTCTCAGCTCGGGGTTGGGACCATCATAGCTAAACCGTGTACTCTGCTGGTCTTGGAATCAGCGGGAGAGTTCAGATCTTCCTCAGATGCTCATCAAGTGACCTAACATCTTTCTGCCTTCAGATAAAACGGGAGTAATAGCAGCACCCTACCTTACTGCAACCGAACGATGCAAACCTTGAGATGCTATAAAAATGTTAGCGATTGTTATTGGCAGCTGGTGTCAAGAGGCAGTCACAGTGCCTGGTATCATGAAGACCTGAGTTCAAATTTAGCTTCAGTCACCTGCTAGCTGTGTGACCCTGGACAAGATGGTAGCCTCAGTTTGCCTCGGTTTTCCCATCTGTAAAATGGGGGTGATAATAAAGCACACACCTCCCAGGTTGTTGTAAGGATCAAATGAGGTAATTTTAAAACACTTGGCACGGTGACTGATGTATTAGAGGTGCCATATAAATGTTTTTTAAATTATTATTGTGGGTGGCTAGGTGGCACAGTGAATAGAGCACTGGCCCTGGAGTCAGGAGGACCTGAGTTCAAATGTGGCCTCAGACATTGGGCAAATCACTTAAGCCCAATTGCCCTCCAAAGAGAAAAAGAAAGAAAAATAATTATTATTGTAGATGGCTGATGAAATTCTGTGATTCTTTGTTCACTGGAGGATTGTTTACTCCTCTTTTATTTATAAAGGAGGCACATTTTTTTTTTTGGTGTGTGTGCTCTAAATTAATTTTCCTTGACCAGTCACTTGGTACAGTATGCTAGGGTTTGAATCAATGAACCCAGCTTCAAATCCTGGCTAAGCTAGATCTTTCTGGTCTGTGTGACCTTAGCCAAGTCATATGTTTTTTCTGGTCCTCAGTTTCCTTGTCTGGACAATGAGAGGATTGGATGATGCGATTCCTAAGTTATCTTTCCGACTCTGGGGATTCTCCACTTGTATTTAAGATCCCCCATTTCATTTGGGGGCCTGAGTTGGCAAAATATAATGGAGTCACATAACAAATGTGACCCTAGGAATGTTTGAGGGCCTGGAGGGGGCAGTTCCCTGGAGTGGGGGGCAGAGAGCCAAGGTGGAAGGGCTAAAGGAACCAGGAGTTTGAAAGAGTCATTGTGGTACAGAAAGGGGTTAAAGATTGCAGTAAGTTCCTGGGGACTGAATAGGGAGCCCCCTAAGTAGAACAGGGTGGGGGAGTCAGTTCCAAGGCATGGGGTGGAGAAGCTGGTGAATCAGGTGACTTCTGTCATCAATGAATGAACTTACTGTTAAGGTCTCGCACTGTGTGCCAGGTACTGGGGGCACAAAGCTAAAAATAAACAGATCCTTCCTTCCCTCAGAGAGCTTACCATTGATAGGAGACAACACATGCCCATAGAAGTGTATACAAAGTCAAGGCAAGGGAGCTTTGGGGACTGATGCACAGAACTGGCCTTTGGCATGTGCTGAGCACTTTGTAACCTCCCATTTGAGCCTTTCAGGCACCCAGGATGTGGGAACTACAGATGGCTCCATTTTACAGATTCGAAAAACTGAGGCAAAGAGTTAAAGGGCTTAGCTGTGGTCAGCCATAGGAGATTGGAGGGGAAAGGGATCTTAGAACCTTCTCATTTTCCAGAAATGAGTCCTGGAGAGGTTAGGTAATTTGTCCAGGGTAGGGAAGGGGTTATCTCAAGGTCACGTGGCACACTGACTGGAACCCAGGACTCTGCTGACTCCTCACCCGTCTCCTTCCACGTCACCACACACCCACTGGAGAAGTTTTCAATGTGCTTTTTAAAAAGCAGGTTTGTACAGGAATGGGAATATTTGTGCTCATTTTCCCTGCCAAAGTTTGGGCTGCGCACACTTGGGGTCACTGACTTAGAGCCCCGAGGGGCTTTAGAGGTCTCCTTGTCGCCTCCTCCCCCTTTATTACATATAGGATGGCCGAGGCCCAGAGAGGTACCAGCTTGCGAGGAAGGATCAGGACTGGGGTTCATACCCCGTGTCCCTCCTTTACAGGGAGACACAGACGCTCCCATGTTCACCCAGCCCATGTCTGTGGCTATTTCTCTGGCCCCACCCTCCCTGCCTATCTTGATCCCTCTCCCAAACCCGGATCTTTGCACCTGCTGGTCCCCGTGCCTGAGAGGCCCTCCCTCCTCACCTCCACCGATCCAGAATCCCTGGTTTCTTTTCTGAGCTCAGCTCAGGGGCCCCTTTTACATGAAACCTTCCTGGATCTCCCCAGCTGTTAGAGCCTGCCCCCCAAAGTTACCTCATTTGGATTTAGGGTTTTGTGTGTGTGTGTGCACATGTTGCCCCCTCCCACTCAAAACAGAACATAAGGTCTTTAAACCCGGAAATACTTCATGTTCTGCTTCATCTGCCGGGGGGTGGCACATAGTAGGTCCTTAATAAACGTTTAAGTGCCTCTTGTGTGCCCGGTGCTGAGATAATCTCGTAATAAGTGCTTGTTTGGGGTGGTGAGAACTGCTCACATAAGGTGGCTGATAGGCCTGTGCTTGGGGTTCTGTCCCAGTGTGTCCCATGCACCTCCCCCTTGGGACCAGAGCATCCTAGAATGGGGCCCTCGTTCCCCTCTCTGGTCTGTGTCCAGGTGGGCAGAGCCAGGCAGGTGCTCTGGGACCACTGGCTTACTTCCTGAGGCCACTGGGGTGTGGCCGGGCCCCAGAGGGTACAGCCTGGCCCTGCCGGGCCCCACCTCTGGGCAGAGCTGCTTACAGGCCTGGAATGACTACTCACCAAACAGGTTCCCATTGGGGCATCTCTGACCCCAGAGCAAATGTAGGCTGCCTTAGGGAGGGGCATGGAAACCTGAACAGCCCCAGCACACCTCACCAGGGCAGAGGAGGGCCCAGGAGAGAGTTTCTGGGGCCATGGCAAAGGGACCTGGGGCAGGGGCAGGAGGGCCCGGTGAAGCCAACCCACATGTGTGGAAAGAGATCTGTCAAGGGATGGGCCAGAAGGGCATGGTGCCCACCGGGAAGTAGGAAGAATGTGCCCAGGTGAAAGGCAGAGTGAGCCAGGGAAGCCTTTGTTCAGTTTGTTGTTTAGGGTGGGGGGCAGGAAGGGGAGGGGAATTGGTGAGTATGCCCAGGACTCTGCTTGTTGTGGAGAGTCAGCAGAGATCTCAGTTGGAATTACGCCCATGACACTTCCTAGCTGAGTGACCCAGGGGAAATTGTTGAACCTCTGAACCTCCATTTTCCTAGTCTGTAAAATGGGGCCAATTAAACCTGCAGTACGCACCTCACCAGGGTAGTTTCGAGCAAACGAGAGACTGTAGGGAAAGTATTTTGCAAACTTTCAGTAGGGCCAGGACCTGGATCCATGATTTGTTTGGAACAGAGAACTCTGGGGTAAGGGAGCTCCATTTCCCAAGGCAGGTCCCTCCCTTCTCTGTACCCTAATCAGGGTCCTTTACCTGGGGAGTGTGAATTCAATTTTAAAAAGATTTTCCAAACTTTATTTCCTTGAATTGGTTTTCCTTTGTAATTCTCTTTTATATTATGCATTTTAAAATGTGATTCTGAGAAGGGTCCATAGTCTTCTCCAGATGCTGCCTAGAGTGGGCGAGGGCACAGGAAAGGTAAAGGACTTGGGGACGCAGAGTCTGAGAGACTCACCTGGAGCATCGGGAAGTTAGGGACTCCTGACTCCAGGCCTAGCCCTCTCTGCACGGAACAACATGTGTCTGCATGTGTATATATGTATTGAAATGTGTGCGCACACACCATACATATGCACATATGTATGTACACAGGTGTTGGGGGAGAGATGGAGAGTCCAGTGGTAGATGGAGTTTGGCCTGAGGCTTGGGGGCCCGGAGGAAGCCGGGGCAGGGCCCAGGTGTTGAAGGGAAGGCCTCTGAGCCCAGTTTCAGGAATTACCCTGAGTTGCCTTTGTTGCATCTTAATTACATAGGATGCGTTTGTAGCCTCATTACAAAGACATAACTGAGGCACCAGTACTTATTCTGTAAATGTTGGTGGGTATACAGGATGGCCTGATGCCTTTTGGGTTCCAGCACCGTGTTCATGCAGAAGCTGTAATAGTCTAAAAGGCACAGACCTGGCCCGTCTATTGGCATATAATTAGTGATCCAGAATAATAATACTTAGATGACATCAGGGTAAACTCTGAACTAGCCAGCCCTTGTTGGCCACATTTGTTGTGGTCGCCTGTCATTGGGATAGAATTCTGTGATTATTCTTGTAATTGGTCCTGCCTGGGCCTCACTGAGGTGGGACAGTACCACCCCCCTCCTTCCGAGATCCCACCAACATAGCCTTCTCTCTACTCCTTGCACCACCACTCTGTCCCACCTCCTGCTGGGCATCCGCTCTTCCCCTTCCCCTGTCTTCCTACTAGACCAGCGGTTCTCAACCTGTGGGTTATGTTCAATTTAAATACATCCTGCATATCAGATATTTACATTACGGTTCATAACAGTAGCAAAATTACAGTTATGAAGTAGCAACGAAAATAATTTTATGGTTGGGGGTTACCACAACATGAGGAGCTGCATTAAAGGGTCGCGGCTTTAGGAGGGTTGAGAACCACTGTTCTAGATGGAGTCCGACTGCCTCTCAGCCTTCCCAGACTGTGCCCATGACCCAGGCAGGGCGACTCTCCGTTTGCGTCAGAATTGTCCTCCAGAAATTAGAAACATATGTGAGCTTACTTGTACCACCGAGGCGGCGGGTTGGGGGGATGAGAGGTAACAAACTTAGGTTGCCTAGTGGGGAGTGCTCTCAACAGCAGGGTGGCTGAGGGAAAGACGCCTTACCTTTCCCAGCTTCTGTAAAATGGGTGTATTCATGGCTCCCTCCTCTCGGGGTTATTGACAACAATCAGACAAGATGATATGTAAGGCACTTAGAACATAGTATAAGTATTGATGCTGAGGATGAAGAAGAGAGCCTGGATCCTGGTGTAGGGAACTCCCAAGTGCGGAAACTCCCTCCGCCTATGCAGAGCATCACCTTCCCAGCAGCTTGAGGCCCGGAGAGGTTCGTTGACCAGGGTCACACAGACACGTGTCCAAGGCAGGGCTTGACCCCAGGTCTCCCTGAATCCGAGGGTGGTTCCTCATCCGCTGTGCTACTTAGCCTTTCATATCACCATCACCATCATCATCACCACCAGAAGCATCACTGTCATTTATTTGTGTTTATTTCATTAAGATCACTGAATTTGGGGGCAGGAGAGACCTGGGTTTGAGTGTGACATCTGCCACTTCTGGATGTGTGACATTGGGCTATTTTTGTGACTGTTAACTTGTTTTGAAATGATGGTAAGCCCCTTGAAGGAAGGGATTGTTTCTTCTCTTTAATTTTTAAAAAAAATCTTTTCATCCCCAGCACCTGGCCCCCGACAGTCCAGAATTAATGAGTGTTGAAATGAGTCTCAGTTTTACCTTCTCTGAAATGGAGATAATCAGAGTTCTGCTATTAAATCGAGGGGTTGTTGCAAGAAAGGAGTTAAGGAGGTTTTAGAGATTTCCGGCTAGAAGAGGGAGCATGGAGTCTGACGTGTGGCAGTTTGGGTCAGTCTCTCGTCAATGGGTGTTTCTGGCCTGGTTTTGGCCTCTAAACAGAGAGACATGTGTGTGCAGCAGCAGCTTGGAGCCTGGGGCCTCTCAGGAAAGAACAGGCATGAATGAATGGTGGACACTGTCTCCCGCTGCCCAAGATCTGTCCTGGCCAGCATCTGCCATCAGACAGGGGAGGGCCCAAGGGACCATTTGTAGACCTAATTAGTGCAGGGGAAAGCCTGGCCGTGGAGGCTTCAGGATTCAGGGGATCTCTCTCCCTTTGTAACTTCCTTGGGAGGGGGAATTGTTTCATCTGTAGTTATTGTATCCTTAGTGGAGATAATTTAATTAGCTATCACTGGGTGATGGATTTTGTGTCCCTACTGCATAGTGCTGTAACTGCCTTGTATACAGTCAGCAGTTAATAAATGCTTGCTGGGGGATTAATTGGATTCCACCTGAATGTGAATCCCAGGCCTTTGCTGCCTATTGTTGGTGTCAGACAATTCACATTCAGTCATATTCAGGTTGAGGCTTTCTAAAGGCAATACCAGTCTTTACCACTTCTGTGCCTTTGCCTCAGTCAGTCCCCCCTGCCTGGTGTGCCCTCTCTTCTCATCTCAGCCTCATAGAACCGCTCTCTTTTTTGGAGGAGCTGCTCAAGCACCACCTCCTACATTAATCTGCTAGTGTAGTGCCCTCCCTCTCAAACTACCCGTTTTTGATTTTGTATTTATTCACTCTGTACTTACTTTTCAGCAAATCAACAAGCATTTATTAACCCCCTACTGTACGCCAAGCCCTATGTTTGTTTCACATAGGAAGCAAGCTCTCCTATCAAGGAGATTAATGATATTGTTCCCCCCCCCCAGGAGAATGAAGGCTCCTTGAGGGCAAGAGCAATTTCCCTCTAGGACCCTAACACAGGGTTCAAACAGGAACTGAAAAAACGTGACTCAGTTTGCTTAATTTACAGATTACTTGCCTCTCTGTTGTCATGAGGGAAGCGCCTTAGCCAGGTGGATGGGGTTAGGGATGGCCACGGGGCAGTCTGGTTCTGCAGATCTGAAAACCAGAGACCACCACACAGTCCGCATGTGGCGGTGCTCCCCATCCCTGGGGGCTTTCAGCGGAGGCTGGAGAAGCCCCAGAGTTGGAGGAGGGGGTGGTCTTCCTTCTCAGGCCTGCTGGCTTGGATTATTAGACTCAGTGGGCCCCAAGGTTCCTCCCGAAGCTGAAATGCTGAGACTTGGCCAGGGTAGTTTGGTTTTTTTGGGTTTTATTGGGGTTTTTTTGGAGGGAGAAAAGCAGGGCATTTGGGGTTAAGTGACTTGCCCAAGGTCACACAGCTAGTAAAGTGTCAAGTGCCTGAGGCTGGATTTGAACTCTGGTCTTCCTGATTCCAGGGCTGGTGCTCTGTTCATTGTGCCACCTAACTGCCCCCGCCAAGGTGGTTTGTGAGAGAATTAGGAGCAGATGCCAGGTCTCCTACTTCCCAACACCCGTCATCTCATCTGAATGGAAAGTAAATAGACTGAGCTTTATCCCACACCTGATCTCCTCCATCTTACAGATGGGGAAATCAAGTCACAGAGATTAATTCTGAGGTAGAGGTTGGTCTTTTAGCCCCGCTGTTCACCCACGTCTTCCTTTACCACTCACTTATTAAATGCCAGGAACCAGGGACAGGAAGATGCATATCCCTGCAATTTATTTTTGAAGCATACAGTAAGTGTCCAATCTATGTTTGTTGAGTGATTGAAATAGACCCTGCCCTCCAAGAGGGAGGAGTGACAACTTGTACAGAGATAAGTTGAAGTGGTTAGAATGCCAGACCTGAAGTTGGGAAGAGCTGAGTTCAAATCCAGCCTCCAACACTTAACTGGCTATATGACCCTGGACAAGTCACTTCACCTCTGACTCAAACAGGGATAATAATAGCACCTACGACCTAGGGTTGTTTCAAGAATCCAATGAGATATTTGTAAAACACTTAGCATAGCGCCTGGCACATATAAATGCTATTATTAGACATACATGATTAATATGTGTATATGCTTATTAATATTACATAATAAAATGCTGACTGTAAAATGCATGTAAATTTAGTTAAATGAACACAAATTACTGTATGTAATAATATATTAATATGCATGTGTGTACACATGTATGCATACATGCATACATATATCATTTCAGTGTGGAGGCAGTCCTGGGGGGGGGGGAGGGGGATAGCGCCTGAGCTTGAGCCTTGATGGAAAGTATAGCTGGGGGTGGCTAGGTGGTGCAGTGAATGGAGCACTGGCCCTGGAGTCAGGAGGACCTGAGTTCAAATCCAGCTTCAGACATTTGACATACTAGCCTTGTGACCTTGGGTAAGTCACTTAGCCCCAATTGCCCTACCTTCCCCTCAAAAAAAGAAAGAAAGAAAGTATAGCTGGACAGGGAGTGCGTGTCCAGCCCGGAGGCGGGAGATGAGCCGTGTTTGGGGAACATTTTCCAGAGTTCAGGAGAGGGAAGGGTGTGAGAGGCCTGTGGCCCTTCCTGACAGTCCTTCCTTCACAGTAAATCCCCTTGGATTCTTTGCTTTCACTTTCCATCTCAGATCGTCAGCCCCAGTCTCCCCAGGTGACAGCCCTCAGCCAGCCTGCCATGGGAGGCGGGTGAAGACAGATGCAGCCTCGGCTGTTCTGGGAAGCTGGGGCGTGGTTCCTGTAAGCTGGAGGTGCTGGCGATGGGTGACTCCTCGTGGATGGGTTTCAGTGGTCCCGGCAGTCCAGTGGGAGGAGGAGGTGCCCCTGGCAGGCTGAGTCACTGAGGGAGGAGAGACGGTATCTTATCAGTGTGTGTGTGTGATCCTTGGCTCTGTTGCTGGGCCTGAGGACAAGATGACCCAACCCCGGGGCAATGTCAGTCTTCTCTTCCTTCTGAAGGCTTCATTTAGCTCATTGGTTAGGTGGAGCCAGAGGATGGTCAAAATTCTGGAAGTTCAAAGGGGAGACAAGGGGATCAGTGGGAAGAGCCCTGGTTCTGGGTCCAGATTGCAGCTCTGCCCCTGTTCCCTTCACTGCTGGGCTGTCTTAGGCTCTAATGAGCCCCTTCTGTCAAACCAGGTTTTTAAATTGGATGATCTGCCAGGACCTTTCCAGCTCTGACTCACCTCCACACGTGGCTGATAAATGACCTGCCCACCCATTCTCTGCTGGGAAGGCTTGTTGTTTGTCATTTATTCTTGAAGAAGAACCGTGACATCAGGGAGGCAGGCTATGCCGTGACATGCGAGGGAATTGGATTTAAGTAACATACAAGATGAGGCATGACCTGTCCTTAGAGAGCTCCCCATTGAGTCAGCATGGTGGAAGGGGCGAGGAATTGGGAATCAGGAGATCTGGCTCCATGCCCCTGACTCACTGTCTGACCTCCGCCATGGCCTCTCACCATGGGCTTCTCAATACCCTTTTTAGCTCCACTGGTCTGAGATTCTGAGACCAGACCCTGGTGGGTCTGGCGCTTGCTCTATTATACCACATTGGAAGCAGGGTGAGAAGTTTGGTGCCAGTGAGGTGGGTGTGGAGAGCAGTGGGAGGGGAAATGGTGTGGGACTGTGGCGGGGGGGGGGGGGGGGGGGGGGG
>CM053582.1:86231758-86242783 GCA_028627135.1 Pseudochirops cupreus
ATATGCTCAGCCCATAGTTATCCCATTGACTGGCACACAGTAGGCACTTGTTAAATGTTGATTGGATTGGTCATGGGGCAGGCACAGGGAGGTCTGAGACCTTTTCCTCTGGGGCAGGGACTTGGAGGAGTAAGGCTTGCTAGAAAAGGCCTGAATAGCCACTACCTTTAGGAGAGAAGCGGCTAAGAAGGGGGGGAACATGAGGAAGGGAAATTGTAAACAGGAGAAGAAACAGAACTAAGAATAGGGACCCTTATGAGACCAAACACAAAATGAGTCAACAGTGAGGGTCCTGATGGCACTCGGTCTTCAGGTAAATTCAACAACAGTTACTAAACTCTGCCTTTGTCCCATCTGTATGTCTAGGACACAGAAAAAGAAAACAGCCCTGCCCTCAAGCAGTTTACATTCTGGGGAGTGGGTGGATGCTACCAGTGTATGGATAAGTAAAGACTGAGCACCTGGGTTATCATTCCTAGAGGGAGAGTCTCGGGCAGGAGTGGGGAGGGAATATAGGAAAGACCTTCCCTAGAAGGTGGTGCCTGAGCTGTGCTTTGAAGAGAGGGAGCCAGGGATTCTGGGGGCTTTCTAGGAGGAAAGAAGGTATCCCCGCAGGTACCTTAGTGTCTCCCAGTGTGGGCCCGTGCATCCTTTGGTATCCTTCCCCTGCCTTACTGGAAGATGTGTCCAGCAAGCTGGGGCATTCTTTTGGAGCTTGGACGGTCCACCTGATGACACCCCCACCCAGGATCTCTCCGCCTGATTTTCTAATCATGCGTGCTCTTCTCAGATAGAGATAGAAAAGAAAATGCTGGATTTGAATAATCAGAGGATCTCTTACTGCCTGGGAGACCTTGGGCAAGTCACTTCACCCTGAGCCTCAGTTTAAAATGAGGGAGGTGGGCTTGATGATCCGCTCTGCGCCCATCATCTGCCTTCCCACTGCCTTTTGGGGTCTCATGCCCTGGTTACACTTGTGAGATGGGTAACGTTCAGTGACCTGTAGCCACACAGCCAGGGAGACGGTGATTGCTTCCTGAGATCCTTGTTTTCATTGATGGAAGGATCTCCCAGTGAGCAAACTCCCTCCACCAATGCAACTGCTGTGCAAGTTAGACTCAGGCCTGCCTGGGCCATTGAAGGGTTAATGACTTGACTAGGGTCACGTAGTCATGATGTGTCAGAGAGAGGATTCGAATCCAAATCTTCTTGACGCTGAGATAAGCTCTTTCTACTTTGTTACCACTTTAATAATAATTAATAATGAGAGGGAAATCATTGATTTCGACCCAGAAAGGACCCTAGAGTCCTCATTTTTACAGAAGAAGACACTGGGAGAAGGAAGCAAAGTGATTTTCCCAAAGTGCTGCAGCTCAGGCGTGTCTGAGGGAGAACTCAAACCTGTGCCTTTGTATGCATCCTAACCATCTCTAACCACCACACTGCACTGCCTTCCCTTGAAAAGATCTGTATTTAAAAGACTGGTGGCAGGGAGTGGCTGGGGCTCCTTGGCATCGCTTT
This sequence comes from Pseudochirops cupreus, assembly GCA_028627135.1. Taxonomy (NCBI): domain Eukaryota; kingdom Metazoa; phylum Chordata; class Mammalia; order Diprotodontia; family Pseudocheiridae; genus Pseudochirops; species Pseudochirops cupreus. Next base: position 86,233,280 of record CM053582.1, read on the forward strand.
TCAGTCATTTTTGGTTATTTCTGACTCTCCGTGACCCCATTTGGAGCTTTCTTGGCAGAGATACTAGCGTGGTTTGCCATTTCCTTCTCCAACTTATTTTACAGATGAGGAAACTGAGGTAGGCAGGGTGAAGTGACTTGGCCAGGGTCACACAACTAGTGCATGTCTGAGGCGGGATTTGCACTCGGGTCTTCCTGACTCCAGGCACTGTGCCGCCTAGCTGACATCATTACCCTTCCCTCGCTGGGCCCGTGTCCTCATCTTTAAAGTGAGAGGATTGAACCACATGGCTGTGAAGGGTCCATTCTGTGCGTGATACTGTGGTTGCTTCCATATCTGCCCTCCTCCACAACAGATAATTTGGGCTCTTCCTTGAGATACAGTGTCTTGGGCCCCATTCCTCAGTTTCCCCAGCCCAGGTTTTTTTTTTTTCCCCCAGAGAAGCCAATTAAGGGAAGTGTGCCACCCTCTATGCCCAGCTTGGCTTTGACCCGAACATCAGCTGCAAGCCCTCTCTTCCTCCCCCTTGGGGAGGGTTGCCCAGTAATTGTGTCATTATATTAATGATGTTTCATAATGGTGCTATGATCATAGCCCTCTGTGTGGTGTTTGGCAGCTGGGGAGAGCCCAGAGATAAGGGAAAGGAGGGAGGTGGAGGTGGGAGGGAGGGCCTGGTCTGCCAGAAGGTGGTGGGGTGCATTCCCTCAGAGCAGCTCCCCTGGGTCCTGAGGGCACCCCTTGGTAGGGTTGCCCAGGTAAGATGGCCTTGTGTTTACACTTCACGTGTTATCTCCTTCATGCCACCAGGACCCACCCCACCAGAAGCACCATGTCTCAGAGGTATTCAGACGGTTCATTGGATGAGAAGTCCAAGCTTCTGGAATATCGTTTACACTCCGAGCTCCGCTTGGATGAGGATGGCAACCCCATTCCCGGGCTCCCGAGATCCCGGAGCTCCCTGAGGTCAATGGAGGCAGAGCGCCCACCGGGCGAGCCCCACACCGTCATTCTGAGCACGGAGAGCCCCGCCGCTCTCAAGGTGGGCACCCAGCAGCTGATTCCCAAGAGTCTGGCTGTGTCCACCAAGGCAAAGACACCCACTCGCCACCAGAGCTTTGCACTGTCCATGCTGACCAAGGACCATGCCCAGCAGAACCTCAAGAGGCTGTCTGTCCCCAGCTTCTCCTGGGATGACCTAGACGTGGATGTGACCTCAGGAGGGATGCTGAAGCGGAACCTCCGGAACCAGTCCTACCGTGCGGCCATGAAGGGATTCCGGAGCCCGGCTGAGGCCAAGCCCGTGGCCACCCTCAAACCTTTGGCTGAGGAATCAGGCCAGGGGCGAGCGCGGAGCCCAGCCAGAAACAAGGTAAAGAGTGTGGGGAGATGGCTAGCCCTGGGTGGGCCGAGACTTCCCCCTAACTGGGCCCCAACTCTGCCCACACTTTTAGGATGCTGGCCTCTAATGGAAGAACACTAACCACAATAGTGATAATAATTAAGATAGCGCTCTGCAGGGTCGCCCACACATTACGTGTGTTATCTCCTTTGATCCCCTATTAAGCAGGTTCTAGCATTCTCCCTGTTTTACAGAGGGGGAAACCAAAGCAGAGAGACTGACTTGTCCAGAGACAAGCCACCAGCAAGAGTGATTCTGATAACCACAGCTAACGATGTTAGGGCACTTTAAGGTTTGCAGATGCACTTTGTGTGTGTTATTCCGTATAATTGCCCTGAGAGGTGGGCACTGTTATTCTTCCCACTTTTCTGGTGAGGAAACAGAGGCAGAGATCAGCTAAGGCACTCATTCAAGGACGCACAGCCATATCTGCGGCTGGATTCAAACTTGGGTCTCCTTGACTCCAAATCCAGCTCTGCCCACTGGGCTACCCGGCCTCCTCTGGAAGCAAAGAGCTTATGCCTCCTTCCTTTACACATTCCTTGTATCAGTCAGCTGGTGCTGTTCTTTTCCCCCCACAGGCCTTGGCACCTGCTGTCCCCCATGCCTGCGATGTCCTCCCTCTTCGTGTCCCCCTTCAGAATCCCTGGCTTTCTTCAGAGGCCTCTCCTCCTACTCCCTGCAGGTGGTCATCTGTCATCTGTCTCTCTCTTTCTCACCCGTCTCTCTGTCTCTCTTTATCTCCTACCCATCCTCCATCTCTTTCTCTCTCTCTCTCCTGCTCTCTCTCCATGTCTCTCTCTCTCTCTTTCTTTCTCTCTCTCTCTCTTCCTCTTCTCTCCTCCTCTCTCTCCATGTCTCTCTTTCTTCTCTCCTCCTCTCTCTCCATGTCTCTCTCTCTCTCTCTCTCTCCCTCTCCCTCTGTCTCTGTATCTCTCTCTTTCTCTGTCTCTGTCTCTCTCCTACCACACACACACACATCACAGGCAGTATTTTTCATCCTTGTCTTTTTCTCTCTCGTACCAAATACAAGGCTTTAAAAATGAGGGAGTTGGACAACATCATCAGTCGTGTCAGACTCAAATAGGAACATGAGCCTCAGCTGAACAGAGGGGTCCTTCAGGGCTCATGACTTAGAAAACCACAAATTAACATTATCGGTTTTCATTATATTTTTACAATGAAATTTATTTTTACAATAAATTAACTATTTCCCATTTACTTTGTAACCTGGTTTGGGTCACTCTTCACCAGCGTTTGACACCTCTGGACCCAGTGACTGCGAGGGTATCTCCCGGCTGTCCATCTCCTTTATTCAATATATTTCTTCATTGTACTATGAATTCCTAGTAAGTGGCAAAGCCAAGTGACTCATATTTTAATTCGGTTCAGCATTTATTAAGTACTTACTGTGTCTGTGCTCCTTTCAGGAAAATAACAAGACTCAGTGAGCAGGGGAGGGTCATTCATAGCAGACAGTGGAGTGCATTATACAGCCAGGTGACAGCCAGTCAGTCCTCAAGCATGTCCTGGGCACAGCCAGGATGCTGGGCGCTGTGTCAGGGGCTAGCAATTCAAAGAACACCCCAAAATAGGGCCTGCCCTCAAGGAGGATTTAATTCTACTAGGGGCAAACAACACGTTCACCTAAAATGTGTGCATGTATATGTGTACCTTTATACATACACCTACATATGGACGTGTACATACACATATACATACATGTGTGTATACACACACACACAAATGTGGTGATTACAAGGTCGTTACAGCAGGGCAGGGGAGCCAGTGGCAGCTAGGAATGGAAGTGGGGTCTAAGGAAGTGAGGGGTTCTTCCAGGAGGCTGGGGGTCAGGAGAGAACCCATTCCAGGCAGGGGGACAGGCTTTGCTTGCCTGTTAGAAGGCTCGAGGCAACAGTTTTCCTGGCTAGGGGAGACTCAGTTAGCATTACTCATTAATTGCATATACATGGGTTCTTAGACAGTTCTTAGAATGACTCATTTTTTTTTCCTCTTGGGGCCCAGGTAATGATGTAAATGAGCTAATTAGGAAGCCCTGTTTTATTTGAGAAGGCAAAGCATGACAGAGCATAAAGTCAGAGTTAGCGGGAGGCAGAATAGTGGAGCCAGACCATGCTGGCATCACTTTTACTCTGTGTCAGTTTCCTCTCTGAAGAGGCACAGCCCCCCCCCTGCATGCCAGCACCATCCAGCTGAGATTATGGCCAGTTCATCCTGTTGGTATCTTGTCTGAACAAAGCTCTTTGTGCATCATCTCTTCGTTAGAATGGAAGCTTCTTGAGAGCAGAGTCTGGTTTTTTTTTTTATTTCTTTTATATTCTGAACTCCTCGATGGCAAAAATTACTTTTAACTTTGTGTCCCCAGAGCTTAAGAACATACTAGGTGCTAAATAAATGCTAATTGATTGACTGAATTAGATCATCTCCCAGGTCTTAAAATCTTCTGATTCCTGTGACTTCACCAGACTGCCAGGATTCCTGGGGAAAGAGTATATGCATATTTATATGTATTGTATATATGTAGGGGTTTTTTTCTTTTTCCTTTTTTCCCTTCCTTTTTTTTCTTTCCTGACCTGCAGTTTTGTACAACATACATGTCTATACATGCATACATGATGCATGCATACATACAATACACATGTAAATACATGCATGACATTTTTCCAGGAATCTTGCCCATCTGGTAAAGTCACAGGAATCAGAAGATTTTAAGACCTGAGAGATGATCTAATTTGGTCAGTCAGCCAGCCAGCATTCATTAAACACCTACTGTGTGCTTAAGCCTTGGGGATACAAAAAAAGTTTACAACTTTAAGTAGGAGGTGCTGCTAAGGAAGAACTTTGTAACAGTGCACACCCACCCATCAGGGGCCTTTCCTGCTACTTAGACCCCAAGAATTACCTGGGACGCTGGGAGAAAGAGTGATTTGCCCAAGGTCACACGACCAGTATGTGTCAGAAGCCAGACTTGAACCCCTGTGTCTTGCTGATTCCCATTCATTCGTAAATACGTTATATATTGGAGTTGATTTAGCAGCTGCCATGTAGCTCAGCTGTCTTGTTTTACTGCTGAGAAAACTGAAGTCCAGGTAATCAGTCACCAATATTTATTAAGTACCTATTATGTGACCAGTCCTGTATTAGGTATAGGGGAGGCAGATACAAGAATGCCTGGAGATTCCTTTCTAGTGGGAAAGATAAATACATGTGTAACTATATACCGAATAAGTACCAGTACATTCAGGGTAGTTAACGTGATGGATTGCTGCTGTCTTTCTTGAAGAGGACCATAACATCAGGAAGGCGCTTTGGGAGTGTGGAGGGTGGCTCAGTCAAAGCTTAGTTGGCTCTTGGACATGAAGGAAGAACAGACTGCCAAGCAGAGGTAGGGAAGGTGTGGAGTGTGGGCCATAGCGCTGGTCAGTGGAGGGTTGTGTGTGAGGAGACCTCAGAGCAGGGAGCCTGGGGACAGGTTGGGGAGGGCGTTAAAAGCCTTGAGTAGGAGAACCACTTGGTCAGATCTGGGCTTAATTAAAGAAAATCATTGTTGTAGTGTAGAGGCTTGACAAGAATAGGACACTTGCTGAGAAGGCTGGTGGAATAATTAAAGGTGGGGAGAGAGAGAAGGAGAAAGGGAAGAGAAGAGAAGGGAAGAATGAGAATGGTAGAAAAAATGGGGAAAGGAGACAAAGACATGGGAAAGGAACAGAGGAAAGGAAAGGTTAGGGAGAGGCATAGAGGGAGAGGAGGGAAGGAGCAGGTTAGAGAAAGAGGAGTTTAGAGAGAAGGGTCTTGCTGGTCTACCTGGAATCACCGGGCAGTGCAGGTGTGCTCTGGGCTTCAGAATGGGAAGCACCATGAGCACCCAGGCCAGGGCTCTCCGCTCTCAAAGAGTTAGGGGTGGGAGTGAGATCAAGAACAAGACCAGCAAGAAGGGAAGGACAGGAAGCTGCGGGGGAAGAAGGGAGCTGGATGGTTTTATTTAAGCACATCTTTCTGCCTGCTTGACAAATTGAACGTTGAACTTTAATGGAAATAGGCAGGGACCTGAATTGTCCCCATTTGTTTGCCTGCCTTTGAGGTCCTGGGCCCAGAAGGTGCCCTGGGCCTTGTGGTTAATTGGGTTAGCTCTGGTGAGGGAGTAGAGGTCTTTGTGGGGCAGGGCGTGCTGATCTGTGCTGGACGGGTACAAACATCTGTCCTGAGGTCCGGGAATCAGAGCCTGTGTGTTCATTCTAACCTGCTGGCTGCTTTATTATAGCAGAAAGAGGTGTTTTGTTTTTAAAGTGGTATTTGGCTAATCCTTGTGAATGAGGGAAACTGAGGCTGGGGAGGGTGGGCATTCCGAGCTGCTGTGGGCTAAGCTGGCTGGGTGTCCTAACCAAGCCCAGCACCAACATGGATGTGTCCCCCGTGGTGGGGTGAGGGGTGCCACCAGGCTGTCCAAAATGGGGCAAACCAATCCAGGTAGGAAACAGAGCAGGTTAAAAGCTTTTGTGGTGATCAGCAGTGGGGTTGTCCCTGGACTTCCAGCCCAGGCTAAGCACTGGGGATACAAAGAAGGCAAAAACGTGGTACTTGGACTCAAAGAATTCACATTTCCAGTGGGGGAGACAGCAGGCAAAAGGCCCTGAGGTACAGACAGATTCCCTGGAAGGTCTTCTCAGGGAAACCTCAGCAGCCAGAAAGATGGGGAAGGAGCTCCCGCAGAAGGTGGGATTCCAGCTGAGTCCTGACAGAAGCCGGGAGACAGAGGTGAAGAGCAAGTGTATTCTAGACATGGCAAGCAACCAGTGCAAGGGCATGGGGTGCCGTGTGAGGGACTGCAAGCAAGCGGCTGTCCCTGAGGACCTTAGAGTAAGTGGAAGCAGGTCAGATTAAGACTAGAGAGGTGGGAACCAGCCAGACAACATCCTGAACCAGACTGAGACTCAGAGACACCCTTGCTCTCTGCCCTCAGGGATCTTGCATTCTCTTGGGGGAATATGGCCAGGACACAGATGAGTAAGAACAATTGAATTTGAGCAGGGACAGAACAAAGTGGGGGAGGTGGGGAATCGAACCTTGCAGGGTGCTAAGAGAAATTCTGAGTGGCAGAAATGAAGAGGGGGTGCTTCTCAGGCCCGGGGACAGCTGGGGGGAAGGCACTAGAGAGTCAGATGAAATAAATATGGCAGTGTGAATAGAAATTGTGGGTGCCTTTTAAAGGTAAGGCAAAAGGGGTAACCAACAGAGACTTTGGAGCATCACTAACTTGAGAGTCAAAGAATATCAGGCCAAATTTGTTGACGTGCGAAAGGCCGGGTGGAAGTGAGCCACCCCTTACGCACAAACAGCGATGGGCCTGTCTTTGGTCTGGTTCCATACTTGGTTTTCTGATAACTCGCTCAAACCAGCAGCAGATGGGACTCCAGAAACTAAGTGCCTTGGGAATTTCAGATGTCTCAGATGGAAATTATTACAGCCGCTGCTCAGTATGGGCAGAGAGAGAGTGGAAAGGTCAGAGCAGCGAGCACAGTTAACCCTGTGCTTCTCAGTCTCTGGCCTACTGAAGGGAATTGAGCTTATCTTATTAGCCTTACATTCCAGGACCACCTCCTCCGTGAAGCCCTCCCAGCTGGCAGAGTTTTCCCCCATCACACGTTTCCCTAGATCACTTTGGATTTCTCGTTTTCCCCATCGTGCCCAGTGATGTATTGCCATATGTTTGGGATCCCCCATGGTGGAACGGAACCTCAGGGAGACTGTAACCTGTATTCTTTTCATTTTTATTTCTGTGAGGATGGAAAGTGTCTCTCAACCTGTGATTTCAGGGGTATCTGGAATTCCCAGGGGAGAAAGTCCCTCCGCAGATGCCAATCAGCAGCTGCTCTGTCATGGAAAGCCTTAGGGAGCTGCAGGGGGTGGGGGTGAGGGTGAGAGGGCACTCCCTAAGAGGTTAAGGGACTACCCCAGGGCCACTAAGTTCATCCATGTCCACTGCTTACCCCAGTGCTCAGCACAGAGCAGGTAGAAGATCATGGGGTCGGGGAATCAAGATTCAGACCCTGCCTCTGATCTCTTAGCTCACCATGTGACCATGGTCAAGTTACTTAGCCTCCCTTGACTCAGTTTCCTCCTCTGTAAAATGGCATCCTTTGAGGTCCCTTCCAGCTCTGGATCCATGATTCTAATAAATGCTGATTGATCACTAAGGCCATGAGGCTCCCTTTTTTGTTGTTCAGTCATTTCAGTCATGTCCAACTCTCCATGACCCCATCTGGGGTTTTCCTGGCAAAGATGCTGGAGTGGTTTGCCATTTCCTTCTCCAGCTCGTTTTTTTCAGATTGAGGAAACTGAGGCAAACAGGGTGAAGTGACTTGCCCCAGGGTCACAGCTAGGAAGTGTCTGAGACCAACTTTGAACTCAGTTTCTCCTGATTCCAGAGCTGGTATTCTATCTACTGCACCACCTAGAAGCCCCTTCCTTCCCTATTGGATTAAGGCAAACAGAGGTTAAGTGACTTGCCCAGGGTCACACAGCTAGGAAGTATCTGAGGCTGAATTTGAACTCAGGTCTTCCAGACTCCAGGCCTGTGCTCTATCCACTGCACCACCCAGCTGCCCATGAGGCCCCCCAGTACAAGGCAAGTAGTGATGAGTTTTACTGGATGCCACTGGAATCACCTGAATGTCCCTCTTCCCTGTATGGGGTGGTTGGAGCATTTGTTGAGGAGAGGCCCCTCCAGGCAAATCACTTGGGGACGGGACACTGGTCTCCCACATGTCTTGTTCCCTGGGGACTTTCCTCCAAGCCTGTCCATCTAGATCCCCGCTGTTTCTTTTCTCTGCTTTTCAGCATCAAGAGAAGTGTTTGCTTTAAGCCAAGCAGCTGGGGAGGTTTCTGGTCCCAGCTTGTTCTGATGAAATCCAACCTGATCCTTTCCCAGCACAAGAAAGGGCAGGTGCTCACTGAGAAAGGGGCCTCTTAGAGAAATGGATGGGGAAGGAGCAGTCATTGGCTCTGGGGCCATAGAGGGGAAGGGGAATGGTCCCTGTGATCGGTAACAGACCCAAGGAATATTAATTAAACCCCTGCCTTGCTCCAGGTGCTTGGGCTCTATAACTGTCCCTGCCCTCCAGAAGCTGCCATTCTATTGAGGGGGTTTGGGATCCCAAAATTCCAGAGCAAGAAAAGGTAATCAGGAAAGGCCTCAAAGAAGAGGCGACCATTGAGCTCTGCCTTGAAGGAGAATCGGTATTCCAGAGGGCAGAGAGGAGAGAAGAGTGCCCAGCAAGCCTTGTCAGCCCTCCGTGGTGGAGAGGCCCAGGGCAGGCTGGACTCCAGGACCCTGGTGGTGATTGGTGAGGGGAAACATAGACTATGTTTGGTGTAGACTCACAGGCCTGGCCCTGGCACAGGACAGAGTGGCAGAGAGGCATCCGTGAACCCGCAGTCCATCTAGAGAAGGGAAAGGTGGGAATGGGAGAGGACGAGAAGGAAATCGGGACTGGCCACCTTCTTTTAACCAGTTGCCTCTGTCTTTTTCTCATTGCTACAGAAAACTCTTGGGAGGAAGCGTGCACACAAGGGCTCTTTCAAGGATGGTAAGTCTGTAGCATCCAGTAGCAACTCCTTGGCTAGAGACTGGGCAGGCCCCTCCAGCCATCAGTCACCAGCTTCCCTGCTGGCCTGGTCAGCCAGGCCTCTGTGGGGGTGTTGTTGTTTTCTAAGAAACTCGGGGCCCTCTGAGGAGCTGGGATTGAGGGGGGGTCACCACCTCCATCCTGGCCCTCCAGGCAGGACAGCAGTTAAACCATCCCTGGAACAAAGGGGAAAGAAAGAAGGAAGGAATTCTCAAGATTTTCAAGGCTTTTGCTCTACAAACAGAATGCGAATGGATTCCTCCCTTGCTTTCCACCAAGGCTGTACTGGAGCCAGATCAACTGTAAATTCCATTTTGATGGATGAAGCTCCATTTCCCTAAAGGATTTGGTTTCAAAATGATCATCTTTAAAATGGGATTCTATGGAAGAATGAGCTCGCTCTTTCTCTCTCTTCTCTCTCTCTCTCTCTCTCTCTCTCTCTCTCTCTCTCTCTCTCTC
>CM053582.1:86243283-86357229 GCA_028627135.1 Pseudochirops cupreus
TTCCTTCCTTCCCCCCTATTTTCCCTCCTTCCTTCCCCCCATCTTCCTTCCTTCCTTCCTTCCCCCCTGTCTTCCCTCCTTCCTTCCTTCCTTCCCCCCTATCTTCCCTCCTTCCTTCCTTCCCTCCAGCCCACATGTGGGTGTTTCTGTAGCATCTTGGAAGACAGCCACTGGGGGAAAGGGTATGTGAAAGTTCTCATGTGTGAGGGGCCCTCTGGAGATATGGTGACTATATCTGTAATTAATTAGGCTTTAGGATTTACAGTGGAAAGAACACTGGCTTTGGGCTTGTACAAATGCCAAAGCCAAGAATATTGAGTGACCAGCCCTGGGTCACACACATATTATTCTGCAGAGCTGGGATTTGAACCCATGTTGCCTGGTTCCCAAATCAGTGCTCTTTCGCTCCCTCCCCCACCAACCAATCACTCCATCAACAAACATTAAGCCCCTACTGTGTGCATCCCTTCTTTCCCTCCCTCCCCCCACCAATCAATCACTCCATCAACAAACATTAAGCCCCTACCGTGTGCATCCCTTCCTTCCCTCCCTCCCCCCCACCAATCAGTCACTCAGTCAGCAAACATTAAGCCCCCACTGTGTGCTGCTCTTCCTTCCCTTCCTCCCCCCAGGAATCAATAACTCAGTCAGCAGACATTAAGCCCCTACTTTGTGCTAAGTGCTGAGCCGGTCTGTATCTATATTTGTGTTCATGCTCTTTACCTTTATATGTGTGTATATGATCTCCCCCGATAGAATGTGAGCCGCCTTGAGGAAAGGAATTGTTTGATTTTTTAAAAATATTTGTACCTGCCATGCCTGGCACGTAGTAGGCCCAGGGTATTAGTAGGCCCAGCTGTCTCTGCTGCTGCTACTGAAAAGATGCCTCGGAATTCGGAGGAAGGAATTCCCCATTGCTGTGGTCTGTCAGATTTCCAGAAAAAAATGTTTAGGAGGACTCAGGGGCCTCGCTGCTGATGAGAGGAAGAAGAATTATTTATAGACCTCCTCATGTTTGCGGAATGCTTTCCAAATATTACCCTAGGGGCCTTGCAACCCCTGGGGCGGGCCAGGGGGAGTGATCCCTGACTTGGAAGGGTTAGCGGAAGGGCCCTGAGTGGTGCCTCTTGAGTGAGACCCTGCAGCTGGGCTGTGGCTGAGCCCTAGAACAGTTCTGTGGCCCATTCCTGTGGCTTGCCTTGTCTGGGTTGGAGAACATAGGCTACCGTTAGTGGGTCTGTTGAAAGGTGGATTTAGGAGGGGCATTCTTTGGTGGGGATCAGTGGGGCTCCCTCAGTCCAGCCTTGTGGCATTCCAGGACTCTGGTGGGACCACATGTGCCCCAGGCCCTCACCTTCTCTGGAGGCCGTGATCACCAGCCAGGTCCCAAAGGTGTCACATTCTACGCTGGGATGCTACTCTTCGCTCCAGAGCTCCCTGACGAATTGACTGAGTCCTGTGTAGCCATGGGAGACAGCCCGTTCTGGGGGGCTCTCCACCGCCTATCAATTTCAGGGTCTCTGTGGGGCCCCAGGGAGGGCTCACCACCCCCCGGGGTCTTGGCCAAAGATGCTGCCTCAGAGGCACAGGGCAGGGAGCTCTCCTTGGAGACCCTGTGTCAGCTCGTAACTCGCCTTCTGTCCCTAGATCCCAGGTTCTACCAGGAAATCCGAGAGAGGGGCCTGAACACCAGCCACGAATCAGATGATGATCAGCCAGAGGACTGCTCGAGCCCAGAGGGGCCTCAGAAAGCAGACACCACCATTGTGGTGAAGAGTTACCGGCCTGCGCAGGTCACCTGGAGCCAGCTCCCTGAGGTGGGTGTTCTGGGAAGGGACCTGGGACCCCACCTCCCTCACAGCCTTCCCTTCCTCCTGTCCCCTTCCAAGCCCTTCTGCAGCTTCCCAGTGAAGCCCTGCCCCGTGCGGGACTCTCCAAAGAGGGGCATCTATGGCCTTGAGTGAGATTTTTCTTTGTGTGTTTTTGCTTTTTCTTAATTTCATTTTTAATTTTTCAGCTATCAAACACTCACTGACTGGTTAAAAAAAACACACATAGACACACAACCAAATTATCTTATCACATAAGCACAATTAAGCAAACATCCTACTTTCTTTACTCTGCGTCAGTTTATACAAGTCTCTGAAATCTATTTCTTCATCTCTTACAGCACAGTAGTATTCCATCGCATTCATGGGCTGTGACTTGTTCAGACATTCCCCAATTGACAGGCACCCTCTGTTTCTAGTTCTTTGCCTTCCCCAAAAGAGCTACTACAAATATTTTTGTACATATGGGATCTTTTCCTTCTTTCTGGGGTCTCTTTTGTATGGCTGGGTCAAAGGGCATGTACTATTAGTAACTTCATATGCATAATTCCACATTGCTTTCTGGAATGGTCATACTTATTCAGAACTCTACCAATAGGTATCAATGTGCCTGTCTTCCCACAACTCCTCCATTATTGATCATTTCTCTTTCTCGGTTATCTTTGCAAATCTGATGGGTCTGATTTGAAACCTCAGAATTGCATTAATTTCATTTCTCTGGTAGCGATTTGGAGCATTTTTTAAATATGGCCATAGATAGCTTGGATTTTTTCCCCATGAGAAATGACTGTTCATATTTGGACCATTTATCAATTGGGAAATGACTTTTATTCTTATAGTTCTGAATTGGCACCTTGTATGTCTTGGAAAAAGAGACCTTTGCCAGAGAAGCTCGCTACAAATATTTTTCTCCAAGCAAATTATTTCCCTTCCAATCTTACCTGCATATTATTTATATATAATGTATATTATATGTAATATAATAATATTATAATATGTAATATTATAATAATATATCATGTAATTTAATAATATAATATTACATAATAATATATGTAATATAATATATATCATGATCTATTAAAAATATATTATTCTATTATATATGGATTTGTACAAAAATGTATAAATTTGATACAATTTAAGTTTCTTATTTTATCTTGTGTGATCCTCTCTATTCCTTATTTGATTATGAACTCTCCCTTTATCCATAGATCTGACAGGTAATTTCTTCCTTGTTCCACTAATTTATATTGTGACTTTTTATATCAAGGTCGTGGATCCTTTGGGAGCTTGTTTTGGTATAAGGTATAAGCTGTTGGTTTAATTCTGTTGCTGTTCAGTCATGTCCGACTCTGACCCCATGGCACACCAGACCTTTCTGTCTCCTCCACTATTGTTCAGTCTGTCCAAGCTCATGTTCATTATTTCTGTCACACTATCTGTCCCTCTCATCCTTTGCCACCCCCTTCTCCCTTCAGTCCTTCCCAACATCAGGGTCTTTTCCAGTGAGTGCCCTCTTCTCATTATGTGGCCGAAGTGTGTCAGCCTCAGTATTTGACTCCAGTGTATAGTCTGAATTAATTTCTTTGTGTTGACTTTCTTGATCTTCTTGGGTCCCGGGGACTCCCAAAAGTCTTCTCCAGCACCACAATTAGAAGTGTTGATTCTGTAGCATTCAGCTTTCCTTATGATCCAACTAGCCACCCCAATTGTTTTGAGAATTACTGCTTCGTGTGGGGCGGTTAGGTGGCGCAGTGAATAGGGCACCGGCCGTGGAGTCAGGAGGACCTGAGTTCAAATCCAGCCTCAGACGCTTGACACACTTACTAGCCATGTGACCTTGGGCAAGTCACTTAACCCCAAATGCCCTGCCCCCCCTCCAAAAACAGAAAAGAGAATTCCTGCTTTGTAGTGCAGCCCAAGATCAGGTACTGCTAGACACCATTCCTTTTCATTTTTCTTTCCCATCATCTCCCTTGATATTCTTGAGCTTTTCTCCCTCTATATGAATTTCAGTGTTATTTCTTCAAGTTTTATAAAGTAATCCTTTGGTCGTTTGACTGGTATGAAACTAATTTTGTGTAGTACTCTCATTCTTATTGACTCAGCCTAGCCATGAGCAATGAAGATTTCTCCAGTTATTTGGCTCTATCTTTATTCCTATAAACAGTAGCTTGTGATTGTATTCATGCAATTCTTGTGTGTATCTTGGTTAGTTAGACTCCCAAATATTTTATACATTCTGCAGTAATTTTAATGGAATTTCTCCTTTCTTGCTAGGTTTTATTGGCATTATAAATAAATGCTAATGGTTTGTATGGGTTTATTACATATCCTGCAGCTTTGCTGAAGTTATTCTTTCAGTTAATTTTTTGTAGACTGTCTAGAGATCTTTAAGTAAATCATCATCTCACCTGCAAAAAAGGGATAATTTGGTTTCCTCCTTGCCTCTGCTTATTTTTTCCATTTCTTTTTCCTATCTTATTACGATAGCTGGTTTTTCCAGTACTTTGTCTGGTGGAAGTGGTGACGGCGGACACCCTGACCTTATCCCTGACCTTAATGGGAAACATTTAAGTTTACCCTGGCTCTGTGACGGCTCTTGGTTTTAGGTTATACACCGTTTATCATGTTGAGCAAAGGCCCCTTCCTATGTCTTCTACTTGTTGTTTTTAACAGAAATAGTGGTTGTATTTTATCAAGATCTCTTTCTGCTGCTATTGATAATATGATGATTTTTTTATCATTTTGTTATCAATGTGATTAAATTTGTTTAAATTAATATGGTTAAATTTGTTTTCTTGTAAACCAGTTCCGCATTCCTGGTATAAATCTAGCTTGGTGATTAAAAAAAAAGTTTTTGCATCAGTATTTATTACAGATTTTTTTTTCTCTTTTAACTCTTTTTGGCTTAGTCCTCAAGACCATGCTTGTGTCATAGAAGCAGTTGGGTAGAATCCCTTTTGCTATTTGGATGAACAGTCTAACATTACAGTTAGTCGGGTTTTGATAGAATTCACTTGGGAATCCATACGGTACTGGAATTAGTTGGGGTTTTTTTCCATTGGAAGTTCATTTACGGTTTGTTCGGTTACTTTTTCAGAGATTTCTTGTTCTGCTCATCTGAGTATTTTATATTGTCGTAAATACTAATTTACATCATATAACTTGTTGCTTGGATCACCATATAGTTGGGCAGAATAACTCTGAATAATAGCTTTTATTCTTTATACACGAGAACCACTCCTTTTTCCTCTTTGATAGTGGCAGTTTGGTTTTCCTCTCTCTTTTTTTTTAAATAAAATTAGCTAATAGTTTATATGTTTTACTGATTTAAAGAAAACAAACCAGCTTCTAGTTTATGTATTAATTCAGTGGTTCTATTGCTCTTTTAAGCACCTGCTCAGGTGAGCCTAGGTAACAACTGAATGTTAATTGTCCAGGGAAAAGAGGTTGACTCTGGGTGTTTTTGAGAGGCGAGAGAGAGGGAGAGATGGGGAGAGAGGGAGAGGGAGAGGGATAGAGGGGGGAGGAGAGAGAGGGAGGGGGAGAGAAAGAGACAGAGAGAGGGAGAGACGGGGAGAGAGAGGGAGGGAGAGGGGGAGAGAGAGAGAGACAGAGAGAAAGAGGAGAGAGAGACAGAGAGAGGGAGAGACGGGGAGAGAGAGGGAGGGAGAGGGGGAGAGAGAGAGAGACAGAGAGAAAGAGGAGAGAGAGACAGAGAGAGAAAGAGGGAGAGAGAGAGACAGAGAGGGGGAGAGAGAGACAGAGGAGAGAGGGAGAGACACGGAGAGGGAGAGAGAATGAGGTTCATAGATTCATAACTGAACCTTCAAGGTCATCTAGACTGACCCCCGTATTTTATAAATGGGGAAACTGAGGCCCAGAGAGATGAGGGAATTAGAGATCTGGAACTGATCCAGTTTAGTTGAATTTTACAGAGGGAGAAACTGGGTCCCAGAAAAGTAAATGTGCTGTTTTACTCCATGAAAGGCAACTTGGTCTGTTAAAAGAGAGAGTAATGTAGTCGATGACTGGAGCACTACATGTGGAGTTAGGAATTCTTGGGTTCAGAACAGTTAAGTCGCACAGTAGATAAAGCACCAGTCCTGGAGTCAGGAGGACCTGAGTTCAAATGTGACCTCAGATACGTACTAACTGTGTGACCCTGGGCAAGTCACTTAACCCCAATTGCCTCAAAAAAAAATCCCCAAAACTTGGGTTCAAATCCTACCTCTGACACTTCTAAGTCCGTGTAACTTTCTTTATCCTCAGTTTCCTCACCATTACCCCCGGGGTAGTGGTGAGGCTCAGAGTCTAAGTTTCAGGGGCTTTTTGACATCTGGGCGGGTCCCCAGAGCCTTGGGGTGCTCTCCCTCTCATCTCTGTCTCCTGGCTTCCTTCAGGTCCCAGCTAAAACCCCCCCTTCCATGGGGAGCTTTTTCCTTAATACTGGTGTCTTCCCTCTGAGAGTTTTTCGCATCCGTAGTGGGTGTGAACACACTTGTCCGACAGTTCTCTCCCCCGTTAGACTGTGCACTTCCTGAGGACAGGGACGCTCTTCTGCCTCGCTTTATATCCCCAGCACTTAATAAATGTTTGTTGACTGACTTGTCTGGCCCTCATGATGAGAGACCCTGGTCAAGTCACTCGCCCTGGTCTAGAAGTCATTTTTCCCATCTGTAAAGTGAGGAGGTGGGGCTTAGATGTCCTCGAAGGCCTATTTCCAGCCCTAACAGGCTAACGCTTTGTCCCTGCGTGTATGACTTGTGATATTGCAGAACTTGACAGTCACGGTCTTGCTATGGGGTACAGATGGCACGTCATCAGACCCATTTTACAGGCAGGAAACCAGAGCTCAGAGACGTTGGCTGATGGGGCCCGTGTTACCCATCTGGTGTGTGTCAAAGGTGGGATTGGAATCACTCAATCATTAAACATTTATTAAGAGCTTTGGAGTCAGGTGGTGTAGGCTCAAATCCAGTCTCTGCCTCTGTTTCCCCCCTCTGTAAAAATGAAGGGATTGTTTGGACTAGATGGCCTCCCATGTCCTTTCTGCCTCCAAATCCACGATCTTATGATGGAAGACTCAGTGGAATAGTTATTAAAATTCCCCTGTAGGACAAAAGGAGAACTTAATTCAGTTCAACAGACATTTATTAAGCACCAACTGTGTTCTAAGCACTGTGCTAAACATTGGGTAGGAAAAAGAGAAAAGACAGTCCCTGCCCTCAAAGAGCTTATAATCTCATAGGGGAGAGAGCGTGGAATAACTATATACAAAGTGGGGGATAAATAGGAAATAACAAACGGGGGGGTGGGAGAGGCTTCCTGTGAAAGATGATGGTAGCTGGCACTTTGGTGTGGCCGACTCTGGTCCCTGTCTGGCGCTCATCAGGGGCCGCCCACGTGGGTCTGGAGCTCCTGGGCTCCCCCTCCTGGCAGCCTGGCTCCCGTCCTGATTCACTGAATACGGCCATGGGGCTGGGTAGCCTGCTGGTGTCTCCTCCAGCCACCCCTTCCTGCCCCCCACCCATGCCATCACCAGCAGGAAGCTGTGAGTAAATAACCCTGGGCAGTGAAGGAGGTTCCCATGCCATCACAGGAAGGCCCCCACCCACTCCCCAGCTTGGCTGCCCCAGTCCCCCAAGGGCTGGGTGCGCGTGCCAAGTCACGAGCCAGGCTGGGTAGGCGGACACTTGGCTTTCAAGACAGCCTGCGGGCAGAGAGAGCACCTAGGTGGCAGCAGCCTGTGCAGGGCAGGGCAAGGTGGGCGGGGCCATCCCAGGGCAGCTTTGGAGATTCCCGAGAGGCACTGACTCACCTGGGAGTGTGGGCTGGCCAGTCATGGAGCACTGCACCATTCTCACTGCTCTTCCCTGCTTTGGTGTGCCTTTCCCCACCTACGGCTTCCTTCAGCCCAGGGGCAGGGGAGAAAATGCACCAACCAGGGGCAACCCCTTAAAATGCTTCCCAAGCCTCACTGTGGATTCCAGTTCCTTTTCACACCATCTGTCTTCTCCCTTCTCTTCTAGATCTTCCTTTTCTTGCCCCTTCCCCTTCTCATTTTCCCCTTCTCTTCTTCCCTCCTTCCTTCTCTCCTTCTCCCTTCTCATTTTTCCCTTCTCTTCTTTTCTCCTTCCTTCCCTCCTTTTCCCTTCTCCCCTCCCCTCTTCCTTCCCTTCCTTTCCTTTTTCTCTTCTCCCTCCTCATGGTGCAGTAGAAGGTTCACTGAATAATCTGGGATTGGGGGTTCAGATCTCAGCTCGGACACTGAGTCAGTTTGTCCAGACCCCAGTTTCCTCATCGGATCAGAGGACAGGGTTTTGCCAGCTGTCAGATCTCTGCCCTCTCCAGATCACATCTGATGACCGGGGGTGGGGGGGAAGGGGAAGACTGTTCAGGGTAGGCAGTGCCCACAGGAGTGCTTGGCCTGAACAAGGAATGTGTAGCAGCAGAGATTCATGAGCGCCCAAGTGCTGGCTCAGCCGTTTGGGTCTGGGCAAGTGTCCCACCTGCAGCTGCGGATGGGCGGGCCGGCCTAGGAAGACTCGTTCAGGGAGGCATTGTCCTGCCTCCGCAGGGAAACCCATGTGCCAAGCTGGCCTGGGCTGCATTTGGGCTTCCTTATTCTGGCTGTCTGCCCCTTGTCAGCTGGGGGGGGGGGGCCCAGGCTAGTCCCAGACTGAAGTGTGGGTTGTTTCAGGAGCCCCTTGGTACAGACTTGTGACCCTTCCCCATAAACTCTCCTTACTCCTAACATCCTGCCGGACACTCAGGTTGGCAGCCTCCTGGGCATTTGTGACTCTAGCCCAGCAGTTTCCAAGTATCCTGCCTCCACCACATCTCCTGAGTCTGCTCCCGGGCCCTCCGTACCTTCTCTGGGGCACACAGCTGCTAAACCAGGGGCTCTGAACCTGGAGCCTGCAGAACTACTTTCGTGGAGTTCCTACTGTGTGCCAGACCCTGAGATAGGTGGAGATACACATGCAGAAGTGACAGTCACTCGCCTCAAACAGCTTACTTCTGTCATAGACACAGATAAGGAAATGAAGCCAGGTCCTGATTGGTGTGAATAATGAATCCCTAGGAGTGGTCACATATATTCAGGTGTGTCCTGTTTGAGGTTAAAATGTGAACTATGGTCATTGGTTTCATCCCAAGGGAAACAGGCAGTACGAATTCAAACAATGCTGTCTCTTCAGGGAATTCAGCCTTCACCTTGGACTGGGCCAAATTACAAAGCAATTTGAGGGAGGGATTGCTGATGATGGGAGGTATCGGGAAAGGCGTGTTGAGGTTGGCACTTGGACTGTCTTAAATGGGGATGAGAATCCTGAGAGATAGGAGTGAGGAGGGCGAGCATGGGATTAGCAAAGGTCCAGAGGTCGGAGATGGAATTTGGGGGATAGGAAGCAGTTTTGTTAGAATGCCGAGTGTATGAGGAGGAATAATGGGAAATCGGCTGGGAAAGGGGAGGGTTAGCCAGGCTGTGAAGGCTTTTTTCCTCAGTCAGTCCTGGTCCTGGCCTTGCCTCCAGCCCTCGTCCTTGATCCTGGCCTCCGTACAGAGCGGGAGCTCATGCAATGTCTGTGTTCCTCAGGTCGTGGAATCTGGAATACTGGACCAGCTGTCCCCCGAGGAGCGAAAGCGGCAGGAGGTAAGGGCCGCCCTGGCAGGTGCTTCCTGCAGCCTCCCCAGATGGAAGGCAACAGACACTGGGTGTTCCTTTGCTGCGTGATTGCTGTCTACCTCCGAAAGGGAAGATGACCAGCGCGCACGCGTGCATGTGTGTGTGTGTGTGTGTGTGTGTGTACAAGGGAGGGAGAGAGAAGCTGAGACTTGTGCTTTGCTGTGACCCTGGACAGGTCATTTAACTCCTTTAGACCCTTAGGTTTTTCCCAAGACCTGTTTACTAAGTCACAGATGGGTTGTGATCTGTTTTAGCAAAGGGTGTTTCCCAGTTGAATGCCCTGTGCTGAGGTCATTACAGATCTTGGGCTTGTTCCCTTAATAACGCTGAGCCCTGATTCTCTCCTCTGCCACTCCCAAGTCTCCTTGAAAAGAGGAGGAGAGAGGCCAGATTTCATCATGATCACCATTAGCCAGGATTTGTAAATCACTTTAAGTTCTGCAGATCCCTTTACATTCACTCTCTCATTTGATCTTCACGACAGCTCTGGGAAGGAGAGGCTGTTGTTATCACCGTATCACAGATGAAGACACTGAGGCAGAAAGCACTGGAGGGATCTGCCTGGGTTGCATGGCTAGCAAATGCCCGAGGCTGGGGATTCCCTTCCCAAGCTTTTTTATCCCTCTCAGATGAGCCCTCCCCACTGCCCTTCCACCATGGGCAGTGACCCGCGGTGGACGCAGCATCCTGGCTAATGTCAAGTGTAGGGGAGGGGCCTTTTCCAGGCCCTGCCTCTCATGTGCCTGGTCCTCTGTCCCCATGGTGTGTGACCGAGTGACTGACGGGCTCTCTCTGTGTCTCTCTGTGTCTGTATGTGGCATCTCTCTACTTCTTACCTCCACCCTCCCTCCCTGCCTCTTCCCCCCATATCTGTCTCTTCCTCCCATCTCTCCCTCCCCAACTTCTCTTTCTCCCTCTCCACCATCTCATCTCTCCCTCTCCTATCTCCTCCCTCCCTGTCTTTCTCTCCTTTCCTCCTCATCTTGTCTGTCCCTCTCCCCTCCCCTATCTCTGCCTCCCCCCCATCTCTCTCTCCCCTTCCCCATGCCATTGGGCACACAGGCGATTTTCGAAATCATCACTTCAGAGTTCTCCTACCTGCACAGCCTGGGGATCCTCGTGTCCGAATTCCTGAAATCTAAGGAGCTGAGGGGGACCATGACCCAGACGGAACATCACCATCTCTTCTCTAACATTGTGGACGTCCAGGGGGCCAGCCAGAAGTGAGTTCCTGTCTTCTTGCCCTCGGGTGCCTGCAGACACCCGGCAGGGCCATGGTGCAGTTTGGGGAGTTCTAGAGAGATTGGGAAGATGTAAGCTGCGAGGCTCGGAACGGCTTCTTGGGGTCAGCACTGAATGGTGACCCCCTAGAGAGGATTGGGTCAGAGGAGAGTCTGAGAAAGTCTCAGGACCCTCCTTCTTAGGAGAGATGGAGAATTGGAAGGAACGCCAGAATTCATCTGGCCTTAGCCTGGGGTCCAAGCAGATTCTTAGGGTCTGGGAAATCTATTTTAGAATTTCCTTCAATTATTTAAAAACATTATTCCGTTCACCAGAGCACCATAAGGGGTTCAGGACTCTAAAAAAAGTCCACCACCTTCATTTTACAAAGGAGGAAACCAAGGCCCACAAAGGTTAAGTGACTTACCCAGCGTCCCACAAGTACTAACTAGTGGTAACATTCAGACCCAGACCTTCTAGAGCACCACACCTCCCATCAGGCCGTGCTCTCTGGCTGGGAACCAGTAACCAGCTCCTCTAACATCCCATGGCCCAAGAGATCCTGGTGGGAGACAGGGGGAAGAATTCAGAACTCAAGAGTCACAGACTTGGGGTTCAGATCATCCTTCTGCTCTTGAACTCCTGGGTAACTTTGAACAAACTGCATCCTCTCTCTGGGCCTCAGTTTCCTCAGCTGTAAAGTAAAGGCGAGGACTAAATGAATTCTAAAGCCTCTTCCAGGTTCCTCAGATCTGGGGGTCAGTCCTGGGTGCCCCCATTTTGTCATGTCCCTCATCCACCCCCTCCATCCTCAGGGCCTGTTTGCTCATCTGATACAAGAGGAGATTGGACGAGACCAGGGGTCCTTAACCTTTTCTGGGTCATAGACCCCTTTGGCAGGCTGGGGCAGCCTAGGGATTCTTCCTCATAATAACAGTCTGGGTTTTTTGGAGGCTGTCAGGGTGAAGTGACTTGCCCAGAGTCACACAACAAGATTTGAATTCAGACCCTCCTGACTCCAGACCCAGGGCTCTATCCCCTACACCCCTTGGCTGCCCCTCAGTCATGCTTTTTTAATCAGTTGAAGGCAATGCTTAACTTCAGTTTGAAGTGAGAATAATAGATGTGACTTTTTCCCATCCAAGTGCCCAGATCCCTGACTGAAATGGTCAGTGCACCCGTTCTGCGCTCTCAGGCCCCTCCTCACACCTCCAAGCTCAGGGCTCCCTGATCACTCTCTCTCTGCAGCCCTCTGGGATTGCCAGTGAGGGTCACAACCTCAGCATGCTCCTGACCTGACAGGAATGAGGTTTGGGAGCTGGGGAGGCCAGGGCCCCTGATGGGGAGGCCTTCAGGGGGTGGGCAGGCCTGAGCAGGGCACACGGCATGGCAGAGTTTGGAGGGTTAAAGCCATGCTGTGTTGCCTGTCCCATTGTGACAATCAGTTCTTTGCAGCCCGCGGGGACTGCTCAGTTTCTGGTGGCCCTGGAATGGCTTGACTTTGTTGGCCATCGCTAGCCCTGTACAGTGCCAGGTGCCACTCAGGTCATGAGCTCTGGTGGCACCTTAGAGAACACTCCTGGTTCCTTTTAATAATAAATTAAATGCCACCGCACCTTTCCAATGGGTCAAGGCCTTGTCTGGACAGGTGGCCGCCCCTCCTTGGTCCTCCTGGAGTCTGGAGAGAAGGGGCAGGAAGGCGGTGCCAAGCAGGGAAGCCGAGGCATGGAGGGTGAGCCAGAGGGTCAGCCGCTGCCAGGGTGGGTCTGCTGGGCCAAGATGGGAGCCCCCAGGTGAGCAGGCTCTCGGCTGGGGCTCTAGCCAGCCAGCCTCAAGTTACAGCTCCAGGGTCAGGTTTAGCCCAGCCCCAGTGTCCAGTGGCACGGCCCCCAGACCTGTCCAGGCTTAGTTCAGGTTGCATCCCCAGGCAGGAGGGCCCTGGCCGCTGTGCCGGCCTTTGCTGGAGGGAGGTTCTGGCCAGATAGCTGGGGCATTCCCGTGTCCAGAAGTATTCCCTGCTTCCTGCTGGAGCTGGCAGGTAGCCGAGAGGTATTTAACAAATGTCTGCTATGTGTCAGGCACTGAGCTGACACCTTAGCATACAGAGAAATGCAAAATAACAGTGCCTAGCTTCAGGGAGCTTACAGTCTGATGGGACAACCATGCAGCTATGTACAGACAAGCTCTGGGCTATGTAAATTGGAGGTCATCTCAGAAAAAGGTGCTGGGGAAAGACCCCCTGTGAAGGTATTTAAACTGAGTCTTGAAAGAGGCCAAGGAAGCCAAGCAGAGGACGAGGAGAAGAGGACACCAGGCATGTGGAACAGCCAATACAAAGGTGTGGAGGTGGGAGATAGTGTGTGGGGAGCAGCAAGAATGCCAGTATTGCTGGATTGTGCAGTATGCGGAAGAGAGTTAAGAGGTTAAAAGACTAGAGGAATAGGAATAAGGTTTGTTTTTGAAATCCAGTTAGATTGGAAGCTCCCTGAGGGCAGGAACTGTCTTTTGGATCTTTTTGTATCTCTAGCACTTGGCACAGAGCCTGGCACACAGTAGGTGCTCAGTAAATGTTTATTGATTGATTTTAAAAGCTAAACGGGGTTTTATGTTTGATTGTGGGGGTAATAGGGAGCCATTGGAGTTTAAGGAGAAGAAAGTGACTTTAGGACTTTAAGAAAATCATTCTGGGCAGGTGAGACTTGGGAGCAAAAAAAGGTACCAGTTTGGACCCATTCTCCTTCTTCCCCATCTCGGCCCCCCAGCTTTGGGACACAGAATAAGATCCAGAAAAGTGCGTGTGTGGCACAAAGACCGGCCCCAGCCCTCAACTCCTAGTTAAAGAGCAGGAAAGGACCCCAGAGGCCGTCGAGTCCAGCACCTTCCTTCTGAGTCTCAGAGGTGGGAAGTGACTTGTCCAAGGTGCAGGGTTTTCCTCCCCTCCCCCCCGGCCTCTCCAGTGAAAATACAGAGGGCTGAGATTCCTTCTCTGTGGGCCCGTCTTGGGCCTCTGGGGGTACAGTCCTATGGTCTGGTGGGGGCTCTGTTCAATTCTGCATTTATTAAGCACCTACTGGTGCCCAGCTCCATGCTAGGCCCTGAAGATAAAAATGCAAGCAAGACCGTCCCTGCCCTCCAGGGCCTTACACTCTCCTGGAAGGAAATGTCAGATTTATGAATGAAGACATTTTTAAAAATACTTCTCAGATATATTCATATGTATACATATAATATGAGAAGGTATTTATATATGCATATATACATATATGTATGTATAATTTAGGGACATATACATATATACACACACCCGTTTATGTATATGCATGTATTTCTACATGTGTATATGTGTGCATGCATGTGCATGTTATGTGTGCATACACACGTGTGTGCATATATACATACACACACACTACCAGTTGGAACTGAAGGGCTGGCATCTGGGAGAACCAGGAAAAGCCTCTTGTGGAACATTTGCCCTTGAGCTGAACTCTCTAGGAGTGAAGGTTTCCAGGAATTGGAGGTGATGAGGGAGATGTGCAAAGGTGTGGAGGTAGGAAATGGGACGTCCACTACAGGGGGCCAGGGGCTGGCCGATTTTGGCTGGAACATGGAGTACGAGAGGGAGAGAGGGAGCTGCACTGGGAAGGCCCAGGAGAGGGGGTTTGTCATTGGTCCCAGATGCCTTTGGGAGATTTCTGGGCAAGCCGTGATGTGGTCAGCACCAAGCTTCCGGAACATTGCTTGACAGTAGTGGGTAGTGGGTAGGATGGATGAGGCCGCAGGCAGGGACATCTGGAGGGCAGGACAGGGGAGAGGCCAAGGTCACCATTCTCTTCGGAGCTTCAGCCTCAGAAATTGGCCCATCCCCCAAACAGCCTGAGCGTCTCCAGAATTCCCCTAAAGCATTAGAGTGGAAAAATGAGCGGAGCCTGCAGCTAGCTGGCCAGGGGCACTCGGGCCTCATCGCCTGTGCCCAGGGGAGCTCTGGGGACATGGGGAGGCTGGGATTCACATCATTGGCTGAGGCCTTTCGTTTTTGGGTAGACATTGTGATAACAACAGCAGCAAGAATAATAATATTAATCTTAAAATGACAGCTCAGCCTTCCATGATGCCTGAAGGTCTATAAATGGAGCAGCCCCCAGAGGGAGGTGTAAGGATTCTTATGCCCATTTGACTGTTAAGGAAACTGAGGTCCAGAGAGAAGAGATAAGGGTGAGTGGAAAGATCCCTGGAGCTGGGATTCAGAAGACCTGGGTCCGAGTCCTGGGTTCCGATGCTGGCTCTGTGACCCTGGACCTTTTCTCGGCCACAGTTTCTTTCTCTGTGGTCCCTTCGTCTTCTAAGCCTGTGATGTCTCTGGGCCTCAGAGGAGTCTGAGGCTCAGAAAGATTAAGGGTGAAAAGAGCTTGGATTTGGAATCAGAGGCCTCAGGGTTGAATCCCGGCCCTGCTACGCACTGCTCATTGACGCATGGCTGGTGAGCATTAGTGCCAAGATTTGAACCCGGGGCTCTGGCCTCCAGTTTAGGCACCTTTGCCCCTTTGGTGCACTCATGTCTCTGGTACCTGAGCTCCTTAAAAAGCCAGCTCCTGGGGCAGGGCAGGGGAGGAGCCCATAGCTGCTGCTTCTAGGGGAGCTGGACTCGGCCATGCCTGGGGTCTCCCCCAGCCCCCTCAGGCTGCCAGCGCGCTCTGCTGACATCCCTGACCCTCTGTCACCCCATGGAGTGATGGATGGAGGGAGGGATAGGGGACGTGTCATGCACACACCCCCTGTCCTGGTCTGCCTAGAGCTCCCAGGGGGCCACATTCCCAATTGTCTCCCCGTCCCTCCCTTCGCTTCCAGGAACCTCCTGCTGGGCCTCGAAGACCTTTGCCCCCGAGTACGGACACATGGGTTCTCATCTCTGCAGAGATTCCCCAAAGGAAGGGATTCTCAGAACCAGAGCACGCATGTCGTGTGAGCAAGGGGGGAGTGTGTGTGTGCATGCCTGTGTGTGTGTGCATGCGTGTGTGTGTGTGTGTGTGTATATGTGTGCATGCGCACATGCCCGTTTGTGTCCATTCAGAAGGCCTTGGGTCTTAAAGGAGGCTTGTCCAGCCAGGCTGTGTTTCTGGATCTCCTGTGAGTAAGCTGCCGGGCCAGGGCGTGCCCTCACCACACGGACCCTAGGAATCACTTTATTGTGTGCAAAGGTCCTGTCCTTGCTGCTGAGGACTCAGAGATGATAAGAAACTGCTCCTGCCCTCAAGGCCTATTAGCAATAATGATCCCTAGCATTTAAATGAAACCTTTAAGGTTGGCAGAATTCTTTATATCCTCGTGACAACTCTAAGTGGTTTTCTGTTTATTATTATACCATACTATATTATCTATCTATCTATCTATCTATCTATAATTATTATTATTATTATTATTGTATATATAACAGATGAGGGAACTGAGGCAAATGGGTTAAGTGACTAGCCGAGGGTCACACAGCTAGGAAGTGTTTGAGGACAGATTTGAACTCTGGTCTTCCTGACTTCAGGCCCGCACCCACAGAAATGTTTTAGTCTCCCCCCCAAAGGTGCGTGGCATGTGGTAGGTGGTTAACAAAGCCTTGCTGATTAATTCTGATGGTTCTGGAGGGGTGGTTAGGGTGATGGTCACATAGCCCTCGGTGTTCCAGATCACAGAGCTGGCAGGGGCCCCACGGCCATCTGACCAACCTTCTGAGGGCCAGAGAGGGGCAGCACATTGGCCAGGGTCAGACCCAGGTCCTCTGACCCTCAATACAGCGCCATTTCCACCATGCCCTGGCGAGCTTAGGAGCAGAATTAAACCTAATTAATAGTAATAAGTGATATTTCCATGGCTTGCGGAGGCTCACAAGGTGCTTAATGGGCGTGATGTACAAGCCTCTCGCAACAGCCTTGGGGAGGGACCCTTCTATGTACACACACGCACACGTGGATGGGGGCGACAGGCGCCACCTTTGGACCCACGTTTCTGCTGGTGCCGCCCTGATGCTCTGTCCCTTACAGCTGTCTCTGCAGTCACTCTGTCCTGGATCCAGGAACCTAGTAGGACCATTGTCCACCTTGTGGATCAGGGGCTGTTCCCCAAGACAGACCCGAGGTCTGCAGCTCTACCTGAAGGACTGTGGAGGCAGCCTCGGGGTTTGGCTGTGCTGGCCCTTCCTTCCCAGACTCCCTCCCTCCCTCCTTCCCTCCCCTTCTCCCCCTTTCTGTCTCTTCCTTCCTTCCCTCATTCCCTCCCTCCCTCAGTAGCAGTGTCCAGGTGACTAAGAAGTAGACCTTCTTTCTGATGCTTCAGACCAAGGCTGACCTCTGGCCCCCATGCCCCTGGACTGCCCAGGAACGTTGTCTCCCTGCAGCCTCCTGGTCCCTAATCTAGTATTTGTTCTGGAGCCCTGTTTGTTCTGGATGGGGCTGGACACACCTGGTAGGAAGACTTTCAAATTCCAGTCTTCTTGGTCCCCTGCCACACCGACAGGGAACAGGCCTTGTGAACGACAGTGGAAAAAGGAACCCCAGAGCTGAGCTTGCTGGGTCTGGCCAGGGCTGCTCTGGCATGGACGGTGCCTCCAAGTGCACCCTACCAGGGAGTGCCGCCATACACCCGAGGGAGGAGGCCCTGGCGGACCAGGCACTTTCCCTTTCTGGCCTGGGCTGGCTGTGGAGCGAGGACCGGGAAGGCAGAGAGCACCCAGGGAAGAACCCTGGCTTTGGAGTCCTGGGACCCCAATTTGAATCCTGACTGGGCTGCATCCTCCTACTCAGGGTCTCAGTTTCCTCAAATTTAAAATGAGGGGACAGGACTCCATGACTTCTAAGGTTCCTTCCAGCTCTAGACAGCTCTGTCACCCCTGTGGCTCACAATCACTCCAGCACTGGAGTGTTCCCAGGGACACTGGAAAGCATCTTTATTATTTTTTTCATAGAAAATCATAAAGTCATATGAGGTCAGAGCTGGGAGGGTCCTTAGGACACAGGATGTCAGAGCTGGAGGATCCTTAGAACACAGGATGTCAGAGCTGGAGGGCCCTTAGAACATAGGATGTCAGAGCTGGAGGGTCCTTAGAACACAGGATGTCGGAGCTGGAGGGCCCTTAGAACACAGGGTGTCAGAGCTGGAGGGTCCTTAGAACACAGGATGTCAGAGCTGGAGGGCCCTTAGAACATAGGATGTCAGAGCTGGAGGGTCCTTAGAACATAGGATGTCAGAGCTGGGAGGGCCCTTAGAACACAGGATGTCAGAGCTGGGAGGGCCCTTAGAACACAGGAGGTCAGAGCTGGAGGGCCCTTAGAACACAGAATGTCAGCTGGAGGGCCCTTAGAACACAGAATGTCAGAGCTGGTGGGTCCTTAGAACCCAGAATGTCAGAGCTAGAGGGCTCTTAGAACACAGGATGTCAGAGCTGGGAATGCCATTGGAACAGGGAATATCAGGGCTGGGAGGGACCTCTGAGCATGAAATTTCAGTATTTTAGGGGACCCTAGAAAGAATCTTGCCCAACCACTTCATTACAGATAGGAAAAGACTTTTCCTAGGTCACAGCCAGGATTCTAAGGTGAACAGGAAAGGCAAAAATTCTTCCTTAAAATAATAACAATGATGATGATGCATTTTGTCCTTTTTAGTCTTGTCTGACGCCTCATGACTCCTCATACTGGAGTGGTTTGCCAATTCCTTCTCCAGCTCATTAGACAGATGAAGAAACCGAGGCAAACAGGGTGAAGTGACTTGCCCAGGGTCACACAGCCAATAAGTGTTTGAGGCCACATTTGAACTCAGGAAGATGAGTCTTCCTGACTCCAGGCCTAGTGCTCTATCCAGTGTAGCACATAGCTGCCCGAATAATATAAATATAATTATTTATATAGTCATACGTATATTGCATATCACACATGATTATAGAAACATTTGTTTATATTCACGTTACTATGTTTTGTATTTGTGGTATTGCATGTGAGAATATAGAATATTATGTAATGTATATATAACATAAATGCATAATAATAATTTATCTAGCACTTTAAAGTTTGAAAAGCACATTCTGAGTATTTCATTTGATCCTCACAACAGCCCTGAAAGGCAGGTGCTGTTATCTCCATTTTACAGATGAGGAAACTCAGGCAGTCTGAGGTTCAGTGACATGCCCAGGGTCACCCAGCTAGCAAAAGTCTGAGGCTGGATTGGAGCTCAGGCCTTCTGATGCCAGGCCCAGTGCTTTGCCCACTGAGCCATAGCCCTTCAGAAAGCTAAACATCCCAGACTCTTTTATCTAATTTCACCTTAGTATGATGAGTGATTCTTGACTTGGCCACTATCCTCCGGGGTTTCCAGCTTATCAGCTGACAAGCATTTTTTCAGCACTGGGCTGCCAGTCCATTTGACTGGATCCCTGTGCCTCTAAGAGGCATCTAGGTGACTCAGATCACTGGGCCTAGACCCGGGAAGACCTGAGTGCAAATCCAGCCTCAGAAACTTACTAGCTATGTGGCTCTGGGCAAGTCACTTCACCCTGTTTGCCTTAGTTTCCCCATCTGTAAAGTGGCAGTCATAATAGCACCTTCTCCACAGGGCCATTGTGAGGATCTGTACCTGTAAAGTACTCACTCAGCACAGGCTTGAAGACAGCTGCCTGAGTCTTGTCTTCTCCAGTTAAACACCCCTCACTCCTTCAGCTGATCCTCAACCACCCCTCTGTGGCCTCTCTTGTCCCCTAGGTTTTTTGAAGACCTGGAAAAGAGACACAAAGAGCACGTCTGCGTCCCTGACATTAGTGATATCCTAGAAGAACACGCCCTAAAGCACTTCCATCCCTACGTGGTGTACTGCTCCAATGAGGTCTACCAGCAGAGGACCCTGCAGAAGCTGATGTGAGTGTGCAGCAGGGGGGCCCCTGCTCAGCTTGCCCTCCAGCCCCCCGCCCCTCCCCACGTCTGAGCTGAAGCAAGCACTTAGACTCCCCTTATCCAGAATGCTTGTGCTGGGGGACACACTGGTAAACTGAGGCAGAGGGGGCCACCAGACAGGGCCCCTGAGCTGGGAGTGAAGATTCCTGGCCATGCGACCCAGGTAGGTAGGCCCCCTCCCCTCTCTGACATGGCTGAACCAGGTGGATGTCCAAGGGTGACTCCTCACGTTAGCATCTTTGGGATTGGCTACCTTTTGGGTTAATTGAACATTACTTCATAAACGTTGTTATATGCTGAATATTATAAATGATCAATTCTTAACCTGGGGCCTGGACCTTGGGTTTTCATTGTAGTTCAATCTCAGTGGTTTCCTTTGCAAACCTGTGGATTTTATTCTGTGCATTTAAAACTGTGATTCTGAGGAGGGGCCTTTAGTCTTTCATTAGACTGACCACCCAAGGGGCACAGGATGCACATGTGTTCATGCATGTGCACACAAACATGCTAGTGAAGATCCCAGGGGCTCATGGACACGTGGGTGTGTATAAGGATTGGTGTGTATATGATGTAACTCCATATAAGGATTATACACACATGTACATATGTATTTCATTGTACGTGTATGAGTATGTATTCTTAGATTTAATTCATTTCTGTTTGATTAGCTTGGATACATTTAGGGCCAGACAGTTTTCTGGTTTAACCCGCTTATTTTGCAGACGAGGAATTGAGGCCCAGAGAGTTTTCAGTGACTTTCCCAAGGTCACACAGGTAGTCAGTGGCCAGCCTGGGATTCAAACCCTTGGGCTCCAAATCCATCACACTTCCCAATGCACCATTGTGTATGTGTGTGTCTAAGTTTGTGTATTTGTGTCTACTTGGTTATTTCAAGGATCCGTGTTTTTGTCTGTGTGGGCACTTTTTTGACCAGTGCCTGTCCTGACCCCTTTACAGATCAGTAGATGACCTTTGAGCCACTGTGGCTGGAAATTGTATGGTCCTTGAGCCAACCTGGGGATGGGTCTCTAGGGACTCAGCCAGGCGGGCCATTGACTGACCAGCTGACAGTCCGGGGATGGCTTGGGGTAGAGTCTGAGCCAGACCCTGCACTGTCCTGGCATGGGAGAGCCCAGGCCCAACTCCATGCCACGATGAGGCAGCAGAGCACAGCTTCAGCCAGAGACCTGGGTTCAAATCCTGCCTCTTTGCCCAGGTGTCAGTCAGCCTCTCTTGGCTGCAAACAGCTCTCTTTATAGATGAATGACAGGAAATACTTCTGTCCTTTGTCTCATCCAGCTTATGGAGAAACTCGGCCCTGCTTCTGCTGCCTTATTTTTAATGGTATCTTCAGTTGTTTGCTCTTTGCTTTAAATTAAAGGAAGAGGAAGATCAACAACAGGAACCAGAATTCTAGCTGGATTACGATCTGAGTTGGTGGAGGGAGTTCCCACACGGAGGAAATCCCAGGTCCTTGACTTAATAACATGGAGAGATACCCACACTCCTGATGTGCACTTTCTTTTTGGCGTGGCAATCTATAAAGGAAGAATGGGGGGAAATCCAGTGATGAGAAATGTCTGGCTGTTTGGACGCTTGCATGGGCGTACGCTTAATGATCTATATGGGTCTCAGATTGCACTGATTTAGGGTGTTCCCAGGTCTCGGGAAACTTCATCTTCCAGTTCGGGTTGGCACCTTCTTGACAATAT
Organism: Pseudochirops cupreus; assembly: GCA_028627135.1. Classification (NCBI taxonomy): domain Eukaryota; kingdom Metazoa; phylum Chordata; class Mammalia; order Diprotodontia; family Pseudocheiridae; genus Pseudochirops; species Pseudochirops cupreus. Next base: position 86,264,666 of record CM053582.1, read on the forward strand.
ACAGTCTGGAGAGAGCTGAGAAGTTAGTGGAATGGCTTTCTCAGGGTGGACCTGGTCTCCCTGGCCACTATGCTATGCTCCCTTAATGAGTTCCAAAGCTGCTGCCCACCAGCAGTCACTGTGGCTGGCTTGGAGTGTGAGTTTCTCCTGTAGTCTCTCCTTTCTCTCTACCTCTCTGATTTCAGTGGGTGGAGAAAAACCCAAAAGCCCCTGTAAGAAGACCTGCTTGCTGGGAAATAATGAGATTTTCTCACCAGGGTTTGGGTCTAGTGAGAAGACTCCAGTTCCTCAGGGCTTCCTTTTCCTTCAAAGCTAAAAAATGTAAAAAAAAAAAATACCCATTCATGAAAAGCTCCAAGCCTACAGGTAATCTCTTGACTGTTAAGCAGAGAGGACGAATTTAATTCTGTAATCCATGGATTTCCCTTCCTGCTCTCACACTTCTTTCCCCCAAATATAATTATTTTTAAAATGTTCTTTTTTTAAAATTTTGAGTTCCAAATTCTCTCTCACTTATTATAGCAAAATTACAAACTTGGGATGTAGTTTTAAAATTATATTTTTCTAGCAAATACCATGGTTAAAAATGTAAATTGCCGGTACGCACAACTTTTTAGTAGCAAAGAAGCCTTTTGTGACAAACCTTACATATGACAGTAAAAACAAAAGGGAGAAAGAGAATGGAGGAGATTCACTCTTGTTCCACTAGTTTCTCCAAGAAATCAGAATTCAGCCACCCTCTGTCGGATTCTCTTAAATGAACCAAACTATGAGCCAGGGAAGGGAAAAGATTCCAGCATCTACAAGGCTTAGACTAGAGTCAGTTTCTTCCCAAGTCCCCTCCGCAAGTCTGTGGCTACTGTTGCTGTTTCTGTTTCTGTTGCTACCTTCCATCTGCCCTTCAGTCCTGACCTTGTGATAAGAGTTCTCTGTTCTGGAAGAAATATTATAAGGACCAGGGTCCTTAGTGACTTAAGCCTGGCACAAGGCAGCCAGTTCAAGTCTTAAACTGCATATTTTTAGTTGTTATCATATTTTCCTGCCAAAGCCTGATGCCTTTTCTTCTGTTAAGTGATGTAGTTATTCCAAGTGCTATGGGCCCAGCTAAGGTCTGTAGCACCACAAATGACTGTGTCCTCAAGGAGGGTTTTTATCTCTTCATTTTCAGGAACTCCAACTCGGCTTTCCGAGATGTCCTGAAGGAGATTGAAAAGAGACCAGCCTGCGGGGGCCTGCCCATGATCTCCTTCCTCATCCTCCCCATGCAGAGAGTCACCCGGCTCCCTCTTCTGATGGATGTGAGTGAGAGACCAACAAGAACAGTAATGAGACACATGGGTAATCATTGTTTTCTCAAGAGTTGGAAGAAGGACAAGAGGGAGGGAGAAAATTTGGAACTCAATTTTTTTTAAAACAAATGTTAAATTTTTTTTAATGTAATTGGGAAATATTTAATGAAATAATTTTTTTTTAAAAGTTAAAAGAAGAGTAATGATAGTTAGGATCATGAGTCCAGAGCTGGGAAGGACCTTAACGAGAGAGCATCTAGGTTGAGGAGTCTGAGACCCAGGAACATCAAGTGACTATTCCAGTGTCACACGAGTAATAGACTTGAGAAGTGGGATTCGAACCCAGGTCCTCTGACTCCAGATTCCTGTACTCTGTTCATTCTTCCCCTGGCCTTAGTGTTAGCTTCCTGTTTTAAGCTAACCTAGAGTTGGACTAGATCTAAGAAATCATCAAAGCCAACCCTACCATCTCACGATTGAAGATACTCAGGCTGGCAGCAGTTATACAACTGGATCATACAACAGGTGTGTTTCTGCCTAGGAGGTGAATCCAGATCTTCCTGACTCTCAAGTCCAGGGCCCCATCCACTTAGAGCATGCTGGAAGCCCCTAAAAATCTCGGTGTATACAAGATGAGGTTTTTTTACTAGAGTTTGACTCCTGCCTCAGACGCTCAGCAGCCGTGTGACTGGACAAATCACTTTTTATCACTGTCAGCCTCAGTTTCCTCAGCTGTGAAATGGGGATACTGATAGATCTACCTCCCAGGGTGGTTGTGAGGACCAGTGGAAATGATGATTTGTAAAACTTAAAGCATGATGTAAATGCCAGCTCTTTATCATTTGTTATTTATTCTAGGTCTCTTTCCAGACCTGGGGAAGAGGCCGTCGAGGGCAGGTTGGGGATAGGGTTTGTGAGAAGGATTCAGGGAGCAGGGCCAAGGTTCTCCTGCCCTGGGTCAGCAGGGTCCATGGTGGGGGATGAGGGCTGCAGCTGGCTGTACAGCCAGCCAGTGGGAGATTGTATCTCATTGCCCCTTTGTGGGCACACAAGCACCAATTATTCTCCAAAGCCAGCCAGGCAGGAGAGAAGTGGGTGGGCTGGAGAGCAGCAAGGAATGAACTCTCTCCCCTGCCTGGGCCTCGGTGGCATCTGTCTGCCCACCAAGGAGGGTGCATCCAGGCTGGGAGGGGCCTGAGCAGAGAACTCCCAAGCCTTTACAGGCAGTGTCGAGAGGCAGGCGTGTGTGTCCTCCAGGCAAATGGTCGTGGGGGCCTCTCACAGAAATGGTCATCCCTCCTGAACTGCACCCATGTGAAGAGACCTCTGCACTCACACAGCTTAGGCCTCACCTGGACAGTCATAACAGCTTTGCTTTCAGTGTCTGTCCCTGATCTCTTCTAAGGTCCAGGCTGGACTGTGACACCCCCCCTCCTCAATCTTCAGTGGCTCCCTGTTGCCTTTGAGATAAAATGCAAACTCCTCAGTCTAGAATGTAAATCTCTCCCCACTCTGGCAGATTTCTGCTTTCCCAGACCTGTTTCTTTCTTACTCCACATTGCAACCAAAATGGGATTCTTGCTTTTCTCCGAATTTGACACCGTGCACAGGCTCTAGGCTGCCGTGTCTGGAATACACCCCCACCTCCTCTCCACTCAGCTCCGCTCCCATGGCCTTTGCCTGATACCCCCCAATCATGAGGAAAGTACTTTCCTTTATCTGTCTGTATACCTTCTGCCACTGCCTGTAGAATGGAACCTCCATGAGGGCAGGGACCTTTTCCTTGTTTAGTCTATGTTTCCCCCCTTGGTGACACATACAGCAGGCATTTAATAAATGTTGGTTAAGTGAATGAATGTGGATGAGAATTATATACATTGATATGGAAATGGGAGAAGCAAATTTAAGGGGATTTGATACCAAAATATTCAGGGTACCACCTGTCTGTTAAGTGAGGGAAATGTCTTATGTGTGTCCCTTCTGCAGGGCCATGGAATGACCCACAGGGTGACCAAGCTTATCCTAGTGCTAATGCCTGACATGATGCCTGCACGTGGAGGGAGAAAGAAGGAAGAAGGGAGGGAAAGAAAGAAGGAAGGTGGGAAGGAAGGAAAGAAGGAAGGGAGGAAGGAAGGAAGGAAAGAAGGAAGGGAGGGAGGAAGGGAGGGAGGAAGGGAGGGAGGGAGGAAGGTAGAAAGGTAGAAAGACTGGCTTCATTAAGCACTTCCTGAATGGAGACCCAGCTAGTTAGGTAACTCTACTCCTTCTCTCCCTTCCTCTCCCTCTCTCTCTCCATCTCCTCTCCAAAGGAAGGTAAATTTTGATGACCAGAAGCTGCCCACTTAACTTGTGGTTTACTGGCTAGATAGATTTCTTTCTTTCTCTTCCTTTTCTTCCTTCTTTCCTTCCCTCTCTCCTTCCCTCACTTCCTCGCTCCCTCCTTCCTTCAACCCAGCTCTCTGAAGCTCATAGATTTACCACATCCCCTCCCAGCTTGATTTTTTTTCTTTTTCTCTAATGAAAGGGGCCATCCCTTGACTCTTCTTTGTTTTTTTTTTTTTAATTAATTTCTTTGGTTACAAGATTCTGTTCCACAGTCCCTTGAGTTTCAAATTTTCTCCCCCTCTCTCTCCATCCCTCCCTCCATGGCAGCATGCAGTCAAGTATAGGATCTGCAAATACCTTCACATTAAACGTTAGGCTGTAAAGAAGGATTACAACCTATGGAATGAACAGTGGGGAAGAGGAAACAAAACAAAATAAGAAAATGAAAGAGAGCAGGTAGTTTGCTTCAGCCTGTATTCAGACTCTGTAGCTCTTTCTCTGGATGTGGACATCTCTTTCCACCATGAGTCTTTTGGAGTTGTCTCATAGCCTGGCATTGCTGAAAGGAGCCCAGTCTATCAAAGTTGGTCGTCACACATACGTTGTGTCTGTCATTGTGTACAGATTTCTCCTGGTTCTGCTCTTCTTGCTCAGCATCAGTTTATATAAGTCTCTCCAGGTTATTATGAAGTCCGTCTGCTCCTCATTTCTTATAGCACAGTAGTATTCCATTGCATTCATATACCACAACTTGTTCAGCCATTCCCCCTTGACTCACTTCTTAGAGGCCTAGTCACTAAATGGGCATTGTCTCACTCAAAGTGAACGTGTGAAAAGGCCTTAGCCTACAAGGGCCAGGGTCTCCCATTGCATCTTGGGTCATCTCCAGTCATCCTGGGAATATCAGGTCGCTGGACCAAGATGGCTCTAGAGGAGAAAGTGAGGCTGGTGACCTCACACAGCACTCCCAAGCCAACTGCAAGTCATGTCATCACCTCCCTGATGCCATATGGTTCTCTTTGACAACAACCATGTGCCAGGCAGTGGACTAAACCCAAGGGATACAAATGCGAGCAACCCAGACAGTCCCTGCCCTCAGGGCACTTACATTCTAATAGGGAAGACTTTGTATATAGAGGTGCTAAGAATGTCTGGATTAAGAGTGGCTTTTATCTGTGGAGCTACCAGCAGTGGTGTGCTGAGAACCCGCTCAGAGAGCTGCCTGTTAAATTTTCAGGGGGAGAGTTTATACCATGGAAATGAGCAAGTCTATGTATCGGGGCTCGATCTACTGTTCTGTTGATTGTTTAGACTTAAGAAAGAGATGGAGAAAAAGTTCATAACACAAATCAAATTTATAATGTGAGCCCTGTCTTTGGAGAGCTGGTTGTTATACATTTGTCTAAGTCCTGTATCTGGAGAGCCACTTATTAAACATTCACCAGCATACTCTTGTGCCTTTTTCAGGCTTGGTAGTGATGAAGTGCTTGTGAATTGATTGGATGGTGTCAGGTAGCTCAGAGTCTGAATTTCCTGTGGGTGACTGGTTGCATGTGGTTTCAGACCTCAAATTTCCAGAGGAAGAACTTGGCCTAAAGAGTAAAAAGAGTAAGTCCCCTCCCCCGGCTCCTCATTCTTTGCTCTTGTATCTGCTCCAGACTCTCTGCCTGAAGACCCAGGGCCACCCAGACCGATGTAAAGTTGCCAACCGCGCTCTGAAAGCCATCAGCAAGGTGAGGTGTGGTCCCTCCCCATTTTTCCTCCTCCTTGGGATTCTTTCCCTTTGGGTTTTCAGAATTCCATTCTGGAGCATCTCCTATCCCTCCTGGGCTGACTTAGCCTAAAGCAGGTTTTCCTCACTGCTAGCCCAGCAGCCAGTCCTTCCCTGTTAGGGAGAACCAGATCCAGAACAGGATTTCCCTTGCTGGTTCTTCCTCCCTTTGAAAGATGAAATAGATAATCAGAGAGACAAGTCAAGAGGTGATTAGCTGCTCTCAGAGGGAGAGAGGAGAGGAGGGGAGAGAGGGAGTGAGAGAAGAGAGGGGGGTTGGGGTCTCCAGCAGCTATCTGAATAATTGAGTGTCCCATCTGCCACCCCAATCACCGCCATGTTGTGCCTTCTTGAGACATGGGATCTAGGATACTTCCCAAACTCCTTCTCTCTTTCCTCTTTCTGCTCAGGTGGCCTAATGAAAACATTATTTCAGTTTCTGCCTCTTTTGACTTTCAGTCCAATATTTTGCTCCATTCTTCGTCCCTCTGGTTTCTGTATTTTTTTTTCATATATACACATTCTTCATATCCAATGCCAACCCCTTTCCTTTTGATGAGGTATCTGTCCAGAACCATGACCCAGTCTTGGGTTTCATCCCACCTAGGTTTCATTGGGTTGAGGGGCTTCTGGGTAGTGTTGGGCCTATGTGGTCATTAGCCTGGCCTTGACCTGCCTCCTGTGCCCATGTTTTATTGACAGCTGGTGAAGCAGTGTAACGAAGGGGCTCACAAGATGGAGAGGACAGAACAGATGTACAACCTACAAACCCAACTGGACTTTAGCAAAATCAAGGTAAAGGCCTCTGATGGGCTGGCTTGGGCTGGGGTGTGCCAGGCAGGGCCACGCTGGGCTGGGCTTGGGTACTGTATACTGGGTTTCACTGGGCTGCTCCAACCTAATTTTTTAATGGCCTACATTTAGTAAACATCAGGGAAAGAAATGTTTAAGTAAACAAATAAAAATCTTAAACCATGGTACCCTAAACTGCGAACTCCAAATCATTTAGAGTTTATTTAAAAAGCACATATTAACGTAAGCTAATGAAGACAACGTTGTCTTTACCTTTCCATGACATTGGGTGCCAACATTGATGACCATCTGCCCCCTTCTGGGGGTGCAAATCTTCCTGGGAGCCGGGGTCAGTCCCTGCAGGTCACTGCCTAGGCCTAGGAGTCAGGCCTTTCTTGATTGGGTCAGAACCCCACCTTGCACATTGCTTAATTGTGTGATTGTGGCCAAGTCACTTCTCTATGAATGTCAATTTCCTCTTCTATAAAATTGGGATACTAATACCTTTAGCAGCTATCTCATTGGGGCAGCTATATGGTACAGTGGTTAGAACAGTGTACCTGGAGTCAGGAAGACTTGAGTTCAAATCCAGCCTCAGATACTTACTAGCTATGTGGCCTTGGGCAAGTCACTTCACCCCAATTGTGTAAAAAAAAGAAAGAAAGAAAACTTGGGTTCAAATCTTCCCTCTGTCTTCCTCAGTTTCCTCATTTTAAAAATAGAGATGATAGTAATAGCACTTACCTTGCAGGGTTATTGTGAGGCTTAAATGAGATAATATTAATAAGGTGCTTTGCAAACCTTAAAATGATGTATAAATTCTAGCCATGTGACCTTGGGCAAGTCACTTAACCCCAGTTGCCCAGCCTTCCCCCCTCCAAAAACACACACAAAAAAGATATATAAATACTAGGTATTATTTGTCAACTTTTAAAGCGTTATTTGGAAATCCTCTTTTTGTTATCATTGCTGTCATCCTTGGAAAATGAAAGAAATGGTGTGTATAATTGCTGAGCAATTTAAATTTTACTTTTCAATCTGTAAGCATTAATGTCTTTCCCTCCTACCCTAGTCTCATTAAATAAGAACTCTAGAGTCTTTGCCAGAAGACCTATAAATAAATACATGTGAAATAAAGGGCTTTCTTTTCCTTAAATAAAAAGGGAAAGAAAGCCCTCATAACCAAGAGGCCTAGCTAGCACAGTCAAGCAGAGCCCATTCCCACACTGGCCGTGCCCCAGAATGGGGGCGTGTCTCCTTCTGTACCCCATCCCCTGTGCATCCGTCAGGAGGTGAGGAGCGTTCTTCATCGTCAGTCCCCTGGAGTCACGATCGTACACAGGAATGATCACATCTTGAATGTTTCAGAGTCATTTGGACTTGACAGTGTAGTTATTGTTAATTTTTATAAGTTGTATAAATTGTTCTCCTAATTCTGCTTACTTCATCCCATCCACAATCCTTGGAAGATCCCGGACAAGGTATGGCAGGCGTCAGAGGGGCGTATGAGCAGACCGTGGGCCCAATGACCGTGACTTCCATCCCTGACAAAACTTGAGAACTCATCGTTAAAGGGGTGGTCAGTGAACATTGGAAAAGGAAGCAGTGACCCCAGGGCTTCAGCAGGAGCGGACCAAGCCAGACTAAATTTATTTCCTTTTTTGACAGGGTTACTAACTGGGTAGTCAGGCAGTGTTAGAGATAGAGTTTACCAAGATTTTAGCAAATTACTCAATCAAGTGTCTCCTATGATTCTTGTAGGAATGATGGAGAGACATAGTTCAGTTCTGTGGATCCAGGACTGGTTGAATAATGGGACTCAGGGAATTAATGACTGACAAATTCCTGATCCTATCAATCTGAGTAGCTTATTTCCCATGTGTTCTCTCTATGGCCCAGTGTATGGCTCTTTGTACCTTTTCTCTCCCATTAGATTGTGGGCTCTTTGAGCACAGGGACCTTTTGCTTGTTTTTTGTCTTTTACCCAGCCTGGTACCTTGTAGGTGTTTAATAAATGCTCGTTGACTTGACAGTTCAGCTGGGAAGGAGGTTTCTGGTGCAGTGCTGCATGGTTCTATGCTCAACTCCGTGTCATTTAACATTTTTCTCTGTGATGATGTGGGTGAAGGCACAGATGGTCTGCTCATGGCATTTGCATGGAGAGATAGCTCATGTTTCAGATAACAGGACTCCCGCCCCTGCTCCCTCCAAGAAAGAATCTGCACAGGCTAGGATATGGGGGTAGTGTCTAATAGAGATAAATAGAAAGTCTGTCACTTGGGGTGACTTGGCTTCCTTAGCAGTGCATATGAAAATGATCTGGGGGTTTAAATGGACTACAAGTGTACTGTGAGTCAGCAGTGTGTTATGGCAACCAAGAAGGGTAAGATGGAGGGTGGCTAGGTGGTGCAGTGAATAGAGCACGGGCCCTGGAGTCAGGAGGACCTGAGCTCAAATCTGAACTCAGACACTTAACACTTACTAGCCGTGTGACCTTGGGCAAGTCACTTAACCCCAATTGCCCTGCCTTGCCTGCTCCAAAAAGCAAAAAAAGGAAGGAAGGAAGGAAGAAAGAGAAAGAAAGGTAAGATGGCCGTGTGTTTCAGGATGGCCCGTAGTTAGGAAATGGGGGCCCTACTACCCTCTGCCCTGCTCGCATCACATCTGGAGGATGGCATCCAGTTCTGAGCTTCACATTTTAGGAGCGGCATTGATTTATAAAGTAGAGAGCAACCAGGATGGGGGAGGGTCTCCCCATCACACCATGTGAAGAACAGTTAAAGGAAGTGAGATGGGAGATTGGAAGCTGTGGGAGGTGAGCGGGGGGCTCTGGAGAGTGCTCTTCAAATATGCAAACAGGCAGGTATGTGGTAGAAGGACTTAGCTTCCTTCTGCTTGGCCCTAGAGGGCAGAACCCGAAGCAGTGGGCGGAAGGTACAGGGAAATCCATTGAGGTGTGATGTAAGAAAGAACATCTAACAGGGAGAGCTGAACCTAAGAGGAGGGGGCTGCCTTGGAGGTGGTGGGTGGGGTCTGCCCATCTTAGAGGTTGTGGGGAATTTGGGGGGAGGAACAGAGAGAGAGGGAGGAGAGAAGGGAGGAGTGTGAAGAGAGTAGGGAGAGAAGAGGAGAAGGAGGGGAGAGAGAGAAAGAGGAGGAGAGAAGAGAGAGAGAGAGAGAGAAGAGGAAGAGAGGGGTAGGGGAGGTGGGAGCACAGTGTAGTGGGCAGATCCCTGGACCCCAGAGTGTGGATGCCCTGCGTTCATTCCCCCCTTCCCCTGTGACTTTAGACAAGCCACTCCCCTTCTATGGGACTCATTTTCTTCCTCTGTGCATGGAGTATAATTACAGAATTTCAGAGTTAGAACAGACCCCAGGGAACATACAGGAGTCCAATGGTAGAAAATGGCCCACCAGCCTTAACAATGGTGGTCCAGCTTTGGCCCCAAGAATCCCAGGGAAGGCAGATTCATTGTTCTGGAAACCAGTCAGCGATCTCAGTGCTCAGAAGCTTTCCCAGACCGCAGGCCCCTTTATAACCTTCTCTTCTGGGGCCGAGCACATCTGGTGTCCTCCTATAGGATGCAGTCAGCTCAGGTCAGCCAGCATTTATTAAGTGCCCGCTATGGGTAGAAGTTACAAGGACACAAACTGAGGCTTGACATGAACTATATCTTCCTAATTCTGCTCCCCCAAAGTGCTCAGAATATAGTCCTCCCTTGCTGGAATCTTCTAGCAATCAGTTAAGAAAGATGTATTAATCACCTGCTCTTTGCTAAATTCTAGGAATACAAAAACCAAAATTCATCTGTCCCTGACCTCCGGGAGCTTGCACTCTATTTGGGGCAGAGGGGCCGAGGTGGATGTCTATAAACATATAAGATCTAAACAGAATCAGTTCTGGGGTGGGGACGGTGTCCAGAGAGTCTGTTTTTAGGTGTGGATTGGATTAGATGAGCCCTTTGGACCCAGCCCTCTGGACACTCTGTGATTCACTGATCCCTAAAGTTCCCTCCAGCCTAGGCTCTTTGTTTCTGGGTAGAGTCCTCAGGTCGCCTGGTGTCTTGGGGCTTAGCCCTTGGCAGACCAGGCAGGCCCCGCTGCTCCCCTGATTAGGTCTGGGCTGACCTGCCAGCATCTTGATCTCCATGGCAAAGGTATCCATGGAGAAGAGGAGGGGCAGGTGGGGTGGGGGCGGAGCTGCAGAGGTCAGAGGGCCTAGGTCAGGGTCCTCAATTCAGAATCAGGGTTTACAGTATCAAGTAGTTAGAAAACACTACATTTTGGGGGTTTTCCCCCACTAAAAACAGTATACAACATTTGCACTATGTTAATTTAAGCAAATTATTTCAATTTGGATGGATTTGGATCTTGGTTTTGGTTATTCCTGGCTATTTACACTCCCAAGGAGCCTGGCATTGGCATTGTGCCCAGAACACCAGCTCATTCTGCTCCTTATTACCCGGGTGCCTTTGGGGGTGGGGTGGCTTAAGGAGGCTCTGAGCTATTCTTCAGCCCTAAGTCCTGTTGCCCTTGTGACCTCTCGAGCTTGGGAATGTCTCCTTTCTAATTTTGAAATCAGATTCCCAAATCTGATTTTCTTCACCTTTAAAAGGTGGGTTCAGGGGTCTGACCTTTTTTGTGTCATGGACCCCTGTGGCAGTCTGGTAAGCCAGAGACACCTCACCTACCCTAAACCTGCCAACCTTCCGGGGCCACCTTCAGGTCCATCCCTTCCATGAAGCCCCCTGCCTGGGGTGGGGTCCGAGGCTGGAATCCTTCCACATGGCTCTGTCTCCTTTCCCTGAACTCATTCCAAAGAGTGCCTGATGATGTTTCTTTAACAAATATTTATTGGGCATCGCAATATTTAGTGGACCTAGCACTGAGCTTTTTAAATGCATAAATACAAAAGGAAACCAATTATATTAAGATGCAGTTGTTAAGAGAGTAAAATTGAAGGGGGAAGGGGACCAATCCTGACTGTGACCCTTATTCCCTGTGTCACCTGAGGCAAGGCCCTTCTGGACCTGAACCTCCTCTGAGAGATGAATGAATGAGTGTTTGCCCTGCATCCTTTCGCACACCCACCCAGGCTGATGTAAGACCACACCTTGCCCCTCTGGCCCAGACCCTCACTCACTAAGCCAGGAGGCCTGTCCTGGTCCCTCCCCCCCCACCCCGCACCCCATTACTTTCTGTTTAAACTGTCAGTTTTTCATGTGTGGAGTTGCTTGCCTGTGGTCTCCCCACTAGAATGTGAGTTGGGGTGGGGATGGGGAGGGGCAATGAACAGGGTGGGATTTTTTTTTGTATTTTTTTCCTGTCTTTGTTTCCCCAGCTCCCAGCACACAGTAAATCCTTGTTGACACCTGTCGGCCTGAATCACTCACTCCCCCCACCCCACCAGATTTAGCCACCCCCTGCACTCACCCCTCTTGTGTATGGCACCACTTTCATCTTGTGACTTCCCCTGCTCACAAGTCCTCAGTGGTTCCCTTTGGCCTCCTCAAGAATCAAATTCACATTCCTCTGCGTGGTTCCCAAGGCCTGGCCTCCACCATGTTTCCTGCTTCTCCCCACAGTACCCTTTAGCCAGCGAGTATCCTCACTGTCCCCTGAAACCAGCAGCTTCCCTCCCTCTGCTGTGTCTGCCGATGCTGTTTTCTTTACCAGGAATGTTCTCCTCATCCCTCCTCACCTGCTCCAGTCCTGCCAGCCTTCAGGGGACCCCTTTAGGCCTATCTCCTCCATGAAGCCCCCCAGGGGACCATACCTTCCACATGGCTCTATCACCTTTCCCCAAACTCATTCCAAAGAGAGCTGGATCACGTTTGTTTGTTTAATTGATATTTACTGGATGCTTGTTAGGTTAGTGGACCAAGCCCTGGGCTTAAAATATAAAGAACCCCTGGTTCAAATCACGTCTCTGCCACTTACTAATTGTGTGACCTTGGGTCAGTCCCTCAGCTTGGTGCTTCATTTCCCTTATCTGTTAATAAGGCTTAGATTCCTGAGGGCTCTTGAAGCTCTGACACTCTGTGATTTTATGTATAAGATACTGGGAGGAGACAAGGAGGACTAGGATAGAACCCCTGCCCTCAGGGAGCTCCCACACTCTAGTAGGAGGGAAGGGTCCTGGATATCTGTAGTTGGAGCTGAAGGTGAAAGTGTAATCTGGCAGTTTGTACACAGGGCAGGAAGAGGCATTACCCCTGGCTCAGGGGGTAGGATTATCAGTTTGGGAATCTTGGGCATCCTCTGGTCCACATTCCCCATTTTATAGATGAGGAAACTGAGGGCTGGAAACAGTCATTGACTTACTCAAGGTACAGGAGATCTGGGATTTGAACCCAGATCCTTTCTGTCTCCAAATCCATCCGTCTTCCTGCTATTAATAGTTCCCTTTCTGTTTGGAGTTTGAGTGACTGATTTTTCCTCCATCCAAGATGAAAAGGCCCCTTGACTCATAGTTAGCCCTAGGTGGGATCTCCTGGGCCAGCCCCCTCATTTCAGAGAAAAGAAAATGGCGGCCCATGTCAAGAATCTTAGCGGGGAGGCAGTGGACTACAGGTGCAGAATGGGGCATACGTTTTCTGATGTGACCACTATGTTGATTTGTTTTGTTCATCCGTGCTTGTTTGTCACATGGGAGAGTTGCATTGAGGTGCAGGAATGAGTCATTGGGATATGACTGGTGTTAAAAAAGTGAATGAGAGAAGAAAGAAAAGGGGGAGGGAAGGGAGAGAGAATTTGAAAAGGGAAAAAATCCAGGCTCTTGAGTTTCATTGACCTGCCCAAGGTCCCCCGAGCCAGTAAGTGTAAGACCAGGACTGGTTCTCAGTTCCTTGCTTTTCCGCCAGCCCCTCACTCATTGAAACAGCCTGCAGAGCAGGCATCATTATCTCTACTTTGCAGGTGAAGTTGAGTCCCTTGCCCAGGTCTCTTGGGTGGTAACATCTGGCTCTGCTTCCCCCTAGGCCTTTCCTCTGATCTCAGCCTCCAGGTGGCTGCTGAAGAGAGGGGAGCTCTCCTTGGTGGAAGAGCCCAGCCTCTTCCGGAAAATCTCCAGCCGGCCAACTTGCTACCTCTTCCTGTTTAATGACGCCCTGATGGTCACCAAGAAGAAGAGGTGCCCCTCTACCCCCTTCCCCTGCCTGGTGACCTCTGGGGGCTGCCAGAGGGCCAGTGTGGGGATGGAAGGCCGAGGGACAGCTTGGGAGGGAGGTCCTGGCAGACCCAGGCTCAGAGCCTGATTGACTCAGTTCCAGTTAATGACAAACCAAGTCCTCTGGCTGCAGGATGCATCCCAGTCTGGATCATAAGGCTCATCTGCGAATCTGTCCCTTTGGTCTGGCTTCCCAGCCATGATGTCCGTACAGGGCTTATGGGGCTCACGCTCCAGGGCCCATCTCCTGGGAGCCTGCCCCAGGGAGGCAGGAGCAGGCCAAAGGGGGAGGCTCTCAGGGGTCCCACCCAGCTGGCTTTAGCTAACCGTAGCTCAGAACTCCCAGACTCAGGAATTCCACTGGCCTCTGGCCCCCCATGACAGTAATGAAAGTAATGGCAGCTAGCATTTATGTGGTGCCTACTGCGTGCAGGCACCACACTGAGCACTTTACAAGTACCTCACAACAGCCCTGAGAGGTAGGTGCCATAATTATTCCCATTTTACAGATAAGTAAATCGAGGCAAACAGCAATCAGGGTCACACAGCTAGTCAGTTCTTCTGCCTCTGAGTCCAACATGTTTGCCCCTGCACCAAGAAGAGCAGGAGGAAAGGAAGGAAACAAGGATTTATTAAGCACTTACTGTATGCCAGGCTCTGCACCAAGCCTGGGGGCACAACTAGAAGCAAGAGAAAGACAGGCCCTGCCCTCAAGGAGCTTACATTCTAGCAGAAGACAACACACAAGGGGGCTGAAAAGCAGGTCAAGGGAAAGTGCTTGACACACAGCATGTTTGAGGACTGGGAGGAGAATGAAGGGAGCCCAGCTAGCAGACCACATGCAGGCTCTAGGAGGAACTCTCTCCCTCCCTCCCTTCCTCTCTTCTTCCCTTTCCTTCCTTCCTTCCTTCCTTTCTCCCTCCCTCCCTTCCTTCCTTCCTCTCTCCCTCCCTTCTCTCCCTCCCTCCCTCTCCTTCCTTCCTTCTTCCCTTCTGTCCTTCCCTCCCGGCAGAGTGCTAGATGTGGGGTCTGTAGGTAAGCGACCCCGGCCACTTGAGCACACTTCATTTAGGGATAAGACTCTTGTTGGGAGCTACCATGGAGCATGAGATGCTAGTCTCATCAGATCTCTTTGCCTTTTGGCAGCGAGGAGCACTACGTGGTGATGGATTACGCCAAGATGGACCACATTCAAGTCAAGAAGGTTGAGCCTGATGAAATCTTGCTGCCAGGAGGGAGCAACCGCAGCTCGTCCATCCCTTACCCCTTCCAGGTGACCATGCTGAAGAATAGCGAAGGGAAGCAGGAGCAGATCCTGTTGTCGTCAGATTCTTTGTAAGTAGACAGCAGTCACAAGCCTAGGCCCCTGGGGTCTGGGAGTACTTGAGGGTGGGGACAGGAGAGGGCAGGTACAGCCTTGGGGCTGGAGAGGTGTAGCCACTGACCCTTTGGGCTGCTCTGATGGATGTCATAGGTCGCTTATATACTGTGACCTTTAGATCATTGATAGGGTCATGGATTTAGAACTAGAAGGGTCATTCAGCTCAGCCTTATTTTATAGACAAAGGAACTGAGATCCAAAGCAGTGTTTTACCCAGGACAGGACAGTCTGTTTTCTGACTCCAAAGCCAGGGCTCCTGCATAATGCAGGACTATGCATAAACGGCTTTCCTCTTCTGTAAGAGATTAGAATTGTCACACACACACACACACACACACACACACACACACACACACACACACACACACACACTCACACACCTGCCCAAGAATGGGGAGGGGACTAATGTTTGACAGCAATAGAGAAATGCCCCCCATTTGGGGGAAAGATTTTATGAGTCAGATTTTGGACCTGTTAGGTTCGTGGTGATGCCCTTTCATGGTTTAATGAGCCTCGTTATCACCTAGAGATGTGTTATATTAGATGTCATTTTGAGTGGACCTGTGATACCTCTATACTATACTAGTATAGAGAACTTCAATGAAGATACCCCCTCTACCAGGACACCTGGGTGTGTTTAAAAGGCAGTGGCTTACAGCCTGTGCCCATAGGCACCAGCTTGGACAAGCATCTGGGATAGCAAAGAGTGCCGTTAATGAAGAAAAATATCTGACTGTATTTGTCTTTGGTCGTCAAGGGAAGTGAGGAGGGGGATCATTATGTCTTTCTTTACAAAACTCTCATTCGGGTCTTTGGATTATGTGGCTGAGTTGTTGTATTTGGCAGAAAGGTCTCCAGGATGCATTTTTCACTGAAAATTCTAAGCATCACAGGTGCAGGACTCTTCCAGCCTAGCGTCACCATCTCAGATTCCTGCTAGAACATAGTCTATTTTGCTCTCGTTCTCAAATTCACAATTATTTTAAGTCTCTGCAGTTCGATTTGTTTTCCATTTGTAGGGCCTTTTTCCAGTTTTTTTCAGCACTTTGTAGTTTATATATTTGTAATTTCATAATTTAACATAGCCTTTGTTTCTGCTATCAGAATTCTATGACAATACCATTTCAGAAATGGAACTAAATCTTTGGAGAGACCAAAAAATGAAAATCGAATTGTTGCCCTCAGAATTTCAGATCAGAAGGCTAAGGCAGAGACATGTTGTGACTCTGTTGAGATCCTGTGGAACAGGGGTATCACATCCAAATAGAAAGGGGGGACACTACACGGTCCATAAGGATGCCCGTGGGCTGCATATTGACTTTGAAAACCACAAATTCACATTATTTGTGTTCTGTTTATTTTTCAGTATTTCCCAATTACATTGTAATGTAGTTTGGGCCACACTAGGATTGCCTCAGAGGCCACTCCCTCAATGCCTTGCTCAGATTCAGAGGTTTGAGTCTTCAGAAGAGCAGCTGCTACTTTCAAGGTTTTAGAGGAAACTCTTGAGAGTCTGGGCTTTTCATACTGTAGCTCATGAGCCCCTACCAGTGTACTTCCTATTAGCATTAGTAAGACAGTCTTAATTAGTGTTTAGAAAGGGCATTTACTAAGATGGTAGATTGAATACAGTTGGTACTTTGGGTTGTTACAGTGGTTCTGAGTCACATACTTGGAGAACATGTGTAACCAAAGGGTAAATCCACAATTCTTAGTTGCCAGAAGTCTTTTTATGAGTCCACAGCCAGCCTTCTCCACCATTACAAGGGGTAGCATTCCCTGAAGCTGCTTCCTTCTTTGGGTGATTATCTTTTTTAAATTTCTCTTTATCACATTTGTTTTCAGTGTGTCTTAGATCCCACACGGAACCTCTCTGTTCTGGGGTGACTGTTTGCTATCAGCTTGTTTTTGCTCTCTGCTAGATACCCTATTGCATACAGTCCCTTCTCTTGTGATATGATCAATGGAAATGGGAGGAAAGAGACAGACAGGTATACACGCGCACACACACAAACACACACATTTACACTACTGCCCCCTCTCCCTACCAAGAATGCTTCCTTCTGAGCATGGAATCTTTCACCATTTGGGCTGGCTTAATCCTGAAATTCCTCCATTTGTCTCAAAGCCCCAGAAGGGTCCCAAGCCAATTTGGTCAGGTCCTTACCTATTCCCACCTGACCCCAACCAGAGGGGATAGGAGATGTGGCCACTCATTGGGCATGTTGGAGAGAGGACTCTTGGTTCGGTTTGGGTTGTGCTGAGCAGCCTCTGCGGTCTCTTTCAACTTGGATCCTGAGTAGCTAAAAGTTTGACTATGTTGGACACATAGAAATGCAATGCTGTTGAGGCATGGGATTAGAGCTGGAAGACCCCTTTGAGGCCTACCTACCAGTACAGTCCCCTCATTTTACAGATGAGGAACCTAAGGCCCAGAGACGTGACACAGATAGGTGTCAGAGGCAAGATTTGAACCCAGGCTCTTGGACTCCAGAACTAGCCTTATTTCCTCATTTTCATGATCCTATCGTCAAATGCAGCAGGGCCCAAGTTATTGCCAATAATGAATCCCTTGAAGTGGTCACGTGTATTTGAATTCAGTTATTCCAAGTATTTAATGGTTATAATTAAGTAAAATATAGTCACTAGTTCCTGCCCAGTGGAAATATGCGTGTGTATTGAAGTGACATAACCACCGTGGGGGATTCACTATTGGCACTAATCAGGACCGCACTATAATTCAAGTGATTCCAGGGTCATCACGTACTCCAGGCCCACCTCCAGCCCAGAAGGGCCCCAGATTGGAGCTCAGGTCCTCTGACTCCAAAGCCAGCTCTTCATGTATGGGTTGGGATCCCAGCCGTGTTCTTCATCCTCCGTATGACCCTGGGCAGGTATCTTTCTGTCTCTGTCTATCTCTTTCACACTTTTTCTCCAGTTCTCTCCTATTTCTCTGCTTCACCCTCTGTAAGATGGAAAGGTTGGACCTGATGCCCTGAGTTCCCTTCCCTGAGTTCTAAACGTTTGCCCCAGGAGCGCCAGACTCTCAGCCTCTTTTCTCTCGTGTCCACAGGAGTGACCGGGCCCGGTGGATCACTGCCCTGGAGTATAAGGAGAACCAGGAGCAGGGCCTAGCCAGTAAAGGAGGTAAGACTCCGGCTCAGGAGGGAGGATGAAGCCAGGAGGGGGCAGGCAGCTTGGCCTCCTCCGTGCAGCTGGAGTGCATAACTGGCTCTTGCTGACAGGAGCTTTCAGCAGATGGGAGTTAGGGAGTGAAGGAGCCCAGATTCTTCAGAGATGAAGCAGAGAGCTGGATGCTTTTGTTGGAGCAGGAGTCTGGAGGGCTGACTGCCCTGGGGGGAGTGGGGGGAGGGGGGGTCAGGGTCTTGGGCCTGGGTCTGGTTCTGCCTTCAGCTGTAAGGGAGACAGAGAGTCCCTATCCCCCTTGCTACACTTCAGTTGGATCTAAGAACATCAGCCACTGCTCCTTGCCCCAAGTTACGCCTCCCAGAGAGAGCCCTAGTTGAACTCTGCTCAGATCTTGGGGGGTCTGCGTGTCTGTAAACACACCTCATTGTCTGTGAATGGGGGGAGGGCTCAGTGCAGGTCTGTGAGAGGGCATTTAACCACCTTCTCCCCCGGGATACTGTCTGTTCTCTGCATTGGTGTGACTGCTGGTTCTCACCCAAGCTGTCTGACCTCTCGCCCCCTTCTCAATCTCTGTTCCTGAATCTTCATATCACTCCCATAACTGTGGGGTCAGAGATCCTTGGGCCCACTTTGCATTTCTGTCTATACTGTCTCGCCGGTGATCCCACCAACTCCCATAGTACCTAGAGGACTCCCCAGGCCGGCCAGTATTAGTCTCTAGGGCCCGAATTCCAGTCCATCACCAACTGCCCACCAGACATTTCAAATTAGAAGTCCTGGACGTGTCTCGGGCTCCACTTGTCCAGAGCAGGACCCTTCCCCTCCAGACCCCCCTGTCTTTCACACACTCCGGTTTCTGCCAAACCATCCCCCCAGTTACCCACATACACACAACCTCAGGGTCATCCTCAATTTCTCACTCTCCCTCACCCCACATACGACCTCAGTCACCCCATCTCTTGTATGTTTTCCCTTCTATTACTCACAAAGCTAGTCCAGGCTCTGATTTTCCACCTGAACTATCATGTTAATTGGTATCCCTGCCTTCTGACCTCAACCCAGACCTAACACGAAACAGGCCTGACCATTGACCTGACTCAGTAAATTCCAGTGACTCCGATGACCTCTGGGGTCAAATCAAGACTCTCTTGTTTGTCATTTAAAGTTCTGAAAAACCTGAACCCAGCCTAATGACGTCTTCCTCCATGTACACTATGGTCCTGCCAAATTGTTCTTTTTAATGTGGCTCACAGAAAATGGTGTATCTCCCACCTCAGTGCCTTTGCTTGGGCTATACCCTCAGCCCAGCATGCTCTCCCCCTCACCTCCATCTGTCAGACTCCTTAGCTTCCCTGAGGGCTCAGTTCAAACACCACCTTCTCCAGGCAGCCTTGCTAATCCCCCAAGAGAGCCACATCCCCATTTTGGCATATGTTTACCCATGTATATGTTGTCTCCCTCGGTGAGAATGTAACGTGTAGGGTCTGTTTCCTTTGTTTCTGCTACCCACCCAGTACCCAGATAATGCTGGGACAACAGTAGGTGCTTAATAAGTACTTATTAATGCAATAATTGACAGTCATGAGTCTGTGTGCCCGTGTCTCTCTTTTAAATCCGACGTCTTTCTTGACCTCCCCTCTGTGTAGGGTTAGACAGAAGGAGGCTTCCTGAAGTGAGAGACTGGGAACAGAGCAAGGAAGGGAGCTCTAGGCTTGTGAGGCCCATCAGTAAGCCAGGAGATGCTCCCTGGGCGCCCTCTGCCGGCCCTGCAGTGTGGAGCACATCCCAGAACCCAGCCCCGCTCCCTGACCTGAACAGTAAACCTGAAGTGGCCAGAGGGGGCTGGGGCTGCCCACCAGGAGCAGGGCCCAGGGAGAGGAGCAAGACTAGAATCTCCCTTAGCAGCAGGCTTGCTATCTCCTCCGGGTTCCAGGCTTGAGGGCTCTGTCGGCTGGGGCACAGCCCCTAGCTTCCCAACAGGGCCCCTTGGTACCAAAGTCCCCAAGCATTCTTTGCTCCAAGGCAGGAGTGGACCCCCACGTAGACAGGCAGGGGACAGGAAGAAGCATCTGGCTATCCAAAATCCCTTCTTTTTCTTCTGTGATGAAGGGTTTTTCCTTCCCTCCTCTCTCTCCTTCCCTCCCCTCTCTCCTTCCCGCCATTTTTGTCACCTTCGTCTTCTTCTCCCTCTTCCTCTGCCTCCCCATCCAGTTTTCTGGCTCTGGCAGTCAGAGCCCTATAGCAGAGGCTCAGGGAAGCCCCGACCCCCATCTTTTCCCTGTCTACACAACCCAAGTGACCCATCTCCATCCTTGCCCTCAGACCTGCACCAGGTGGAGATCACCAAGGCCTATTTTGCCAAGCAGGCCGATGAGATCACCCTCCAGCAGGCAGATGTGGTCCTGATTCAGCAGCAAGAGGATGGTGAGAGTCTAATGGATGGGCCCTGATGGGCCAGCTTAGAAAAACTTCCCAGAATGTCACGCAGCCAGGCTGAGTGCTTCTCTTTACACAGCAGATGCACTGTGGGGCAAACATTGTGTCATTTGGATCCTGGGAAAGTTATTGATGATTGCCCACACTTCTATAGGGCTTGGGGTTTATAAATTGCTTTTCTTACAGTAAACCTCTGTGATAGTTGGTACAAGTGTTATTTTACCCGTATTTTACAGATGGTGAAACTGAGACTTAGCTGAATTAACTTGCCCGAGGTCACATTTGGGAACTTGAAGTCACACTTAATCATTCTCTAATCCCCTTTCTGAGATGTCTTTAATAGGGAAGATCCATAGATTCCCTGATCCACATGTGGACCCCAAGCATTTTAGGATTGTACCAAAAGTAGATCCACCAAGCCAGTGGCCTCCCTATTACCTGCCCCCACTCTGTCCAAACACTCAGGAATGAGCTCTTTCTACCATTTTCTTCTAAACAGGCTGGTTTTATGGAGAGCGTCTGCGTGATGGGGAGATTGGCTGGTTCCCCGAGGACTATGCCCGAGCCATCACCAGCAGAGTGGCCGTGGAGGGCAATGTGCGCAGGTTGGAAAGACTTAGGGTAGAGACAGATGTGTAGGCAACTTATCAATGCCTTCTCAGGCTTTCCAAGCTTCTTGTCTAGGTGAAACAGACCATGGGATCCCTATCAGAGTTTGCAAATAGTGCCTGTGAGCCTGCAAAGCCTTTTCAGGGTATCTTTGGGGTTCCAGTCAGGCCTCTTTTCAGCAGGAATAGAAAGAAGGGCACCGTTTCCCATTACCCTTTTCTCTGGGCCAGTTTTTGTTCCAATTTCGGGAAGCTTGGGCATGTCTGGTCCTGAATTTGCCCCTGTTTTGTTGATTTTTTTCCCCCTCTCAGAACTCCAGGCTGCCCCAAATTAACTTGAAGAAGTGAGGTCACTTTGGGTGGGCCAAAAGGTGCCCCTGTAGGTACATCCAATAACAATGCCCCTGTCTTCTTGCCCAGTACCACCTGTCACACATTCCAACCATGGCCTTAAAGAGGAAATGCTTAATCCCTTCCAAGGTCTTTGTATTGGAGTAGAAGACAAGCGGGGAGTGGGCCTGCTTAATCCAAAGGACTGGGGATTTTAGGCCGTCCTTGCCCTTACTAGGGCTTCTCAACCCAGCCCTCCCCTGTCACCTGCACTCCCATTTTCATTGGCCCAGCAATGATCTGCCTTTGTTCCTCCTTCCCTTGGCCTCCGGGTCCTACTAGGTGGGTGTGGGGGGCACAGAAGGACTTGAAAGCCTCCAGCGCTGACCCTGAGGGACCAGGGGAGGAGCACTGAACTGTACATTGTTGTATATTGTGTTTTTCTGAGAAATGTATAAGTCATTAAAGTTATTTCATTAAAACCCGCTGTTTCTTTACTGCAGAAAGGGCCCTTGTGTCTTGAGGTCTTATAACCCAGAATCCTAAAGTTCCTGTAAATCTCAATGACTCTCCAAGTGCTTGGATTCTAAGGTTCTCAGCTCTTTCATCTCAGAGCTTGGAACCACTGACCTACATCTCAAAGCTTGGACCTTAGACTTAGAACATCCAGAGTTTTCTGAATCTGGGACTCCTGAGTCTAGAATTCTAGATCCATCTAGCCATCCACCTTTTGATGATACAGAACCCTGCCCAATTTTCCCATGACCTAGAACTGTCCTGTCACCCCAGAGCCTGGCAGTCTAGAACTTTGAGCTACCACCACCTTTCGCTCCTGGCATCTAGAATCTTTGAGAGCCCAATTTGGGCCCAGAGTTATGCTTGGAAGGTTCTGAATTCCCAAAGAGTCCAAGATGCTAGGTATCAGTTTCCTCATCAGTAAAACAAGTGGTTTGGCCTAGATGGCCTCTGGAGACCCTTTTAGCTCTGAATCTATGATTATATGAGCCAAAGAATCTTAGAGATAGAACCTCAGAGGTCACACAACCACCATCACTTTATTGATGAGGAAACTGGATGGGTAAAATGAGTTGCCCGATGTCATATAACATGGTGAAGAGCTGGGATTAGAAGCCAAGCCTACTGCTCCCTCCCCTTAACCTCTAATTTCAAGGTTCTAGGCTCACAAGGATTTAACTTTTCCACCAGCAAAAAGTTCCCTCATAAGAATCACACCAAACAAACCAAAAAGTGCCTTTCCTTTAACTTAGTGAATTTTACACAGTGCTGGGCTCCCTTTGCCATGGAACCCTTACAGTACACATTGGTTGGCTGGTTGATATAAAGGGGGAGGACACGTTGGTTGTGCCCACTCAGCTGAAAACAGAACACTCAGTCCACCCCAGGATGGAGTCGGGGGGGGGGGGGGGGGGGGGGAACTGGGCAACACCTTTAGCACAGAGTAGAAGAAGCAAAGAGGCCACTGTCTGGGGTTCTATATATCCCTTCCAGTGACTCCCAGGAGCACCAGGGCTGCGCCCACCCCCCAGAACCTGACTTTGTACAGCTGCCCCATAAATATCTTTACATAAATACATATTGGACTATATTTCCAGGTAAACAAGGAGCTGCCCCCAGAACAGGACAGGGTGGGGCTGGAGCTGTCCAGTAGCCATCGGCCCCTTTGGTTAGCACCAGGTGAAGCCTGCTGGTAGATTGCAGGGAAGAGCTAGAAACAAACATGCCAAGCCCAGAACCCATCTCCTTGGTCTCTGAGCATCCTGGAGCACCCTTTACAGGCTGTGGCTGGTGGGAATTGATGGGTGTTCTTTAGAATACAATTGTTCCTGGTTGAGTCAGTGCCTTTGGGATGTCCTGTCCCCCAGCCTGACACAGGGAGCTCAAGACGGACATTTCTGTGGCCATCACTCCTTGGCCCGAACCTGAGAGGCTATCAGTCCATCCTCAAGCCCCTTGGTGGGGGAACTGAGACCCCAGGACTGGCAAGTTATAATAGCATTGTAGTCACCACAGCCTCACCAGCAGCATCAGAGAGAATGCTGGTTCAAAAAAAATTAAGGATGGCTAAGATGGAACCAGTCGACTGGTGGTTTCCCGAGGATTCTTCCTCACTTACATACAGTAACACTGGAAGGATGGGCAGGGCCAGGGGAGGAAGGGTGGGTAGCAATGGAAGACGGGTTGGGGGCTAATGTTTTGCTGGCTGTGGGCTGAACCTGGGAGGTGATCTGTAGGATGAAGGACGTGAAGCCACTAGTAACAGAAGGAGAAAAGAAAGACAATAAGTCTGAGTAGAGATTGAGGAGCCTCTGGGTAGTTAGTTATGGGGAAGAAATAGGGGTACATGAAGGATCATTTCCTACCAGTAGCAACTCCAGGAAGATGGTGCCCAAGTCCTGAGAGTAAGACAACGTTAATGGCTTTTTCTCTACAAAAAACACATCTACAGTGGAGCTGAAGAGCTTGCACTGTATCAGGGTTTGGGTTGGAGATGGGCTAGAACATGTAATTTGTGGAGTGAGCAAACTCTACCAGTTAAAGGGACCAGGGGATGGTAGGGTGACTGGGCTAATGTCTTAATGAGCCATATTTAACACCACTCCCCCGTACTGTATTTTCAGTGGCCTTGCCAGACACGGGGGGCACATGTATGGGATCAAGTAGGGTTGCTGTGAAGATTCCATCAGACTCAAAGTCAGATTTAGAGTTAGAAGGGACCTTTGAAGCCATGGAGTCTTCCCCTACATTTTACAGATGGGGAAAATGAGGCTGAGGGAGGAGGTGAACTGATATGTCCAGGAGCAAATGTCTGAGTCTGGACTCAAACTCAGGTCTTCTCAGCTCCAAGCCTGGCACTCAATTCATTGCACCCCCTAGCTGCTACTCAGTAGATGCAGGGTCACTGAATAGTATTTGGCTGAGAGGCATGCGGGAGAACTGGCAAAGGGAGGAGGGAAGCCCCATCTCCAAAATGGGCTCAGGCTCCCAGTAGCTTGTATATTTTGCCTTTTTAACAAGGCCTAGCTTTATGATATCAGTCCAGGACAGCAGGAACTCGGGGCACCTTGGGAATCAAAAAACATCCCCTGCCTGACCCACTCTGCAAGTGCATTGGGTTCTAACGGATTCTTAGAGTTAAGAGGCTTAACAAGCTTCCCCGAAGCCTTTACTCTCTTCCACCAATCCCTGAGCAGGCAGACCCAGTGACCAGAACATCTTGAGTTCATTTTGAGAGACACAAGAGGCCCAAAGCAGATCCCCTTACCTGGGTCGAAGACTTGGGACTTGCTGGCTGGGAGCTGTGGAGGGCCACCTGGAAGATGACCACAACAAAAAGGGGAGATGGGTGAGCCCTGATGCCTGGTGCTCTAGCTTCTGAGCAGGAGGAGGGTCCAATCTGATTGTTCCCACTCTGGGCAAACCAGTTTAAAAGGGGGCGAGGAGGGCAAGAGTCAGCCCCTAAACTGGCAAAGATCACCACGTCACCAAACTCCACCTAGATCCCCGGATCACTTTACCTTAATTGAAAAAAGAAACCTCTCCTCTCCTCCCCCTTTCTTTTTAACATCCAAATCTCATCAGTGTGGGAGAACGGAAAGAATGATGAATTTGGGGTCAGAGGACCTGGGTTCAAATTCTGTGTCAGCCACGTAATACTGGCATGACCTTCACCAAATCACAACCTTCGCAGGCCCTTTTCTTCATTAAATGAGGGGCCTGGGTGCAGTGGTTTCTGGGGAGCCCTTCCAGCTCTAAATCTACGATCTTACGATCCCATGACCCTGCTCTTTGACTCAGTTTCCTATTTGTAAAATGAGGGATTGGTCTCGATGGCCTCAGAGGTCTATGACCAATATCCCACTGACACTTCTCCTAAAGGACTCTAAGTCCAGCCTCCAGGCATGGGCTGCTCTCCTGCCTGGAATTCTCTCCCTCCTCTCTGTTTCCCAGCTTCCTTCAGATGTCAACTAAGATCCCCGTCCAGGAAGCCTTGCCCAGGCCACCCAGACCCCAGGGGCAGCCCACTGCAGTTATTGCCAGGACATCCTGACACATCTCCTTTGCACCTGGCTGTTCACATGTTGTCTCCCCTGTTAAATGTGAGTTCTGTGAGAATGGGGCCATCTGGTTTTTATTTATTTTGGGGGGGGTGGGATTCTAAACACTGCACAGTGTCTAGCATCCAGTAGGTGCCTAATCAATGCTTGCTGATTTGTTTCCTTGTCAGAAATCAAGTAGGTTAGACAATCAGGGCTTCTTACATTCTTTCCACTCCCGACCCCTAACTGGGGTCGCGACCGATGGCCTTTGACTGCCCTACAGGCCCAGATCTATGATGCTTTGAACTGCATCCAGGGGCAGGAATGAGGGAAGAAGGGAAAGGAGTGAGCATTCATTATGCTCCTACTATATACCAGTGTCATGCTAAGCACTTTACAAATACTCTGATTTGATACTCACAATGACCCTGGGAGGTAAGTGCTGTTATTATCCCCATGTAACCATTGAGGAAACTGAGGCAGGCAGGTTAACTGACTTGCCCAGGGTCTCACAGCTAGTAAGTGTCTGAGGCTGGATTTGAACTCAGATCTTCCTGATTCCAGGCCCAGTATTCTGTCCACTGTGCCATCAATACCTTCATTTATGCAGATGATGACCCATATAACTGAGGCCGCTAAGAGTGACTTATCCAGGGTCACACGGCTACTAAGCATCAGAGGCAAGATTTTTATCTCCTCCTTCCTCAGCTCCAAGCCCAGCACTCCATGCTGTATGTGCCTGTGTGTGCACTGTCAATATGTGTGCCCACTCCATACCTTGTGCTTAACCCACCGTGTAATCCAAGCCCTGCGTCCAGTTAAATCCTCCAGCTGGGGGTGCAGCGGATGGAGCCCTGGACTTGGAGTCAGAAAGACCCGAATGCAAATGTGGCCTCAGATACTTCTTAGCTGTGTGAGCCTGAGCAAGCCACTTAACTTCCATCTGCCTCAGTGTCCTCATCCGTAAAATGGGAATACTAGCTCCTGCCTCCCAGCATCATCGTGAGGATTGTATGAAGTAATTGTCAAGCTTTGAGCACACAGTATGGTGCTAGACAGAGGTCAGATATTGCTACTACTACCACCACTACCACTACTACTACCACCACTACCACCACCACTACTACTGCTACTTCTACTATTACTACTACTACTGCTACTGCTGCTACTACTGCTGCTACTACTACTGCTACCACTACTACTACCACTACTACTAGTATTATCCTGGGGCATTTCTACCACGGAGAGATCACTACTCAAAGGGGAATAGGCATCATTAGGATATGTGCCTCTTAATAGGATAGCGTATGTAAAATATATATACTGCACAGACCTAACTCACAGACCTACTGGCAGCAAACTGGCCCTTCGTAAACCTTCAGAAATGAAAGTTACCCTATTTCTGCATTTCCTTGCTTGGTGTCCAACGGCTTGTGGCAGCAATACCAGATATGACCAGTAGATGTCGCTGCTTTAACATGATTTCTGTTCACATCAGCAGGGAAAACCAAAACCCCAACAGATCCCAATCTCACTTTGCCCTCTGGTTATAGCAAGGGTTCTTCTTAACGGTTTTTGGTGTCATGGACCCCTCTGGCCAGTGGTGAAGCCCATGTGCCTCTGCTCAGAATCATGGTTTTAAATGCATAAAATAAAATGGGCTTGCAAAGGAAACCAATTATATTCCAACAAAGATGTGGACGTTTTCCCACATCCAAGCTCACAGACCTCCTGAGACCCCTCTGAAGATCCCTTGGGGGGTTCAGAACCCCTGAACCATAGAGCTCTAGATCTAGGGCTGGTAGGGACGTCAGAGGCCATCTAGTTCACCCCCCTCACCTGATGTTTGTTGACATCAACAGTTAAGTGCTCACTGTGCCAAGCACCAGAGACACAAATACGGCAAAAAGCCAGTCCCTGCCCTCAAGGAGCTTACACTCCAATGGGGGAAAACAGTTTTTATGTACCATTGCTTACTTATGTAAAAGGACTGAAAGGTATGTGTAGATCAGGTGATTTGCCTGAGGTCACTCGGGAAAGTAAGGGTCTGAGGCAGACATTGAATCCAGGTGGTCTTGACTCCAAGTCTACTGTCTGCTCCACCATGATGTCTCCTAATATGGTCAGGGACTCACTGGTGTGTTGGTTATATGTTAACTACTTACCAGCTCTGTGACCCTGGGCAAGTCACTTAACCCTGACTGCTTCACCAAAAAAAGAAGACCATATGGAGCCAGACTCCACTCCCAGCGTCCTTGGATATGTTACCTAGCAATGTCCCTCTGGTCGGGTAGGCAGAGCTCTGGACTGGGGAGTCTGGAAGACCAGAGTTCAAATATCACCGGCTGGGACCATGCCTAGCTGTGTGATCATGGACGAGGCTTTTCACCTTCTCCTCTAAGGCTCCCTGTAGCTTGGGTAGATGCACCTATTAACGTATGTGCTGTCTCCCTATGAGAATGGGCAGCTGCTCAGTTGGGGATGGAATTGGAGGGGAAAAAATACACTTGTTCATTGGGAAAAAATAATTTTTCCCAAAAAAAGTAAGCTTCTTGAGGGCAGGGGTTGTTTTTGCCTCTTTGTATCCCTGGTGCCACAGTGCCTGGGACACGGTCATCACTCGACAGACCTTTCGGAGCCTCAGTTTCCTGCTCTGTTAAATGGGGCTAATGACAATACTTCCTTCCCAAGGTTTTTAGGAGACTCCGTCAGTACTGGTGACATGTGTAAAGTACTTTGCTACCCTTAAAACACTATATAAGTGTGAGCTGCCGTCCTTATTTCTATTATCATCCAGATGTGATCCAGACGTGGCTCCCTCGGTGCCCAGCCCGGCCTCGCCTTCATGGGCTCTTGAGTAAGGAGGCGTCCCGTGCTAAGGAGATGAGCCCCTGGGGCCTGGCTGAGGGGAGAGAGGGTGGAATGGGAGCAAATCCATCCAAATGGCTATAAAATTCACATCTTGCCCAAATCAAAGTCCATCTGCTTTTGTGGGTATTGGCAGGATGGCTCACTTTTGCTGTAGTGTACACACAACCTATGCCAGCTGTTTACAGGCTGGGCTTGGGGCTGGGGATGGGAGGGACTGGGGCTCCAGCTTTCACCAAAGAGCATCTCCAGGCTCGGCAGCTGGGGGGGAGGAGGACAGGACCAAGAAGGTAGAACCAGACCGTTAGACCTCACTGCATGGACGCAGAGCCACGGTTAGGGGGGCAGCTTGCTAGCCACATAACCTGGGTTCTACAAGTCTGTGAAATGATGAATTCCCAGCTGGGGGAAACTGATCTTGGCAAGGAATCATAGATTCAGACTGAGGGGCCTCAAATCCAAACTCCTCATTCTGGAGATGGGGAAACTGAGGCACAGAAAGGTTTTAAAGTGACTTGCCCAGGGTCACACCGAGGCATATATCCCTGCTGGGATCTGAACCTGAGTATTCCTGTCTTCACGTCCAGGAATCTGTAAGGTCCCTTTGTGTCGTATTCTGAACAATCTTGGCCCAGAATCTGGAGAACCCGGTTTGAATTCCCAGGAGAGACACTAGCTCTGTGACCACGAGCAGGTCACTTGTATTCCTGGCACCTGGCATTTAGTAGGTGCTTAATAAATGCTCGTTGATAAACGAGTACATTCATTTACCTCCCTGTTCCTCAGTTTCCCAATTTGTCAGAGTGTCACTAATACTTAGGATTAGAGACAGAGCCAGAAGAGAATTTAGAGATTATCTAGTCCATTTCAGAGATGAGATAACTGAGGCTGTGACTTTGGCCCAGGGCACAAAGGGTGGCAGAGATAGGATTTGAACTCAGGTCCTTAGGTGCCAAATCCAGCATGGAGCTCCCCATCACACAGGGTTGTTGTGAGAAGAGCCCTGCACAGAATTTAAGCAGCCACCAGCCGGGCTGGGCACTGAGACACTCGGATTCTAGGCTCTGCCACCAACCTGCTGTGTGACTGTGGGTAATTCCCTTCCCTCTCTGTGCCTTGGTTAAATGATACTTAAAGAAGGGACATTCTATGGTGATCATTGATCCCTGGCTTGTCATCCTTTATTAAATACTGACTTTGTACCAAATGTTGGGCTAGCTGAGAAATGAACAACCCTGAGTTCTAAGAACCTGCTCTAAAGGGTTCCAGTCTGAATCCCAGAGCCGGCTCCCCCTGCCTCTCCCTTGGAGAGGCCCTTCACCTCTGGGGCCTCAATTTCCTTATCTGTAAAATGAGGGAGTCAGACCAGATGACCCTTGAGGTCCCTTCCAGCTCCAGATATTTAACCTCTGATCCCTGGAAGACCAGAGAGCCTGGAACAAAGCAGAGAGGACACCTGTTTGTGACCACGCTAAGAAGAAACAGACTCACCTTCTCGACATGTGGGCCCAATGTAGCCTCCCATGCAGACACACTGGCCATTGAGGGCGTTACAGTGAGAACTCCCCTCACAGCCACAGCTCAGGGTGCAGCCAGGGCCGAAGCGATTTCCCCTGCATTCTGGGGAGGCAAGCACAGAAGGTACTCAGACCCTGGGGCTTTAGAGCTCATTTTCTGTCCCCGTCAATGGTCTGTTCTAAGTCTAGGAATTTTTCCACCAGTGGAAATTCAAACCAGTGTAGAGGCAAAAGGAGAGGTACATGTTGAGCACACACAGACTGCCAAGGAGGGACCACAGAAGAGAAGGAAGGCAAAGGATGATGCTGAAGAAACAGGCAATTGAAAAAGAGATGATTGATCACTATCTGTGGTACCAAAGGACCGGAAACAAAGGAGGCATTCATTGGCTGGGAAAGAGCTGCAGGAACCGAATGGAATTTCATGGTGTTATAAGAAGCAACCAGCTTGGATACAAAGAAGCCTGGGACGACTTGTATGAACTGATGCAAAGAGAAGTAAGCAAAACCAGGAAACAGCGACAACAGAAATGGGAGAGGCCATGAAACCACTGAAATTGAATGCTATGAAATTAAAAGGACTTGGAGAAATAATGGGAGAAGACCCCTCCCTTGTTTCTTGGCAGAGGTACAAGCCACAAGGCCAGGATCCCGTATATGATGTCAGGCTTTTTCAACAGGGGGATATGTTCACTGAATTTTTTTCTTTTAAAAAAAATTCATTATTTTAAGAGATTGCTTTCTGGGTGTGGGTGAAGACATGGATATCATGGAAAAGGTTAGTGATATAAAAATAAAAGTTATCTATAAGATTTTTCTTTTTTAAAAAATGATGAGCCAGTCATGTGATGAAAGTGAAGGATGACCAGTGGATAATCTTCAGGGTCACTTATCTTTTCACTGTCAAGGAAAATCAAGACAAGGCCAACAGTACACTGGATGGACACCCTTGTGGCAAAATTTTGGAAGTTCCTGGACAAGAATGGCATATGATAGGTGGGCATGTAATCCATAACTTTTGAAGGGACAACCACAGATTCAGACAAGTGTTTCTGTCCTTTTACCAACTGGGTGCTAAGCTCTATCATTTCACCATTGCTAAAGGAATGCAAGCCCTAATTTTGTACCTTCTAAATTTGGCACCCTGGGACAAAGGCTTGGTGACCCTGCCCTAGTTATGGCCCTGCATGCCTGGGAATTCTGAAGGGTTTTGTGAGTCCAAAAATAGGGGACCCAACCACAAAGAGCTGCTTGAGCCTAAAGGCCCCAGCAGAGACTAAAGGGATCCAGTGTAAAAGCCTGTTTTGGGGTCTATTAGAAAAAATGGGGAAGAGGGTCAGATGGGCTTCTAGCCCTAGTTCCCCCACTGACCATGTGACTTTGGGCTATGCTTCCAGTTTCATGTCCTTAAAATGGGGCTGACCTACCTCAGGAGGACAGTATGGGCAGTAAGGAGAAAACCAGGGGAGAGGGGGTGTGAAAAGGGATCAGTACTTGGGAATTTGAGCAATGATAAAAATATCTGCCTGGGCCAGTGAACCCAGATCTGAGAGCCTGTGGTTAAAGCAGCCCTTGCACCCCTCAACACCTCCACGCTGTGAGGCGGCACTCTCTCCCTGTGTTTGTCCCTCCCACCCCTCTACTCACCCAGGTCACACTTGGCTCCCATCCTCCCTGGCGGGCAGAGGCACTGGCCGGTGGCTGGGTCACATGGCACATCTCCCTCACAGTCACAAGCCTGGCGGCAGCCAGCTCCAAACATCCCTGGCTCACATCCTGCCAGGGGGAGGAGAAGCAGAGGGCTGAGGGGTCGGCCCAGGCAGCCTCCCCCATCACCGAAGGATGAGGTCCAATAAATCCCCCATTGGAGAGAAGACCCAGCTGCTGCCATAGTGCATATGGTGCTAGGTGGGCAGGTGGTCCTTGTGGGCCTGGGCACATTTCCACAATCTTCACTGCTGTTTCAGGGGGAAGGGCAAGGTCATGCCGGCAGTGACGACCAAAGAATCCCATTCAATTCAATCTAAGGGGCATTTATGAAGCGTTACCAGATGCCAGCCCCCATGCTAGGCACAGAGGACACAAAAATGACCCGGCCCCTGCCCTGTCAAGAAGGTTACCTTCTACCACAGCAATACCAGCTGTAAAATGTTTTGGAAACCCTCAGGGAGAAGGATTTACTTCAACCAAGAAGTATTTATTAATGATAACAATTTATTCATTTATTCTGTGTCAAGTAAGAGGCGGCATGGTGCAGTGGATAGAGTGTTGGCCTAGCCCTGAGGAGGACCTGGGTTCAGGACCAACCTCTGACAAACACAGGCTGTGTGGCCCTAGGCAAGTCACTTGTCTTCTCTGTTCCAGTGGCAATAAGAACAACCATAACACAAGCAGCTGACACTCACAGAGTACTTTCTATATGTCAAGGACTAGGGAAAGTGCTTCACAAGTAATTATCTCACTGAATCCTTACGACAACCTTGGGAGGCAGAGGCTATTATTATCCCCATTTTAAAGATGCAGAAACTGAGGCAAACAGATTAGGTGACTCATCCAGGGTCACACAACTTGTGTCTTGAGGCTGCATTTGAACTCAGGTCTCCCTGACTCAAGGCCTGCAATCTGGCACCTTAAATAACTCTTTCTTTGTTGTCTGTGCATCCGTGCTACCCAGCAGTGCCTAGCATACAGCAAGCACTCCATAAATGCTTGTGGGTTGATTGATTGACTTCAAGAGGCTCAGGGTTACTAGACTCGTTGCCAATGGAGCCTATGTTAAATGGACCTGGGGGAGAGCCAGCAGAACGAGGCTGCTGGGCGCCCCTCACGGCATCTGGGGCCTAGGATGCACGAGGCCGAGCCTCAGGAGAGGTACTTACCTTTCTCACAGAACTGACCCTGGAAGCCGGCAGGGCACAAACATTGGCCGGTGAGTGGGTGGCACAGGGCTCCTTGGTGACAGTCACAAACCTCCTGACAGCCAACCCCGTGGAAGCCAGGGGGACATGCTGAGGGAAGAGGCCAGCCCAGAAGGGCCCAAAGCGGTTAAAATGGGCAGAATCCTCTCCTGCCATCTTGGGGCCAGGAGAGCCCCCAACCACACTCTACTCTAGCAAAGCCCTCCCAGACCAGGCCTGCGTGGCGAAGACCAGTAATATGGGCTGGCACATCTAAAGTGGTCCCCACTTAACTTCACGGAGGATTTCAGTGGAGGCACAAGGGTTTCTGACCTTGCTAGTTTCATAGAAGCAACCCCCAAATCCTAGGCCTACTGTTCTTGACCTCACTCTGGAAGAGGATCTCTGACTAACCTTCCTAGCCTAGTAGTGATGACATTGTGTGGTGAAGATGAGGCCAAGACCCTAAAAGACAGACTCTCAGAGGGCAGGAACCTCACTCATCAGCACTCTGGTCTGATCCATACCCAAACAAATATCCCCTCCACAACATCCCCAACAAGCAGGCATCTGACCTTGGTTTCAAGTGATTCAAGAAGGGAGAGGGGGTATTTAGATCTCCCATGGGCTAGGTGGCATCTGTCTGCCCCTGTTATACAACATTCGGCCACCACCCGGGCATGTGCTCACTGTCCACTGGCAGGCTGGGGAAAACTCAGAAACAAGTGAGAGTCCTTGTCCTGTCTGGGAGCAGAGGGCATAGGGAGGTGCCCTGATTACCACAGAACCAAGCTCAGTCTCCCTCCCTTCTGCCTCCAGCTGGAGGGACAGATTATAGATTCTCGAAGTCTTCTTTTCCCCAGTTCCTTGAACTAACCCTCGTATGGCATCTTCCAGTCCCCCAGCTGGCCTTCTTGGAAAACAATCTATCTGGTCAAAATTCTTCCTAAAATGTGGTGTCCCAGATCCCGAGAGGAGTCCCAAGAGGTCCCCTGCAGAACTCACTGTGTTCACAGGCCTGGCCAAAATGGCCAGGGGGACACTGACAGGCACCAGTCACTCGATCACAAGTCCCATTGTTGAGACAGGCACATTCCAGGTGGCAGTCTGCACCATACTTCCCAGGTGGGCAGGCTGGAGAGAGAAGGAGAGAACGTTCCTAAGCAAGCCAGGGTGGACAGGGGAAGACTGAGTCTCCAATGACAATGTGTTGGTCAAAGAAAGCAACCTCATGGGAGGACTCCAGACATCGTGGCTGGAGCAAGAAAGCTCCAGAGTATGAGCCCCCACATACAGGAGGCACCAAATGGCACAGCGGATAGAGCTCTGGGCCTGCAGTCAGAATATCTGAGTTCAAATCCAGCCTCAGACACTTACTAGCTGCGTGACCCTGGGAAAGTCACTTAACCCTGTTTGACTCAAGTTTCTTCAACCGTTAAGTGGGTAAAATAAAAACACCTACCCAGTGTTGTTGTGAAGATGAAATATCTTTAAAGCTCTTAGCCTGGCACATAGTAGGAGCTTAATGCATGTTTCCTTCCTCCCTCCCTCCCTTTCTTCTTTCCTTTGAATCCAAGAGTCACATTTGAATAAAAGCAAGAGGCCCTCATACAACCTACCTTATCTTAGATTCACCTTAGTCCCCAGCCACCTCCACTACATGCACACATACACAGCAGCAGTCTGTTCCTGGGGCATCAGCCCCTCCTCCCACTGAGCTCACCCTTGGCTCCCATGCATAGGAGACACTCATCTTTGTGAAATCTTATCCCCACTGAGCAACAGACAAGTTGTTGGTGTGAATTGTTGCAGGGAGTTTGCACACTGGGAACCCATCACACCAATGAAATCACAGGCCCCTTGCACTCATCCTCCAAAAACTGGCAATAAGATGCATCCTAGCTCCGAGTACTCAGATGCAATGCAGCTTGGCATAATGGGTAAAGATTTAGCCTGGGAGTCAGAAAGATCTGGGTTCAAATTCTGCCTTTGATACATAACTTATGAACAAACCAGTCAAATGTAAGCTCCAGGAAGGCAGGACTGTTATCTTTCATCTTTGTATCTCAAATCTGCCCATTCAGCCTCAGACACTCAGTAGCTGTGTGACCCGGGCCAAGTCACTTAACCTTGCTGGGCCTCAGTCTCCTCTGCAAAATGATGAGGTAGGACTCATTCCCTCGTAGGTCCCTTCTGGCCTTAAACCCTTGGTCAAGAGGTACCTAATTGATGTCAAATTGTTGGGTCCATTTTCACAGATTCCATCCATCCATGTAACATGAGTACTGTGTGCGAGGATTCTTCCCTATTAACAGACCTAACAGTAAACTCGGACATTCCTCTCCTCCCCAATGATGTGACAGATGTCCATCCTATGTGATCATATGTGTGATCAGGGTTAATTCCCAAGTCAAAACAAAGTTAACATGGCACCTCAGAGCAAACCCAATGGCCAAGATGTGCTTGCGTTTCCCTTTGGGGTGATGGCAGCCTCAAGTGGTTTTGATATGAGATGGGATCCTCTCCCTGGGGCAATGAACAAGGACTTCTTTTGAGAAAAATTTTGAGAATTGCTATAATGGAGAATTGTGTGCCCAGGGACACACTTGCACAGTTGAACACAGTTCTTCCTGGTTGTAAAGTTGGCAGCCTACCTAACAGTAAGAATAACAACATTTATATGACACAAAGTTTGCAACAGACTTTATATGTATGTATACACACTCAACACACACGTATGCATACCACATGTACATATAAATGCACATGTGAGCACACATATGCATAAGTATTGCATGGACATGCCTTTATAAATACATGTTTGTAAGTATTTACACATATACAATGTATGTATATATGCACGCATACACATACACATAAATCTCCTTTGATCCTCAACAACAACCCTGGGAGGCGGGAGTCTTTGTTAGCCCATTTCACAAAAGAGGAGACTGAGGCTGGAGGGGATGCTGTTGGAGGGAAGGCAGGACACTCACCTAGCTCACAGTGCTTTCCCATCCATCCCAGGCCACAGGAGCAGGAGCCGTTGGTGGGATGACAGAGGCCTCCGTTCCGACAGGGACACACCAACTCACAGCCCAAGCCAAATCGATCCCTGGGGCAGCCTGAGGGGGAACCTCAAGTCCGTCAGTGATGAGGCAAGCCCAAAAATTCCCAGCCTTAATATGAAGTCCAGGGTCTTTATAAGGGGTGATCAGTGAACAGAAACGGGGTTTGCTGAGCCAGGCAGAAGGACATGTGTGTCTGCTTATGTGTGTCAACGCATGGAGCCAAGAGAGATATGGGAAGAGGGAAGGGGGCCCTCAATAAAACTTCTTGCCATTGAAGGCTGGTGCTCCTGGGCCACTCAAGGTCAGGTACGGGCTTGGTAATGGACCAAGGGTCTATCATCCAAGGAGCAGCCAGGACAAATCATCCCAGGAAGGCTGACCCCTGGAACGCAAGACACTAAGGAAGGAAGGACTGCATTCTGTGTTGGAGGAGAGTTCCCACAGAGAAGCTATTGTGTCATCTTCAAATGCTACAGTAAGGCTGCTGCTGGTGATGGGATAGAGCATGGGCCAGGGCATGGAGGTAGGAAAACCAGGGTTCAAATCCTGCCTCTGATACACTGGGCAGATATACTGATATATACTGCCACTCACTAGTTATGTGACCGCAGACACATCTCTAAGACTAGAAGTAGAAAAGCACTGACTCTGGGTTTAGACAACCTGGGTTCAGATTCAATTCAATCAACATTTATTAAGTACCTGCTCTGTGCCAGGCATTGTGCTAAGCTGGAGATACAAAAAAGGAGCAAAAGACAATCCCCACCCTCAAGGTCCTTACTAACGGGGGAGACATCATGCAAAGCAACACAGACAAACCAGCTATACATAGGAAAACAGGGAGAAATTAACAGAGGGAAGGCACTGGAATTAAGAGGGGTTGGGGAAGCTTTGGATGCTTTCTAGATCTTAGCAAGTCACTTGGCTTTATTGGTCCTCAGTTTCCCCACCTATATAATGAGGGGGATGGGTTAGAAGTACCCACCAGCTCCAGATTCATGACGAGCGCTAATCCTAATTTACAAAGGAGTTACTAATTTGCATGAGAGGGTGGAGTTTCCACACTGGGAGTTCAATACCCCCTATTCCCCAAAAATGACCCCAAGAAGTCCGGTTCAGGTCCCAAGTGGCTGAGAGGCAAGACAGAATGGAGAACTGGCCTTGGAGTCAAGTCAGGAAGATCTAGGTTCAAATCCCGCCTCAGACAAATAACTTTTGTGAGCTTCAGGCAACTCCCTAAAACTCATCTATTGCACTGGTGGGAGATCCCCCAACAAAATCAACCTAAAACTCATCTATTGCACTGGTGGGAGATCCCCCAACAAAATCAAAAGTCTTTGATGAAATACAATTTTTATAATACTTTATGGCTTTCAAAGAGACCTGTACTCTTTATCCCATTTAGTCCTCAAAACATAGGACATTTCCCTAGTCAAACCAGCCAGGAGAGCAGGGACCTTGATCCCAACCCATCTGCCCCTAAGCCAGCACATCCATCCCCACAGCTGGATATGACCCTACTCCTTCATGCTCTGCCAAAATTCATAAATAAAATTAATAAAGCCTTTGTGGCTTTATTTGTGGCTTCCTTCTGTTTCAGTAAAAGATAGAGCTCAGCTGGGGTGAGGGCGATGGAGGATCAGTGTCTGGGGACAGTAAATCCTGCACAATGGGAGGATTCAATGAGCTACTGGGTGGGAAAGCACATGGGGCCTCTAACATGGGACACACATGTGAAGGACGGTTATCATCACCATTCCACACCAGCTGGGTGTGTGCTGAAACCATCCCAGAAGGATTTGGAAGTCTATTTGAGGCATGGGAGTGTTAAAGGGAGGGGAATGCCAGAGGCACAACATTCTAATAACTATCCCCATGTGCTTATTAGTTCTGCTAAGAAGGTCTCCAGCATCCTAGGAGGGATTTAATTACAAAATCAGATTGAAGCAGCACTAGGCTCATTATCACGGAGAACATGTGGAGAGAAGACCCAGCCCAGCCCTGCCACTGTTTGCTCTTGGTCAAGTAACGTCAATCTGGGGCTCATTTTCTTCCTCTATAAAATGGGAAGAATATCAATCCTCCCTTTCTTCTTTCTGAGGGGGGAAGGCAAGGCAATTGGGGTTAAGTGACTAGCCCAAGGTCACGATCCTCCCTTTCTTCCCTAGGATTTGGGTAACTGTTTGAAAGAAGGGTTTCCCATCTTTTATTCTAGAAATAAGTATGAAGATAAAATTGTACAAAAGTTGAGAAAGCAAAATCGTTACCAACTATTAAGAATGTTAGGAAGATCTGTTTCAAATCACTAATAATCCAAGAAATCCAAGTCAAAACAACAAACCCACCCCCAGAAAACTGGCCCAGATGACCAAAAATGGGAATCATCCATGGTGGAGGGGCTACGGAATGGGAGAGAACCTAATGCATTATTGGAAGAAGGATCAATGGACCCACACATTATGGAAAACAATTTGGGAACGATGCTAAGAGAATGACTAAAATGTCCATGCTCTTAGACCAAGAGACTCGGTTGATAGGCATATACCCCAAGGAGATAAAATAAGCAGTCTTGTGATACTAACAAAAACATAGCAGCATGTCTTATAGTAGAAAAAATTGGAAACAAAATTGATCCTGTTGATTAGAGAATTGCTAAACAGAGGCAGCCGAGTGGCTCAGTGGGCCCAGAGTCAGGAAGACCTGAGTTCAAATCTGACCTCAGACACTTACTAGCTGTGTGACCCTGGGCAAGTCATTTCACTTTGTTTGCCTTAATCCACTAGAAAAGGAAATGGCAAACCCCTCTAGTATCTTCACAAGAAAACTCCATGAGCAGCTATGGTTCATAGCATCACAAAGACTGAATGACTGAACAACACCATGAACATAATGGAATACTATTATATTGTTTAAAAAACAAATTTTAAAAATTCAGAAAAGCACAAGAAGACGATTGAATTGATGCAAAATGGAATAAGAAAAACTAGAGAAATGATGTACAGCTGACTACAATGTAAATGGAAGGAACAATCCAAAAAGAAACTGAGTGCTATGCAATTATAATGATTAAGCTTGTCCAGGAAAAAAGAGATGAACAAATGTACCTGCCTCCCTTCATGAGAAGTGGGGGCCTATGGGGGCGGTACACAACATATATGATCAGACTTTGATGAGTTATTTAGTTTTAGTTAACTTTTTTAAGCTTCCTTTTTTACTCCTTATTATAAAGTAAGTGGAGGCCTATGGGGGTGATGCACGGCATATATGATCAGACTTTGATGAGTTGTTTAGTTTTAGTTAACTTTTTTTAAGCTTCCTTTTTTACTCTTTATCATAAAGTAAAGAAGGATAGAGCTGGAAATGGAAGTGGCTCAGAAGAGACTTCCAGCTCAAGTCTCTCATGGCTCCTTTGTGATTTTGCATGACAGAATTCCAGAAATGGTTTGAAGGGACAAAGGGAGGCAGAGCAAGAACTGGAGGTTTGACAGAAGTTTAAAAAGGATCTAACCCTAAGTCAGAGAGTTGGCTGGGGCCAAGGATATTTAGTGAGAGTAGGAGATGGGCCATCAAAAGTATAGACCCTACCCTAATTTGAGGGCCTCTACTGGGTTTTGTTGACTATCTAGAAACTCAGGAAACACCACCGTTGGAGAGGCCCGGAGGGGTGGACACGACACCCAGCTGGAGAGCAGAGGAGCTCAGAAGGGAGGCTCTAACACTGGGCAGAAAGGACACACCAGCAGAGAAAAGTATGATGGCATCCCAAAGAGTATGAGCAGTTCTATGGCCCCAGGGGCTTGACACACATGTGCTCACTCTATGTGTGTTTATTCTTGTGTGGTCCCAGAGAATGTGGGCTTGGTACACAGTAGGAACTTAAAGATGGTGACCGATTCTCTGAATGTATAGACCCCACCTCCCCCCCACACACACACATACACATCTGGTGATGCGGTAACCTCCCACTAAATGTATAGACCCCACCTCTCCTACACACACACACACACACGTGCACACACACACACACACATCTGGTGATGTGGTAACCTCCCACTGAATGTATAGACCCCACCTCTCCTACACACACACACACACATCTGGTGATGTGGTAACCTCCCACTGAATGTATCCTTCATGGCTGTGAAGGGGAATCTTTTCTTCTCATTTAATTTCCTAAGCTCCCTGAGGACTAGGGCTGTTTCTGAGGTCTTGGTGTCACCTGACGTCTAGCAGGTGCTTACTAAATGCCCTCTGATTTGAACTGAACCAAGGTGCTTCTTTCTGATGGACCAAACAAGGCAGCACATTGGTGGGGGCTCACAGGCTATGGCTTTGATGGGAGCCATCACATACCTGAGGTGGTCGGTTTTCTGAGAGTCAGTGTGTGAGGCAGGTACCACGTGCTACATGTTATATTCTTAAAAGATAAGAGGAATTTGTGAAGTAAGTCAAAAGATGCCAGCCTGTCAAAGGCCATGATGATGAGGACAGATGTGGAAGGGTGAATCCCCCTTGTGGCTGCTCTGTACCTTGTTCACAGTGGGGACCAGTTTTCCCAGCTGGGCAGATACAGGTGCCTTGCACAGGGTCACAAGTCGCTCCCTCACCACAGGCGCACACGTGGGCACAGTCTACGCCGTATCTCCCATCTGGGCAGACTACAGAACAGGAAGCAAGTCAAGGACCACACTACCACTTGGATCCCTAAACCACCAAGACCACCCTGGTGTTCACTGAGTCAGGCCCCCTGCTGTGTCCTGGGGATCTGTACCTTGGATATCTTACATTCTATAAACCAAATTGAGGTGGTGTTATCAGGCTGGGGTTGGGCAGGGGACAGCTCCATTGACCAATCCCTCCCTTGGGGGGCTGTCTCTTCTGTGTGACCTTCAGAACAGCCCCCACTTGGGTGCCCAAGTGGGCAGGGCTACTCTCTGTGATACTGGGGTGAGTCTGTGCCTCTGTTTCCTCATCTGTAAAATGATGATTGGATGGTACCCAAGGTCCCTTTAGATCTCTAAGCTATGATCTCATGACCTTGTATGGGTCATGGAACCTCCTTGAGTCTCATAAAATGAGGGGTTGGCCTAGATGGCCCCTGAGGGCCTTTCTAGCATTTGGTCCATGTTCTAAACCTCAGGCCAGACCACTGACTAATCAGGAAATAATATCCATAGGAAAATGGAGCTGAGGGAGGGGGCCTAGGGGAAAGGTTTGTCCTTGCTGTACCCAGAGCTCTCTCTATCTCCAGGAAAGTTCCCCCAGGGGAAGCAGCTCCCCCCACTCCTAGCCCATCCTGGGCCTTTACCCCTACCAGCCTCAGTTTCCTTTGCAAAGTGATTCAAATTCTCCTTGAGTGCTCAGGCCAGGCAGACTTGCTCACTGTACTGATCAGAGGAATAGTCCCCACATGACTCAGAAGAAAATCCCTTCTGTAGATATATTTTTGGCTCGGGTAACCCACCCCATCCCTACCCCTACTTCTGCTGTCACTGCTCCCTGTTCTCTCCAGCCCTTGGATTTGGACACAAAACATTCCGCGGGAGCAGCCAAGGGCCTCCTGGTTGGACCCTTCAAAGGCTCCTGTGCCCTGGGGGGTTAGGAAGGGTCCTGGGCTGCTGTGATGGAATGTTCCCAGCTTCTTCCAGGTCTCTGCCCCAGGGAAGGGGGTCTGCACGGAGGCCCTGAGCCAGGCTGGCCAGGTTCCATTAATGACCCAGGTGTCCCCTAAAGGAGAGGGACATCCGGTGGAGTGTGTCCCCTGCATGCACTCTCTCTGTGTTCTAGAGAAACAGGACTCCAGCTGTTCCCTGCTCTCCCTTTCCCGCCTTGGACAAGGGACACATTCCTCCTTATCTCTGCCCAGTGAAATGAGGCCCAGCCTGGTCACCGCCTCCTCTGGGAAGCCATCTCTAACCCTAACCCTCCTAGACAGTTTTCCTCATTTCTCCTAGCTACTAGCAAAGTCCTTTGTAAATATTTTCTATTTGCTTCACAGAATCAGTGATTTTTAAAAGCAGGAAAGAACTCAGAGGCCGTCTGGTCCAACTCACGCACAAAAAGAATTTCCATGATAGTATGTCTGACAAGTGACCACCTGGCTTCTGCTTAGAGCCCTCCAAAGGGGAGGGGACCCTCTTATTTGTACACTCATCTGCATCCATATTATTTCTCTCAAGAGGCTAAAAGTTCCCTGTGGGCAAAACTTTCATTTTTTTCCCCTTGTATCCCTAGAGCTTAGCACAGCGTCTAGCACACACTAGGGGCTTGTTATACGCTTGGTGATTGAGCTTAGCACAGTGTCTAGCACACACTAGGGGCTTGTTATATGCTTGGTGATTGATCACGTACCTAGAAACACATCCTCAGGGGCACTATGCTTTATCAGACAGCATCCTGGGCCAGGCCTCAGGCTCTGAGTCCTCCAAAGTCACCAGCACCCTCCCCCTCGACCTCCCATTCTGGGCCCTTAACCCTTCATCTTGGGGCTGGAGGCATCTCCAAAGCGTTTGCCACATAGCCGTGAAAAGGTCCCAAGAGATGCACAGCCAGCCATAGCTGCCATTACCAGCCCTAACGACTCCAAATTCAGTAAATCTGTGTGCCCCCAAAAGGGGAGAATACCTATTATAAAGGGGAGAGACAGTGTGGCAGACAGGAAAGAGGACTGGCTTGGGAGCCCAAGGACTTGAGTTCAAATCCTACCTGGGATATTTATTAGCTCTGAGAGTCTCAGTTTTTTCATCTGTAAAATGATAGGGTTGATCTCAAAGGCTCAGGTTCAGTTTCTATGATTCTAAGTAGCCTTCTTATTAACCAACAGGGCTGTGGAGGGGTGTTTTGAGACCCAAACCCCTTCTCCACTCATTCTTATTTCCTGCTCCAAATCCACACACCTAGGGTGACATAAATCTGTCCCTTTTGGCTCATTTCGGGGCCAGAGCTGAAACCATACCCACCACTTTCTTCCTCTTTTAACAGCGAACCACTGAAAATAAGGATTTCTCTTTCTCTTTTAAAAGCCAAGAAAACAATTAGAAATAGTTCATCTCATGCCGTGTGTTTCCTGGCCTCTGAGGCGGCGCCTGAAGCATCGGTATTTTTGACACTGTCAATACATTTTGTTTTTTCTGGAAAATCTTGGCTGCTTTGCTAATTAGGTCACGGCAGCAGAGATTTCGAGCTGGAAGAGACCCTGGAAGTCATGGTGTCTGACTCCCTGGATTTACAGCGTAAGCCTCTACAGAGCAGAGGGCAGAGGGCACCAAGGTCACAGAGGAAGCTGGGATTCAGACTCACATCCTCTGACTCCAAGACTAGAATCCTACTCTCTTGGGCCAGACTGCTTTCTATGCTTGCAGTGGAACCCAAAGACCTGAGTTCAAATCCAGCCTCATACACTTCCTAGTTGTGTGATCTTGGGCAAGTCATTGTGCCTCTTTCTGCCTCAGTTTCCCCATATGTAAATTGAAGGTAACAGCAGCACCTACCTCCCAGCACTGTTGAAAGGATCAGATGAGATAAGAACTATAAATCCTATCATTTTATAGCTATCTATTCTAAATGTTATAAGTTCTAGCTGTTATTACTGGCTTCAGGGAATGGATTGGAGTAGGTGACCACTGAGGTCCCTTCCGACATTTGGGCAGTGGAGGAGAGTGAAGAGAGGACTGGACCTGAAGTCAAAGGACCAAGCAGCAACCTCAGCTCTGCTGCTTAGTGTCATCACAAGTCCTTAACACCATTAGAGTCTTTCTCTCGGCCTCAGTGTCTTCATCTTTAAAATGAAAGGGGGCAGCATGGTGTAGTATAGTGCAGCTCAGACGCTTATGTGATGTCAGGAAAGGAAGGAAGGAAGGAAGGAAGAGGAGAGAGGGAGGGAGGAGGGAGGAGGAAGGAGAGAAGGAGCAAGGGAGGAAGGAAGGAAGGAAGGAGGAGGAGAGAGGGAGGGAGGAGAGAGGGAAGAGGAAGGGAAGAAGGAAGGAGGAGGAGAGAGGGAAGGAGGAAGGAGGGAAGAGGGAGGAGGGAGGGAAGGAAACAAGCATTTATTAAGAGTGCCAGGCACTGTGCAAAGCACTTCACAAATATTAACTCATTTTATCCTTACAACAAACCTGGGAGGTTATACTCATTTTACAGATGAGAATACTAGGGTAAGTCAAGGTCAAATGACTTGCCCAGGGTCACATAGCTTGCACATGTCTGAAGCTAGACTGGAACTTAGGTCTTCCTGACTCCTGGCTCAGCACTCTGTACCCTATGGCACCATTAAGCCACCCCTCAGTTGTCGCTCCACTTTCCTGGGACTCAGTTTCCTCACCTGTAGAATGAAGGGGGTAGACTAGGCTAGACTCTTGAGAGCTTCTGCATTCCAGGTCTGAATTTGTGATCTCCTCAGGCTCTAAGTCACAGGATCTTACAAAAATCAGAGTCGATGTTTCCATTCTTGCCCTGGCCATATCCGGGGAGCACATTTCATCCTTGTGAGGGGCTGGCTCTGCTCCCCCCACAGCTGGCTCACTCCTCTTTCCTCCCCAAACGCAGCAGAAGACAGACACAGGCTTGTCTCACTGTATCCCTAGTGCCCAGTGCCCAGTCTGGGCTCCTCAACTCACCCAAGCCACAGTCAGCACCAACATAGCCAGGAGGACAGCGGCAGGTGCCCATGCTAGCATCACAGGAGCCCCCATTCTGACACGCACACGGGCGCTCACAGCTGGGGCCATAGTGCCCAGGGGGGCACCCTGGAGAGAAGAGAGGGAGAGGCAGTCAGAGGGGAACACATGCCCAGCCTCACCCTCCAGACTCTCCTGGGACTAGGCCTAGCGGGGGCCCAGCTTCCCAAAGCCCTGAGTCCTTCACTGTGCAGGGAGGCAAGGAAGAAGGATACGGGTGAGACAAGGGCGGAGGTGCTAGTGCCAAGAGGGTGCCCCGGCCCTGGAGGGTGATACTCACGGAGTTGGCAGCCGGTACCATAGAAGCCAGCAGCACACACACACTCCCCTGTCACTGGGTGGCAGTCCTGGTTTTCACCGGAGCATTTACACACCTGGCCACAGTTCACACCAAAGGTCCCAGGCCGACAGGCTGGTGAGAGAAAACCCCATGAGATGTGCCAAGCCTCCCTAATCCTACTCAGCAAATTTAACTCAATTGCTTGGCATACAATAAGCCCTTAATAAATGATTTTTTTGTTCATTTTCATTCATAGTTTCACTTTAGATCAACAAATGGTTGCCCTTGCTAGATGTAGAGCATTGGGTTAGGTAAGCCCTTGGGATAC
This sequence comes from Pseudochirops cupreus, assembly GCA_028627135.1. Classification (NCBI taxonomy): domain Eukaryota; kingdom Metazoa; phylum Chordata; class Mammalia; order Diprotodontia; family Pseudocheiridae; genus Pseudochirops; species Pseudochirops cupreus. Next base: position 86,309,610 of record CM053582.1, read on the forward strand.
AAAAATGACAAACCACACAATCTACCCACAAGGAACTTAGCATCTACTGGCTAGGGGTGGAAATAATACAGTGCAGGACATGATGGAGTGAGGGAAAGATCCAGAGAAAAGTCCTCGGGGGAAATAAGATGAGGGCGTGGTCAATGTCAAAGGGGAGGGAGAAGAAAGGCTTCCTGCAGGAGGCAGCTTCAGAGCCTGTCCTTGATGGGAGGGCCTTCAACAGAATCACAGAAGGGAAGTCTATTCCAGACACAGGCACTTCCTAGCCGTGGAACCCTGCATAAGTCACTTGTCTAACTCAGTCTCCTCAGATGTAAAGTGGGGATAATGGCAGCACCTACTGCCCAGGCTGTTGTGAGGATCAAATGAAATAATATATGTAAAGGGCTTAGTGCAGAGTCTAGCACACTGTAGATATATATATATATGTATATATATATGTATATGTATATATGTATTATATATATATATATTATACATATATATATATGGAACCTATATTATTGGTATATTATTTGGTATTATTTTTAAATACAGAGGATAATCTGAACAAAGACACAGAAGTAAGAGGGTCCATGAGGATGGGGGACAGAATCTAGGTGGCCTTGAATACTGAATAGGGAGGCAGCCATGATGCAGCAGAGAGGATGATCTGGGTTCGAGTCCTGCCTCTGACCCATCTTGTCTTTGTGCTGACAAGTCACCTAACCTCTCAGTGGTCTAGGCAACTCTCCAAGACTGTATTTCTTTTTTGGAGAGGGGAAGGCAAGGCAATTGGGGTTAAGTGACTTGCCCAAGGTCACACAGCTAGTAAGCGTCAAGTGTATGAGATTGGATTTGAACTCAGGTCGTTCTGACTCCAAGGCCAGTGCTCAAGACTATATTTTTCAAAGAAGTCTCAGATCTGCATTGTAGGGGGAGTTTGCTTTTCTGGGAGCGCCCTCTATTAATCAAAGCATAGGTCAATTTCCTAATCTCTGTTGAATATGTGAGAGTTGGACAGGAAAGAAGGGGCTAGATTGGACTATAGAAGGCTTCAGGCATCTTCTGCTGGAAGAGGGGTTTGTTTATTTAATTTAACTGGTATTTTAAATTTACTTTTATTATTTATTCTATATAATATATAAATAATCATTTATATATAAATAATTATTTATTAAATTATTTAATTTAATTGGTAGGCAAACTTAACAGAAAGTGGTTAATCAGGAGGGTAAACTGAGTTACTTCTATGGAAAGGACCAGCCAGAGACAGGGGGACAAGACAGAGGCTGTTACAATAGTCTAAGGGAGACTGATATTGGGAAACACTGCAGGCAAAGGAAGGGGGGAAGGAGGATGAGATGGAGAGGCGGCGCCACGGAGGCCTGGAAGGCGCGGAGGACGGAAAGGCCTGATGCTCTCCAGTTCACGGGGGCACGAAGAGTCAGATGTGACTAAGACAACAAGCGAGATGAAAATATGGCAAATGCAAAGGAATTTAAACTCCCTGAAAGCAGGGACTGTTCTTTCTTATCCATCTTTTTATCTCCCTAGAACCAAGTAGAGAAACTGACAAATGGAAAATTGGGCGTGTGTGGACAGCTTAAAGCGCCTTACTTACAGACCTTCCGTATCAAGAGGCGGTTATGGTAGAGCAGAGAAGGCCTTGGGCTTGAAGATGTTTACTGAGGCATTCACTTGTTGTGTATGACTTTGGACAAGTCACTTACCTGTTTTGTGTCTGTAAAATGAGGGGATAGGTCTGGAAGTGCCCAGTCTCTCACCTGCCCACCCTGTCCTGGTACTTACCTTGCTCACAGCCGAGGCCAGTGAAGCCGAGGGGACAGCCACACTCTCCAGTGATGTGGTTACAGGCCATGCCAGGGGCACAGGTACAGCGCTGGGCACAGGCCTCTCCAAACCAGCCTGGCAGGCAGGCTGCAGAGATCAGAACAGGAACCTATGAGGGCCCCTTGGGAGAGGGGGTCATGCAGGGCCAGGGCCAGGGCCAGGATAGGGGCAGGAGAGAGCTATCAGACACAGGGCCCCCTGTCCTCCCTGGTGGGGCAGGAAGGGGTTTGGGTATTGGGGTTCATAGCTGATGGCCCAAAGGGCTTGATCTGTTCAATGCACATTCCCTTCAGGCCCGTCTTTTCTCTTCTCTTCCATGCAGGTTTGAAGTTGGGGGGAGAAGGAAAGGCAAAGGGAGAGGATGAAAACAGAGGTGGTTGGGAGATGTTAGAAGGCTATGGAAGGGAAGAAAGGGATCATGGGCCTCCCTCAACCCCCTCCTTTTACAGATGAGGAAACTGAGGCCCAGCAAGGTTATCAAGGCATAATAAGTGAAGGAGGGGGGAAGTCAGAACTCAGGTTATGTTACTCCAGGGCTCATGATCTGGAAGGAGAGGAGGAAGGGGCAGCAGGAGAGGGAAGGAGAGAGAGAAGGAGAGAGCAAGAGACTGGGAGAGGAGGGAAGGGGAGGGGAGGGAGGAGGAAGGAGGAGGAGGAGAAGAGACGAAAAAGAGGAGGGACTAGGGAATAAACGCACGGGAAACCCCATTTGGCCCCTTCAGCTTCTCCAGGCCCAGGGGCATCCCTTCTCCCATCTCTCACCTTTCTCACATCGCTGGCCCCGCCAGCCTGGGGGACAGAGACAGGTACCAGTGACAGGGTGGCAGGCTGGCACACCAGGCCGACAGTCACACTGCTGGGCACAGTGCAGCCCAAAAGTGCCCTCGGGACAGGCTGTAGCAAGGCAGATGGACAGGGGTGTGGAGAGTGAGCAGGGAGATGAGTATAGGCTGCTGGAGATGGTGGGGAGTCTGTCTACTCCCAGGGCTTCCTAGGCCAATCCAAACCTCCCTCTCTAGACAGAAGGAACAAGCTCCCTGGGTTTTGTTTGCTTGAACCCCCAGGCAGTAGGTCAGGTTTCTGTCTGGGGCTCAGTCACTGGGCCAGAGCCAGCAGGAAGGCAGGTTTTAAGGTCTTTCCCCCACCATGGGCAGCAGTCTAGATGCCTACCATCTTTGGATTCTGACCTTTCCTAAGCCTCTGCACAACTCAAATGCACCCAGGTCTGCCAGCCTGCCTAACCATCCTGAAGCCGGACCTTCCCATACGTGGGCTGGGACTGACCAGCCTCAGACAGCAGAGGCAGCAGAAGGGATGGGAGGCCTCCATAGGGCAGAGGATAGGGACGCTTGGCCCTGGACTCAGGACCACTCCCCCCAGGTTGGCTTGGCTGGCCCATCAGCTGTGCTAAGCAACGGTCCCCCACCCCAAGCTGGGATGGAGGGAGCGCTCTCAGCTGGTTTCCTGTACCTGGGCTCACAGGGCAGAGACATCTGACACTGGCCAAGCAGCTGAGAGCCAAGGCCCTGGGGCCTCCAGGAAGCTGGCAGGTCCAGCATGCCCGATGACCTGGGCCGGGGACCAAGTCGCTGGGGAGCCAGGGTAACAATGCCAGAAGAAAGCCAGGAGAGGTTTGCTCTGAGCACACCCACACTGGCCAGGCTGCACTAATGGAAGGGGAGCAGGGAGTGTGTGTGTGTGTGTGTGTGTGTGTGTGTGTGTGTGTGTGTGTGTGTGTGTGTGGTGTGTGTGTGTGTGTGTGTGTGTGTGTGTGTGTGTGTAATCCTGTGCACAAGACTGGGGGCAGACACACCTGCCTCCAGTGGGGATGTGTTCATGCATCCACGACTAAGACTGCATCTAGGCCTGCGTCGGTATGTTTGAGGGGCAGGGGCACACATGGAAGGGAGACAGACATTATGGAAGGGAAATCCGCTTCTGGGTGTGCACGTGTGTTAGGCATGACGGTACATGTCCCTTCAAGTGTGTGCATGTCTGGGCTTCTGTGACTTGATGTGCTGTAGGTATAAGTCCGTGTGGGTGCACGGAGCTGTGCTCCTGTCTGCCTGTGCCTTATCTGTGACCTGCAGGGGGCCCAGAGGACAGAGCCCCGTGCCTGGAGGTAGGAAGGCCTGAGTTCAAATCTAGCCTCTGGCACTTATTAGCTGCATGACCCTGCCTAAGTCACTTGACCTCTGCCTGTGTCCTCATCTGTAAAATAGGGATAATAACAGCTTCTACTCTCAGGGCTGCTGTGAGGATCAAGTGAGATAGTGATTGTAAAGTGCTTAGCGCGTGCCTGGAACATGACAGGCACTTCATAAAAACTCCCTCCCTCTTTCCTTCCTTCCTTCTTTCCTTCCTTCCCTCCTTCCTCCCTCCCTCCTTCTCTTCCTTCCTCCCTCCCTCCCTTCCTTTCTTCCTTCCTCCCTACCTCCCTCTCTTTCCTTCCTTCCTTCCCTCCCTCCCTTCCTCCCTCTCTCCTCTTCCCTCCTTCCTTCCTTCTTTTATTCCTCCCTCCCTCCCTCCCTTCCTTCCTCCCTCCCTTCCTCCCTCCTTTCCTTCCTTCCTCCCTCCCTTCCTTCCTTCCTCCCTACCTCCCTCTCTTTCCTTCCTTCCTTCCTTCCTCCCTACCTTCCTCTCTTTCCTTCCTTCCTTCGTTCTTTCCTTCCTTCCTTCCCTCCTTCCCTCCCTCCCTCCTTCCTTCCTCCTTCCTTTCTTCTTCCCTGTGACTATTACATGCACACACGTTCATGTCTGTTTATGGACACCTAGTGTAGCAAACGCCAAAGACTGCTAACCTAAATTCACACTCCATCTCTGATGTTGCTTCTTCTACCTGAGCAAAGTCATTGACTCCCTGGGCCTCAGTTTCCTCATCTGTAAAAGGAGGGAGCGGGATGAGGCGGCCTCTGCCTAGCATTCTTCTAACTATTCATGGCTTCCTCTGCCTCTAGATTTACATAAATAAAACCTTATAAATATCCATTGATAATGAAAGGAAGATCCCTGCCTAGTTTTGAAGCTCAACATGCCCTGGGCACCCCCTGTCCTTCTAGCCTCACTGCACTGCCCCACCTCCAGCCCTCTCTGATTTAGTCTGACGAGTCCTCCCTCTGTTCCTCACGCACGACTCTCCATCTCCCATCTCCATACCTTTGCACTGACCATTCCCCATGCCCGGAATGCATCCCCTCTTGCCCCCTGCTTAGAGACGAGCCACGTCTCCTGTCTGGGTGGTCAGCTCCACCACCACCTTGGCCACGAAGCCTTCCTGGATTCCCTTAAGTGCGAGTGCTCTCCCTCCTTCCCTAACTACCTGGGACTTATAGTCTCTCTTCATGTATTCTATATACATGTCTCCTTGTCTCCCTCATTAGAATACAAGCTCCTTTGAGCAGGGGCTATTTCACTGGTTGTATTTTTATCCTCCAAACCCAGCACAGTGCTGCTTGGTATGCAGTAGGTGCTTAATAGTTGTTGCCTGCATATGTATCTGTTAGATTCTAAGCTCCTTGAGGGCAGGGACTATCTTTTGCCTTTTTTTCTTTATCTCCAGTGCTTGGCACATAATGTTTGCACCACATAAAGGCTCTTAATGTTTACTGAACCAAACTGAAAGTCTGTCTGTGTGTTTGCATCCATTTGTACATGTGTGTGTGCTGATTGAACGTGTGCACATGCACTTTTCTAGGATGGTGTATCTGACGACATGGCCATGTGGGTGTCCGGGTGATGGTCACTTACAGCTCTGACACTTGTCTCCAGTCCAACCAGCCCAGCAGGTGCACTCTCCCGTGCGCCGGTCACAGTGTCCCCCATTCAAGCAGTCACAGCTCTGCTGACAGTCAGCCCCAAACTTCCCAGGGAGGCATTCTAGGGAAGCCGAGAATGATAAGAGAATCCCCAGAGTCCCCAGGGAGGTAGCTAGCCACGAAGAAACCCCAGGAGGGGCTGGCCATCCATCCTGTCATGAGGGTGGCTGGGCCTCTGTATTTCCATTCCTACTTGTTTGAAAGCCAACACAGCGCAGAGAAAGGTGTGGCGACATAGGGTCCATGGTGGGACAAGGGAAGAACTGGGAATTGGTCTCATGTGAACCTCCTTCCCTTTGCAAACTTCAAAGCTCTGCCTGTCCTGAGGACCAGGGCACCCCTGGGAGAGGCAAGCTTGATTGGCAGACTCCTGCTCTGCATAAATGAAGCTGTCTAATGACAGAGTGCCTTCCAGATGGAGAAGAAAGAGATTTGGAGTCAGGGCATCCAACTTTAAAGCACAATCCTTCCACTGGCTCCCTGTGTGATTTTGGTTTTTCAGTCTAAGTCCTAGCAAGGTCTCAGTGCTCTCTTCTATACAATGGAAAGATTGGATGGTATGGCCTTTGGCTCTGAATGCTACATATCTCAGATCTCCTGGGGGACCTCAGAGTCTTGGTCAGGCAGCTGCCGTGCCCCCTCTCTGTCCCTCCCTCCTCTCTAGCATTTCCTTTCCTGAAGTTTGCCAGGATGCCCAGTGGAAGAAAGAACACAAGAAGGCATTTACTCTCTGTGTGACCTCCATCGCTCTGGGCCTGTTTTCCACCCATAGTATAGGGGATGGGGTGGAAAGAGATGGCCCCTGAGACCCCCTTCTAGCTTGTTCCAGATTCTAGGATCTATCACCATCAGCCCGCTGGTCAACCTGATTCCCAGCAATAACTGGGGCATCACCCTTAGCCCCCTGGCCAACCCAGTTCCCACTGTAATCCCATAATTATTTGTCACATTTTTCCAGTGCTTTAAGGGATATAAAATGCCTCCTTACATTGACCCCCATGGGATAGGAAGTCCTAATATTATCCCTGCTTTACACAAGAAGAAAACTAAGGCTGGCCCTTGGTCACAAAGCTAGCACATGTCAGAGCTGGGATTTGAATAGAGGACTCTCCTTACTTCAGGGCCATGGCTGTCACCTGCATACATGCACACGAGTAAGATACATACACACACACACACACACACACACACACACACACACACACACACAAGGCATGCCCATGAAACTACCTTTGAAGCTTTGGGGAGACCCTCCTGACCCTCAGGACATTCAGACCCACCTCCAGACTCCCTCCCCCCACACTCCCCCACACCCCCCTGGCCCTTTTCTTTCAGGCTCACCTTGCTCACAGGCCAGACCAACCCACCCCTCTGGACACAAGCAATGGCCTGAGATGGGGTCACAGGTCCCACCATTCCGGCAAAGGCAATGTTGGTGACAGTTTGATCCATATAGGCCTGCTGGACAAGCTGGAGGGAAGCAGAGAGAACCTCAGGTAGGGGTTGGCACCATCCCCTCCAGAGGCCAAGTGGGAAAACAAGAGAGAAGGGAGGAAGATCAGAATGGAAGAACTCTCCCTAGACGTAGAGGAAGTGGGCAGCCACTTTCTCCCCCTCCTCGAGCCCCTAGGATCTACTACCTCAATGAACATGGGAGTGAGAAGGATGGCTGGGGACCCAGGACGTACCTTGTTGGCAGCTGGGCCCCATCCAGCCAGGAGCACACAGGCACTGCCCACTGACTGGGTTGCAAGAGGCCCCATGAAAGCAGCTGCAGGATAGGCTACAGTTGTCTCCATAGGTGTGAGCTGGGCAGGCTGCAAGGGAAGAAACAGGCCTGGGTGCTGACCGGATGAGACTGGGGGCTAGAAGCCCCCAGCGAGGGGAGGGAGAAAGAGGGAGAGGGGGCAGAGAAACAGGACCTGGGAGGGAAGTAGCTGTAAGAGCCTATGCTTGCTGGGGCCATTCCCTGAAGCCCATTTACATCTGTCTGACAGCCCTCCCTCCTTTCCAGGCCCAACTCAAGACAATTCAAGAGGCATTTCTTAAAGACTACTAGGTGCCAGGTGCTAGGCATTGGAGACAAAAGGACATAAATGTCCTGCTCTCAAGGAGCCTCTATTCTCCCAAGGCCCACACCATGTACTACAAGGAAAACCGAAGCCAGTGGAGTTGATCAGGCCAAACATTACAAGTTCCTCTCCAGCATCCAGCCGGTGGGCGCTCCTAGCCAGTATCTTAGCCCTTGGACGGCTTCCCCTGCCAGGTGCTCCCCTGCTGCCCACCACCCCTCTTCCCCTCATCTCCTCAATGTGTCAGGGATGCATGGGCTCCCCCATCACCCAAGCCAAGCCCGAGGGGGCAGCCAGGACCACGACTCACTCTGGTTGCAGCTGGGGCCGATCCAGCCAGCAGGGCAGTGGCAGCTGCCGCTCACGTGATCGCAGGGGGCCCCGTTCGCACACTGGCAAGCACCCCGGCATTCCAGGCCAAAAAAGCCAGCAGGGCATTCTGTACGGGGCACAGTCACCAGGCAGTGAGGGAGGAGACCCTGCCCTCACGCCTTCCTCTAGATGGGCTGGGGGTGTGAGGGAGGGGAGACAGGGGCTTTGATGCAGTGCCGAAAGAACTACTGACAAGTCCCCTATGAGGCCTCAGGCTGGGCCTTTTCCCTTCTGAGCCTCAGTTTCCTCATCTGTAAAACCAAGGGGTTGGCCAACATGGCTTTACCAGTTCCTTCCATCTCTCCATCTGTGATCTAACCTAACTCTTGTGCTCAATTTGCTCACGTGTAAAATCCAAGGATCTGGCATGCATGGCCCCCTCTAGGTTTAAATCTGATTTTCACCATCTTTAAAGATTAGCCTCTGCCCAGCTCCTAAGAGCACAGCTGAGCCAAGCCCTGACCTCTTCCTTTCCTCCCTGCCTCCCCAGACAAACTCCCTCACAATTGCACTCTGACCAGTCTTCCAGACCTTTCTCCTTCTCCCACTAAGCCACAGGCTGGGTTTTTCTTAGGAAACCCTCAGTGGCTTGGTTTCCATGGAGTCGAGAGATGCGAGCAGAAAACCTGCTGCCCAGAGCCCTTGGAAAGCTTTGTCACTCACTCCTGTCCCCCTGACATGGTAGGGATGTAAGTTTGTTTAGAGGGATACAACTCCCTCTTCTGGTGTCCAGAACCCCAGAGGGGTCACTGAAATGATCTCTCAATGACAGAGAGAGGTTGATAAACAACAGGAACAGCAAAAGAGGGAGAGGAGAGAAAAGTAGAGCCTGGGCTCAGGGAGACCCCGTCCTGCAGGCTTTGAAGCTGAGCACATTATAGCCTGAGCCCTGCCTGGGCCTCCTGGGGCTGGGAAAGATCAGGGGTTTGGGGGAGTCCTGGAGCCCTAGAAGAGGCCTAGGCACCTCCTCTGAGGAGCAGAGTTAACAGAGGCCCCTTGAGGATTAGTCATCTCTTCTCCCCTGGCTCTTCTCAAGGTGTCTACTCATGGCACACTACCTTGGAAGCTCAGGGTATCAAACAGATGCCAACAGGGTTGGCAGAAGAGTGAGTTATTGGCAGCCAAACCCCTGAGGGAGCAAAGCACCAACTTGTGAACTACAGTCTGGATGGCTTCCTCACCTTGGCAGCACTTCCCCCTCCCCCTTTGGCGGGCTGAGGCAGGGGGCCCATTCCTCTGCCCTAGGCCAGGCCAGGAAAGGAAAGGGGATGGTCCGCTGCCCGAGAATACATTGCTTTTGGCAAACTGGATGCTGAGAGCGTGGGTATTTTTCTCCAAGATGCCTAATCCGCTTAAGCATCCCACTTGTGACCACCTTTCTCTCCCTCCCTGAAGCAGGGGCATCATACATGTGGTAAGGAGGTCCAGCACTGGGATTATTTCATTCTCCATGAAATAATGTCTGAGATCCTTTGTTCTGAGGGCTTGCTGGCTCTTTTCCAGCCCTCATCTCTCTCCCCAGGAGGGAATATTCCCTTAGCTTCCAGGAAGAAAAGAACAAACCCACTGACGTTTGATGCCACTCAGACGTAGAAAGTCAGGATCGAGATGTTCAAATGAACAAGGGAGGGTAAGTGTTAGGCATGGGGATTGGGGGAGCGTGGGGAACAGGCAGGGGAAGGCAGAGGAAAGCAGTGACCAAATCCATGCTTTGCCATGGAGAAGGGGGGACATGAGGGCTCTGAGCTCACTCCTAGGGCTTGGGGGAGACCAGCAGCCCATCAACTCAATCATAACATCTCCAGGTCAGAGTTCAAGACCTGAAAGGGGCCATTCAGGCCAACTCCCTCATTTTACGAGTTCAGTGTCTGAGACACAGAGCAGGTAACTATATCACCTAGGATCACACAGCTGCAAGTATTCAAGGTGAAATTTGAACTCAGTTCTTCCTGGGTTTCAATTAGGTTCTCTATCCACCAGAGAATGGAGCACCTTGCTGCTGGAGGAGAAGCTTTGTGATACAATGAGAATAAAAGCTCCATGCTTGGAGAAGAGAGAGATCGGAAGAGAAAGTCCTGGCTCTGATATGTCTTTACCCTACAACTATAGGAAAACCTCTCAGCCTTAGGTTCTCCATCTAGAAAATGGGAACGATGATGTTTGCGTTACCTATCTCGCAAGATTATTGGAAAGTAATCGCTTTTTAAACCCTAAAGTATCAGAGAAATGCATTCTTATAATTATGTGTTGTAACGAGAGAAAGCCCGGGGTGGAGAGTGCATTCAACCATGTACCTGCCCCTTCCTGGGCTTATATCGCCTACTTCTCTAGAGAAGACTGAGTCAGCCCCAAAGTCCAAGAAGTTCCTGGCCTTCCTCTGACATACCCTGGCTGTGTGACCCTGAGCAAGTCATTTAACTTCTAAGTGGCCATAAGTTGCAGAGAAGTTACCCACCCTGCATTGGTAAAGTCTGTATCAATAATAGTTTAGGATAGTTAACATTTCTACAGTACCCACTACGCGCCAGACACTGTGCTAAACACTTTACAACCATTATCTCTCGATCCTCACAGCTATCCTGGGAGGTAGGTGCTATTATGACCCCTCACTTTACAGTTGAGGAAATCGAGGTAAATCGAGGTAAAGTGTGACTTGCCCAGGGTCACGCAGCTAGCAAGTGTCTAAGGCTGAATTTGAACTCAGGTCTTCATGAGTCCAGACCTGGTGTTCTACGCACTGCACCATCCAGCTGCATCCATGAAATCACAGGTCTAGTCCCTATCATCATCACCATTGTTACTGCTACTATTGCCATTATTAACATTTGTTGTTCAGGTGTTTCAACTACATCTGACCCTTCCTGGGTTTTCATGGCAGAGATATTGGACTGGTTTGCCATTTCCTTCTCCAGTTCATTTTACAGATGAGGAAACTGAGGCAAAAAGGGTGAAGTGACTTGCCCAGGGTCACACAGTTAGGAAGTGTCCAAGGCAGGATTGGAGCCCAAGTCCTCCTGACTCCAGGGCTGGCGCTCTATCCACTGGGCACCCAGCTGCCTTTATTATCATTGTTAGTGTTACTTCATCATCAGTGACCCTGGGCAAGTCCCTCTCAGCCCTCTAAGCCTTTACTAAGACTAGAAGTTACAGAGGTCTTCATCTGGATTGGGAGGGACTTTCCTCATTGAGAGCTCTCTATATGGACAGAGGATCATGAAAAATCTCCCAGCTTCCCCCTCACCTGCCTGTCTGTGGCCTCTCTTCAGCACACCAGGATGCCTGTGGTGCAAGGACATGGCCAAACCAGATCTCTCCCTGTGGACTTTTCAGGATTATCCCTGGAAGGGGGCCCTGGCCCTGGCATGCTCCTGTTTCCAGAGCTGGGCATGCTCTGGATGTCAGTGGGTTAGCACTCAGTGCCCTTGTTCTCAGTGCCAGCCTCTCAGCTCCTCCGGGGAGGGTGGTGGCGGCAGTGCTGCCAGACTCACCCCGCTCGCAGAAGGTTCCCCTCCAGCCGGCCCCGCAGGTACAGGCCCCACTGACGTGGTCACAGGCTGCTCCATGGTCACACTGGCATCGCCGGCTGCAGCTCAGCCCAAACCAGCCCTGCAGACACTCTGAGACATGCAGACAGCTGGGTTAAGGCCTATCTCCCCTGCCTCATCTCTTCACTGATGGGGGACAGGGAGAGAAGTGTAGAAATCAGACCAGACTGGCCTCTTTCCAGTGGTCTGAGCATTGACCACTGTCCAGGTGGGTTAGGGCCTCTTTAAAGCCTAAAGCCTTCCAAAGACAAAGGGAGAACTTGCTAGCCTCCCACCAGGCCGACTCGGCCATTCTGGACTCACCAAGGCCTCAGAACCTGGGGTCAGAGTCATTATTCCAGTGGGGAAGGAGCCAGAGCGGCCCAGGAGGACACTCTTCTCCCCCATGGCCTGGGAAGGCATGCCTCGGTTCACTTTTAGCCAAGGTCACCTTGTTCCAGTCACTAAGCTAAGCTCCAAATGGGTCTAGTTCATCCATTTAGAGCCCAAGGGGCTTTACAGGTCACCTAGTCCAACACCTTCATTTTATACCACAGGAGGTTAGTGACTTGCCCAAAGTCTCATAGATAAATGGGCAGAACAGGCATCTGAACCAGCTCTTCGGACCTCAAAGCCAGCTTTGTTACTTGTTCACAGTGTCTTCTGACTTAAGACAAAAAGATCCTGGCACAGAAGAGAGTACTGCCTTCAGTCAGGGGATCTGGGTTCAAAACCTGCCGCTGATACTTACTGCCAGTGTGACCTTGGACAAGTCACTTAACCTCTGCCAGCCTCAGTTTCCTCTGCTGTAAAACAAAGGGTTTGGACTAGACAGCTTCAGAGGTCCCTTTTAGCTCTAAAGCTATTAATCTTCTTATAAAAACTCCCTTTTTAGTAAGATAATACTTTGTCAAACCACCCTCTGTTGTAATGATGGGAACAGAAATAGAGGCCATGATGTTTCCAGCCCCAAACATGGGTCTAGATGAGCTCAGTGGAAAAGAGTCCTGCTCAACCCACTAGAAAGAGGCAGATCTGGCCCGAATTCTGAGCCCCTCTTCCCCATCAGTGAGTGGGCCTGGGGAGATAGGGACAGCAGAAGGGAGGCCCCCAGAGTGTGCCTGGTGGGTCATGTGACCCAGGAGACCCTGCCCCCATTAGTCAGAGCCCCCCCCCCCACCATGGATGGTACTCACTCTGGTCACAGCGCAGGCCGGTGTAGCCGGCCTCACAGATGCACTGCCCGCTCACTGGATCACAGCTCCCGTGGTCATAGCTACAATTGCAGAAATGCCTGCAGTCCGGGCCCCAGCGCCCCATGTCACAAGCTGAAACAGAGCCTCAAGTCTCTTCTCTGACCCACCGAGGGGCCTCCCAAGCAGAGATCAGCCAGTGACAAAGGGGACCTGGGGAGACGCTCTCTAGGTAGTAGGAAGAGATGTAGGGGAGCCAAGCCAAGCAGGGGTCAAGAGGAGAGGACAACCAGGAAAAGCATCCAGAGAGCAAGCTAGGACCATGATGGGCATGGAGAGCTCCCCTTTGTCCGGATTCCAAGGAACAAATCTTAAGACACCCCCAAGGAGCAGAGTTCCTGGTGGACACAAAGAAGGTAACAGGGGAAGCCTCTCATCTGAGTAAGGGATGCACAGAGCTTGTCAAGACCACAGGACACAGAATATCAAACTGGGTGAGGGCTTAGAACACAGAATGTCAGGGTGGGGAGGGAACTTAGAACATGAGATGTCAGGTCTGGGAGGGAACTTAGAACATGGGATGTTTGGGCTGGGGGGGGACCTTAGGGACAGAGAATGTCAGAGCTAAAAAGCACTTTAGGCCACAGAACTTCAGAGTGCAGAGGGACTTTAGAACATAGGGTCAGAATTGTTGGAGGACTTTATAACACAGGTTGTCAAAAATGAAAGGAATCTTAGAATATAAAATGTCTGAGATACACAGGATTCTAAAAATGTTAAAGGCAAAAAGGACCTGAGAATTTAAAATGGAGACTATCAGGGCTGGGCAGGGGAGTAGGGGTGGGGTGGGGAGGGGGTACCTAGAACACAGGATACAAGAGCTGTGAGGGCCTTAGAACAGAATGTTAGAGCTGGGAGGACTTAGAGATTATCTAGTCCCAAAACTTCCTTTCACAGATGAAAAAGCTGAAGCCCATAGAGGTTAAGTGACTTGCCCAAGAGCACACAGGTGGTAAGGAACAGAGCCCAGACAGCAGGGGAATGGGGTCCTAGTTCACAAGAGGTGACTCTGACCAGAGGGCAAAGGATTCCCCTTTTCAAAGCATGGCTTTGGTCTGCCCTGATCACCACCTGCTACCTACCTCTCCTACAGTTGATGCCGGTCCAACCAGGGGCACAGCTACAGCGCCCAGTCACAGGGTGGCAGTGCCCATCATTCCCACAGGAGCATCGGAGCTGGCAGCCCTGCCCAAATGAGCCCGCTGGGCACACTGCAGCAAAGAGGAGAGAGGAGTGCGATGAGCCCCTGACACAGGAGGCAGGCCATGTGGGCATCTGTGCCACGTATCTCTGGTCAATCCCCCAATGGAAACGAGGAGGAGGCACTCACGGTCTTGGCAGCGGCTGCCAATGTATCCAGGGAGGCACAGACAAGTTCCAGTCACAGGGTCACAGCCAACACTATTGTCACATGCAGGGCAGATCTCTTGGCATCCAGGGCCCCAGCGCCCATCAGGACAATCTAAACCCCGAGTCCAGCCCAGCAAAGAGGGGTCAGCATGTGCTCAGATCAGACTTCCCTTTTTCCTCAAAAATTCACAAGGTAGATGGCACTTTGGAAGGGCTAGAAACACTATCTCTTGGGGCAGCTAATAGCTAATACTAAACCTGGGAAGGGAGTCTGGCCTCCACAGGATCTGTGGTGAATTTCTTTATTTGGACAGATGTCAGATCCATAGTGTGTACAGATGTGTATGTACAGATGTGTGAGCACATGTTCATATGTGTGTAAGAGCAACATATCACTCAAAGGGGCTAGGAAACCACTCAGAAAAGGGTCTACTAGAAAGAATAATACCAACATATCACATGATATATTAATATAACATATACTAATAATAAAATAACCACTCATTAAAGTGGTTTACAGTAGAGAGATACATTATAATAAATCTGATGATGATGATGATAATTTTAACAATGTTAGTGATAATAAGGACAGGGACTAGCCTGGGCCTATGACCTCATTAATACAGAAAACTCCCTTCACTAACGCAGGTTCGTACCGCCACTGCAATGTATGGTCTTAGAGAGTTTCCTAGTCCACTCAGAAGTTAAGTGACTTGTCAAGGACATACACAACCAATATATGTCAGATGTGGGATCTAAACCTAGCTCTTCCAGACTCCAAGTCTGATATTCTTTCTGCTAGTTATACCAACTTTCCCTCCAGAACACCTGGGGAAGCTGTTCCCTCAGAATGGCAGAGAGGAGAGGTGACAGGCATGGGGCCAATGGCTCCCCTACGGACGGCTGGAAGAGCAGGACGAAGCCTGGGCCTCAGACCCTGGCTCTAGCTGCTGCCCAGTCTCTCACCTTTGCTGCACTCATCCCCGGTTCTCCCTGCAGGACACAAACACTGTCCTGTGAACCGATCACAGGGGGCCCCTCCACAGGAACAGGATCCAAAACAGTTACTGCCAAATTTTCCTGGGGGACATTCTGTGGGATGGAAACAAAAGGCAAGGGGGTTATTCAGCTTTGTTCAGAAAGTCAGCCTTATGGGCCTGAAAACTGTCTCCCAAACCCTCCCAGAGACATTTTAGGATCCTACTTCCTAGAATTAGACATAGAAGCGACCCAAGAGGGCATCTAAACCAATACATTCTATGTAGTTTGTACTTGAGGCCCAGAGAGATCAGTGGGATTAACAGGGATACACAGGTAGAAGGTGATGGACTTCTAACTTTGGCTGTTCCAAACAAAGCTCTCCCATTCTGCAAGTCAAAACACAGCAGACTCTCTAACTCTTCAAGTTCTGTCAGGAAATGGGTCTGAGGTATGAGCCCTATAAGTTGAAGAATAAGGTGGCACAGAGGATAAGCAAGCAGGGGTCAGAGACAAGTGCCTAAAGACAGAGGTGATCAAAGCAAAGAGGTCAAAGTTGGTCCATGAATGTCATAGGCTAAGCACAGATCTTGAGGACTCTGTCCAGCACCCTGGATAGCTCCCTAAAAAGGAAAAGGCATGGGAGAAGTCTAAGGCTGAGATCCAGACCTACTTGGTTGACTCCACCCCTCTGGTCTCTGGCTATTAAAGGGAACTTATCCATATACACTCAATTTGTTTACTGTGGTACTAGGGGATTCAAGTCCCAGAGAGATTTTGGTCTCCATGTCAGAGGGAAAATCACAGTTTTTGGTGACACTTGAGACTCCATGAGCATCCATATGCCCTGGGGTTCAGGAAAACAAGCCAAGGTGAGGGGAAAATGAATTATCACCAAACAATTCAGCTTCTAAAAGCCCTAGCTCTTAGGAACCACATGCTCCATCCCACGGACTCCCCAGTATCCCTGAGGAGAGTGGCTGGTAGATTAAATATAAGCAACCCAACAAAAGAATTGATTGGACGGGGAGACGTTTTCCTCCTTCATACCACCATTTTAAGCATGATGGGATGGCAAAGGGGTATTTGTCCTCTCTGCCACACTTTTGGGTTTTAAGTTGGGATTTTTTGTTTGTTTTTTTTTTAGGAAGGAAATACAAAGGACGTGAAAGGAATACACAGTGGTGGACAAGCATACTGTTCTTTAGCCAGACCTTCTGCACATAGGCTCTATGGAAGCTTCCTATTCCCCAAACACCACCTTTCCCTCACCCTATTTGTGGAAGACCTGGTGCCTTGAGATACCTTCAGACACCCCTGTCCTCTGAGTAGGAATAATGGAAGCAGAGACAGAGTCAGTAGTCCATGTGGTCACTTAACCCAGTGTCCAGCCAGACAAGAAGTAGGGTCTTTGGTAGGAAGGTGATCACAGAATGTTGGAGTCAGAAGGAACTTTGAGATAATCTAGTCCACTCCTCTCATCTTGCCCCTGAGGAAGATGAGACCCAGGAAGCCTAAATAGCATGTTCATGTCACCTGGTTGGTACCAGAGACAGAAATGGAACCCAAGACTCCAGACTCACAGTCCAGTGCTCTTTGTACTACGCACTGGGAACCAAGGAGGCACTCAGAAAATCTTTGTTGACTTGGCTTGTGAGGGAAGGGTGCTATCTATAGTTAAGTGCAAATCATGACTGGACGCATCTGGAACTCCCTGAACCATGAAGCTGGGATTAAGACACTGTCATCCTTTAGGCACCAACCCAAGTTCCAGATCTTGGACTCAGTCTCGACTCCTCCCTCTCCACCCCCATCTCCAATCATTTCCCAAGTCTTGTTTCTACTTCCAAAACATCTCTTGCAATCATCCCTTTTGAGCCACTGCTGCAGATATCACCCTAGCTCAGACATTCATCACCTCATATTTGGACTGACACAAGAACATTCCAATTGGTGTCCCTGCCTCTCCTCTCACCAATCTTCCCTCCACACAGCTGCTAAAGTGATAGACCGAAGGCCCAGGTATCATTGCATCACTGGCCTGCTCAAGAAATGCCAGTGGCTTTCTCTGGCATCTGGGACAAAATACAAACTGCTCTCTTAGGTATGTGAAGCCCTTTGTGATCTAGCCTCCCCGATTTCTATCACTGGGTACTCCCATTTATTGACCTCCCAGCTATTCCTTTTACATGGCAATCCATTTCCTATTGCCACGCCCTTGTGGCTGATGGTCTCCAATGTCTAGTATTCACTCCTTTCTCTTCCCTTCTTTTTTTTTTTTTTTTTGGTTTTTGGAGGGGGAAAGCAGGGCAATTGGGGTTAAGTAACTTGCCCAAAGTCACACGGCTAGTGTTAAGTGTCTGAGGTTGGATTTGAACTCAGGTCCTCCTGACTCCAGGGCCAGTGCTCTATTTCCTGAGCCACCTAGCCACCCCAGTGCACTCCTTTCTCACCTCCACCTCTCAGAATCTCCAAATCCTTTCAAGGCTCAGCTCATACGGTGCCTCTTACATAGGGTCTTTCCTAATGCCCCCCATTTGCTATTGCCTCTCCCCCCCTCACCCATTATGTTGTCTGCATATTGGATTTACTTCTCCATGTATGGAATGTTTTCCCCCAATAGAACAAAGGCAGGGATTGTTTTCATTCTGTCATTGTATCTCCTGGGCTTAAGACAGATTCAGGTATTTTTTAGCTGTTTGCTAAATGCTTGTGGGATGAATGAATGAATAAACCAGCTCCCTATATTTAGTCTATATTGCATTTCATTTCATTTTTCCATCATTCTAGATGAGGACCTGGGAACCACAGCCCTTTCCTCAGCTAAGCTATGAAAAGAAAGCCCCAGGCTCATGATCTTCAGGGGAATTCCCCGGTCTCCAAATACATTGCCTCATGCCTCCAGCCTGCCTTGCCCACAGCCATCTAGCCTCAATCCTTTCACCCCTTCAAAGGCTAGATAACCTAAAATAGTGTTCAAGGGCCAGAGGCCAAGGAAGAAGGGGCCTGGCCTCTCCCATGTGCCCACAACTCCTGGCAAGTCAGTCCTCTCTAGTTCCTACTAGAAGAAGAATGACTGAGCATCTATTGTGAGATGGGAATAAGAGTCTCCCTAGCCCTGAGGCTGTTTGTCTAAAGAGAGGCCTAAAGATGGCAAAGCCTCCTCAGCCCTCTGCATTCCAGCAGCTGAGGGGAAACACAAAACCACTACTGATTTTAAAGTCTAAACAGCCGGGACCAAGAGTGGAAACTGGATCCCGCCAGTCCAAGTGACTCATAATGAGTGAAGGGCAAACTTCAGAGTGTTTGGCAGGGCCTGGGAAATCATGTGGCCCCACATGTTTATCTGAGGCTTATGCAAACAGCTCTGCTTTAGAAATAGCTCTAGAAAACTCATGGGATTCCCAACACTTCTTAATTTGGCACACCATGAGTGGGGTCTCACTTAGCCGGCCTCTGTTCTTGCACTGAACCAAGGGTCCAGAGAGGTTTGCAAACATCAGCTTACACACGCACACACACGGCCATGACTTGATCTTTAGGCCGAGTGAGGCCCACGTATACTTCTCAACATGAGGGAGTGGGGGTGAGCTGCAGTCTGGTGGCTCAACAGCTTCTGACCCATAGTGAGGACAGTTCAATATTTCTTCCAGGCCAGTTGTATGTATGGGACATGGGGCAGGGGAGAGAGCAGCAAGATGGTCACTTATGACAGTAGGCTCTCTCTTCAAATTCATCTGCATTGTATGTATCTTCTATGGACCTAGTCACTTAAATGTCTTCCCCAGTAGAAATGATATGTTTCTCAAGGACAAGAACAGGGTTTGTTTGGGTTTTTTGCTTTTCTTTGTAACTGTGGTCCTTAGCACAGTGCCCAGAGTGCAGCAGGTGCTTAATACACATGTCTTGACTGCCTGACAGTCCCCATTATCTGTCTGGGACGATTTAGATGCAGTCCTTCCCAGAGACAGGATATTAATGAAACGACCTTTTTCAAGGTCATTTTCTGCCCTCCAATTCTATGACTCCAAATTCCATTTTTGGCTCTTTGACTATGATATTAAGATACTTAATGTCTATGGGCACCAATCAATCAAAAATGCACTAATTGTATTTATTTATGTTTATTAATTATATTAATAATCAATCAAACAGAAGCGCCTACTATGCGCCAGGCCCTGTGCTAACCCCTAGAGATACAAAAAGAGGTAACATACGGTCCCTGTCCTCAAGGAGCTTAGAATCAAACTGGGATAATGATGGCTAGCCTTTCTAAAGAGCTTTACAGCCTACCTGTGGTTCTCAACCTTCCTAATGCCCAACCCTTTAATACTCGTATGTGGGCGTTTCTGCATGTGGGCAGACCTGCCTGGAGACGCATAGAGGAGCCGTGTCTCTGTTCCTAAGACTGTCGGAAATATGTGTTTTCCGATGGTCTTAGGTGACCCCTGTGACCCCTGTGAAAGGTCGTTCGACCCCCAAAGGGGCCATGACCCACAGGTTGAGAACTGCTGCAAGCAGTTTACAAATATCACCTTGTTTTATTCTCACAACAACCCTTGGAGGTAGGTACCATTATTATCTACACTTGACAGATGAGAAAATTGAGACAGACGACGTCAAATGACCTGCCTAGGGTCACACAGCTAGTAAGTATCTAAGGCAAGATTTGAACTCAAGTCTTATTAAAATGAGGCCCAGAGCTCTATCCTCTGTACCACCTGGCCATCTCAGTTTTCTTATTAGTAAAATGGTTCCTAGATGATCTTGTGTTTACAAATAAACAAATGCAAGGCAATCTATAGAGGAAGAGCCTTAGATTTAAAACCAAAGGATCCGAGGGACCTTGGGGCAGTCAATTAACCTCTGTGGGCCTCAGTTTCCTCATCTGTAAAAAAGATAGTTAAACTAGATTTTCTCTGAGGTCCCTTCCAGCTCCAGACCTGCGAGTCGGTTGGTCAGTCAGGTAAAACTTAGTAAGCATCTATGTACAAGGCACTATTCTAAGTGCTGATGCTAAGAAAGGTGAATGAGTGACTTGGATAGTTTTCAAGTTGCTTTGTCCCAAGGGAACTGGCACCGTACTGATGTGATTATTATTCTCAATAATAATCACCCAAACTGGCATTCCTCTAGGACTGAGCTTTGCCTAGCACCTTGTATGTTTCATCCCATTTGTCCTCACAATCCCTATTGGGTCCCCATGTGGAAAAGATGAAACTAAGGATCAGTGAAGTGACTTAACCACAGTCTCACATTAATATATACATGGAGTAGAATTTGAACCCAAGTCTTTCTGTCTCCAAGTTCAGCCCACTGGTTCCTCCATGTCTACTATTTTAAAAGGTCAAGTCTGCTCACAGAATGCTACCGTCCCTAACACTGTGGGTGCCCTCTGAAGTCCTGGGCAGGGTCCCAGGATGACAGGGGCTTTGTGACCAAGCCCTACTGATCTCCTGTTGTGGGGTAATCATTGTATGCATGCAGAGAGCCCCCCAGAAAATAGGGGAGGGGCAGAGAAGAAGAGAAAGGCCCCTGCTTTGAGCTTTATGACAACATAAGGGAATTTTCCTTTTATTCCTCATCTCTACTAATTGGGGGCAGATGCACATCATGTTTGCTAATAGCTTCCAGACCCAAACAACAGTCAAGAGCCCCCCATTTCTATAAAAATATCTGTGTTATTTCCTGTGACTCTTTCCTGAGGGATTTCAGGTCTTGAAAGAAAAAACATGGTAGGGGGAGAGTTGGGACTGAAATTTTCTCCTCCCTTCTGGTCCCCAGAATCCTGTTGACTTCAGAGAGGCGAGGGAGTATGTGGGGAACTGGCGATGAGAATGCGTCACTGGCCAGGGCCTTGCTCTGTGGCTGATGACTGGCCCACTCCAATGAGGAAGGTACCACATATGGCCCAGATGGAGCAAGAAGAGAATCCCAGGATCCTGGAATGTTGAGATTGGAGGGGACTTCAGAAGCTGCTTAGTCTAACCCATCCTTGAACAAGAATTCCGTCTACCGCATCTCTGACAAGTGGTCATCCATCTCTGTTTGAAGACTCACAATGAACCCATCACCTCCCCAGGAAGCCCATTCCCTTTCTGGACAGCCCTTTCCATTAGGAAGTTTTTCCTGACATCAAGCCTAAATTTAAAGTTGCCTCCTTGGAATGTCTATCCATTACGGCTGCTTCTGTCCTCCAAGGCCAAGGAAAATAAAGCAGAAAATTGTCTCGTAAGCTCCAGAGAGCAACAGACTAATCAGTCTTTGCCACAGCCTGGTCACTCCCTCTCCTAGTGTGGTTTCAGTCATGAACCATAAAGCTGGGCTCATAACAGCTCCCTGCCTACCCTTCCTCCTGTTTCCTCTCATCTTTGAGTTACTCCTTTACACAAGAGGAAGAAAAAGTCCATATCCCCCAAGAGTCCCCAGCTGTCAGTGAGAAATCTACAAGATGCCTTTTCTGGGATGGCTTGAAATTCCCACCATTAGAGATATACTTTGGGATGTTAAAGCACTGCCCCTCTTTAGATGAAAAACTCCCTGGAAGCCATTATAAATTAATCTATTGGCTGGAATATTATGGCAGAATAGAAAGAATCAGTTCAGCAATGGGAGATCTAGAATTCTGGTCCCAGTCCTGCCCCCAGGCTAGCTGGGTGTCCCTAAGGCAACACACTTGCTCTCAGGTAACCCAAGTTTAAAATGATGCTTCTGATCAGATGAGTTCCGAGGTCTCTCCCAGCTCTAACAGGGCTGTGGTTCCAAGGATCTATTCATGAGCTCCCTTTGCAAGGGAGCAAGGAAGCAGAATCCTGAGTGAGTAAGAGAGAGGACCATTTAGCCTCTGTCAGAGAGAGAGAGAGTCAAGGGGAAAAGCGGGTGTGAAGGCATTGCTGCAGACAGCAGCTCTGGTCTGGATGGACTGCCAGGGAAAATAAGAAAACAGTGGGGAACCAGTAGAAGAGGAAATAACTAAGAGTAATAGGAACAAAGGGGACAGCTAGGTGGTGCAGTGAATAGAGCACTGGCCCTGGGGTCAGGAGGCTGGGAATTCAAATCCAGTCTCAGACACTTACTAGCTGTGTGACCCTGGGCAAGTCACTTAACTCTAATTGTCTCCAGGGATAATGATGATGACGACAATGATGATAGGAAGAAGCATTTATTAAGCACCTACTGTGTGCCAGGCACTAGACTAAGCACTTTACAAATATTATCTTATTTCATCCTCACAACAAACCTGGGAGGTAGGTGCTAGTATTATCCCCATTTCACAGAAGAGGAAACAGAGGCAGACAGCGGTTAAGTGACTCTCCCAGGATCCCACAGCTAGTAAGTGTCTGATGAAGAATCTGAACTCATCTTCCTGACTCCAAGTCCGGCACTCCATCCGCTACAAAAACATGAATGCTGGGCCAGGAAGGCGGAGAAATGTGACTAAGGGCATTCTCCCACTAGATGCAGTGTGGTACACTGAGCGGAAAGAAAGGTTCATTCGCAGCAAAAGGACCTACATCCAAAACCCACTTCTGCTGTCTGAACAACCTTGAGCAAGTTGCTTGCTCAAGTTCATACAGCTAGTAAACATCCGAGGCTAGATTTGAACTCGGGGCTTCTAACTTCAGGTCTGACGTTCTACTTACTGCACTACCTGGCTGCATAGGCCTCATGGGCATAGACTGACAGAGCTTGGATCTGAATCCAGGCCATCTGACTCCAAAGCTGGCATCCTTTCCACTTTCCACACCACCTCCCAGGTACCAGACAAATTTTGCTTCCTTTAGAGTCTGACTGGGGCTACAAACCTGTCTACCCGGTACCAGACAGGAAATCCCACAAGGAGGTTTCTCTGAAACAAATGTTTATAGGTTGCCTTTTGAGGTATCATATTATTTGTCTTATCAATGGACTGGGGAGGGGTTGGAGGGAGGGGAAGAATTTAGAACTCAAAAAATTACGTGTTTAAAATAAATAAATAAACAAATGAATAGGTAAATGAAGAAAGAAAAAGAAAGAATGGAAGAGAAAGAGAGGAAGGAAGGAAGGAAGGGAGGGAGGGAGGGAGGGAAGAAGGAAGGAAGGAAGGGAGGGAGGGAGGGAGGGAGGGAGAGAAAGAAAGAAAAAGAAAGGAAGGGAGGGAGAGAAAGAAAGAGAGAGAGAAAGAGAGGAAGGAAGGAAGGAAGGAAGGAAAAGAAAACAAAAGAAAGAGTGATAAATAAATAAATGCAAGTTACTCTTGGACAAGGGAGAAAGAGCCTCACTTATCTAAATGACTTTCTTTAACTCTAGCTGGCAGGAACCTCAGCGCCCACATAACCCAATGCCCCATCATTTTGTGGAGGAGGAAACAGTCCTAGACAAATGATTTGCCTGAGGTCTCACTAAGTTTTCTCTTGACTGGACTAGAGAGATCAGGGGTCCTTAACCTAAGGTCCCAGAAGTTCGTCTTTTTTTAAAAGATATTTTGATAACTTCAATGTAATTGGTTTCCTTTGAAATTCTATGCATTTTATTTAGTGCATTTAAAAGCATGATTCTGAGAAGGATTCCATGGAATTCAGCAGACTGCCCAAGGTGTCCCGGATATATATATATAATGGTTAAGAACTCTTAAACTCGATGAACTCTAGGGTCCCTTCCACTCTCAGTCTCTGGTCCTATCACCCAGTTAAGAGGATTAGGACCCAGGGCATTATCTCCATCTCTAGCCCTCTTTTCACTGGGTCACTGCCCCCTGCCCCTTAAGCATATGGCATTTGGTCCAGTCTGGCCTGGCTGACACCTCCAGCCAGAAAGGACCCCGTCCATCCTGTCTCTCACTAGGGGTAGGAGTTGGGGGCACCCAGTTATGGTCCCAACATCAAGATTCCCTCTCCCCTCAGCCCTAGGCTTTGGCTCTGAGCATAGGTGGCCAAGTCTCTCTATCAGCCTTCTGGCCTGGGGCCCCAGCTGGTGAAAGCTTCTCTCCAGAGCCTTCCAAGGGATATTAATGCTTCTCTGTTTCCTGCCTTGTTCCCCATCCCCTGCTATAACCACGAACCTAATTAGAATCTCATTTGTTTCTGGCTGAGTGAGTGTAGATGAAGAAGGACAGAGAAGCCAAGAGAAAGCTCAGACCTGCCTGTGGTTACCATCGGCAGCTGGAGCCCAAGCAGAGGCCCTGAGTTATTCATGTTGTGGGTTTTCTTTTTTTTCTTTTTTCCATCCCTATCTGACGATGACAGCGCTTAGGTATTTCCTATCAGTCATGCGATGGAAAGATGCTTTGAAGGATGAAGACTTCATAAAAAAATAAATGTAAAAGCCCACATTCCATTGTTGTTCAAAGCCCAGGGGGGAAAATGCATTATTTATCCAGCTCTCTGATGATTCAAAACCACTAAAACCTCACATAGGCAAACAGGTATGTGGAAAGGGATGTTCTGCCTATCTGTTTATCAGAAAGCCAGCTTTGAGGGGTTGGCAACAGCACCTGGATGGACAGTCAAGAGGATCTGAGTTCAAATCCCAGTTCTGCCCCTAGCTCACTGGGTGGTCTTGGGAAAGTCAATTACCCACTCAGGGCTTTGGTTTCCTCATCAGTAGGATGAGCAGGGTTGGACCAGATATCAAAGGGTCCTTATAAGCCTGGGGTCTCTGTCACAGAGAAGCAAAGCCAACCCCAAACCACACATCTCTTGACTTAATCCTCTACTGTGGCAAGCCACTCAATTTATACTCTGTCTCTGGTGAATCAGGCTGGGAATTAGCCAGGGGGCTAGGAGGCTGCCTGCCCTGGTGGAGGGGGAGAAAACTGGCTGGTGTTGTAAGCCAATAAATGCCTGCTGACTGAGCGGCTTCTGCTGCAGGATCTGCCCTTAGCCCACCGTGTGGCTTCACCTGAGCCATCTGAACGAAGGGGGGGAAGGAGGAAACGGGATGAGGCTCACGTTTCCCCAGGACACTCCTTAGGAGCAAGGACTGTTTCAGGCTTTCTATTTGTATACCTAATGCCTAGAGCAACGCCCTGCATCCAGCAGGCACTTAATACATGTTTGTTGATTGACTGGTCATCTCCCACCTCCCAGCTTTGGGCCCTCCTTCCTCAAATGCTTTTCCTTTTTACCCCTAATTTCCATCAAAGCCTGGCTTACTTAGGTCAAATGAAACCTCATATAATAGGCCTTTTCCAATCTCCTTAGCCATTAGCAAGCCCTTCATCCTGACACTTAGCATTTAATTTATGTGTATAGATATATATGTATAATGCTATATTTGTGCACATGTATATTATGTACATACTGTCTATATGGTGTATATATAATATATAATTGTATATATCCTATATACAGTATATGTAATTATACACACACAGATATAGCACATATATATTTATAAATAGTATATGTAGGTATATGGTATATATAGTATATGTGTATATATTGTAACATATACATATATATAGTATTTTGTTATTCAGTTGTGGGTTTTCTTGGCAGAGATACTGGAGTGGTTCATCATTTCCTTATCTAGCTCATTTGACAGATGAGGAAACTGAGTCAAACAGGGTAAAATGACTTGCCCAGGGTCACACAGCTAGTAAGTATCTGAGGCCAAATGATAACTCAAGAGATGAGTCTTCCTGACTCCAGGTCTAGAACTCTATCCTCTGTGCCACCTAGTAGCATGTACATGTATATGTATGTATATACACACATATGTGTATATATGTATGCATATGTATATATGTGTGTGTGGTATCATGTACATGTAAGTGTATGTATAATACATTTTATATATGTGACATCTAGCTGCATATATGTGATATATATTTGTACACATATTTTATATATACATATATACTTGTATATTCATATACAGTGTGCATCTCTATGTATGTGTACATATGTATATATAGGATGTGCAAGTGTGTATATCATATATATATATATATATATATACACACACACATATATATATAAAAAGAGAGACGGGATCCCAGATGACACGGTGGTGCAGGGCAGAGTGATACCAAATTCGAAGAGAAACAGGGCCACTAAACCATACATAAGGATTCCTGCAGGTCACATGTCAAGTTAGAAAACCACATATTAACATTATCTATATTCTAGTATATTTTTGTTTATTTTTATTGTATCATATATTTACTTTTTACTTTGTCACCAAACCCCATTTTCACCTGGTTCTGGCTCCAACTCGGGGGCGGGGGATGACGCATACATGATCCCTCTGGTGGAATAGCCGGAGAGTCTGCCTCTCACATTTCCTGGCTTGGGGTGACCTTAGGTAAGTCCCTTAACTGTTCTTGGCAGTCCTCTAGGACTAATGAGTCAGAGAGGGTACCGATCTGAACCAGTGGAGGGAGTTTCCTTCCCTGGGAGTTACCTAGACTCCAGGTTCAATCCCTCTTCCCTACCATAAGGAATGGTCTGTCTCTTCTTCCTCCTCAGTGATTCCTTCCCAGATACAAGAGGAGAAAATTTAGCCCCTGCCCTCCAGCTCTTCATGAAGGGGTTTGTCCTTCTCTGTCTTCACTGCAATGAGGGAGCTCCAGCACCAGGAGGATTTCTCTGTCAGGGGCTTCCTTTCTGCTCTCCTCATGTCCACCTCTGTCCCTCTGTGTTGGCCCTGGGCCTGGGCCGCTCCCTCTCCTCCCCTCCGCCTAGAGCACAGCGTGCCTGCTGGACCCTTCCCACTTCCAGTGGCTGGTATCGAAATGACCCTGTTCGTTTCACAAACAGATGTCATTTCTCTATCTGTATCATCTGCACTTGGCACAGAATCTGGCACCCAGGGAGACTTTCATGAATGCTTTCTCATTCTTTTTTCCTTCCACCCACACATGCTGTTTCTCCAGGGCAGAATGTAAACCCTTTGAGGGCAGAGCCTGTTTCTCTTTGTCTTTTATCTCACGTCTAGCTCAGAGCCAGCACATAACAAGTAGTTTATAAATACTTGCTGAATTGAATGTGATGGAGACACAGAAGCAGCTGGGGGATTCGTACATGTGAGCATCTTCTCCCCCTCCCCCCAGCAGGATGCCTGGTCCTTGCTCCCAGCCAGAGCCCCCTCACCTTGGTCACAGGTCTCCCCCTGGTAGCCTTCTGGGCACTGCTGCTGGCACTCGCCACTCAGGGGGCTGCAGGCCACACCCGGGGGGCAAGCACACGTCTGTTGACAGCCAGGGCCAAAGGAGCCGGGGTCACATTCTTTTCATCATCCCCATCAATGGGAAAACAGAGAGAAAGGAGGAATTGAGGAGGGTGGGAAAGAGGGAGGCACGCCAGGCCCCTGCCCCTCCCCTCCTCTGGGAAACTCCCACCCCTCCCCTGGCACCCAGGCCGCTCACCATGCTCACACCTCTCGCCCTGGTAGCCCGCCTTGCATGAGCAGCTGCCATCCTTCCTGTCACACTCTCGGGTGTTCTGCAGGACACAGCGACATTCCTCGGAGCAGCCTGGCCCGTACGCCCACTTGGGGCATGCTGACCACAGACAAGAATCAGGAAGGGAGCAGGCTGGGGGCCCTTCCACTGCCCCCTATATCCTCATTCAGCTTCAAGGTCTCCCAAACCACCCTCCCCCAAGCCACTCGCAGTCCTCAGCACACATCAGTAATTTAAACAACAATGTTCCTAGCCTACAGAGGCAGTGTTTGGTGGCTAGAAAGCTGGCCTTGAAACGACAAAACCTGGGTGCAAGTCTTGCCAGTGATATATACTAGCCATGGCATCCTAAAGAAGTTACATCAGCTTCCAGTGGTCCAGGTGGCTCCAAGTTACAGAGGAGGGACCAATTCTCACCTGAGAGTTCCCTCAGCCAGTGAAATCACAGTTCCAGGCTTTTATCCCTCTCTATCTGTCATCTTGTCTGTCTCATCTCCCATCACATCAGTTCTCCAACATAATCATATCCAACAGAGCAAGGTCTATAATTTCTTCAGTGTGAGTGCTCCATCCACTGAGGCAGATAGTGACCCCTTATGACTTAGCTGACGGTTTTCAAGAGGCTCCTATGGTCAGCCAAGCTGGTGATGAGCCACTCTCAGCCTAGCTAGGCCAGTCCTGGACAACAGAGGTACAGTCCACTACTGGACTCACATCCAAAACCTCTCTGGGTTGAAAAGTCCTGCTGGAGTTGACTCTGAATGTCCTTGTGCTTCCCCCATTAGAATAGAATGCCCTGTAATGCCCAGGACCTAGCACACAGCAGGTGCTTAATAAATGCAGTCAACTGATAATAAAATCAATCAACAAAGTTAATAAATGCAGATTCACTTTGAGTTTCACAGAATCCCAGTGTTTGGATGGGACCTCAGCCGCCATATAGTCTGTGCTGTAGTTCAACAAGAAGTACCCACCAAACATCCATCCAACCTCCTGTTGAATACTTCCTGTGATGGGGAACTCCCTATCTGTTGAAGGACTGCGTTCCACCATGGGATGGTTCTAAATATGAAGATTTCCTGGACATCAAGCCTAATGCGCATCTGCCTATCTGCAAACTCCCACCTATTGCTCCTGGTCGTTCTTCTGAGGCCAAGTGAGGCCAAGGCTATTACTGGTCCTTCATGCATCCTCTCCTGGCACCCATCCATGCCATGCACCAAAGGGGGATAGCATCAGTGGAGATGGCCTAAGAAGACCACCCACAACTTCTATAAACACAGAAATTCTGACATGAACTTCCATATTTGTTTGATTTCATATCCCCTGTCACCATTTTTTTAAAGACCTGTGACTATATCAGTGTAGGATGCTCCCAGGAGATAAGACCCTACCTCCAAATGTAGAGCACCCCCTGTTCTGTGTCTTGTAGTCTTAGAGACTTTGCCAGGGCACTTAGAAAGGGAATATGTAGATGGTGGCTATTATCCTGAAGGAAAGAAGCCTTTGGATTCAACGGAAAGATCCTTATAGTTAGGAGATCTCCGTTCAAGTCTTACCTCTGACTCTTACTGATGGGGTGACCCTGGAGCAGTCACAACCATTGAATCTTATTCTCCCTACCTTGAAAATTGGGAAAATAATACCCAGAGTCCCTAGCTCATGGCACTGTGAGAAAAGTGCTCTGTTAATCTTAAAGTGACACAGAAGTGTGATCTGCTATGATCACTGTTATAGTAAAAGTTGGACCTAGCTGCCCATGGACCCCAGCTCACCCAAGTGGCAGTAGCGTCCGTAGAGCCCTGCGTCACACAGACAGGCCCCATAGATGCGATGGCATCGTCCTCGGTTGGCACATTGGCATTTCTTCCTACAGTGTTTGCCATAGAATCCTTTGGGGCAACCTAGAGAGAGGGGGATGGAAAAAATATAAAAGGGAAGAGGAAGAAAGAGGCAGGGGAGAGAGGGGGAGGGGAATCCCCTCAGGGTCAGAATAAAGCTGGACAAGTGGAAATCCTGTGTTGGAAAAATGATGCCCTCCCCCAAGACCCCAGGCTCAGTGATGGTAAACTGAGGTCCTCGAGACCTGTACCCTTCATGGAGAGGTCCCATGACATTGTTGTCTGCTCCAGGAGAAAGTGCCCAGGGACACCCGTCCTAACTGCTGTTCCCTTAGGGCTGGCCAGATGCGGGGCAGTTTGGTTGAGATTCATGCTATATTTGGAGCATCAGGAGGCTTGGTCATGAATACTGGGCCTGGAGTCAGGAGGATTCAAATCCTGCCACTGACACCAGCTGTACGGCTGTTAGAAAACCATTCAACCTTTCTAAGACTCTGTTTCTTCAGCTATAAAAATGGCATAATCATAGCACCTACTTCACAGGTAGTCGGGAGGCCCAACTGGACATAACGCCTTTATAAACTTGAACATGCATTAAAAATGTCACTTGTTAGTAAAATTTTTATGGACTGACTCCTAGAATATAAACTCCTTGAGGGCAGGTACTGTCAGCATCTAACTCCTAATGACCATTTAATCGAAGAGAGATGATGGTTGTAGTGATGGCCATGAGGGTCATTCCCCCACAGGCTGAGGCCAAGGCTTATTCTGTAGAATAAACAGTGGGCTCCAAGGACTCCCCACCTCCAGCTTCCCTCTCTCCCTGGCCTGACCGGCCTGAAGCTCCTCACTGCCTTTCATGACACTGTCCTGCCCTTGCCCTCAGGGAAAGTGTGAGCCAAGGAGACCACAGGAATGGCGGGGGAGAAAGAGCAGCAAGGATGGTGCTGTCCATCCTCAGCAGGAAGTGGGAAGATGCTGGGGAAAGAGAGCAACAGGAGGGTGGAGAGGACCAGCATACCATCCTCGCAGTGGGCTCCGCCAACACCAGGTGGACAGCGGCAGGTCCCCGTCACGGCATCACAGGTGCCGCCATTTTGACAACTGCAAGTGGAGCTGCAGTTCTTCCCAAAGGTGCCATGGGGACAAGCTGCAGAGAGGATGGAAGATACAAGCTCACTGCCCTGCACCAAGGCCACAAGACCCAGCAGGCTCAGAGCCCATCACACTGGGAGGATGGTGAGACCCTAACCCTGACTGACCACCAGGTCAGGAGGGGCCCCAGCCATGCTCACCTCACCCCCAACTCAACTCATTCTCCAGGCTTCTCAACCTTCTCCCCAGCAGCCTTGTCCTCACCTGTGTACCATTTATCCCCACACCCTCCCCTTCTCCAATCCCATTTTATATATTACCTTCTCTCATTAAAATGAGAGAATGGGACAGAACGGCATTCCTGTATGTTAATCACCAGCACTTAGCACAGTGCCTAGCATGTAATAAGTGCTTGATAAATGTTCTTTCTGTCTCTGTCTATTCATCCATCTCCATTCATCTATCTACCCATCCATTTGTCCTATCTATTTATCTATTTATCTACCATCTCTCTATTCATCCATTCATCTGTCCATTATCTATCTACCCATTTATTCATCTGTCAATACATCTCTATCCCTATCTCTATCTGTATCTCTATCCATCTATCTAGCCATCTGTTCACCTATCTATCTATCCCTCTATCCATCTATCCACACAGCTATGTACCAGTCTATCTATCCATCCATCCATTTATTTATCTATGTATGCATCTGTCTGTTCATCTATCTACCCATTCAGCTACTTATCTATCCATCTATCCATTCATCCATCTGTCTATAAAGCTATTTATCTATCCATCCATCCATCCATCCATCTATCTATCTGTCCACCTACCTACCTACCTAGCTGGAGGCCATGATCATCCCTACCAAGCCTATCTCATTAAGGTATTATGAGAATAAAATGCAATTCTATGTAAGTACAAAGAGCACTAAACTGGGAGTCCAAGGACCTGAGTTCATATCTCTCCTCTGTGTGACTTTGAGCAAGTTTCTTTCCCTCCCTGGGCTTCAGTTTCCTCACTTGTAAAATGTGGGGGCTCCAACAGATGATATCCTAGGTCCCTTCTGGCTTTAAATCCTTTAATCCTATAGCATGACACAGTGGAAAGACCACTGGACTCAGAGGCAGGAGAACTCAGTTCACATTCCATCTCCTGTATCAATTCCATGCCCCAGAAATCTTATCGCCACCCAGAATGTCAGTTTCTTTGTCTAGAAAATGGGACTGATAATACTTATACTACCACAACTACACAAGATTGTTAAATCACTTTTAAACCTTAAAGTACTATACAAATGGGATATTATTAACACCATCTTCTTCCTAAATAGGATGCCAGTACAATATAATTTTCCATTAGACTTCATCTCTTGCCCTTGTCTAGAACGGTGAGAAGAGTTCCTAGACCTTCTGGGTGTCTTCTCTGTTCTCCTCTCCCTCTATCCATCCTTCTATCCCATCACATCCAGAAGGATCAGCAAGAGTAGGGACCATGGTGTGACCCTGACCCCATCCAGATGGCCCAGCAGGAGCAAGTGTTCTAGGAAGTCTTTTGCCTCTGTATTCCAACTATCCCCCACTCCCGTTTCTTTTTCCCCACTCCTGCCTGGATGCTGACATCCTTGAAGGACGAAATCCAGAGTCCCTATTCTACTCCAATTCTTGGACACGTTCCTTACTTCCCAAAGATGTTGGCCCAAGTCCTTTCATCCACCCCCGACTTTACTGGACTGACATGGCCACCCATACATCTTAGACTACCACCACGCCTCAGTTACTGTCTTCCCTACCACAACACCCTAAGGTCCACCCGACCTCACCACATGACCTGCCAAAGCATCCTAAAGACCCTCAATTTTGCCATCCACCTTGATACTAAACATTTTTTTAGTTTTTTAAAAAAATATGTTTATTTCATTAAATATTTTCCAATAACATCTAAAAATATTTTAAACATTCACTTAAAAAAATTTGAGTGCCAAATTCTCACCCTTTTCCTCAACTCTTGAGAAGGCAAGCTATGGGATATCAATTATTCACACAAAGTCATTCAAAACATATTTCCATATTAGCCATGGGGCAAAAGAAAACACACAAAAAGCAAGAAAAATAAAGAAAGTGAAAAATTAAACTTCAGTTTTCACCCAGAGTTCATCAGTTCTCTCTCTGGAGGTGGGGAGCATTTTTCATCATGGGTCCTTTGGAAGTGGCTTGGATCATTGTCCTGATCAGAACAGCCGAGTCTTTCAGAGTTGATCACTGTTACAACACTGCTGTTGCTGTGAACAATGTTCTCCCGGTTCTGCTCACTTCACTTTGCTGAAGCTGAACTTTTAACACACTGGGCCTTTCCAGACCCCCTCTGGCTGAACTTTACATATGCTGTCTTCCCCAGTCAGAACAAGAATTCCTTGAAGTGGGGACTCCCTGTCTCACTTTTCTATCTCTATCCCCAAATCTTGGTGTAGTAATGGCTTAATGAATACTTTGTCACTCATTCATTCACTTATTCATTCATGCATTCACTTATTCATTCTCTCATTCATTCATTCACTCATTCATTTGTTCATTCATGCATTCACTTATTCATTCATTCATTCCTTTGTCTACACATTCATTCATTCATTCACTTATTCATTCATTAATTCAATCTTTCACTTGTTTGTTCACTCACTCATTCATTCACTCATTCATCCATGAATTCACTCATTCACTCATTCATCCATGAATTCACTCATTCACTCATTCCTTCATTCATTTATTGAATCCATGACTTACTTTGGTTGCAGATGATACCAGTCCAACCCTCAGGGCAGTCACAGCCGTCTAGTTCAAAGCGACAGGTGCCCCCATTCCTACAGTCATCACATGTCAGGCTGCAGTCATGGCCAAAGGTGTCGTCCAAACAGACTGCAATGACGAAGAGAGGGAAAGAAAGAGCAGGCCTCTGAGGGGTGTGGCTGGTAACTTCACAATCTGGCTCCAACCTCTCATTCCACACTTCTTTTGTATGACTGCCCCACCCCTTCTTTGCTCCAGACAAACTGGCCTGTTTTCTGTTCCCCAGCATCCCATCTCTCACCTCCAGACCTTTGCAATCGCTGTCCCTCATGCCTGGAATGCCCTTCCTCCTTTCTCAAGCTGTTTCTTAGAAGTCCTGGGTGCCTTTAGGGCTCTCAACTCAAATACCATCTCCCTCAAGAGAGCTGTTCTGATCCTCACCAATGAATTATTTATTAATTAATACAAAAAGATCTTGTATAGATTCTACTTTCATATGTAAAAGTCAATATTGATTCCTCTCAATCGAATGGGAGGGTAGGGCTGTTTTCCTTTTATCTCTGCATCCTGGCACCCAGCCTGGTATATTGTGGTTGTACAGTTATTTCAGTCATGTTGAACTCTCTGGGACCTCGTTTGGGTGTTTCATGGCAGAGATACTAGAGTGGTTTGCCATTTCCTTCTCTAAGGCATAGAGCGGTTGCTTGGTATAAAGAGGGTCCTTAGCAAATGCTTGGTGAATTGGCCAGAAAGGAGGCACTCCCTGCCAAGGGCTTTTTCTGGGTAACTGAGCCAAGATATCCAATGTCTGTGCAAGCTCTACGCCACAGTGCCCTGGAGACGGGGAGAATGGGGCCCAGCTGAGCATGAAGAGTTACTAGGTGGGGGGCTTGTGCTTCTCAGCCTGGCTACTGAGGTCCCTTCTAACCCTC
The DNA here is from genome assembly GCA_028627135.1 of Pseudochirops cupreus. NCBI lineage: Eukaryota > Metazoa > Chordata > Mammalia > Diprotodontia > Pseudocheiridae > Pseudochirops > Pseudochirops cupreus. The sequence continues at coordinate 86,343,847 of CM053582.1, forward strand.
GGATTCTGCGATTCTGGGACATCTCTGGCTCATTCACTTCTGCTCCTTCCCTCCTTCTGTACCATCAGTCCATTGAGTGACCATTTATTATAACCCCCTCTAATGTGCGGCAGCTAGGAGGCGCCATAGTGCACAGAGTGCTGGGGCTCAGGAAGACTCATCTTCCTGAGTTCAAATCTGGCCTCAGACACTTCCTAGCTACGTGACCCTGGGCAAGTCACTTCACCCTGTTAGCCTCAGTTTCCTCATCTATAAAATGAGCTAGAGAAGGAAATGGCAAACCACTCCAGTATCTCTGCCAAGAAAACCCCAAATGGGGTGCTAGAGAGTTGAACATGGCTTAAAAAATGACTGAATAACAACAATGCATAATGTTGCTTCACTGAATCCTGCCAGGGACCTCACAAGGCAAATGATGACAGTATGGCCTTGATCTTGTGGGAACAGGAATCCAAGCAGTACAGATGATCTGGATTCAAATCCAACCTCAGACATTTAGTATCTGGGTGACCCTGGGCAAGACACACAACTACTCTAGGCCTCAGTTTCCTCCTCTGTAAAAGAGGGAGTTGTACTTGATCGTCTCTGAGGTGCCCTCCCAGCTCTGAATTTCTGATTCTAGACTCTGGATAAACTGCTTAGCTTCTCTGGGCCGCAGTTTCCTCCCCTGAAAAATGCAACAAGGCCTGGGGTGGGGGAGCGTCTGGAGTCTGGGCTGGCTCTAATCCCGAGATCCTGTAGAAATGGGGCCCCATTTGAGGACAAGGCTCCGATATCCCTCGGCATCTCCAGGCCAGGAAAGTCCCAGGTCCAGAGGCCCAGAACCAGCAGGGCCTGCTCCCCGGAGAGGCTGATTCTCACCGAACTTCTCGGACAGTGTGTGCTCCCCTCTGGCCTCCATCTCCTCCTCATCACCCGCCTCATATTCCTCCTCAAAGAGCTGGGTCAACTCATCACGCAGCACAGCGATGTGGGGAATGGGCCGGACAAAGGGCTGCCTCCCGTCCAAGGTATCCACAGAGTCGTCCAGGGCTAGGGAAAGGACAAGGGAGAAACACTCAGAGCCTCGCCTCCTCCCTAAGACCCCGCAGGGGCAAGGAAGGCATCTGGCGTCCTCCTAGCTACTCAGCTGAGCAGATGGAGTGTTGGGCTTGACATCAAGAAGACCAGAGTTCGAACGCAACCTCAGACATTTACTAACTGTAGGTGTCAAAGACAGAATTGGAACTCAGGTCTTCCTGGTTGAGGCCAGTTACCCCACGCTTTGGAAATCTGAGCCCCAATTTCCTCACCTGTAGAATAAGAGAGTTAGACTTGACTGCCTATAAGAATCTTCTCAATTCTAAGTCTTTGATCCTGTAGCCATCCTGCCATTTCTAGGTCCAGTGTCTTTGGCTCCTCTCTAAACTACCAACATCCATCCCAAGGATGTCCAGGGTTCTTAGAGTATGAATCCTCTTTTCTCCTGTCCCAGCTACCCCTGAGACCCCTTTGGAAAGACAACAACAACATGGCTAAGACCTTAAACCAACCCTGCCAATTCACAAAGAACCTTGATGGCATCATCCTATCGAGAACATTGTTCCTATGGTCCTTCAAAACATTGTTTCACCTAATATGGCAGGTTTAGAGAACACTAAGAGGCAGGGCACAGCTTTTAGAGAACCCCTTTCTCCTGCAGGGATTTGAGTCTGGAGGCAGGAGACTCTGGAGGGCACCCAGTCCAGATGGAATGTGTTAGCCTAAGAGATTGTGCAGGCCAGAAAATGTAAACAAATTCAAGGGTTTATACCAGCTTTCCTGGAAAGGTTTAGATAAATGAAACCATTTGGATGCAGGGACGTCAGCATCCCCTCTTGCTTTCTGAGCAACAAGGAGGATGGAGGGGATGGCGTGAAAGGGTTTTTCCAGTAAGGAGATTCTATGAGCATAAATGAATAGCAGGGCTATCATGGACTTCCTGGAGAAGTCAGAGCTGCTCGGGCGAAGATGCCAGTGAGGAATCACGCCCCCTCCAATGACATCAGACAAAGAACATCCTAAGTAAGAGGGACCAGCTATTACAGGAAGGACAGTTAATGCACTATTAGAGGGTCCAGACCACTGAAATGATACACTCCCACTACTCTGTGCACTGGTCAGCCCAGATGTGGTCTTGGAGCCATGTTCTGGGAAGGACGTTGACAAGCTGGGGATTGTCCAGAGAAGGCTGATTAGGGTGGGGAAGGGTCTCAAAATCATTCCATATGAGGATGGGCTAAAGGACCTGGGGAGCCTGGAGGAGACTCAGGGAGGACATGAGAGCCATCATCAAGGACTCGGTTGGGAAACTGGAGGAAGCTCATTCTGCTTGGCGCCTGAAGGGAAAATGGACAGAAGCAGTGGGAAGGCAGATTTGGGGCTGGTGTAAGGAAAACCTTTCTAAGAAACTGAGTTGCCCAGTGTAGAATGGGCTGCCTTGGGAGGTGGTAGATTCCCATCACCTGGAGTCTGATTCAAAGCTGGGTGATCATTTGTCAAGCATATGGAATTCTTGCTCAAGGACAGTTTGGATAAGGTGGTATGTGAGGGCAGTCTCTTCTCTGAGGTTCTAGGTCTTGGGATGAATGGCTTTGGGATGACCTTGGATGCTCACAGGAGGTGCCCCTTTTCTTAGTCAATGGGAGGCCATCTTGGTCTAGGTGCCGTAGAGAGCAGGAAAGGGAGAAGGAATAACTGGGACCTGGCCAAGGGCACTCACGGGTACAGCTCCGCCGGTCCTCCTCCAGCTTGTAACCAATTTCACAGGTGCACTGGAAGGAGCCCACGAGGTTCTCACAAATGTGCTCACACCCTCCATTGCTGGAGGAACACTCATCCACATCTATGGAAAGCCAAAAAAGAGAATGACAGAACCCCAGAACCCCCCACAGCCTTGAAGAGCCACAGGAAATTGGGCATGACTAGTGTTAGTTCAAATTTCCATTGCCCTGGACTGAGCACCCAGGGAGCAGTCCAGTCCCCAGATGGCTGTGGGCAGTTCAGGTCAGTCCTGATGCTACTGACCACACCAGTCACACTCAGAGACTGTCTAAGAATAGTGGAATCAAATCTACCTGCTACCTATGTTACTTTGGGTGGGTCACCATCTTAAAAACAAACAAAAAAACCCACACAAAAACATTACAACCACCCTTGCCCCACCCCCAAGATATTCAGACAGGAAGAACTAGGCTCTAATTCCATCTCAGACATTTGTAGGCAAGTCATTTCACCCATGTGAGACTGTTCCTCATCTGTGAAATGGGAAAACACATCATAGCATCTATCTCCCACTGTGAGGTTCGAATGAGCTCATGTCTCGGCTGAAACCAAGAGGGATGCTGCTATCCCTCAGGGGAGGTAGGGAGGGCCCCGCTGAGCTTGCCTTCCCATTCCTCCAGGATGCTGATCCCCCCCAAGTACTCACCATCACACCCGCATCCATCTGTGCTAAGTCGGTACCCAGCATAGCAGCCACACTCATACCCTCCTGGGTTGTTGGTGCAGGCCTGGGCACAGCAGGGGCTGCCCGCGCAGTCGTCGATATCTGCAGGGACAATCATTAACAGGTAATTAATGCCTCTCGCTGGGGGGTGGATGGGGGACACGCAAACCGTCCTGCTCTCGCCCACCCATGCCATCCTGCTTTCAGGAGGCTGAGCGTCCCCTGCTTCACGCTCTGCTCACCAATGCAAGTTTTCTGGTCCGTGTCCAGCTCGAAGCCCTGATGGCAGGTGCAGAGGGGGCCGGCGCTGGTGTGACTGCAGCCGTGGGAGCAGCCTCCATTGTTGGCCTCACAGCTGTTCACAATCTCCATCTCAATCCCTAGAGAGGAAAGGAAAGCTCCTGTGGGCCAGGGACTGCTTTTCCTTCTGACTTTACAGGCTCCAAACTTAGCAGTGTCTGGCTAAGATGCTTACTGAATGGGAAGGGGGAGGAAGGGGAAGGCAAACACCCGCCCAAGGTGGCATGGCATAAGGAATGGACTGTTGGAGTCAGAAAAAGCTGGATTCAAATCCTGTCTCTAATATTTACTAGCTGGGTGACCTTCGGTAAGTCATTTAACCCCCATGCCTCAGTTTCCTCATCTGTAAAAAGACGGGTGGGAGATGGACCAGATGGGCTCTAAGGTCTCTCCCAACTCTCAGTCTATGCCCTTGTCTGGGGCATCTGAGGGGACATACCCAGCCTCTGGGGGAACCTCCCATTAATAGGAACATGGCCCTGGAGCCCCCAGGAGGACATAAAGCTTCATGCCCTGGGAAGGCTTGGTTGTTTGGGGGAGAAGCTATGAGAACTGGGAGTCCTCTCAAAGGGAGGCCCTTAATAGAAGCCCCTTTTGAATATCTCTGAGCAGATTCCAGGCTTATCTTCATCCTTCCTCCATGGAGCTTCCCTTCCCTGGGAGAAAGGGAGAGAGGCCCATAGATCTAGAGCAGGAAAGGAGCCCAGAGGACATACAATCCAATCTCCCCATTTTACAGATGAGGAACTGAGGCCCACAGAGGTGAGGTGATTTGTCCAAGGTCATACAGGTAGGATGAGGCAGCGTTGGGACATCAGTGTGGGTCCTCTGATTCCAAAGCCAGCTTGCTTTCCACCATTGCACAGTCCCTCTGCGCCAGACCCCACCCAGTATGCCAGCATGCACGGGTCTGGGCCTGCTTAGGAGCTGGGGAGGATCCACTCCCCTGGGAGATCCACAACCCAAGTGCTGCGGGTGGGCCCCAGGAGGGTCCATACATACGGTAGCACTGTTTGCCGTCCGATCCCAGCTCATAGCCCGGGTTGCAGACGCACTTGAAGGAGCCACGAGTGTTGAGGCAGCCGTGTGAGCAGGTGGCCAATCCCAGGGCACACTCGTTCACATCTGGAAAGCAGACAAAGAGCTGAGGCCCCATGGCCAGACAAGTCAATGCCCGGTGCTCCTGAGTGACCCACTGTCCCAGCAGGGCAACTTAGCTCAACCCTGCAGACATTCACCAAAGGGGAAAAATACACCTGCCAAGCAGGAGACTGTAAGGAAGCATGAGATTAAACACAAAGGAGAAAATCAGGCAGATGCTGGGAGATACCTGAGGAGGGAGAGGAACAGGAACCCGGGACAGGAAGAGAGGAAACAAGCAATTATCAGATTATTATTATATTATTAGTCCCTCTATTGTGTGCCTGGTGCTGGGCAAAGCCTTTACAAACATGATTTCATTAGATCTTCACAACAACCCTGCAAGGGAGCTGCTATTATTATCCCCATATATACACACGTACACATATATACATGCATATACACCCATACCCATACATGTACACATGCACACACACAGGCACATACACATATACCTACATGTGCATACATACATATACAGACATACATGCACCTACACACACATATATATTTGTCTGCATGTTGTCTCTTCCATTAGATTGCAAGCTCCTTGAGGGCAGGAACTGTTTTGTTTTATCTCTTTTTGTATCCCCAGCATTTAGCACAGGGCCTGGAATATAGTGAGTACTTAAGACATGTTGATTGCGTTGAATTAAATTAATATGTGAGTCCTAGGGAGTTGCCCAGGGCATATAGATTGAAGCGACTTGCCTAGGACTCATATTAATGTAGTTCAATCCAATCAACATTTATTAAGTACATACCACATATATATGTATGTATATATAGCATATATATATATACATATTAAATATAGACTATATATAGTACATATACTATTATACATACATGCATACATATATACATCTATATATACATACACACAGACACACACAGAGGATCATTAGGAAATGACTAAGAGAGGGAAGGCACTACAATTAAGAGGCGTTAGGGAAGGCTTCCTATACAAGGGGGAACCACAAGACTGCTTGCGATCAGCCCTAAGTGCAGGATATTTCCACACTTGGAGTTCCCCACCCAGATGAAGGCACAGGTTGTTCACATCATTCACACATCATCCACAGCTGGGATTGACCACGGGAAGGATGGGCAGGACGTTTACCCGTGTGAACCTGTTTCTTCATTTGTCACTTTACCATGACATGTGAACTCACTGATGGCCATAGTTCCTCCATCAGTGCAGAGTGCCACCCACTGAGGAAGGCAAATAAGCTCATACATGTAAAGCCTGTGAGTCTCACTGAACAGGTCCTGTCTGCTCCAGGGCTCAAGGCAATGAGTACAAAGGTGTCCACATCTGGAGAACCTCACTGCCCAGAGGGTCTCCTTCTAATTGGGCTCTACTCAGGACACAGACAACTTACTAACTTCCTTCTACAGGAAACCTCTGGGCAGCTGGGTGGTGCAGTGGATAGAGCATCAAGTCTGGAATCAGGAAGACTCCTCTACTCAAGTTCAAATCCAACTTCCGGCACTTGCTAGCTGTGTGACTCTGGGCAAGTCACTTAACCCTGTTTGCCTCAGTTTCCTCATCTGTCAAATGAGCTGGAGAAGGAAATGACAAAGGGCTCCAATATCTTTGTCAAGAAAACCCCAAATGTAGCCATGTGGCCTTAGGAAAGTCAGTTAACCCCAACTGCCCTATCTTCCCCCCTCCAAAAAAAAGAAAAAAAGAAAAAAAACCCCAAATGGGATCAGGAAGAGTCAAACATGACTGAACAATGACTTGAAACCTTTCCTTTTTCCCTAGTTACTAGATGCCCCCCCCCACTGAAAATTATGTTGTATTTATTCTGTATGCCCCTCCATGTCCAAATGTCTTCCGTATCTCCTTTAACAAAATGTAAGCTCTTGGAGGGCAGGGAATGCTTCATCTGAGTCTCTGTATCTTCACGGTCTAACACGGTGCTTGGTTACGTAGCAGGATATTGTCGTTCATCCTTTATTCTCAAAGGCACCAATGACATAACGAATATTTTTTATTATCTTTTTTTTTCAAAAAGCTGGGACAATTTACTTTTTGTCCTGCAGAGTTTCCATTCATGATTTCTTGAAATATAGCTCTGGAAAAAACAGGCTTTAGAAAAGTCCCCTGGGTCTCAAAGATAGCTTCTTGTCTAAGCCTTTAAACTTAAATCACTTTGGCTTTCACTGACTGACCAAGAATAGCCCCAGCCCAAGCCTCTGTGGCAGCAGATACTTAATAGAAGCTTAATGATTAACCGATAAAAATAAAGACATCGCATCTGGTGCCTTCTGACTCTTTCTGAAGAGAATGCAGATATCCCTTCCACATCTGACCTTCCAGTTTCGATATATTGGGGTTGGTGTGAAAAATGAAATGGGAATTTGGGGGAGTTTTGGAGAAGTCACAGATGACATGCTAGGACCAGCAGAGGACACAGAGCCTATGACCAGATCCTTAACCCAAATTATACAATAAGATGCTGTAAACACCCTGTAAAAGAAAAAGAAAAAATTCATATTTCTTCTCGGGTACGAAGGGAAAGTCAAAATATTTTATTGGATTTTTCCAGATTACAAGGGTGCCTTGCCCCTAACCCCCATGATATGGAAGGGATAACTGTATTCATACCGTATAGGCATTAACCTTTGAGTAATCTACAAGCCTTTAGCTTTTTTTCACATCTTAACAAACCAAATTGTATTTTCCAACCTTGCTTTCTCCATCTTGCCATGTTCCTGCTTTTGCAATGAAGTCACTGAATGTCAACTATAGGGACTGAACCTATGATTTCTTCATTATAGATAACTCCCAGGAAGGAAAGCTCCCTCTACCAGTGCAGACTGACCATTCTCTGCAATTTATAGGCCTAAAAGAGGGGCCAAGAATACCACAAGGTGAAGTGATTCACCCAGGGTCACACTGACAGTACATGCCAAGGATAGCCCTTAAATACAGGTCTTCCTGGTTCTGAGGCCAAATATATATCTTGTTGTGCTGCATTTCAATAAGTTATATATGGGTTTTAAAAAAATAATAACTCATATTTACTTGCCTAGTCCTGGGAAGTAGCAGTTGGGTCAGGTAATTAGATACCAATGAAACTATAGATTCAAACCAAAATAATATTAATAAACCATATTTGTTTCTCTCTGGGAAGAACAGCTGGGTTTGGTAATTATGCATAATAATAATTCTCGTTTACATGAGAAACAGAATAGAAAGGCTCATTTTGCGGATGAGGAAACTGAGGCAAATAGGGATAAGTGACTTGCCCAGGGTCACACAGCTATTATGCATCTGAGGCTAGATTTGAACTCAGGTCTTCCTGACTCCAGACCTGATGCTCTAGCCACTGCACCAGCTCAGATGCACAAAGACTCAGGTTCACGTCTGGCCTCTGACACAGCCAGGCTGTGCAGCCTTGCTCTAAGGCTCAGGCAAATCCCTAGGACTCCACGTTGTAGAACAGTCACTGATCCACGTTGGTAGAGGGGCTTTCCTTACCGGGAGTCCCCCCTCCCAGTGAAATCACACACTCAGACCAAAATAACAACGACAACAGCAGTCACGATGGTTCATATTGACTTCCCTGGAGTTGCCAAGGATTGTCCTGCGCCCTGTGGACCATCCCCAGCTGATCCAGTCTACGGTTCTTTTGCACATGGTTGTTTGAATGTTACTTCCCCCATCAAGCTCCTTGAGGGCAGGAATGATCTTTCGCCTTTCTTGTATCCCCAGCTCTTAGCACACTGATGAGCATACATTAGGTGCTTAATAAATGTTCACTGAATTGAATCCAAGCCCTTTCCTTCTACTCTTGTGTGGCAGGTGGTACAAATATCAGTCCAGGGCAGCCCACCCCACGGGTAGTGGAGAAGGAGGTCTCTAGGGGGTCCTACCTTCACACGTCTTGTGGTCAGCTGCCAGTTGATAGCCAGCATGGCACTCACAGTGGGCCACCCCTCGGCGGGCTTGGCACCTGTGCATGCAGCCCCCATTCCTGTCTGTGCATGGGTTCCGCGCTAGAAAGGGAGAAGGTCAGAATCATCATTGCCTTGATAAGTGGGGAGTGGAGGGGAAGGAGAAAGATGGGGGAGCACCCCATGTAATAGTGGGGATGCTGGGTTAGATGGAGTCTTTTGTCCAGTACAAGGGAGGCTAGACAGCAGTTGGTGCAAAGATCAGGGGGTTCCAGTAGACCACAAGCCCAATAAAAGCCAGTAGTTTTAAAAGAAGCAGAGCATTAGGGATCAAGGTGGTGATGGTCCCTCTGTCCTCTGCCCTGGTCAGACCACTCCTGGAGTACTGGGTTCAACTCTAGGCCTCTCAATTCAGAACAAGCCGTAGGCATTAGCGGAAAGAGTCCAGAAGATAGAATTGAGGACCTAGGACCGAAACTTGTCTCTGATGACAATCTGTGTGACCCAGCAAGTTTCTAAACCCCCCTAGGCCTCTGTGTCCTCTTCCATAAAGTGAGAATAGAATAAGTGCTCTCTGAGGTTCCTCCCAGCTCTAGACCTCTGATCCCACATCCAAAAGATGATGGTGTGGGGACCAGGTCATACAAAGATCCAATCAAGGAACCGAAGAGGTTTGGCCTGGAGAAAAGAGGCCTGGGAACAGTCAGGAGAGCTCTCTTCTGTGTCTCTGAATGGCTGCCTGGGGCAGAGACTGGACTCGACCCCAGAGGACAGAACCGGGGCTGATGGGGCAAAAATTATACTCGGGCAGAATTCATGTCCATGGAGGAAAAACTTCCTGGTCACCAGAAGCATCTAAAAATTGAATGGAATTCCTAAGGAAGTCTTATGCTTGTCATCACTGAAGTTCTTCAAGCAGAGATGGATAATCCTTGGTTTCTGTTCAATTATGGTACCTGTTAGACTGGATGGCACCTGTCTTTCCCCTTTCTACTAGAGAGATCAGGAGGTCAGCCCCTTTCCCTTCCTGATGGGGAAGGAGCACCTTCTTCTCCCCACCCCTATGGGAAATAAATATGGCAGAGTAGGAAATGCCAGGGAGAAAGGATCTGGAGTCCCTCATGTTGCTTCTCCTTAAACCAGCTGTCCCTGCTAATATTCTCAGAGAGATCCTTGAAGGACATTTATTATCCAGAGCCTGGTTTCCTAGATAATCCCTCAGAGTGGATGAACACAGGATGCATTTATTGGAAAAGTAATATAAGAGCTGACTGAAATGTTTCCAATAGAAACTGGCACATTCTCATCCCCAAATACGAGTCAAAGGTGGAAGGAGGAGGTCAACCTCTCTTTGGGTTCTTGATTTTTCTCTTCTCCAAGGAATGCCAGGAGTTGACCTACTCCTGAATCCAGCCTGACCAGCAGCAAAGAACATCCTTCCCATTTTCCCCACCTGGTGGTGTTCAGTTGTTAAATGCCCCCACTTTTTCTCCTCCCAGGTCAACAAAGCTGGAGTCACCCTGTGCCCACTAGGAACTTCTGATCTTCTGCCCCTTTGGGAGGATCCTAACTGGAAGTGAAAGAATGGTCATTGAAGGGTTCCCATCACCCCAAACCTTCTCTCCATTTATTTTTGGTCAGCTCATTGAGACTTAGATTTGTGTGTTTCCAAACAGGCAGCCCCAAGGATTTCTGGGCAGAAAGTTCTGGAGGATGATGGTCCTCACTTCAGGATCAAGATGGTGGGATAGGAAGGGAGCAGGAACTGGGTATGGCTGATTCTTTGTAATTCCAGTTACGGTTTCTAAGTAATGAAACCAGTCCTAGAAAGCTGACTCTCTCCAGGACTATAACGAACTTAAGGGGAAAACTGGACAGCTTTTCTGAATACCCCCCAACTCTCATGGTTGGAAAGGGCTTGATCAAGTTGAATCTGTACCTGTTGGTGCATGTAGTGGTCATTGGCCTGGATAACACAGACAGAAGTTAGGGGACAGAACACAGCTTCTCCCCAGTAGGATCTGGTTAAAGGATAGTCTGACCTGAGCCCACGAGGAATGGAAAAAATGAATGTTAAACCTTTTTCCCCTTCGTCCTTGAAGTCTGGTGTTGCATACTTGAGAACCACAGACTTTCAGACCCACAAATCTGATTGAGTCAACAAGCATCAGTTAAACCCCTACTGTGTTCCAGGCACTGTGCTAAGGGCAGTCATCTCCAAAGCCACGTAGTCTGATCCACAGGGTCCTCTCTACAATATTTCTGACAAATGGTCACCCAGTATCAGTTCGAAAATCTCCAGTGATGGGGACCTCATCACCTTTGGAGGTAATTCAGTCTGCTTCTAGACAGATCCAACTCCTAGACCCCAAACACTCAAGGGGTTGTCGCAGCAGATAATGGTAATGTTGGACTCTGGCTTGGGCTTGAGAAGGGGAATTAAAAGAGTACAGGGTGGAAATTACATAAAGGTATATTCCAACTCAATGTAAATGAAAATTTCCTGACTCTCCAAGAGTGTGATGTACTGCCTTGGGAGGCAGTGAGTTCTCCCTCAATAGAGGGATCTCAGAGCAAAGGCTGGATCTCTAGTTGTCAGGTATGTTGGAGAGGGCTGATTTTCTCCCCAGTCACTTAGCTCTCCTGTGCCTCAGTTTCCTCATCAGTAAAAAAGGAAGTTGAACTAGACAGTTGGGTCCATTCTAACTCTAGGCCAACTCGATGGCCTCAGAGAACGCTATTGTCCCTGAAATTCTTCAGTTCTGAAACCTGTACCGTAGATGTGAGGCAGAGAGCAGGTCCAGCGAATAGAGCACCGAACCCAAAGTCAGAAAGCCTCGAGTTCAAATGCAGCCTTGGGTAATTACTAGTTGTGTGACTCAGAGGGAGCTGCTTCATTTCTGTTTGCCTCAGTTTCTTGAGGATAATAACAGCATCTACTTTGCAGGGTTATTGCGGGGATCAAATGAGATAGCATTTGTAAAAAATCACTTAGCACAGGGCCTGACACACAGTAGGCACTTAATAAATCTTTTTTCCATCAGCCCCACTCCTGTTCTCAGGTAAGTTGATTCCTAAACCAGCTTCCCCACGGAAAACACTAATGCCTTTTCTGGTTCTCTTCTCCACTCTCTTTCTGTTTCGCGCATTCCAGCATCTCCAATGTTTCACTGTTAGGAAATTTTTGCTGGGCCCTGCTGCTTGAGCCCATGCAGTTACGTTTTTCCTGGCTGTATCTATTTTGGGCTTTGAGAAACCATAAAGGAAAGGGGGAAAGTGTGAACATTGGTGGCTTTGAACCTTTTGGTGGGAAGAAACCGGAAGACAGATTCTCAGACACAGTTTCTGCTGTCCTCCTACAGCTGGTAACGTGGCTGGCACTGCTGTGAGCTGCGCACAGTCATGCTGGCATCTACCATTGTTGATAGTACAGAAGTGGATGTCTGGGAGAGCAAGGGGACTGAGCCTGGGGTCAGTGAATGTCCCCCAAGGTCACGCAATACACAACTGAGGCTAGTACACAAGGCTCCTGTCTCCTGGGCCAGGGCATTGTCTAGGATTCTACTACCTTAAAAATCTAGCCTAATTATAAATTAGATTTCTTTCTTTTTTATTTTTTTTGAGGCATTTGGAGTTAAGTGACTTGCCTAGGGTCACACAGCTAGTAAATTTCTAAGGCTGGATTTGAACTCAGGTCTCCCTGAGTCCACTTATCCACTGTGCCACCTAGCTGACCCATAAATTAGATTTCTATAGCACTTCACGTTTTAAAACAATGAGGCACAATGGATAGAAAGATGGCCTCAGAGCCTGAAAAACTGGGTTCAGGTCCTCCCAAACTTAATTTCTCTGAACCTCATTTTCCTCATCTGTAAAATGGGGGTGATAACAATACATGGAGGGCCTCCCTCACAGGGCTGTCAAGGAGCCCAAACATTTGTAAAGCATTTTGGAAACTTTAAATAGCTGTAGAAAAATGCATTATTACTATCTCTTGTTATTATCGTCAACAAAATGCACCCCTTAGAGTAACTCCAAGGTGAAGTAGGGCTATAATATTACTATTCCCATTTTACAGATGAGGAGGTCGAGCCCCAGAGAGGTTCAAAGACTTGTTCACTAGCTGCAATGAAACCTTCCCTGAACGTTCTGGTTGGCGGTGCCTCCTTCCTCCCCTGCAGTCTTCTGGTTCTTTAATCAAAACAAGTTTTCTACCTCAATGGCCCTCCAAAGATAGCTATCTGTCTGACCACCAAACCTTCTCTCCTTCAGACTAACCATGGCTAGTTCCTTCCATCAGTCCTCATGGAGCATGAAGGTCCTTCATCATCTTGCTTGTTCTCTGGACATTCTCCAGTTTATCAATGTCTTTACGAAACTGGGGTACCCAAAGCTGAACCCAGTACTCTGGGTGGGGGATGTCCATGACAGAAGACATAGGGATGACTGATCACTTCTTTGGGTCTGGACCCTCTGCCTCTCTCTATGCATCTTAGGGGGCTGGGCTTGTTCTCCACTAAAAAAAAAAAAACAACACCATATTTCCTTTGCATGAACTGTTGTTTAGT
>CM053582.1:86357729-86395830 GCA_028627135.1 Pseudochirops cupreus
AATATAATGTAATGTAATATAATGCATTACATATTATATTATATATTATATCCTCTCTTATATATAATATATTACATTATATATAATATTATATCTATTATATATTATATCATATATTGTATTATATTATATATCATATTATGTTATATTTACAATATACACTTTTATATGTAATAGACCATGACTAAGCACCATGAGAAATCTCAAACTCAACACCTCCAAAACAGAAATCATCATTTAACCCTCTGAAACACCACAAACATGCGCATCAGGGTGGTCTGCTCCAGTGGGGAATAATCGCTCCTCTCACCAACAGTGGGAGACAGCCAGCTCCCCGTTGGTTTGGCTCGCTCTCTCCAAGCTGCCCCCACGGCCCCCTGGTTACGTTCAAAAGGATGCCAGGAGTGACTCGAGAGGGCGAGCACACTGCCCCGACTCTCTCCAAGTCCTGAGCCGCCATCCAGCCAGCTTCCTTCCTATACTGTCAATCACTCACGAGATAACTCGCCCATCCAGATGCACTATTTACACACCTAGCCACTCAAAACCCTAACTTTCCAATCCTAAACATAGACGTTCCCTTAACATTAAAGCAAAAGAAACAATAACATTGTGGATAATACTGTATTAAGGCAGGTGCCTAAATAATAAAATGTATCACAGTGCTCATGTAGACTCAGATCACATTATCGTATTAATGCACTCTTTTTCTGTGATGAAGAGCAGACACACACAGTAGGACAAACACAAGAGGGGAACTCCCAGTTCTGCATTTCAGGCTTCAATGTTGCCAGTACCTTAAGCAACAACTTTACCATGTAAATGTGTCTGTGCTCACTGCTTGCTACTGATGCTGATCAGCCGCAGAAGTCTCCTTCGCTCTTCCTCTCCTCCCGCCAAACTCATCACAGTTTACCTGTAGGCGGTCCCACCAGTCATTTGCTCCCCAGATGCTGGGCTGTCCAATCAGAACGGAGCTCACACTAAAGCAGCTGAGGCTGGCTCAAGCTCACTGGGTACCAAAGCAGCTTCAAAGCCCCCTCTGCTTTTCCATTTCACGCCACAGGTGGCAGCAGAGAGCAACAGCCCCTTAGGAGGAGCTTTATCTCTTTCCACCTCTAGGTGGCCCTAAAGAGCAACAGAGTTCACTTGGCCAATGACATCACTTCTCTCTCCAACCAATCAGAGCCTACTCAGATGACATCGATCAGTTGATTGCTTCTAATTCAATCCCAACTTTTCCCTTTGTCACCTTAGTCTCCTCTGCCCTCCTCCCTCAACGGCTTAATTAAATGAAAGCCTTCTGACTTTCAGGGACTTAACCTTTCACTTAAAAAGTTACAACTCCCCACATTTCCCCCATCAAATGAACAGTCCTTTTAAAATGACAACCATCTCCAAATATTTGTGATTTCTCACATTAGTCATAAAACAAGCATATGCAAAGTAGAGGAGATGACCATCATGCTTTGCAGCTCTGATGTCTTCCACAGGGTCTTCAGTCTCTCTAGTGCCTTTGAGATTATGTTTCTCACTCAAATTTCTCTAGCTTTTAATAAATTAAAGGTCTCTTTCTGCCTCTTTGTAACATTAGATTATTTCCCCACAAGAGACTCATCACTCCACAATGTTGACAGAGATGAGAATCCTCACATCTACACCACACATCATTCCCTGTCTAAAATGTCCAAATTCAGTCGGAAAGCTGTTTCTTCATACACATATATTAGCATTGTAGATGGAAACAAAGTCATTTTTCTACTCTTGCTAGGCATGAAGACATTCATATATAACACTGGTCATATTTCATCTCTAGACAATGAATGGAAATCTCTTCTTTACACAAATACACTTTTTTCTGCTTTTTTTATTATTAAATACTTCTTAGGAAAACAGTCTTAAAATGAGAATGTATCTGACCCTGCCAGACTGTTCCCTCTTTCGCACTTCCTTATCAGGATGGAGAGCACCACCATCTTCCCCATCATCCAGGCTCACTGACTAGATGTCACCGTTGACTCCTCACAGGCACCCACCACACACATCTCATAAATATCACCTGCCACCCTAATGCACCTAACCTCACCCACGGACTATTGTAACAGCCTCGTGGTTGATCTTCCTGCCTCCAGTTTCTCCCCACTCCCATCTGTCCTCTTCCTCAAATAAAATTGATTTTCTTAAAGTACAGTTATGACCATGTCAAGTCCCACCCACCCAATAAACTTTAATGATTCTCTATTACCTCCAGGTTCAAAAGTAAAATCTCTGACTTTTAAAGTAATCCAGAACCTGGCTTAGGTACAGTATTAAATCTCTGGCTTTTAAAACCATTCATAACATAGTTCCTTCATACTTTTCCAATCTTTCCCCCCCATACTCCTTCATGTATACTCTATGATCCAGCCACAGAGATCTTTTTATGGTTCTATATGACACTCCATCTCCTGACTCTGTGTCTTTGTTCTGGCTGTGTCCCATGCCTGGCATGCTCTCGCTCCTCATCTTTGCCTCCTAGTTTATCCAAGACAGTTCAAATCCTGCCTTTACAGGCAGCTTTCCCTAGGCCCTCCTACTCCTAGGGCCCTCCATCTATGATGGCCCTCTATTTACACTGTAAATCTGGCACACATGATTGTATGGACATGTTATCTTGTATACACAATTTTCCATGTTGTCTTCATCATTGGAAAACAAGTTCCTTTGGTTTTCTTTGTATCACCAGCACATAGAACAGTGGCTAGCACATAGTAAGCATTTAATTAATTATTTTGACAGTTAACTATTTAACTATTCAAATAGGGTATTGAAATAAGGAAGGAGAAAGCATTGATCATGGGGAATCTTGGAAGAAGTCATAGAGAAAGCAACATCTGACTGGCCTCAAAAGAAGAGAATTCTGAGAAAGGCAGTAATACAGTTAAGGTTATGTAGCATTTCATTTTATTTAGTGACAGCTAGATGGCTGAGCTTTGAGTCAGGAAGACCTGAGTTCAAATCCAATTCAGTCACTTACTGGCTTTGTGACCTTGGACAAGTCACTTAACCTCTGTTCACCTAGGAGGCAGCTAGGAGGCTCAGTGGATACAGTGCTGGACCTGGAGTCAGGAAGACCTGAGTTCAAATCTGGCCTCAGACATCAACTAGCTGTGTGACCCTGGGCAAGTCACTTAACCTCTGTTTGCCTTAATCCACTGGAGAAGGAAATGGCAAACCACTCCAGTGTCTTTGCCAAGAAAACCCCATGGACAGTATGGATTACAAAAAGTCAGACATGACTGAACAACAAAGTGTTTCAATGGTAGGAAGCAAACTGTAGCCCAATTTCTGTCCCAGTGCTGTACATTCTCTCTCACTCCACCCTCAGCAGAAGCCAGAGACAGGCCTCCCATGGGGCTCTGGTTCCAATCCATCTGAGCCACTGTGGTTAGAGAGATGTTCAGTCTGGCACTGGAGACAAAAGCCACAAGAATGTGAAGTCTGTCCTACAAATGGCGTGCTTCCCCCAGATTCCTGCCCTGGGCTCTTGAGAGACACCCATAAGCACAAAGCGCTGGCATCTCTGGTCAGCTGAATTAAGCTGGCCCTCCAGGGGAGAGGGAGCAGGAAAGTAAAAGGTTAACACTGGACCCAGGATGGTCCTGCAGTGGTCCATGGGAGCCTAAGTGGAGTCCTGGACTGCTCTTTTAAAAATTCTCTTCCAAAGTGGGGCTCTGGAAGACTCATTCTGAATGTTTCCTGAGCTTGGCACTTGGCAAGACCTAGGGAAGACTGACCCTGCCCTTATTGCTCAGGCTCTCAAAAAACTGGGCAGCAGCCATGTTCCAGGGGCTGTCATACAGGAAAGAGGATTGTTGGGGTTTGGGGGAGTGTTTTATTGTTACTAACTTTATTCAAAGCCTCTCTGGGCAAGGAAGCTTGGTTGCCTGGAAGGCAGACTTTTTCTTTAATGCACAATTCAAACAAGAATCATGTCAATGAAAGCTGCCCTCCTAAGCTTCCCCAGATGGAGTCAAGAAGCCATGTGATATAGGGGAAAGAGGACTGACTCTGAGATCAGAGGACCTGCTGATGTTTCCTACCTTTCTTCCTTGGGTCTTGGTTTCCTCATCTGTAAGATGGCCTCTGAGGTCTCTTCTAGCTCTAAGATCTACAATTATCCACTTTTTTCCTTTTCTGCTCTCCAGATCCTGCTCTGCCAACCAGAGGGAGGTTACCAGCTACCCTCGCATTAGCAATGCCCCTCTCTGGAGCCATTAACAGTCCAAGAGGCATACTGAGAGTCTGTCCATTCCATGTGTCATCTCCACATTCCTGGGGGCTCTGTTTATTTGTGTTAACAGCACTGAGCACATTCCAACTCAGAACACATAATAGGAACCAGAAGCTCCTTTCTGGCAGGGGCCGGTGGGCACGGGGAAAATGTAGGGGGAGGGGGCAACCCAGAGGCCCAGCACAAGACCACTGGGTTTCGTTGGTACCAGCTGCCATGGAGGACAAAGGAATGGAGAAGCCTGAAGGCTGGGCTGGGAGGAGGGTTTCCTCGTCAAGGTTGGGGTCAGTGGCTGGCTGGGCTGGGGATGGCTTCCTGAGTGTCGATGGGCCACCACACCTTCAAAGAGTGGTTCTAGGAGACTACCTTATGGAGAAATGGCCAGTCCAGGGCCAGGGAGCTCTGAGGAAGGAAACAGGGGAGCTCACCATTATTACCCTAGGGAACTTTTTTCTTCTTTAAACTCCTCAACAATGAGGCATCATCCTGCTTCCAGATGCTCTAAAGCTGAGTACGGACGTGGGCTGCCAAGTTCATTGTCAGCTGGTGCATCTCTGTGAAGTGGATTCCCAGAAAGCCAAGCAAGGCAGATTTCTTTTCCAGTCTTAGGTTTTTGTGGGTTTGGTGAAGAGGCCAATCCTTCCACTGTGACCTTTGAGCTAGGGACAGTGGCTAAAATCCCAGCATTGGACCCCGAATCTTCAGAGTATTTAGACAGTATAGGAAAGATCACCTATTTTGAAGTTGGAAAACGTGGGTTCAAATCCTGCTTCTGG
Source organism: Pseudochirops cupreus (assembly GCA_028627135.1). NCBI lineage: Eukaryota > Metazoa > Chordata > Mammalia > Diprotodontia > Pseudocheiridae > Pseudochirops > Pseudochirops cupreus. The sequence continues at coordinate 86,362,779 of CM053582.1, forward strand.
CAGGCACATACCGCCTGTGTGATTTTAGATCAGTTAATTCATTTTGCTGGAACTCAGTTTATAAAATGAGATGATTGGACGAGATGGTTTCTAAAGTCCCTGCCTGCTCTGGGTATATGATTCAATGACCTCTCTGGAGACCATTTTCCTTTCTAGAAGATGATCCAATGATCTCTCTGGGCCTCAGTTTCCTCACCTGTAAAATGAAGGGCTTGGATTCAAAGGCTTCTAAGGTCCCTTCCACCCCCAAATCTATGACTGTGATCCTGCATCTAACCACAACAAAGTATTTCCTTCCCAATCTCTGTCCATGGCCAACATGTTTGTGCAACCTAGCCAAAGCAAGGCATTAGGCAAACCCTCAGCCAAAAAGAAACTGGATGGGGCCCAGAAGAAAATGAGGCTGCAAAGAATTAAAGAATTTCTACTCAAATAGAAATGACACCCCCAAACTGCCCAATGAACGTACAAGTATTCCACGCCTTACGCAATTTACAGATTCTAACCAAGTCGGCCACAAAACGAGTCCTATTTTTCCCAATTATTCCTGCTATAAAACTGGGACCATATTCCTACGGAAAGAAAAATCCCCTTGAACCTCCTGAGTTAAATTTAGATAAAGGATAATATAATATGGTAGCCAGACCAGTGGGTCTTCTAGACAGAAAAAGTTCCAGGGGAGCCTCTGCTAAATTTTCTAGTTCTAGAAAATTCTTTTTGCCACTGAATCTCCTCCCTTCATTCTTTGTCCTTACTCTGGACAAAAAGAATGATTTTCTGCTAGGAGACCCTTTGAGTCCCTACAACTGCTTTTTAAAAGGAGGTAGCTCCCTCTCCTCTCTCTTTCTGCTTAAGATCTATTAGAATTTGGTTGTAACTCCATCCCTTGCCCATAGGCACCAGCAGCTGTGACTTTGTGGGACAACACCCTGGTTTCCACTTAACTCTGCCTCAGTTTCCTCATCTGTAAAATGATCTGGAAAAGGAAATGGCAAACCACACTTGTATCTTTGCCAAGAATACCCCAAATGGGGTCACAGGAAGTCAGACATGATTGAAACAAGTGAACAATAAAATTCTAAACCTGCAAAACAGAGATTTTAAAAAAATATTCTCAACTCCCTTCCTCAAAGGTTTGTAAATAGCAAAATGATGAAGGAGTGTGATTTAGGATCACAGAAGGTCAGAGATGGAAGAGAGGGAGGGGAGAGCATTTATTAAGTACCTACTGTGTGCCCAGCATAGTGCAAAGGCACTTTGCAAATATTATCTCATTTGATCCTCACAACTATCTTGTAAGACAGGTGCTAGTATGATCACTATTTTACAGTTCGGGAAACTGAGGCAAACAGAGGGTAAGTAACTTGCTCAGATAGTAAGTGTCTGACAAGATTCGAATTTAGGTCTTCCAAATCCAGTGCTCACCTAGCTTGCCTTGGGAGCTAAAAGGATACCTTGTCCAACCTGTACCTGGTTCCAGGCCCTGTTCTATAACATCCCAGTCATCTTCAACTACCATTTAAATACCTTTAGTGACAGGTGGCTCTCTTTTCTCATCTGTTCCTAATTCTGTCCTCTTGGGGTCATAAGATCATAAACCTAGAAGGAACCTCAGAGGTTCATCTAGTCCAACCCTGAGTCTAGGTGGTTTGTCCAGGGCTACACAGCTAGTAAGCTTTAGAGGTATGATTAGAACCCAAGTCTGGTGACCACAAAGTCAATACTCTTTTCCATGCAGTCATGTCTGACTCTTTGTGACCCCATGTCCACTGGGTTTCCTTGGCAAAGATATGGGACTGGTTTGCCATTTCCTTCCCCAGCGACTTGCCCAAGGTCACAGAGTGAGAAAGTTTTTGAGGCTGGATTTGAATTCAGGTCTTCCTGACTCCAAGCCCAGTGCTCTGTGCACTATGGCATATCCTAGCTGAGCCCATCTAACGGTACTTCCATGTGAAAGAACCCAAGATCACCACCATCTCCATCCACCATCACTGAATCTTCTCTCTTGACATTAAACAACTCCCCTTCCTTCTCCTGAGCCTCTCTGAGGTTTCCCTGAGCTCAGGTGTACATTTCCCACAGCATAGAACATGTTTTCTGATCCCCACTCTCAACCAAGAGCTGGGGCCTTCCTATACTCATCCCACGGACTCCAAGTCAACAAAAAGTTGGCACTTACTGATGCCTCCTGGACAATGTGGGAGTTGACATAAACTCCCCTCTTCTGTGCACTTTAGACCTGATGAAAAAGCTGCTGATGGAACCCAGCCATTATCTTCATCATTAGCTTGTGCATAATCCATTCTCCTTTGAGAAGGGGTCTTTAACCTGAAGACTGACCTTGGGTTTTTAAAAAATACATTTTGGTAACTACTGCAATAGAATTGATTTTCTTTGTAATCCCATGTATTTTATTTATGCATTCAAAAAGATTATTCTGAGAAAGGGAAAATGATGCATACAAAAAGTGAAAACCTCTGATCCAGCAGATCCCTTAAATTTGAGGCTTTAGAACCTTAAAAATGAATTGATGTTCTTAGCCTGTGAAAAAGAAATGTAAAAATCCGTATTCCTCAATGTTTTACCGACATGGAGGGCTATGGATAAGAAACAAAGCATATACTGCCAAAGGGAGTAGGTGGGTTGGTCATTTTCCTAGCTTGCTTTTTTTTTCTTCTTCTTCTTTTAAACCCTTTGTTACAAGGGAGGACTCACAGGGTAGTCTCTGAGGGAAAGATTCACTCAGAAACGAGATGATACGAAAACTATCTCAATAAAAGATTTTCAACAAAATAAAAGGAACTAGTGTCTTGGCTTATCAGAAAGTTGGAAATTCTATAAAACGTGTTTACTGAGATCTGAGGAGTTGTTTTTGTCCTTCATTTTCATAGAGGACCACGGCATCAGGGAAATGATGACATGACTTGCAGTTGCCTTGGATTTGAGTGAGGGAGGGCTGTGCACAGTCACCAGCCTCACTCTCTCCTCCAGAGCCATCTACTATTCTAGATGCATAGCAGGATGTGTGTCAAGGCACTCACACCTTTGACTCTCACTCCTGAAGGCAGTCATCACCTCCCCTAGCTGGCTCCCAAGGACAAGCGCAGTGACCATTTATCACCAAGAGCAGTAGCAGCACCCTGAATGCCTGCCACTAATTGCTTTCAGATTCATGAGTGGCAAAAACTGGGATTTCTATTGCATTCAGCACAGGTCAGGGGGAAAAGCACAGGATTTGAAGTCTGTGGCTCTGAGTTCAAATCTCAGCTTTGCTGCTGGCTACCTTTATGACCTTGGGCAAGTGACTTAATGTCTCCGAGTTCCAGTCCTTTCATCTATAAAACAATGAGATTGGACCAAGTCGATTCTAAGGTCCCTGTTAGCTCTAACCCTATTATACAGTGATATTATTATTATATACAATGACATATTATCGTTATTGTTATACAATGCTATAATTATTTTAGAGTCATAAAGTGTTTTATCTTTTCTCCTTCAAAGCTCATGAATAACCCAGGTATTATAGATATCATTACTCCCATTTAACAGATGAGAAGACTGAGGCTCAGAAAGGTGGCGTGCCCATTATCAACAGGAAGGCTTTCCTAGTTCCCTCTCCCCACTACCAACTGCTAATGCCTTCTCCTTTATCTCTTCTGTGTGTATCTTGCCAGGACACAGTCAGTCAATAAACATTTATTAAGCACCTACTGCATGCCAGGCATTGTGCTGGAGATGCACAGCATGGCAAAAGTCAGTGATCTAGCTGTTTATATGCTGTCTCAGCCATTAGACTGTGAGCTCCCTGAGGGCAGGGCTATTTTTGCCTTGTTTTCTGTCCTCAGTGCTTGGCCTAGGTCCTGCCACTTAGTAAGCATTTAATAAATGTTTGCTGATGGCTAGTGACTTGCCCAGGGTCATCTAACTAACCAGCAGCATTAGATGCAGGTCCTTTTGTCTCCAAGGTCAGGATGCTATCCACTATACCTCCTCACCTTGGTAAGGCAGAGGGGTCAGACAATACTCCCAAGGGCTTGGAACCAGATTAAAATGTAATTAGGAAGCATTAAGAAAATAATTTAAAATACAACATAACATGGATAATGTTGACATCAGGTGGCTGGGTGGTACAGCAGACAGAGCTCCAGGCTGGAGTCAGGAGGATCTGAGTTCAAATCTGGCCTCAGACACTTACTAGATTGTGACCCTGGGCAAGTCACTTGACCCTGCTTGCCTCAGTTTCCTCATCCGTAAAATGAGCTGCAAAAGGAAATAGCAAAGCACTCCAGTATCTCTGCCAAGAAAACGCCAAACAGGATCACAGAGAGTCAAACGCAACTGAAAAATGAGTGAATAACAATGTTAATATGTGGTTTTCCAAGTCAATATGTGGCCTACAGGGCAGTGGTTCTGACTTCTATTTGAATTGAGATGACCTTGGGGAAATGTTTCTGGGCTCCTCAGAGGCCGTTTCTGGGTAGTGGCTATGGTTTAGGGTTGGATCCAGGCGTGACGCCAAGGCCTTGGGTGACCAAGCATCCTGCTTGTGCCAAGAAGCCAACCTCAGCCCTGTGGGTGAGAACTAACTGTGGTGTCTGGTGACTGTGCCACGCAGGCCTGGCATCCCCTCCAGTGCCCCCAGAGCTGTGGTGAGGTCACCGCACTGGCTGGGTGGAGAGACGCCAAGACCACCAGCTCTTTCCCCTCAGATCGAGAACCCTCACCTAGAGTACTGGAGTCAGTTTTAGCTGGGAGTTGGGTTTCCAGTTAGCTTATAATGAGGTGGTGAATCTGCTTTCTTGGATCACCTGGTTTTCCTTTTCTCACTGGGCTCAGACCATCCGAGGGGCAGTACTGTACATTGGAGAGGGTATGGGGCTTGGGGTTAGGGAGAGCTGGGTTCAAGTCTTATGCTAACTATCCAAGTCACTTGGCCTCTCTTTGCCTCAGTCTCATCTGTAAAATGAGGGGGCTTTGGACTACATGGCCTCTGAAGTCCCTTCAAGCCCCAAATCTAGAGCTCTCTTTGAGCCTCTGTTTCCTAATCTGCAAAATGGGGTAATAATAATTACAGCAGTGACCTGACAGGACTGTTTCAAGGTTCAAATGAGATTTTAAAATACAAAGTGTTTTACAAAGATCAATGTGTCATCTAGTTACTACTTACTGTCATTAAGTTGGCATCTGCCAGATGTCCCAAGAGAAATCTTCAAATAGGAATGATCAATCAATCCACAAATTTGTTTTGTTTTGTGAGGCAATTGGGGTTAAGTGACTTGCCCATGGTCACAAAGCTAGTAAGTGTCTAAGGTTGGATTTGAACTCAGGTCCTCCTGACCCCAGGGCTGGTGTTCCATCTACTATGCCACCTATCCTCCCCTCAGAAGCAGGACTGTGACCCAGATCCTGGGAATACAAATTTACCACTATTTCCTCAGTCAGCCCAGAGCAGCCCATCCCTACAAACAAATGAAGGTGATCAGATGTCTTCCCTCCTCCACCACACAGAGCTGCCTCACAGGACCAGAGATAGTAAGCTGGGAGGGACCCAGAGTACAACCCAGAAAAGAGAAATTACTTTCCTAAGGCCATAGGGATAATAAGTGGCAGATTTAGGATTCAAATTTAGGCCTTCTGGCTCCAAATCCAAACTGCACATAGGTTTAGGCCAAAGAAATGGCTGTCCATCCAGGAACAGCAGTAAGCTAAGCACAGGGACTTGCTTCACTCTTGTCTTTGCATTCAGTGCCTGGTCCACAACATACATCAAGTACTTCATAGCTTTCTGGCTAAATGAATGAAGTTTAATAGGGGAACTCTAGAATCACCTACCCTAAGAGTTCAGCTTTCTAGCCTCCAAGCCACGCACCACCCTCATCCTTCCAAATGGGTGAACCCGTTGACTGTAGAGGGTTCTCTCTGGCTTCCAGGGTTCTGTGACTTGTGATTCACAAACAAAGGAGAAAATGATACATCATCCCAAAGCATTCAGCTGTCTCTGGACAGTGGGCCTGGTAGAACTGGCACTGAGCCATGTCAACCACAAAGCCGAGGCAGGGGATGGACGTGGCCAGGGCACAATCAGCCGCCCCTCTTGCCTTGGCTCTCACTAGTGTGAGGCACCAACTGGGATGCCTCCCTGATCAGGCCCCCATCCTAAATAGGGTAAAGCAAGCATGTTAGCCAACGTCAGTGGTCCAAGTGTAAGCCATTTCAGGGTGGTGGTGGTTGTTGTTGTTTTCAGAGAATCAAATCTGTAGCTTTTGAAACAATTCACTTTATAGCAGAGTCTCTTGAGCTCTCCAAAATATTTTTGTGGTACTGGTTCTCCACATTTGTGTGTTACCAAGAGGCTTTTTAGTCTATATAGCAGTACTCCTCAGTGGTTACTCGGGCACGAAAGGAAACCAGGATTCCAGGTGGGTTCAAAAGACACCTTCCACATGTCATCTCAGAGAGAAGACATCATCAAGCAGAAGGAAAGAGAAAAAGAGGTCCCTGCATGAAGGAGGGCACATCTGGATCCCAGGAGGCAGAGGGAGTATATTATGGTATATGCCCTGACAAGTGAATCCAGCCCTGGCAATATTGGTCCAAAAAGGAGAAAAGCCAGCCCAGATTTCTCTCATCTAGGCTCCACTGCTCCAGTCTTGCCCCAAAGCCAGGGCTGAGACTCCTCCAAGAGGATGTTGAGTGTGAACTCTAGTTTTGAGGCCCAGGACTGAAGTCCATACAAAGCCCCAGAAGGAAAGGTTCTGAGGACTCCTTTGTTGAGTGGCCCCTTTGCACCATGCACTCAGGGATGATAAAGCCTTCCGTCCGTTATTTTATCTAGATCTACCTGAGAACCAAGAAGTCATGGGACCTGGGGCATAAATGAGGAGGAGGGAATGGGAAAAATTAATGGAGATTTGGCAAATATTAGGTTTAGACTAACCTTCTGCAGCATATGCTATAATAAACCCAAAATGGATAGGGGACTAGACTATTAAAGGTAATGTCATACCATGAAATAATTAGGAGATAAAAAGGTCAGGTCCTCAGACTGTCATAACTAGGGGAAGTGTGCTTACCAGATCAAGTACAGAGACTCCCACAAAAAGACCAACTCATTTGGATTGTATGAAAACTAAAAGCATTCACAATAACAAAAGATGATAGGAGAAGAGAAGGGAAAACGTTCTTAGAATCAGACGTCTTTAGTAGGGATCTGATAGCCAGCTCTATAGAGAGGATTAATACAATTCTATTAGACCAAGAGCCATTCTCCAATGGATGAGGATAGGAACAATCATTTAGCACAAGAATTGCAACCTGTTAACATTCACGTGAAAGATTGTTCCAAATCACTAACTTCTCATGAGAGAAACAGAAATCAAAACAACTCTGAGGTTTCGCTTCGCACCTAGAAGATTGATAAAGATAACAAAAAATGGAAATAATTGGTGTTGGAAGGGCTGTGGAAAGACAGGTACATTAATACAGAGTTGGTAGAACTGTGAATAGCTCAAACCATTCTTTTTTGGTTTTGGTTTTTCTTTTTGGGGGGTGGGTTGTGAGGCAATAGGGGTTAAGTGACTTGCCCAGGATCACACAGCTAGTAAGTATCAAATGTCTGAGGTTGGATTTGAACTCAGAACCTCCTGAATCCAGGGCCAATGCTCTATCCACCATCCCATTCAGCTGCCCCAGTCCAACCATTCTTGAAAGCAATTCAGGAATTATAAGAAAGCAATTAAAATGCCCATATGCTTTGACCCAGAGATACCACTACTAGGCATATACTCCAAGGAGGTCAAAGACAGAAAGAAAGCTCTGATATATGCCAAAATATCCATAAGCGACACTTTTTGAAGAAGCAAAGAACTAGAAATAAAGTAAATGTCTAGGGAGTAGGGAATGGCTAAACCAATTTATGAATTCAATGAAATGCTACTGAACGTTGAGAAATAATGAATAGAAAAATATAGAGACAAGCAAGAGAAAATATATATGAGCTCGTAGCAAGTGAAGTAAACAGAACTAGGCAATTAATACACATAATCACAATAAAGTAAGGGGGAAATTTTTTAAAATGAAACTGAATGCTGTGTTTTTGTGCTGCGAATAATGTTTAATTATAAGGACCAACCATGTACTCAAAGAAGAGATGAGAAAATGAACCTTCCTCTCTTCTTTTCAGACTCTTCCTATGGAACATTGTATATACTGTCAAATGTAGTTAGTAGTTTGCTAGTTTTGCTCAACTTTTTCTTTCCTCTTTCTTTTATATTCTTTCTTACAAGGTATGGCTCTCTGGGTAGGGGATGGATATGCTTAGAAATGGAAGAGATGTAAAGAAAAATGAAAACTTTTCTAAATAGGTGATGGTCAGTCCCACAAAGTTCATTCTCCTTCTTTTTACTCCCTCACCCTGCCCAATGTGGGACAACCAGTAATGCCAAGGAGAAAAGCCCTCTGTTGCCCAGAGCCCCACAAAGAGCCACGCTCTGCCATTGCCAAGAGGCAGATTTCACCACTAAGAAGAAGCGGAAAGTGTACCTTGGTGGGGTGAAGAGTTATGGAGCCAAGAATGACTAAGCTCATTACCTTTCTTGGCAGAGTGATTTCACTAGAGGCAACTGGCATGGTGATTGGAGAACTGACCTTGGAATGAGGACAACCTAGGTTCAAGATCTATGCTTTACACATATTGACATATATGACTATATATATATATATATATAGTGGATCAGTTATTTAACCTCTAAGTGTCCCAGATAATAATAGTCACAACAATAATAACAACTTGCATTTCTATGGTGCTTTTAGGCTTAAAAAGCATTTTACATAAGTTAACACATGTAACTAATAATGAAGGAAAATGTGACTAGGGATCAAGGGAATGATGTAAAACTAAATGTCAACAAAACATCTGGAAAAATCCTACCACTTATTCTTGTAAGGTGTCAATTAATAAGCATTTATTAAGCACCAACTATGTGCCACGCACATAAGCACTGGTATAGGCTAAATGTCAGTAGAACTACATGGAATTAGAATTAGTTGAATGACTAGATTCAAAGAGTTATCACTAATGGTCCAAGGTAAGCTTGAAGACAGATGTCTAGTAGAATGTCCCAGGGATCTGTCCTTGGTCCTATGCTGTTCAATGTCTTTGTCAGTGATTGGATTAAGACATTATTAGGATACCTGTCAAGTCTGCCAAAGACATTATCTCGGGAGGGAAAAATTTACATTTTGAATGGCAAGATGGAAGAGTCAAGATCCAAAAAAGATATCAGCGGCTAGAATGATGGGCCAAATCCAATGAGACAAAACTTAATTTTTTAAAATTCATATTTAATTTATATTATATTTATTTATATGTATATTACATTGTATTTAATTTTTTAATTTATATTTAAATATAAAGTTCTATACTTGGGTTCAAAAAATCAATTTCACAAATGTGGGATAGGGGAGGCATAGCTAGACAGTAGCCCATGCGAAAATTTATCAGGAGGGGGATTATTTATTGGACCACATGCTCAAGATGAAAAGTGATTATTATCCTGGATTGCACCAGAAAGAGGAAGAATGAGGGACACGAGTCTCACTGCACTTTATCTTGGTCAGATCATATATTTGGAATATTCTACCTGTTTCTGGCTCCCACATTTTAGGAAGGATGCTGACAAACTGAAGCATGGCCAGAGAAAGAAAACCAAGAGGGTGAGGAAACTGGAGAATCTCTCATATGAGGGCTGGCCTGTTTAGGATGTTTAGTCTGGGGAAAAGATTTAAGGGGTGATAGTCCCATGAAGGGGAGCTAGGTGGCACAATGGATAGAACACCAGATCTGGAGTTAGGAAAACCTGAGTTCAAATCCAGCCTCAGATACTGATTAGTTGTATGACTCTGGTCAAGTCATTTAGCCCTGCTTGCCTCAGTCTCCTCATCTGTAAAATGAGTTGGAGAAGGAAATGGCAAACAGCTCCAGTATCTTAGCCAAGAAAACCTCAAATGGGGTCACAAAGAATCAGACATGACCAAAACTACTGAACAACAACAAATTTCACGAAGAGCTTGCCATGGGGAAGGAAGTTTTGCTTGGCCCCAGAGAGAAGCGCTATGACTAGTGATCAGAAGCTGCAGAGTGGGCAGATTTTAGCTCAGTAGAGAAAAGCTGCTTAATAATTAGAGTGGCCCACAAGGAGATAATGGGCATCTCCATCAGTAAAGACCTTCAAACATAGGAAGGAGGGAAATATACAGGTACTGGGGTAGGGAAATCCATCTTGACCTACCAGAAAGTCAGAGGGGTGATGGGGGAGGATATAGGAGAGAGCTGATTGGGGGAGAGGGTATACAGTGGGATCGCTGTTTTGGGGTGGTGGGTAGGGGAAAGAGGGGGAGAAAATTTGTAAATCAAAATCTCATGGAAATGAACGATGTAAACTAAAAATAAACAAAAGTTAAAAAAAAAAAGACCTTCAAACAGAGGGTAGACTCTCAGCAATATGATAGAGGGGGTTGGTTGGACTAAACCTCTGAGGCTGCCTTTCTTTCAGCTTTGAGATTCCATTCTTCCATCTGGGGTAAGGAGTAGGAGGGATGCCATAGGAGAAGGGTTCTGAGAAGGCTGCCCATGGGGGTCCCAGAGCATCCTGCAAGGCTTTCTAGGTCAGAGACACAGAGAGGCAGAAAAGACAGGACCAGAAAGTTGAGATTGGTTCAGCAGTAAATCTTTGGAGGAAACCCTGAGCTCTCAGAATTGTTGGCCCCCACAGGGCTTGTCTTTCAGGAACGAGCTGTTCCAGTTCTAGACCAAATCTTCAAAGAGGATCCCCAGACTGTCCCCATACCTACTGTATCTTTTTATGCTTAAACATTTAGCAGCATGAAGCTGGGCTTCAGTGCACTTTAGGATGTGTTCTTTGCCTTCATCTCATGACAGAATCAGACAATGATTCCTCCAGATGCCCAGAATGTGTCTCCTCCATTGAACTGAGGTCTCGATACAGTTCAATAAGGTTATGTCAGACATTGATTTTTTTTTAACAGCCAGACCTGTGCTCTGATCCTCATAGAGAGGAAACTCCCTCTACCAATGTTCATCCATCAATGAATCAAGGTGTTATGAAATTTATAGTCTTACAACGTGTGTGTGTGTGTGTGTGTGTGTGTGTGTGTGTGTGTGTGTGTGTTCTTGGACACCTTTGACTCTCTGTTGAAGCCTATGGACCCCTTCTCTGAACAATGATTTTAAATACATAACATAGAGTACATAGGATTATAAGAAATATGTATTGAACTATATATATAGAATTTTTATATATATATATATATATATATATACATATATATATATATGTATACTCAACTATATTGAAATATAGTTACCAAAATATTTTTTAAGTTCATGGTGGCTTAAGAACCCACCTGTCTTAGGGAATCTTCTGGGGGTACTAGATATTAACTAACTTGCCCAGGGTCACATTCCCAGTATGGTGAGAGTTGTGACTTGAACCCAGAATTTCCTGGTTTTAAGGTTAAATCTCCCTCCACTATACTAGGCTGACTCTCCTTCCATAATGCAAAGTACTGACAGTACAGACAAAAAGAAAACAATTTTTTACCCTCAATCTATTTTTTAGATATGAAAAAGAGCTGCAAATTCTATCAGGGCAAGAGACATGGCTCCTCCCCATTTCCCTCCTACTGGGGGCTCCAGCACCCATGACTTCGAGTGCTGAAATTAGAGACAGAAGCTGAGTTCTAACCCTGCTCTGACACTTCCTATTTGTGTGACCTTGAGCTGGGCCTCAGCTGCCTTATCTATAAAATGAGGGGGTTGGACTAGGTGACCTCTTAGGTCTCTTCTGGCTAGTGATCTGTGAGTCAGTGATGGGGACCATCTTTCCTCCTTTCTTTTGTATCTTTCCGGAGCTGCTTGTACACAATGCTGGGCACGCTGGGATAGTTCAATATATGGTACCGACCAACATAACTACCCGAGAGTCACCACTTTGGTGGTTTGCTGGGATGGTTCCATCCAGCTGCAACCCATATGTTTTTCCAAAGCTTTGTCTTGGGTCATACTTTAAGCCCCCCTGGAGGCAGAGGACACCTGTAGCCCTTAGCACCCAGCAGAAAGCTTCCAGCTGAAAGTCTGCCAGAGTGAGGAGCCAGGAGGGTAAAGGAAATGTCAGAAGAGCTTACAGGAGGAACTCACTGATGATTACCCTCCTCCCCTGACCCTCACATGTCTCTGACACTCCTGGGAGACACTCACTCTTCCTGGCATTTCTCTCCTACATTCCTGAGAGCTCACTACATTCCCCTCCACAGCTGGGACCCCCAGTAAGGCTCTCTGGGCTGGCTCAGATGCCGATGTGGCTGGGCTAATTCCTCAAGCCTGGGACTGACAGGCAGTGATGCCAAGGAGGTGAACAAGCATTTCTGCATATCCCCTCTACCCTCATCACCTCTCTTCAGAGCCAGACTAGATTAGACGTCACATCGATCAGAAAAGATTCAATGCTCAATCTGAAATCAGGGTGTGTGAATGGTCCAGAGGAACATCCTTCCATAGTTCCAAGTGACCTTCCATGGTTCCAAGTCACCTTCTTAATCTCTAGTGTCTCCACACCCACCAACAACAGCCACTGACTCCAATACTCTCCCTTTTCTCCCTGGCTCCTTGACATCTCCTTAGCTGACCTCCCTGACAGCAAATTCAAGGCAATTCTTATTAACAGTGGCCTTTGGGCAGGAAGTGCCTGAGTCTTGGAACGATGCCTGTTCCCTGGTCACACCTCACGTGCCACCTTCCAGCACCTGCGCTGGGGTCAGACAAGTCTTCTGCGAATGAGTGAATGGGTGTAATATAGGAGAGAAACAGTTAAGTCCAGTGAAAATCACAGATGACAGCAAGCCTTTCCCATACCTTGGGAGTCTAAACCTCACCCTGGGATATCATCTCCCTCCTTGGGAAACACTTCAAGACGCTGGCTGGAAGACCAACTCCTGATGACCACAGAGCTGAGTCAATGACGGGGACAAAGACAGAAGCCCAGGCACTTGTCTTTCCTGGGGCCAGTGGCAAAGACCATCCAGGAGTCTGGGGATTCCCAGGTGTCAATTTTATAAGTCCTGGGTCCTCTTACTGCTTGGATGTGGGTGGCCCTTCCCTAACTGGATGTGATTTCAATGGGTTTCTAAGAACCAAGGGTGGGTCTCCTTGGGGAAAAGGGGTTTATTAGCTAAAGGATGGATGCCCTGGAATTAATTATCCAGGAATATGCTGAGCAGTGGTTGAAGTCACAAGACATACTTTCTAGCTAACAGAAACTCTTTATAGGCCCCTAGACCTCAAGTAGAGCAGGTAGCAGGTGGATCTGCTCCATTGGTAGATCCCAGGGGATCCAAAATGATCCCAGGAAGGGAAGATCTGAGGAGAAGACATCTCTCCACCATTGCTTTCTCAGCCTTTTGGCAAGGGTCTGGAACCACATGCAAGTAAGTATATCTCCAGAAGAATTCCACAGAATGAATCAGGGAGATTAAAGGGATTTACCCTGGCCTGGGGTGGGAGAGGCAAAGCAGTTGAGCCAGAAATGCCAGAGGCAACCATGATGAATCCCAAGCATCTCAATCCAGAATCAGAGAATTTTTTAACAGTTGGAATGGACCTCAGCTGTTGATCAGAATTTGAACTCTAGCATTCAAAGGGCTTTCAGTGGCCATCCGCCCAAGGTTAAACAGGTAGTGTGAGGTGAATCTAGGCCCTCTGACCCTACACCACAATGGCTCCTACTGATTGATTAATCTGGTCCAAGCCACACCTGAAATGAGGCTCTCCTCTACAACCGACCTGAAAAATGGTCTTTTGACTTCAACATGAGGATCTCCAATAAGGAAGAACCGAGGCAGGCCCATCCCCTCTTCTGTAAGAGGCCCCTCCCAGTCCTCATACTGCTAGTGCCTGGCTATTTACAAATGTTGTTCTCCCCCTCCCCATTAGAATGTGTGTACCTGGTAGGGAGGGAGGGTATCTTTATCTTTCTTTGTTTTTGTTAATCAATTGTTTTCAGTTATGCCTGACTCTCCATGACTCCATTTGGGGTTTTCTTAGCAAAGATACTGGAGTGGTTTGCCATTTCCTTCTCCAGTTCATTTTACAGGTGAGGAAACTGAGGCAAACAGGGTAAAGTGACTTGCCCAGGGTCTCACATCTAAGAAGTGTCTGTGGTCACATTTGAACTCAGGGAGATGAGTCTTTCTGAGTCCAGGCCTGACACTATCCACTACGCCAAAGCTGCCGTTTTGTACAGTCTGGTGCTCTACCATCTAGCTGCTCTAAACAAAACAAAGACAGGATAAATTGGAGGTAACCTAGAAGAAAAGCACTAAGATTAAGAGTGGATGGTAAAGGTTTCTTGCAGAAGGTAGGACTTTAGCTAACCCTTGAAGGAAGCCAGGAAAGCCTAGAGGCAGAGAGGAAGAAGGAAGTACTTCAGGCATGAGGATAGTTAGTGAAAATACCCAGAGCTGGGAAATGTCAACATCCTTCTTGAACCAGGACCTGAAGAAGCCAAGGCACCCTTCCACATGTAGACTGAGCAAAGCAACATCTTCACATGCAGCATGCCAAGGGGAAATCTGGATAAGGCGGCCCATGGGTCTGCCTGGGAGCAACTGCTTCCTCCCTATCCGAAGTGGGTAGAGCCTGTAAATTGTAAAGCGATCCTCAGAGCTTTGGGAAATTGGGGTCCACAGGGAAGTAAGGAGCAAGCAAACAAGAATCCTTCCCACTATAGTCCTGGCCAGTGGTCACCAACCCTTTGCTCGTACTTCCTGCTCACCTTAACTGCTCAAAATCCTCACCTCCTTCAACAGCACCACCTTCTAGAGCCATGGTTCTTAATCTGGGGTCCACAGATGCCCAAGGATCAATTTGGGAAAAGGGGGGTCTGTGAGCTTGGAAGGGGGAACAGTGACATCACTTTCCCAGTATTGTTGATTTCCTTTACATTCTGTACATTTAAAAATATGATTCTGAGAAGGGGCAAATGGGCTTCACCAGATTACTCAATGGGGCCCTGCTAACAAGCCCTGCTCTAGAGGAAGCCTTTCTGATCCCCCCAGTGCACCCCCCTCCCTAAGGGTCTTGTATTTATTCTGTGTGTGTGTGTGTGTGTGTGTGCGTGTGTTTAGGGATGCACATGTATCATCCCCTCTCTTCCCCATAATATGAAAATTCTTTGAGAATAGGAATGGTTTCTTCATCTTTGTTTTGCTAGTACTTCCTGGCAGCACATAGTAGGTATTTAATAAAGACTTGTAATAGATTGATTATGTCACAGGATCATAGATTTAGTCCTGGAAGAAACCCCAGAGGTCCTTCCCTCAGAGGGAGTCCAATTCCCTCATTTTACAGACAGGGAAGCTAAAGCCCAGAAAAGTAAAGTGGCAAAGTCAGAAAGAGCCCAAAGGGCAGAGTTAGGATTTGATCTCTGGTATTCCACCTCCCAACCCAAACTTCATCACTCTGCCCTACTTCTGTGTAATTTCTCACCCTACCACCATAATGCCAGAGCTTGGTAAGACAGAGTCATGCACAGGGTAGATGGTGAAGGGACACTTGGTGAACTGAATCCTCCACCTGAGCTTCCTTCTCAGTAGAGGCAAGAGAGATGTACATTTATGGTTAAATCTTGTTTTCCTTGAAGCAAACACAACATTCCAGCAGATGTTTCTACTTCCAGCCTCACTGGAACTTTATGGAGCTGCTGCCTCTCTTCCAACCACCAGACAGTCATGGGACATGTGAAGGCCTGAGGAGCTCAGTGCTGTTTGGTATGAAACAGCTCTGGCCAGCATCCCTGCCACATGGAAGGAAGGCATCCAGGAGAGGGGCGTTTCATCTCTTCCTTTTGGTGGAGGAGAAGGGAGTAAAACCCATGAGAGAAAAATGGAAGAGAACAGGAGAGCAATCCAGGGGAAGGAATCCCAGTCTGAGGCCAACATACCCTGGTTCTGTTGTGTTATGATGAATAGACTGTATGAGCTCCCTCACTACCCTTGCAAAATGGGGAAGGATTATCCTGAGAGCTGTTGCTTTTCATTCTCAAAGAGGACCAAAATGACATCACAATGTTGGAGTCAAGATACAAATATGCTTGGCAGAGAGAGCAATATTGGAACAAAGGACTAGTCTTGACCCCGTGCCATCTGTTGTTCTGCTAAGCCCCTGCATCCAAAGTCTGTTGTAATGGTGGCACAGAGGATGAGGATTATTTCCTATGCGTGCACCCTAGATTGAGGGCAAATGGTGTTTTGAAAGTGTTCCTTACATTCCGTACCAAGAGGGTGCCACCACTCCACCATGAGCTCAACAAGGAATGTGAGTTCTTCCTCCAGTTGTGAACATGGGATCAGCTAAGTCATCTGTACTTTCTCACTCAATCTTCTTGTGGCCAATGTAACTTTGAACTGGGGTTGAGGGTGGATTTCAGAATCCCAGAATCTGAACTTGAAGGGGATGTCGGGTCTGTCCAATCCAACAAGCACCTGAATGTGAATCCTCTCTACATCACAGCCAACAACAAGTGGTCTCTCAAACTTTACCTGAAGACTTCCTATGAGGGGGAACCCACTACCACCTGAAGCAGCTACTTGTTCTACTTGTTACAAAGTAGGGGCAGCTAGGTGGCGCCATAGAGTACAGAGTGCTGGGCTAGGAATCAAGAAGACCCATCTTCCTGAGTTCAAATCCAGCCTCAGACATTACTAGCTGTGTGACCCTGGGCAAGTCACTTAACCCTGTTTACCTCATTTTCCTCATCTATAAAATGAACTGGAAAAAGAA
The DNA here is from genome assembly GCA_028627135.1 of Pseudochirops cupreus. Taxonomy (NCBI): domain Eukaryota; kingdom Metazoa; phylum Chordata; class Mammalia; order Diprotodontia; family Pseudocheiridae; genus Pseudochirops; species Pseudochirops cupreus. The sequence continues at coordinate 86,379,634 of CM053582.1, forward strand.
ATGGCCAACCACTCCAGCATCTTTTCCAAGAAAACCCCAAATGGGGTCATGAAGAGCAGGATACAAGTAAAACAATTGAACAATGGCAATTTGTTACAAAACATTTCTTTGCATCAAGATGAAATCTATTCTTTGAGACTTCCACCGATTGCTTTCCCCTAGTTCTGCCCCATTGGGCCCAAGAAGAACAAGTACAATCCCTCCTCCACAAGGCAACCCTTTAAATACTTAAAGGCAACTATCATATCCATCTCTAAGCTCCTTCCATGCATCCATAGCTATCTGGTCGCCATCTTGTGGATGCTTTCCAATTTATCCATGCCCTTCCTAAACCTTAGCAGCCAGAATGGGATGCAAAACTCCATTTGTGGCCTAGGCAGGGCAGATTAGACTGGGATGCTTGCTTTCCAGCTTCCAAATACTCTTTCTTTCTAACACAGCCTAATTTTGCAATAGCTTTACAATGAAAAGAAGGCTGAATTTGGAGTCCAAGGACCTTGGTTCAAACCTGGATAGACCACTTATTACCAATAAGACCTTGGACAAGTCACTTGACTTTTTTAAAATTTTAATTGCTCAAACATCCAAACAATAATGTTTTATCCCTGTAGTTTCATTCTAAGTTATTTGCTATATGTATGTGTTTCTCTTAAGAGCTATTTTCAAGCAAAAGGTTTAATTTTTTTTTAACCAAGACTCAGTTTTCTCATCTAGCAAGAAAGTAAATTAGGGGTTAGTAAATGTTTCTAGGAGTTTACAGTTCATTGATACCCCACCCCTGCACTGTGGTAGTGAGATCCATCCTGCCCTACCGGAAAGTCAGAGGAGTGATGGGGGAGGGCATAGGAGAGAATAGATTGGGGGAGGGGTTCTACAATGGGATGACTGTTTTGGGGTGGTGGGTAAGGGAAAGATGGGGAGAAAATTTGTAACTCAAAATCGCATGGAAATGAATGATGTAAACTAAAATAAATAAAAGTTAAAAAAAAAGAAACTGAATAACAGGCAAGAAAAAAAAATTCTTTTGGAAAAAAAAAGCAACCCCACCCCTCTGATCTTTTTTGTACAAGCTTCTGTGGAGCCTCATTTTCCTAATTGTACCTGTGAAATAGCTGCTTTTTAAACTCACTGGCTTTCTGAATTTCATGTTCTTAGATTTGGCCCAATGTTCTTCTGCCTGTCAAATCTCTTTTGCATCCTGACGCCATCATCCACTGAATCCACTAACTCTCCCAGCTTTGTGTCAGTGACAAATTTGATAAATATTCAACCTATGGCTTTATCTAAGTCATTGATAACAATGGTGGTGATAACAACCATCATCATCATACCCGTTATTTATATTGGGTTTAAAGGTTTGCAAAGAGCTTTAGATAGCGCCTGGCATACAGTCGGTACTTAATAAATGCTTCTTGACCGACTGATCTCCTTTGAGCTGCAAGACAGTCCTGGGAGACAGGCACTATTAACATTATTAATATTGTCATCCCCTTTTTACAGATGAGGAAATTGAGGCCCAGAGGTAAAGTGATTTCCTGAAGTCACAAGGCTATGGGAAGGACCAGTTGGGGGTAAGGTTTAAAGCTAGTTTTGACTCCTAATCCAGCATCTGTCTACTAAGACACATATCCTGGGATCAGTAAAACTTCAGCAGGGCTTTGAGGCCAGTCTGTAACCAGAGGCCAGGCTCATGCTGTGATGGGAACTAAGGGTCAACCTCAGGCCAGGGTTAGGGTTCAGTCTGTGACTACAGCCAGAGGTCAGTCTGTGGTCAGGGTCCATAGCTGGTCTCTGGCAGAAGCTAGAGGTCAATGTAAAGGCAGAGCTGGAGTTCAGTGCTTGACCATTGCCAGTCTTGGGGTTCACTCGGGCTATAATCCGAGCACAGACACAGAGCAGCGCTTTCCCCTGGCTCTTCAGTCACTCCAGTTAAGACACAAACCTGTGACCTTGGTCTTATTAACGCTGTACTCTATCCCACTGAGCTGCCTGGCACATGGCCAGTGAAGGCTCTGGGCCTTGGCTCAGGCCTGCCTCCCAGCCGCTCTCTTTCCATCAGTCATCTGGGCCCTTCCCAAGCTGAACATATCTGCCGTGACCATAGCACTCACTAAGAGAGCCCTTGGGGCAGATATTACCCTGGCCTTTCCGTCTCTGCTTTGAGCATGTTGCCAAGCCTGAACTACAGAGCCACGGGGAAGAGAAGGAAATATTACTAAAGTTATGAGTGAGCAGAAAGGCCAGTAAGAGCTCCAGGGTCTGGAGCCTGCATCCAAAGGGCCATTAGTCCCAACCCATCTATGGAGGATCACTCATGTGGACCCTGGACAACCCCCCCACAAAGATATTAATTTATAGCTAGGTCTGATTTAAGGCTCTGGAGAACCAACTCCCCTTCTCACCCCTGCCTGACAGAGGGAGGGATGCTGGGGAATCTGGCCCTTTTTCAGAGGCATCTACAAAGTTTGCCTTACCCCTGACCCTATCCAGGCCTTACTGAATTTCACTAGATCAGTGCCCACCACTGCCAGCCCCAAGGAGCACCTGCATTTTAATTGAGAAGTGCACACAGAACCCAAAGAAATGGAATCTCAGGCATAGCCGGTAAGGGGTGGATGCTTTGAGGCAAAGACCTTTCAGGCTGGCCTCAGATTATACTGTCCTGTGAGGAAGGCTGGCCCTGAGCTAAGGAAGGGAGCGAGAGGTGAAATATAACCAAAATGTCAAACAGCAAAGGCTATACCCTCCTTCCTCTCCCATGCAGGCAGCAGGCACCGACATAGTTCTTCTCCTCCTCTTCCTGCCCTGAAGGCAAAAAGAAAGTCAAGAAAGGAAGAATGCACATCTGGTTCTCTAAGGGGGAGAGGTAAGCCAGTTGGGCTTTCCTTTCCCTCTTCTCCCCTTATTATCTTCTCTGTTCTCTGTAACTCTGTGTGTCTCTTCACTCCCTCTCTTTCCTTTTCTCTCTCTCTCTCTCTCTCTCTTTCTCTCTCTCTCTCTCTCTCTCTCTCTCCCTTTTCTATCTCCTTTCTGTCTCTGTCTCTCTCTCTCCCCTCTCCTCTCCCATCTCTATATCTGTCTCCCTTCTCTCTTCCCATCTCGTCTCTCCTTTTCCTTGTTCCTCTTCCTCTCTTCTGTCTTTCCCCCTACTCCCTAACCTTTGGCCTCTTTTCTCTCACTTCTCACATTCCCTATCACACTAAGGGATGTGTATATCCATGTAGTACACATAATATCAACCACTCTTGAGATTACTCTTTCTAATTCCACCCTCAATGGCAAGCCAATGACCTTCATGGTCACCCTTAGCAATGGCTGCAGTTTTTAGTCTTCATCTGCTGCCTCCTTCCCTCACCTCTATCCTAAACCACAGCAAGAACCTCAGGGGTTGTTCCCAATCTTGAAGGACAGGGCTGGGCCAAGACCCTACCCTTCCCCTCCTCCATCTTCTCCTTGGCCCACTGCTCTCTTTCCATTTCCAACTCTCCTCTGGCTGGTCCAAAAACATCCCATTAAACCCTGGCTGAGAAGGTATCCTAACAGGGAGTAGCAAAAGCACCAAGCTTTTTGACACATCATTAACTGGGCAAGATTAGGAGGGAAAATGAAGATGTTCCAGTGGGGAAGGGAGTTGGCTCCAAGTATAAGACATCGATTACACAGTATTGGCTGAGAAGTAGGCAGTCTGGAGCCATTGAGGCACATGGTTTGAAAACTGTGAGCTCCCAGATAGTAGGAACCACCTTAATTGTACTACATCCCCAGAGTCCTAGCCACAAGGCCCTGCACATGATCAGTGAATGAGAAATATGTGTTGAATAAATGAGTGAATGAGTTCTAACCACAGCCATCCTATTACACCCTGGATTCACCACGATGCAGACATCTCCAAATCTCAGAGCTGGAAGGGGACCTCAGAGGACCTTCTGCCTAATCCAGACCTCAAGAATTCCTCTTAATACAATCTAATAAACTTTTATTAAGTACCTACTATGCGCCAAGCACTGTGCTAAGATTGGGGGACATAATAAAGAAAACACAGCATATTTATATTATACTTAGCGAGTGTTCATCTAGACTCTGTGTTGAGAGCCCTCCCTTCCAGCCCTCTATCCTAATGCGTAATGGAGGGAAGCAGCCCAGGCCACCTTGGGGGCAACTCTAACTGTCAGGAAGCATGTGAGGTCCCAACTGGCCTTTCTGCAACTTTCTGCCCTCACTCTCAACTCTCGCTCTCTGGTCCCAAACAGAACATGCAATCCCTCTTCTGAATGTAATCCTTCTTCCATGTGGACAGCCTTTCAAATTCTTGAAGACAGTTCTCTCCCTATGTCTTCTTGTCTCCAGGCCCAAAAACTTCTGTTTCTTCCATTGATCATCGTATGGAATGAACTCAGTGGAGATCCTTCACGGGTTAGAATTACCCTTCCCTGGATACTGCCCAGCTTACCAATGCCCTACTTAAAATGGGGTACCCAGAAATGAGTGCGATACTCCTAACATGGTCTGAGCAGGGCCGAGCACAGAGGGAATATCACCTCTTTAATGACTCATAATGAGTTTTTTTGGCCTACTAAAATACTGAGATCTTTTTTGGAGGGGCTGCTTTCCAGCCAGGCCTTTCCCTTCCCACTCTATCCCCACCATGTTGTACTTGTGACATTAAACTTTTTTTAATCTAAGTGTAAGAATTTACTTGTATTCCCACTGGGTTTCATCTTCTGACTACGTGGCCCTAGGCCTGCCCCTTAGCTTCTCAGTTCCCTAAGAAACTCCCTAAGACTACAACTTAAAGAGAAAGTGCCAGCCTACTTTGAGGGAGCTTCCTCACCCAGAGTTTCTTATACCGAGGGAAACAGAAGTCTAGCCCAAAAAACAAAATTATTATTATCCAGCCAGGACCTCTCAGACTATGATAGACAGAAGAAGACACAGAACTTCGAGCTCGTAAAAGCTCCTTTTCTGACCTTGATCTTGGCCACATGTCTTGGTGGTGGTAACTTCCCATCACACGTGGGAGCTTCCAGGTAGAGATGAGTAAGTGTGGCCACTCTGCCCGAAGTCAGAGTTAAAAGTCTAATTCATTATACCAAAACAAGTGCTAAGATTTGGGAATACAGGAAACAAACTGAGGGAACCACTTGTCACCTTCCCTTCTGTAAGAACTCTTTCTTGGTTCTCCTTAATCTTAGTGCTTTCCCTCTGAGCTTACCTCCAACTTATCCTTTCCATATCGTGTTTGTACATAGATTACAACATGATATAGGGAAAGACTTCCTAATAACAAGGTTCTCTGTAAATGGACTGGGATGCCTTGAGGTGCAGTGGGATTCCCATCTCTGCAGGTCATGAGTCAAAGATTGCAGATTCAGAGCTGGAAGGGGCCTGTAAGATTACCTAGATCTTACAGATGAAGACACTGAGGGAAAAGAGAGGGACAGAGCATGTCCAAGGTCCCAGAGGCATTAAGCAGCAGTGTCAAGATGTGAAGTCAGATTTAAATCCAGGATTCCTCCCACCACCTTGAGACCCCTTGTCTGGAGTGTCGCACAGCAGCTGGGAATCATTGTTGAGCTCTTTGTGGAACCAGAGGCTTCTGTAAGTCTATGGATAGAAATGTGAGCTGTTGTTGCCATGAAGAGACTGTTGGGTTTGGAGCCAGGGAGAAGGGTTCAAATCCCACCTCTGACCCATTAGCTTTGTGATAATGGGCAAGGAGCTCTTGGAGCCTTGATTTCCCTAACTGTAAAATGGGGACACAAATAGTACCCTTCACACAGGATTGTTGAGAAGATCAAATGAGGTATAACCTAAGCAAAGTGCTTTGCAAACCATAAAGCCCCTAAAAATTCTCACTATTACCATCATCTTCTGTCCATCTCTCTCTGTTTCTCTCTCTCATCTTTCTCTCTGTTTCTCCATCTCTATCTCCCTCCCTGATTCATTCAGTCATTATCTCAGGCTTTGGGATCCCCGAAATCCAGTGACCAAAAGCCAGGTGGGCCTATATCTTGAGTCACTCAATCTTCGTCAATGAACTGAAAGCCTCAGTACTAGGTGGCATGGGGAAGATGAGAAGGAGACTATACCATCTCTGGCCTCAGGGAGCTTACAGTGTAGTTGGATAGACAGAGAAGAAAGGATTTCCCCAAACTCTTACGAAGAAATTGTAAAAAAAACTCCAAACAAGTATAAGATCGGCTGCCAAGTGTGCCCAGAGGCAGAAGGGTGCTGGGTGTGGTAAGAACCTGCTGATGGATTGTCTTGGTCCTCAATGCCCATCCCTCGGGGAGCTTGGGCCCTGCCAATTTTCCTTGTAGCCTTGTCTCTCCACCCTGCCCCACCCAAGCTAGACCTACCATTAATTCTTCAAGGATCTGTATGAAGAAGAGGGGCTCCTAGCACCTCCGGCAAGAACAAAAGCACAAACAAACTTGGGATGCTTGAAGAGAGCGCTAACTTCCAACAAGGAGACAGTCTTGCTGGTTGCCTCTGCCCTGGTCAGACTTCATTGGGGGGATCCTTTGCTCATTTCTAGACTCCACCATTTAGGAAGGCTATTAACAAAATGGAGAGGGTCCAGGGAAGGGCAACCAGGAAGGTGAAAGGCCTTGGGGTCATGTCATACAATGATCCATTAAAGGAACTGGGGGTGATTAGCCTGGGGAAGGGGAGACTGAGGAGACATGATAGATGTATTTGAGTATTGGAAGGGTGATTATATGGAAAAGGAAATTAGAATTATCAGCAACAGGTAAAAGCTACAAGGAGACAGGTGTAGACTTGCTATAAAGAAAAACTCCCTAACCCTCTCAGAATTGTCCAAAAGGGGAATGGATAGGAGTGGGCTCCCCTTCACTGGAGATCTTTGAGCAAAGACTGGAAGATCATTTGGGGCAGAGAGTGCAAAGTGCTAGACCGGGACTTGGGTAGATCTGGGTTCAGATCCTGCCTTTGGTGCTGCCTGGGTGACCCCGGACAAGGGTCTTTGAGTACAGTTTTCTCCTCTGTAGAATTAAGGGGTTGGATTCAGCAGCCTCTAAAGTCCCCCATGAATGTATGTTGCACAAGGGAGGCTGGACAAGGTACAGATTGGATGAGAGGTTGACTGACCAACTGACGCTGTCCTAATTCTCAGGTCCTGCGATTCCCTAACACATCACTCTCCTCATACAGATAGCAGCCCATACCTCTCAGCCGAGGCCTGCAGACATGGTCTGGATGACCACTTCCCTGGGATATTACAGAGATTCACAGGCTTCAGATTTACAGTTGGAAGGGACCTCATGGGGACCCAGACCAACCTCCACATTTTACATGAGGAAGCTGAGGCCCACAGAGGTTCAGCTGGAAGCTTCCTGAGGGCAGGGACAGTCTTTTGCCTCTTTCTGAATCCCCAGTACTTAGAGCAGGTGCTTAATAATTGAACTGAACTGAATTAAATGACCTGCCAAGGTCACACGGGTAATAAGGTCTTCCACGATTCTTCGATGTGAAGAAATCTTCAGTCTCAGTTGACTTGACTCAGCCACAGATTCATTGGGTTGGACCCAGAGGACCAGAAGAACCTGGTATGGTTATCAACCTCCCAATCCCTTAGAGTTCCAGATTCCTGGAGATTCTATATTTCTAATGTATATTTAGAATATGTTTCTGGAACGGGAAAACTCACTCAAGTAAAGGGCTATCCAAGAAACAAAGAAATCTCTGACCCCTTTCTCTCAGATGCAAAGAACATGAGGGTCAGGGACATTCTCTCCCCACAGTGTACCAGGGAAGTGGACAGCAATGGGAGGGAGCCCTGTCAGTCCCTCCAGTCTCAACGTGCCCCACAGAGCACCCGTTACCCACAACAGCCATCTCAACATGAAGAGGAGGGTCTTGGCACAGGGCCCAGGAAGGAAACCTGCTTTGGGATCTGAGCACAGCTCCCCTGAGGCCTGGAGGGTGGTTCAGCCATATGGGGGAAGGGATAGAGATGAGGGGGAGGAGATGCCTTCTGCTCACCAATACAGGTCCTGCCATCGGTATGGAGCCTAAAGCCAGTCTGGCATTCGCAGTAATAAGAGCCTTCAGTATTCACACATCTGTGTTGGCAGCCCCCATTGTGAACCTGGCACTCATCAGTATCTGAAAAAAAATGGAGGAGAGAAGAATGAAGAATGGAGGGTGAATAGCAAGACAGAATTAAAGGAGTGGGACTCCCCCCATCCCCTGGCACCACCCTCAAGAGCAACTCAGGTCAATGCCCCAGGATGGTAGCAATCTCCCACCTCCCTCCTTGTGCCAGTCTCCTTCCCAGGCATCCCCCCTCTCCACCATGCCTGATCCTGCCTTTTATGTTACCTTCTCCACCCAAATCTTACTCATCCCTTAGTGTTCATAATAACTGACATTTTTATAGTTCCTCAAAGTTGGCCAAGTTTGAGTATTCGGGCTTCTTGTTTGAGCCCCATGACAACCCCACGAGGCAGGTAATTCAGGGGCTGTTTCCCTATTTCACAGCTGGGTGAAGGCAGCATGCTATGGTGAGGGATCTGGAGCTGGAGGACCTCTCCCACTTACAGCCTGTGCGACCTCGGTTTTCTCTCCTGTACAACTAAGGGCTCAGATTAGACAGCCTCTGTGGCCCCTTCCCATTTTAATTCTCTAGCTCTGTCAGCTACCTGTTATCAGTAACACACAAAATCATCAGAGAAATGTACTGGCAGATGCAAAGCGTCCACCAACAAATATCTACTTATTAAGGACCTACCTACCACGTGCCAGGCTCAGTGCTGGGGAAAGAAAAAAAAACAAAAATACAAAAAGAGCTTACATTCTAGTGGGGAAGTCAACACGGAAATAAAAAGGAACAAATCAGGTACAGAGTGGGGAGCTAGGTGGTGCCAGGACAGCTAGACAGGGACGTGGACAGAGTGCAGAGCCTGGAGTCAGGGAGACCCAAATTTAAATCTAGTCTGTGTGACTAGACACAAGTCACTCAACCTTGTTGGCCTCAGTTTCCTCAACCGTAAAATGAACTGGAGAAGGAAATGGCAAACTACTCCAGTATCTTTGTCAAGAAAGCCCTAAATGGAGTCACTGCACCACTGAGCTGCTGGAACATGTAGTATAAGTATACACTACACCTGTGCAGACATAATGTAAGTATAAAATGAAGCACGCCTATTTTACAAAGTTAATCTAAAGGAAATGAAATGACTTGCTCAAGTTCACCTAGTTATGTATATGTGTATCACACACCGATGTCCATATATGTATACATTTATTATTCAGTTTTTTGTTTTTGTTTTGTTTTGTTTACAGTCACGTCTGTTTATTCGTGACCCCATTTGGGGTTTTCTTGGCAGAGATACTGGAGCAGTTTGTCATTTCCTTCTCCAGCTCATTTTACAGATAAGGAAACTGAGGCAAACAGAGTTAAGTGACTTGCCCAGAGTCACACAGCTTGTAAGTACCTGAGGCCAGATCTGAACTCAGGAAGATGAGTCTTTCTGACTCCAGGCCCAGTACTCTATCCACTGTACCACCTAACCACCCAAGTTATACTACAAGTTAACAATAGGTTATAAAGTAGATTTCAGTGGAAATGGAAAGAGTACTAATTCTAGAATTTGAGGTCCTGGGTTCAAATCTTGGTCCTATCCCTTAAAATTGGCAAAGTCATTTAACTGATTGGTTTCAATTTCCTCACCTATAAAATGGGAGGAGGTATCTATGATCCTATGTTCATTAGATCATAAAATAGATAAATAAATTGAAATAAAATAAAATAGAAATATATTGAAATAAATGTAAATATCTTACTAGAATACTATGGTTGGTTATAGGGGATCAAACCTGTGATTTCATTTCTATAGTGAACTTTCAGGTGAAGAAACTCCGTCTACCAATGCCAGTGGTCAACATCTGTGTAAATTATAGTTATAGAGAAGTGGCTGGAGGACCAAGAAGTCAGGTGACTTTCCAAGGTCCCAAAGAGCTGAGATCCAACCCCAGGTCCTGGTGCCCCAAATCCTCAGCAACTCCCAATACAAAAAGGATAAACAGAACTACCTCATCCTTACAGGGAATGGTCACACTGATTCTAGAAATATTAAGGAAGCTTTCAGAGAATCCTGCTAGGGATGAAGAGAGACAGAGGATACATAAAGGAGTTGTTTAAGCACACACACACACACACACACACACACACACACACACACACGTCTTAAGAGGAAGAAACAAGAAGAGGAAGGAAGGAACAAGAAGAGGAAGAAAAGTGTGTCAGGGTGTTGGCAGGTAGATGCAATTCCAGTCCTTGAGCCGCTTGCCTGTTGACAACCAAGCCTCTAAGATTAAGAGGTTTTCCCACTAGAAAGTTGAGAAATATTAACTGTCATAGATCTAGGGATATTAGATGATGATTCCGGTTATAGGGACTCACAATGGGACCACACAATGGAAAGGGCAGATTATGGAGGACTGAAATTTGAATTCTGGCTCTAATATTCATTCATTACCTGTCAGTCGATAAACATTTATTAAGGACCTACTATGTGCCAGACACTGTGTTTAAAGGATGGGGATATGAAGAAGGCAAAAGACAGTTCCTGCCCTCAAGGACCTCACAGTCTAATGGAGGACACAAATCGCAAATAATTATGTGTATACAGGATCTGCACAGGATAAGTGGGAGAGGACCGACAGAGGGAAGGCAGGTGGTAGCATCAGCGTGGATGGGAAAGGCTTCTCATTGAAGGTGGCATTTTAGCTGGGCCTTGAAGGAAGCTGAGAAAGCCAGGAGGAGGAGATGAGCCTTTTTTGTTGTTGTTGTTTAGCCTTCATTATGGAAGAGGACCAATGACATCACAGGGTAATGCCGACTAGCTTGTGAATGGGATTGAAGTGAGACAAAGCTGCACAGAGTCGTCAGCCTCACTCTCTTCCAGTCAATGAAGTCCAGTGGCAGGACAGAAGTCAAGATGGGCGATGGTCCCAGACACAGTGACGTTGGCATCTTTGATGTCTGACCAAACTCTCAGTAACTCTCAGTGCTCCACAGTACCTGCTTCAGCCGCCTTTGCGGCTATTGGAACAAACGATTCTCATCTGATCATCCCTGATGAGTGAAGTCTCCACATGCTTGGGGGTAGAAATCCTCCAAAATTACCAATGGGTTTGGTCTAGCCCATCTACCAAGACAAGGTGTGGCCACTGTACGTTATACCTTCTTAGAACTACAGGTAAGAGCTGGATGAAGGTGGACACCCAATGTGGACGAGCAGCCCCAAGAAGGGCTCGGCAAGCCCTCCCACCAGAGGGACTAGTCCTTCTGAACACCCCATACACCACAGTCACACGTCTAGTAAGTGTCCAAGGCAGGTTTCAAACCTAGAGCTTTCCTGATTCCCAATCCAAAGCCAAGAAAAACCAACCCTGCCTTCAAGGAGATCACTTTTTTCAACTGGAGGGAAATTTCTAAAGATGAGCACAAAGGTCTAGGTAGATTGGCAACCTGATCAGTCACTAGTCTGAGGAAGAGGAAAGGGAGAGAGGAAGACAGAGAGAGGATAGGAGACTCTAGAGAAGCAGGGAATAGGGACCTCTGGGAAAAAAGCAGTGCATGTGCAATCTCCTCATCAAAGAACTGAGCCAAGGCACCTAACCCAACTGGCAGGGTTTGGAATGCATCTACATTTCCTGCCCCTCCCATCTGAAATCTATCATCTCCTTTTCCAGTGGATGAATTCCACTGTGCCTCCTCCTCCAAGCAAAGAAAAACCCAAGAAAGCACAGAAGGAAAGGAGGTAAAAGGAAAAAAGCCAAATTCAAAGTGAAAGATACTTGAGACATGTCCTGAACAGCTTCTAAAGGGATGATGGATTACTCAGAGAGAGGGGAGGCAGAGCATGGTGTTGGAGACCCCCCGAAGCCACCAAACCCTCAAAAGAATGAATTTCACAGAAGTGGGAATGGGCATGGTCTCTTCTTTCAGCCCCAGCTCTGCCCAGAGTGATCTTGTAAGACTTTGTTAGAGGGACTGTGGGACAATGGAGATTTCACTGGATTTAGAAGTTGAGGACCTGGGTTCAGATCTCAGTTCTGACATTTTAATATTTCTCTGACCGTGGGCAAACCACTTCCTTTCTCTGAGAATCAGTTTACTTGACTGTAATGAGGGGAACTGGATCAAATGACCTCTAAGGCTTCTTCTAACTCAAAATTTGTGATTCCATGAACACACGCACCCTAAGAATATTTCTTTCTGGAGCTGTTTCCTCACCTGAAAAATGAAGTGTTGGATGAGACAACCTTTAAGATCCCCTCCTAGCTCCAATTTTATGATCTCTCAGCAGTCCATGACCAAGCCTCCATGGTGGGGCAGGAATCAGAGAATCAATCAACCTAAGCATTTATTAGATACCTACTATGTTCCAGCAATGTACCTAGTGCTGGAGATACAGTTTAGAAACTTACAGTGTAATGGATGGAGAGGGGATAGCTAGGTGGCACAGTGGTTATACTACCAGTCCTAGAATCAGAAGGACCTGAGTTCAAATGTGACCTCAGACACTTACTAGCTGTGTGACTCTGGGTAAGTCACTTAACCCCAACTGCCTCCAAAAAAAAAAAAAGTAACAGATGGGGAATCATGGAATTTTTATCCTGAAGAAACCTTAGAGACAATCTAATCCAACCCCATTCTTGGACAAAGGAGGATATCCAACCCTACTATGTGCCAGGCACTGTAGCTAAGCACTGGGAATAAAATTGATAAAAAATAAGAACAGTTTCTTCTCTTAAGGAGCTTACAATCTAATAAACAGATATGCTAAATACACTCTTGCTGATTTGCTGAGGACAGCAAACATTTTACTAGGGGAAGAATGTAATAAGGGCCATCTAATGGGGTATGTTCAGAGTTGCCCTTCCTGGTTCTGGTTGGCTGTGCTGGGTAAGCACTTGCATGAATCAGATAAAATGGCAGCCCCTGGCCATGTTGTGGCTCAGATCTTACGACTATGGGTGCTTTCAAAGGGTGACACAGTCTAACAGCAATAGCTTAGCTGGAGAAGGTGATGGTTCAGTGGCTCTTTCAAAAAGAAGGACAGCTTCTGTCTCAGGCTCTTCCTTTGACTCTAACACATGGTACATGGGGCAATCTGATTCTCCATACCCCCATAAAGGGGAATGATGCTCTTTCCCCCTCACATGGACACCACAGACTGAATTAGCTGAGCTCTCACGTGGGCCCCTTGCTACCTTTTCTGCTTTGTGATTCCTTTCCTGAGTAGATGACTCAGTGTCATTCTTGAGCAGACATGCCCAGGCTTGGGTATACCTTGGGCATGACCGCAGGAGGTCTGAGGGTCCTCCAGAGGGCTCTTCATTGGAGCTGGCTTCCAGCAAGGGGAGGAGTCTCCAGCAACTATCCATCCCTCTTGGAAAAGATGACTGCCAAAAAGAGGATTAGCCCAAGCCTGGACTGTTTTAACAGCAGAGTTGAATCAGGAGTTGTTTGGACAATGCAGAAATGAAATGAAATGTAAAATGCTTCAATCAGCGGGCCTGAAAACTGCTTTATGTTTTGATGAGGTTTGAGTATCAGCCTCCTAAGAGAGGCTGACACTATTATAAGTACTATAATGGTAGTTATAAGCTAAGTTGCTAAATCCTGTTTTAAGCTGACCCTAACATTTACTTCTTGTGTGTGTAGGAAACAAATACCTGTCCCATACCTGATTCATATTATACAGAGTATTTTTTATTTCCACTTTGGAGGAAACCAGGATGTAAGCCACTATCTGTTAGACGTGGAGAATGCATCCAGGATCAAATGTGATAGTATATGTAAAACACTTTAAGGCTCTTTAAATACCTGCTATTTATTATTAGTTATTAGCTATGATTTAAGTGTCTTGGCTGAAAGTCACCCAAGTAGTAAGTAGGAAGGGGCAGCTAAGTGGTGCAGTGAATAGAGGACCAGGTCTGGAATCAGGAAGACTCATCTTGCTGAGCAGTGTGACCCTGTTTGCCTCAGTTTCCTCATCTGTAAATTGACCTGGAGGAGGAAATGGCAAACCACTCCAATATCTTTGCCAGGAAAACCCCAACAGGGTCATGAAGAGTCAGATATACTGAGGTGACTGAACAAGAAGAAGTAAGTAGAAAAGACAGACTTTAAATTCACACTCTCAATCTGGTGTTTTCTACTATACCAGCAGTCCTCAAGCTTTTTGGTCTCAGGACCCCTTTAGACTCTTAAAAATCACTTAAGTCTTTCCCCCAAGAGCTGTTGTTTACATAGGTCATCTCTACTGACATTTGTCATCTTAGAAATTAAAATATTTTAGTATTATTTTGGAAATAGCTTTGACCTTGCAGACCACATGAAAGGGTGCAAGACCCAAGTCTGCAGACCACACTCTAAGGACTGCTGGTCAGTATCCCACTATGTCACTAAGAAAGCTATCCCTTTTAAAACCAAATGTTAAAAAATGGTTGTTCCATGCAACTGGGAAATAAGATATACAGGCAATGGGGTACAGAAATTTATCTTGCCCTACAAGAAAGTAAGGGGCGGATGGGGGGATGTAAGAGAGGACAGACTTGGGGAAGGAGTAATCAGTATGCTTGCCATCTTGGGGTGGGAAGGGGAGAGATGGGGAGAAAACATGGAACTCAAAATCTTGTGGAAATGAATGTTGAAAACTCAAAATAAATAAATTGGGGGAGGGGGAAAGAAAGCTATCCCTATGCCTGAAGTGACTGCCCTTCCCTCTCTTTACCTGGAGAAATCCTCCCCCTCTGAAGCTCAGCTTCAGAGACCCTTGCTGCTCCCTCCTCACCCCCCTCCCTGGGTAATGACTCTTTTTTGACCTCCCATAACACTTCATCTTTCCCTCTCCAATGTATTTATCCTATGATACTGTGTATTCTGGCTATCTCTGTTTGTATCTTGTTCCCCCTTCCAGACTGTAGGCTCTGCAAGGCAATTTATCTTATCTAAATGTTGTATCTTCCTCAGATCTAGCAGAATAAGGAGATTCATTGACATTTCTTGGGTGTCTGAGTGGATGGAAGGGAGCCTGGTCACCTGTAGTAGATGGTGAGATACCTAGAGTTACACCTGGACCCAGCATCCCTGGGGAGCTGGGGATCAGGCTCAGACACGCCCATGCTGGGCTGACTTATTTAACGGGATATGGAGCTGCTCCATTGGACTCTACACTGAAAAGAACTTCCCCAGAAAGGTGGAGGAATCCCACTTAGCCAACATCAACACCTCCATTATCCCCATTATGGCTGGAAGCTGTTCTCAGCTTGGAAAAGCCCAACTCTAATGTGGAATCCAGACTCTTGGGATTATAGATCCAGAGCTGTGAGAGACCTCAGAGGCCACTGAGTCTCACCCTTCCCCCTCCTTTCACAGATGAGGCCTGGATAAGTTAAAAAATTAAACTTCCTCACAAGGAGCAACCGAGTCCTCAAGGCCAGGAAAAGGTGCTGGTGGTAGAAACCAAGCTGAGGACAGATCAGACCATGAAAAGAAACTCCTACTAACCCTTCCTCCCACTACCCTGTTCCCTGTCTTCAGTGTAGTCACATCCCCCAGCCCCCACTGTAGTAAACTGGAGAACTTCCCCAGAGCAGAAAATGTCAGCCAAGCTACCAACCAAGTACAGGACCACATGATCAGCTGCTAATACTACTGAGACAAATCCACAGAATCTCCAGGTTGGGAAGGGATCACCAAAGCCCTAGTCCAACTTCCTCCCTGCCCCTTCCCCATTTTATAGATGAAAAACTGAGTCCTAGGGAGGTAAAATGACTTGTCCAAGGTCACACAGACAGTAAACCTTGGAGGTGAAATATGAACTTAGGTCTTCGGACCCCAGAATCATCACTCTTTCTACTGGACCATGAAGCATCTTACAGTTTATCAGTCTGTGACTGATATCACAGGGCCAGTTACCACCCCCCCCCCAAAAAAACAACAAATTGATTGTCAGTGCCACCAATCCTAATAATAAGTGAAAAGAGCCTTATATTTATTGTAAGAAGACCTGTAATCAAACCTTACCTCTGCTCCCTGCTACATGTAGGATCTTCAGAAAGTTCCCACCCTCTCTGTTATTGAGCTAAATAACCTTGGAGGCCTCTTTTTGCCATAAATCTGGGACCATGTTATTCCACCACTCACACTCTCTC
>CM053582.1:86395930-86420979 GCA_028627135.1 Pseudochirops cupreus
CTCTCTCTCTCTCTCTCTCTCTCTCTCTCTCTCTCTCTCTCTCTCTCTCTCTCTCTCCTAGCATTCTCTTTACAACTTTGGCCATAATCAAAGGAGTTACTTGGGAGGTAGATGGGACTTACCCCAACACCAACTGCATGAATTTCCAGTAAAATGCAGAAGTGGGGGATCTTTGAATCTTCCTCTTTAGCCTAAATGCTATATCCAATGAGATGCTTTTCTTCATCTGCTTCCCTCTTTCCCCCAATGACCTTAATCCTGTCCCTCTCTAACCTCACATAATGCATTTATTATAGAATCATTCAATTCCACAAGCATTGATTAAAGTGCCTACTTGATGCAAAATAGTTATAATAGAGTGGATAAAAAGCTAGGCCTTAGGAAGACCTCAGTCAAAGACCTACCACTGCCACATAAGGCTGTGTGACCTTAGCCAAGTCATTCAGCCCCCAACTAAGCAACTTTGACAGTTGCAAGGATTTTCCTATAATCAATGAAATTTCAGGCCCATACCCTATCCCACAGTACAAAACACTGTTCTGGGCTGGGGAGGTGGAATATAGAGTCAAAAAGGCCTGCCTCAAGAATCTTGGATTCTACTGGGGAGTTAGACCACATTAGAAGAAATCAGGCTTTCCACGAGAAGGGATGCTTGGAAAAACCTTAAAGAAAGCAAATGTTTCCAAGTGTTAGAGTTGAAGAAAGGGTACATTCTAGGCATGGGGAAGAGCCTAAGCAAAGGGATGGGCCCCACAGAAGGCATGCTGAGTCTAGGGGACAATATGTTCATAGGATCATAAATTCAGAGTCAAGTATCCTTAGAGGCCACTGCAGGAAAGGACCAGTTGGTTGCAATTTAAGAGTGTGTGACAGGAAGTATGGTGAAATGGGGCCGTATTAGACTTTAAATGCCAAACTGGGGAGTTCATTTTTTTTTATCCCAGGAGCCAAAGGGAGCCCCTGAGGTTTCTTGAGCAAGATAGTGACAATTCAGACCAGAAGGTTCTTTTAGTAGCACTGTGGGCAATGAATTGGAGAGGACAGAGGCTCGTGTCTGAGAGATGGACTTGGCGAAAACTGTAATAATGTAGAGAGGTAACGAGGGTCTGAATGAAGGTACTAGCCATGTGAGCGGAGAGAAGGGATTGGATAGTGAAGTGGGAGAAGAGAGAAGAGAAAAATTGAGGGTACATGATTATGTCAAGTTCATAAATATGAGTGATGATGGATGGTTAGTGGGGAGAGAGAGAAGGAGGGAGGGAGAGATAGAGATAAAGCGAGAAAAAGAAAGAGAGACAGGAAAGAGAGAGAGAAGTTTGGAAAAGGATATGTTTGGTGGGGAGAGGAAGATGATATGATATGTGATATATTATGTAATCTTTATCTCATAAATACCAGGAGATCCCTGGCCTCACTGAAATTACAAGAATATAGGCATGACAGATAGATAGAGGATAAGACAGGAACATAGATAGGTGGACAAAAGGAGACCTGTGCTTAGGGGTGGCATTCTAGTGAGGAGTGGTTTTAGGCATCAGGTTATATACTGAGCAAGGAGCAAATTTAGAAGTAAGTGGTCTGAAGAATGGGGCAGGATCTCCTGTCCAATTTCTAACTTAATTTAAAGTCTATAGGAAAATAAGCAGGGCAGGAATTCCAAACTAAAGGAGTTACTTCTTTCACTATGAACCTGCAGAGCTTTCTACCTGGCTGATGGTGGCTAAGCCCAGCAGCAGTCTACTAGGACTCCAACAAGGGGCAAGCCAATAGGCGAACTGTTCAGACCCAAACCCAGGTCAGGAACTTGTAGAGCTCAGTCCAAGACCGAGGACCAAGGACCTGAACTAAATAACCTCTTAGATCTATTCCAGGTCAGAATCACTGAGCTTATGATTTTGTGATTTTTTTCCTATTATAATATCTTGATTATCTCTGGAACTCAGTTTCTTCAACTATAAAATGAAGGTGTTTGCCTAAATGGTCTCTGTAGTTCCTAGTTCTAACTTCCAAATCCAACACTTTTTCCACTACCTCAATAATCACTTGATGAAAAAAAAAAAAGAGAGCAGAATCCTGAGACTCATCTGAACACTGAATCTCTCCCATCCCAAAGCACAGTGCTCTGCACACAGCAGAAAGTTAATAAATGTTTGCTTTCATTCTTCCCTGAGGTTGGACTGGCAATGAGGGTGTGATAGGAGGAGCTTGATATTCAAAACACTTAACTCTGTGGTCTGGCCTTCTGGGGGCCAGCCTGAGATGTTTTACAGAAGTCATCCCTCCCAGGCTGGGAGCCCAAAGTCTCCCACATAGAAGAATTCAGGGACAGACC
Organism: Pseudochirops cupreus; assembly: GCA_028627135.1. Classification (NCBI taxonomy): domain Eukaryota; kingdom Metazoa; phylum Chordata; class Mammalia; order Diprotodontia; family Pseudocheiridae; genus Pseudochirops; species Pseudochirops cupreus. The sequence goes on from CM053582.1 coordinate 86,398,263, forward strand.
ACCACATGTCTGGGGAGAAGGCTTTGTGTTGTTTCCCCCATAACACCCCAAATCTCCCACAAACCAATACTTTTATTAGGAGGCCAAACAGCAATGACTCTAAATGAGGTAGAGAAACCGAGGAGCCTGGAAGACTGGGCAGCCATCCCCCTCTTGTGGGCCCAGTGGTGCCGAAGGCAGGCCTGTGGCTAACCACGTTGGGATCTGGCCTGGAGAGCCCAGGCTGGCGCCATCATGTAGGAGAGGGGGAAGATAGAAGGAGAGCACTCCCACCAATGCCACCATCAGAGCGTATTATTTTATGGTTTGCCCTAACAAGTTCTGTCAAACCAGTGGAGAAGATGGGAAATTTTTGCCAGTCCCTGTGTCCCAGCTAGGCAAATGCCAGAGCCTGTCTCCATAGCAGAGCCCTTCTGTGGGGCTCCATGCCTTTGTCTCTGGAGTCAGTAGAGATTTTTGAGGACATCAGACAGCTGCTTGGGATCACTGGTCCCCAGCTTCAAAGAATTATGGGAAAACCATGATGGTTGAACTTGCAACACAGGCAAGCAGGAATCAAGGAAAGACTCCAAATGAAGACCCTGAAGTTGCCAGCAATTTTCTCCATTACCTTTGGTGACGACTACTGGTTCAGTGCTGAAAGAGACCCTGGGGATCATCAAAATTAATTTTGAAGATGAAAAACTAAGGCCCTGAGAAGTTGTGAGAGTTACCTAGGGTCCCATAGTTAATAATCAACCAAAAAACATTTATTCGACATCTGCTGTGGGCCAGGCATTGTGCTAAGCCCCGGGGATATAGAAAGAGACCAAAAACTGATGCCAGGTTTTCTGGACTCCAAATCCAGCGTCCTCCCCATCACACCGAGCTTCCTCAAGGATTGCAAGTTGTGACTAATAAAGGGCCTCATCATTCACACGAACAATTGTTTGTCACCTACCATGGACAAGGGGCCGAGATTGACAACAGTTATGCAAAACAGAAGGCTAGCTCTCAGGGTGCTTACAGTGCACCGTGGGGAAATATGAACTTATCCATAAAGGACACATGAAGAAAGCTACCATCTGCATCCACAGAGTGAGAACAGATAAAGAGAAGCATGGATAGAATAATTTTACAAATATATGTGTGTGTGTGTATGTATGTGCACATATATACACACACATAGAGAGAGAACTTTGTCGTTGTATTACTGTGAAACCTAGACAGTCTACCAGCGCCATGCCAGGAAACTAAATCATTTCCTTTGGAATTGTCATAGGAAGATTCTAATGATTACCTGGCAGGATAAGGTACCAGATAGGGAGGTCCTTACTCAAACCAAACAGCCAAGCACTCAAACTCTGCTTCAGAGAGCGCAACTCTGATGGGCCAGCCACGTTGTTCAAATGTAGAACATACATTTGCCTAAAAGACTATTTCATGGAGAACTCACACAGGGCAAGTGCTCAAAGGGTGGTCAGAAGAAGCAATACAAGGACACTCTCAAGGTCTCTCTGAAGAACTTTGGAATTGATTGTGTGACATGGGAGACGCTGGCACAGGACCAACCACTCAGCATGGCGTGCCCACGTCAGAGAAGGTGCTGTGCTCTATGAGCAAAGCAGAATTGAGATGGCTCAAAGGAAACACAGGATGCACAAATTTGAGAATCCACCCCAAAAATTCACATAGACTATCTGTGCCTGACCTGTGGTAGAGCATTCCAAGCTCATATTGCTCTGATCAGCCATAGCTAGATGCACTGTAACTTCAAGAATGAAGGACAACTAGACATTGATATAGATATGGATACAGATATGTGTGTATGTATACACACACATGCATACGCACCCGCATAAACGTATTTGTGTCTAATAGCCATCTCTAGGGCAAGGGGAGAGAGGGAAGACAAGAAATTCACATGATAACACTGTTGTATATTTAAAAGGAGTAGCAAGTTGTACGTAGTAGATCTGTAGTTTCATGTGCAATCCTACAATCTACCACATTATGAAAATGTTAATTTTATTCCATAAATTAAAAATAAAATAAAATTTAAAAATATCTAATAGGGAGAATGAGATGAATGCAAAGGAGAGGTGAATTTCCATCAGTCTAGGGCAGTGGTTCTCAACCTTCCTAATGCCGCGACTCTTTAATACTCATATGTGGGCATATCTGGGCATATCTGCATGTGGGCGGACCTGCCTGGAGACTGATAGAGCAGCAGTGTCTCAGATCCTAAGACCACTGGAAATATGTGTTTTCCAATGGTCTTGGGCGACTGCTGTGAAAGGGTCGTTTGACCCCCAAAGGGGTCGCAACCCACAGGTTGAGAACTGCTGGTCTAGGGGCCATCAGTCCAACACACTTAATGTATCCTAAGGCCATCACTATCACCTCAGAACTGCAGAGGGGACAGGGACATCAACCAAAGGAACGTTTGAGCTTGAATCCCACCCCTCAGACACTCACACAGAGTAATGCCAGGCAATTCAGTTCATCATTTGGGAGGCTCAACTTCTTCATCCCCGAAATGGGGGACAGGGGTGTAGACAATGAGAGCATCTGCCTTGAAGGATTAGTGTGAGGCTCAGATGAACTGAGGGCTACAGGAATGTCAGCTCTGATGATCAGGAAGCTGATCCAGAGAGGTCTCAATAATGCCCGGTGTCCTCTATCAAAGAGCAAGAGAGGGAGGGTAATGCATTTCAGAAAAAAACTCTATTCAAAAGGGTTGAGCTTTTAAAAAAAAAAGGAAAAAAAACACGTTTGCTGTTTCAAGGGCTCTTTGAAAACTTAGTTCCAAAGTAACTTACTCCCTGGGAGTTCCTGAAAGCTGCAGTTTTCTCTTCATTTTGTTTGATAATCAGAGCAAACAACAGCTTTGTTTGCACAGTCTCCCAGGGTCTTGTCCCTCCTAGTCCCACTAAAAAGAAATGGGAATTCCCCAGTATCAGCAATGTCCTCCACAGATCACTGCTCTAGACAGGAGATGGGGGGAGGTGGTACATCAGGGCTATCTGGTCCAGAGATGTCAAAGCCAAATAGAAACAATGGCCAGTAAACCATACATAAAAATCCTAGTGGGAACCCCAAATGCTTATATGTTTCTTTTTATTAATATATCAATGCACTAAAATCAGATAGGAACTAAATTTTTATCTGGTTCAAGCCACATTTGGGAGTGTTCCGAGCTGCTTGTGGTCCATGGGCTGCCATTTTACATATTAAGAAACTGAAAACTAGTGACTTGCTCAATGCCATGGTGGTAGTAAGTGGGGGATTTGAACCCCAAGTCCTCTGACTTCAGAGCTAATGATAATGATGATAAAATAACAGAGCGCTTTAAGTTTTGCAAAGCACATCATAGACATTATTTATCTCCTTTGATCCTCACAACAACCCTATAAAGTACGAGTTACTAATATGCCCATTTTACAAATTAGGAGACTGAGGCAGATAAGTGACTTATCCAGAGTCACACAGGGTTGCCGTGTTTCTGAGGAAGAATCTGAAGTCCTGTTTTACCAGAGTATCACAGATTACAGATCACAGATTCAGAACTGGAAGGGGCCCTTGAGTCCATCAAATTCAAATTCCTCCTTTTACAGATGGGGAAACTGAGGCACAGAGAGCTTGCCCACAACCACACAGCTAGAAAGTGTCTGAGAAAGGATTTGAACCCAGCTCTTCCTGACTCTTCAATCCAGTCCTCTATCCACAGTACCACCTGGCTGTCAATGCTCTTTCCCTATAGATGACAGTGAAGAGAATGTGGATGGTTTGTGTGATTCAGAGTATCCATCCAACTTCAGGGGTCCTAGGGGAGCACCAGGAGTGGTTTGGGTGGAGCTCCTAGCCAACAAGAGGACACAGAGGAGAGTTAGGTCAGGTTAGGGGGCTGTGATCTGCACCCTCCAACAAGAGAACATGGAGGAGAGTTACCCAGCTTGGGTCAGGTTAGGGGGCTGTGATCTGCACCCTGCATCCGCGATACTCTCCCAAGGCAAGTTCAGTGATGGAGTCTAGCGCAAAGGACCTTTGATTGCTAGGTGTGCCGTAAATCCAAATCCTTGATCCAGGAGACTTGGCAATAAAAAGGGAGAAGAGTTTAGGGGGAAATAGTGGGAATCCTACAATCTAACAAGGCAGTGTGGTATCATGGAAAGAACGCTGGCCTTGGAGTCAAGGAGATCTGAGTTCAAATCCTGCTTCCTATGCTTATTTAGCTGTGTGTGCCCTGGACAAGTCCCCCAATACTCTCTGTGCCTCGGTTTCCTCAAGGCAGTTGGACTAAAGTCTAAGTATGATCCTGTGACCTGGCTGAGTGGTTTTCCTTCCCATGGCCTCAGTCTCTTCATCTATAAAATGGGCTAGATGGTCTCTAAGGTTCCTTTCAGCCTAATCCTATGGAGGCTCATTGGTTTCTCTTCTAGTTTGGCTTTTCCTCCAAAAGAGAATATGCCTCACCTTGTTGGAGCCCATTTCACACACCATTCATCGCTCTCTGCTCCTTCCTCATTGCTCTCCTGCTGTGAAGTGCCACGAAGACACCACACCCAAGTGCTCCCTCCTCGTCTCTCTCAACACTTGGTTTCTATCTTCCAGACAATCTCCCTGCCTCCCCTAAAGAACAGTGCCAGGGCCTCAGGAACACAGCAGGAGACCTGGTACTCTCAGGGAGAGCCTGCAGAAAGGTGCCCAGCTCAGCTCAGTTTTCCCACCAGAGAGCTTCCTGCAGGGACTTACAGACTGGCCGCTGAACCCAAATATCCACCTCGCTCATCACTAACAGTAAACTTGGTTTATGGACCCAGACATGAGTAGGAGAAGAGCACATGAGAATTCCCCTTAGAGAGTATAAATGAAAGTCAAGAAGGATAGGGACTGGATCTTTGGTTGTAGTGGTCAGACTCCCAGGTCAAAAACCAAACATTTATTAAGTGCCTACTATGCACAAGGCAATATGCTAAACGTTAGGAATACAAAAAAAAAAAAAAAAGATGGTCCCTGCCCTCAAGAAGCTTACAATCTAATGGCAAAACTCCCTTCACCAATGCAAGTCATCACTTTCTCTCCAACTTCTTTGGCCTCAGAGGGCTGCCTAGAGCAGGAACGGTAGTTTGCTGACCCCTGATAAAGAGCACTGAGGCGTTTAGTAGCATGTCTCATTTCACACAGCCGGATAAGTCAGAGGCAAGACTTGAACCTTACTCTGACTTTACACACTATGCCATACTGCCTCCACATAATAATACCAATAAGAGGGATGAAGTACACTCCTCTTGTTGCCCTGTCTGCTACTGGAGATGCTTTCAGCAAGCCTACAGAAATTAGTGGTTCTGTAGAGTCCGGCAAGGTGAGATTTCTTTTTTCAGGAAAAGCCAGGAGGGAGTCAAAGGGACCAAGATGAGCACATATCATAATGTTCATTCATTTACAAGAAGCAGCGATTTTATTCATCTGGGCATAAATATGTAAAACTCATGGTACAATAATGATAACATTTGATATGGTAATAGTGTAGTCCCTGGACTAGATCTATCTGAACATCAGAGAGGAAGATGAGATGCATAATAAGAATAATAGGGGATAGAGACTGAGGCTGTGATTTCATGGGGCAGCAGCGGGGAACCTGTGCGTTCGAGGCCACACATGGCCCTCTAGGTCCTCAAGTGTAGCCCTTTGATGGAACAGTTCCACCCCTGGTAGGGGACTGCAAGGTGAGGAAACTCTACCAATGCAGGTGGCACCTTTTTGGCAATTTAAAGAGTTGTCTAGAGCTCTGAGAGGTGAAGGGCTTTGCTTGCCCAGGGTGAAAGGTAAGACTTGTTCCTGGATCTGTCTGGCTCTGGGGCTGGTTAGCTATCCATTAAATGACCCTACTTCTCAATAATAACAACAGTAGTTGACATATTGGGCTTTAAGGTTTAAAAGCCACTTCACATACACCCAGATCATAGATTTTCTCTTCTGTAAAATGAGGGGACTGGACTAGAAGGTATCCATGGTCTCTTCCAGCTATTCATCTATGAACATGGAGCCCTGCGATTGTCCCTGTCCATAGAATTGAGGTTCTCTAGTTCTGAATATCTCCTTTGCTGGAGAAACAAAGATAAAAGTAGCATGAATACAAGTTCTTAATAGCACTTCTGAATCTAGATTGCTAGTGCTTAGCCCAGTGCCTGGCACGTAGAAGGAGTTAAATGAATACTTGCTTACTGACTGATAAATGGTCCCTCACTTCAAAGAACATATATTCTCTTGGGCAGATAGAAAATGTGCCCAGATAAACACAGACAGGAAAAATTTGAGAGGAGAAAGAACAATTATACCTAGGGATAGGGGGTTAGGAAAAAAAACCTTCTTGTAGGACATGGTATATGAACTGAGTTTCCAGGGAAGTGAGGTATTCCAGAACGTAGAGGTGTCTCTAAGGCAAACCTCTATTGCTGAAGGAGTACTGGCCATCCGTGGCATGAACACTGCATGACCAGAAGTTGAACTGGCACTTGAGATCAGATTCAGAGTTGGAAGGGATCCCAAAGGCCATCTAGTCCAGTTCCTTCATTGTACAGATAGGGGAAACTGAGGCACAGAGAGACGTATCTTTCCTACTAAATGACTGATGCAGGATTCACCTTCAAGCCTTCTGCTTCTGAAATCTCTGTGTTTTCTACTGTGGCACATTGGAATGCAACCCTTTCATTTGGAGGAGAATGCATATATGTCTGACAAATAGTTAAGTAGAAACTTGCCCAGACTCAAGCTGGGTGGACATTAGCCCAAGCTATTTAGGGCTAACAATAATGATGGCATTAATATTAACTGAAATGTCAAACAGCTTTGAACTTGAACTGGAAAGATCAATGAACCCACTTGAAAGCACATGGCAAGGAACAGGTAGCTGGTGCCATAGTACACAGAGCACCAGTCCTGGAGTAGGAAGGATCTGAGTTTAAATGTGACCTCAGACACTTAACTAGCCTTGTGACTGTGGGCAAGTCACTTAACCCCAAATGCTGGAAGGAAGGAAGAAAGGAAGGAAGGGAGGAGGGAGAGAGAGAGGGAGGTGGGAGGGAGGAAGGGAGGAAGGGAGGAAGGAAGGAAGGAAAAAGATAGAAAGAAAGAAGAAAGGAAGGAAGAAAGAGAGGAGGGAGGGAGAGAAGAAAGAAGGAAGGAAGGAAGGAAGGGAGGAGGAAGGAAGGAAGGAAGGAAGAAAATACATTGTGAGATATGTAAACTTTGAGAAACTGTGCTTGAATGACTTCCAAGTAGACTTGGCTTTTCTGAAAATGGGCAGGTGTCTAATTATGGACCATAACACACACACACACACACACACACACACACACACACACACACACACACACACACACACACACACACACACACACACACACACACACACACACACCACACACACACACATATCCTATCTTAAGTGAATATAATACTGAGATTTCCAGGCAAGTCTGTTACTCTAAAAATGCTTACAATCCCTCAGCTGACTACCATCATGGAACCTATAATGAAGGTCTTTGCCAGCTACAATTGATTTGATTTTCTGGCACGTGTTACATTTCTCTCTTCCTTTTCTCAAGGGGCAAGATGGCAGGACAGGATTATTTGGTCACCAACCTAGAAAATGAAGGTACCTTAGAGGCCATTTAGTTCAATCTTCTTCATTTTGCAGATGAGGAAACTGAGGCTCAGAGTCACAGAGAGAGTTGCCTAAGGTCACACAGGTAGTAAGTATGAGTCAGAAAATTGAGCCTAGGCTCCCTCATGCCAAAAATAATGATCTTCCCACTGCATCATAAGCAGAGAGTCTGGGGCTGTGCTGTCCTGCACACTCATTCCTCAAAGAGCTAGGCTGGGCTTATTGGCCCACTGGGCAGTGGGGTCAGCTGGTGCCATGAACATGAACAGGAACTGGGAACACACACACACACACACACACACACACACACATCTTGTTCTCCAACTATTTCATCTCATCAGCAGAAGACCCTCCCAAAGCATCATGGGTATATTACTGGAGTCTCTTCTATTCCAAAATCCTCACTTGCAAAGTAGGGAGTGCCACTGGTCCTCCCCAGAAATAACTGTGTCAAGATTGGCTCCCATTCCTAAGGGAAAAGAAACACCCCAAAGCCTGGCAGAAGCAGCTGGCCAGAAACATCTGGGTAGAAACATACTTGTATTCCTCAGAGAAATGTCCAAAAATAAATCTTTCCTCACACACTCACCAAAATTGAGATGGAAGGATGCCATTTTTAGGTCTACCCAAAGAGTTCTTCTTGGGTTCAATTTTGTTATTGTTCAAGTCATTTCAGTCATGTCTGACTCTTTGTGACCCCCTCTGGGATTTTCTTGGCAAAAATACTGGAGTGCTTTGCCATTTTTTTTCTCCAGCCCATTTTACAGAGGAGGAAATGGAGGCAGAATGAAGTGACTTGCCCAAGATCACACAGCTAGTATGTGAGGCCAGATCTGAGCTCAGGTTTTCTTCTCTCTAGGCCCAGCATTGTATCCACTGTGCCACCTGGCTGCCCCTGGGTTCAATTTAGTAACCATTTATTAAGTGACTAATATGTACAAAGCAGCTTTTTCTAGCATTTGGGTTATGAAAGGGAAGAGAGATAAAGGATGGTAACTCAAGAGGATGGTCAAGAGAGGGTTAAAGTAAGGATTGGGGAACCATGAGTGATTTATGAGTACAAGAAAGACCGGGTCACAGTCACACAAAAATGTAATGAATCTGGTAGTGGGGATGAAAGCCTGGAAGAAGGAATACAGAGAACTGGGGAATCTATCTCCTGGTGAGATAGGCAGGACAGCTCACTCCCCTTCGCACCTGCTGCCCTGCCTGGTTTCACCTCTACAGGACAAAATACTTGCAGGCGTCCCTTCCCTCTCCCCCTTCCCCATTTCCTGTCTCCTTTTGTGTGTAGTCTCCCCCTTTAGAGTATAAGCCCCTTGAGGGCGTGGACTAACTTGCTTTTTGTTCATTGTGTCCCCAGTGTTTAACACAGTCCCTGGCACGTGATGTGTGTTTAATAAACATTAAATGGACTGGATTACCAGAGAGCCCAAAAAAAGAAAGAAAAAAAAACTCCACGACCAATACCAAAAATTCCAGCCAATTTATCAAGACCACACAACAAACAGGAATCCAACAAAGTCACCAAAATCCTAATTCAGTCCACATCCTTTTTGAAATGTCTTAGAACCTAAAAATAGGAGCTAGCCAGGTGACTCAGTGGATAGAGTGATGGACCTGGAGTCAGAAAAACCCGAGTTCAACTCCAACCTCACTAACTTACTAGCTGTGTGACCCTGGGCAAGTCACTTAACTTCTGTTACGAGAAGGAAATGGCAAACCACTCTAATATGTTTCCCAAGAAAACCCCAAGGACAGTAAGGTCCACAGGGTCACAAAGAATTGGAAACAACTGAATGACTGAACAAGAGCAACAACCAACAGCCTAAAAATACGCACACCCCCACACCCTAGAACAGTATTATAGTAGGCAACATGGTGTAGTAGTTGACCTCAGGAAAACCTGGATTCTGAGTCTGTTTATATGACCTAGGGCAGGTCAGTTTAGCTATCGGGCTCTCAGAGCTCCAGGGGACTCTCTAAGGGTAGGAATCTACTAAGCACCTACTATGTGCCAAGTTGTGGGGACACACATACAAGGAATGATACCTTGTCCCTGTCACCAAGAAGCTAATACATGACTGGGGAATACAACATGTATACAGTTGTGTAGAACCTAAGTATTACCAGGTAATTTCACAAAGCAGCCGGGCAGTGCCAGCTGTGGGGAGGAAGGGGATCAGGAGCTGCTGGCATCCGTGATGTACTTGGAAGTCAGAGCCATTTCACTTTCTGAGGGTAATGCCATGGAAGGAGGGTTCACATCCAGTCCCCACAAAAATGGCAGCTTGGGGCTGAGGGGATTATTAAAAAGGTTACCCTAGGACAGAGAATCCTGCCTCACCCTGCCCTGCCTTGCCCTGCCCAGCCCAGCCCTTCTTCCATGCCCTCTCCCACCCCCAGCTCCTCCTCAGGCCAAACCAAATTTTAGACCTGGAATGTTCTCAGGGCACAGGGCTGTGATGTAAATATCTTCCAATTCAGAGCATCCCCCCGTGCCAGCCCCAGCAGCACACCCTGGTGCGAGGCCACGGCTGTTTTTATCCAAAGAGGGTAAATTGAGGATTATGATGACGGTAATGTTTTATAACACCTTAAGGTTTGCAAAGTGCTTTACAAACATTACCTCATTTGATCCTCACAATAAACCTAAGGGAGGTACTATTTTTATTACCTCTATTTTACAGATGAGGAGACCTTGAGGTAGACAGAGGTTAAGTGACTTGCCTAGGGTCACACAGCTAGTAAGTGTTGGTGACTGGATTTGAATTAAGATCTTCCTTATTATATAAAGAACCAAATAGGCTGCCCCAGAGCCTGAATTCCCCATTGGTTGTCTCACACTCTGTCTCCTGCAGGCTGGTCTGTGTGCCCAAGGTACCTCTGCTTCTGATTGTTGGCTTACAGATATTCAGGAAAAAGACCCATTTCAGTAGGAGAATCTTCAGTACAGAGAGTAGGGAGCAGTAACAGCCCATTCTAGTGGGTTATCCCAGTGAAACTGGGGAGTCACCATGGCCACATTCTACTCAGCTATCCCACTGAAGGAAGAGAGAAGTTGTGGTCCATCTTCTCTGGGTTATCTCTCTAAGGGGGGGGAACCAACTGGGCACCATCTTCACTAGGCTCTCTATCACTCAGAGGAGTATTGAGCTCCATCCTCACTGGGCTCTCACACTGAGATTGGGGGAGAGGTGTGGTCCATTTCTCTGGGCTATCACATGGAATATAAAGACCAGCTGTGGTCCCTCCTTTCTGGATTATCCCAATGAAGATGGGAAACATCTCTGATCCAAGATCACTAGGTTTTCAATCACTCAGAGGATAAAGAGTAGTTGAGGTCCATCCTCACTGGGCTCTCATCCCAATGAAGATGGGAAACAACTCTGATCCAAGATTACTAGGTTTTCAATCACTCAGAGGATGAAGAGTAGTTGAGGTCCATCCTCACTGGGCTTTCACACTGAGATTGGGAAAGAGCTGTGGTCTGTTCCATTGGGTTATCACATGGAATGTAAAGACCAGCTGTGGTCCATCATCAGTCAATTAGTCACTGCATTATCACATTGGGTAGAACCCAACTATGCTCCACCATCACTAAGCTATATCACAGCTGAGGTTAGGGAATGGCTATGGTCCATTCTACTGATCTATCACAGACGGGCAATCACAGAATCACAGATATAGAGATAAAAGGAGTTTTGGAGTTCATCTAGTACAATTCATTTTATAGGTTACAAAACTGAGTCTCACAGAGACTAAATGACTAGGATAGAGGAGGGAAAAGGAAGGAAAAGGAATAAGCATTTATGTACCACCTACTGCATGTCAATCACTATGCTAAGTTCTTGACAAATCTTTCATTTGACTTAAAATCATAAAATCTTAGATCCTGAGCTGGATGAGACTGTACAGTCCACATAGTCCAAAAACTATGATGAGAAAACTAAGGCCCAGGGAGGTCTGGTGACTTGCCCAGGTTCACACAGTCAGGATGCGTCAGAGGCAGGATCTGAACCCAGATTTTCCTGGCCTTCAAAGGCCAACTCTCTTTTCCATTCTGCCATGCTTCCTCTCTGATAAGGTATGGAAAACATTTATCAATCAGTCCCTCAGATCTAGGTTTGAATTCTGACATTGCTACTCACTACCTCTGTAACCTTTGGTAAGCTTTTCTACTTGGGTCATAGTTTCCTCAACTGCATAATGAGGGGAATAACCTCTAAAGTAGCTTAGGAGCAATATGGAGTAGTACTAGATAGAGGGTTAAACTTAGAGTTAAGACCTGAGTTCCAATCCTGCCTCAGATACTTACTGGCTGTGACCCTGGGAAAATCACTTATCCTCTCTCTGCTTCAATTTCCTTGTCTCTAAAATGACCGAGTTCTATGCAATGGCTTCTAAGGTCCCTCCTGGCTCTAAAGCTATGATCTAATGATCTTTCCAACCATAGTACCTGAAGACTCAGAAAAGAAATTTCTCACCAGCAAAGTCCTCAGCATCAGCAAATGAACTTAACATCAGAAGAGACGTTTGGTCAATGGAAATGTCACTAAAACTATGTAAAATGGAAATGTCCATTTTATTCAGTGTTTGTGTTCAGAATTCAAAACTAAATGGCAATGAAGAAGATGCATTGCCATCTGGCTCCACCCTTAGGACCACTGGGCCATCTGCTGCTAAAATGGCCTATGTGTGTTGTGTCCCTTCCCGCCCTTCGTTAAAATGGGAATTCTTTGAGAGCCAGGATCATCTGGTTTTTCCTATTTGGAACCCAGAGCTTAGCACAACGCTTTGCATATAAGCATTTAATAGTTACTTTTCATTTCCTCTCTTTCTGTCTTTCTGTCTGTCTTTCTCTTTCTTCCTTCCTTCCTTTCTTTCTTTCTTTCCCTCAGATAGTACCTGGGGATGAGCAGTCATCAGAAAAAGCCCATTCCACACCTCTAGCTCATAGATTCCTTGAAATATTCTTCTCTATAATACAAGAGAGCCTGCATGTGGGAGGGGGCAAAGAGAAGGGGGTTCAAAAGAGTTTTGATGCCAGATCCTTAATGACTTTGGAGAAGTAGAAATGGGGGTCAAGGTCAAAGCATAATCTGCCAATGGGGATCAAAACCCAAATGTGCCTTTAAATATGCAGCTCTGAATAAGGCTCAGGATCAGGGGTCTGGGAGCCCCCACCTCCAGGAACCCCCTCCCAGCACACTTCCTGGAGGCCAAAGAGATGAAATGTCTTGCCTAAGGTCATACAGACAGGAGTGGCAGAGATGGGTCTTCTGACTATAAAGCCAGCCTTCTTACTGCTGCTTCTCTAACTCACCAAAGTTGGGGTGGGGATGGCAGGAGCTCAGGGGAATACAATTTGTGCAGACTCAGGACCACCCTCTGCCACCATCAATAATGTCAATTCTGGCCAGAGTTTTACCTCACTGGGGTGGCTGGTGGCACCAGAGTCCTGGGGAGTGTGTTCAGATCTCCAGGTTTAAATGTGAGATTGTAAGGTCCATTCTAGAGCAGCCTCAGGAAAGATGGAAACCCAGAGCCAGAACTTCCAAATGACTGCCTGGGCAGCAGCTACAAGAGCCAAAGAGCTTGAAGGCAGTTACTGGGCTTGCTTAATTACTTCACTTGGATTCAGCAAGTAATACTGGCCTTTTCTCTGTGCTTCACACCTCATGGTTATCTCTCTGACTTTTCATGTTTTCCTCCCAAGCCTGGAATATATCCCTCCTCATTTCTCTCCTTTGAAGTCTCTAATATCAGAGTCACTTTCTGCAGCAGGCTGTTTCTGACCTGAGTTCAAATCTGGCTTCAGACACTTACTTGTTGTATGACCCTGGGCAAGTCACTTCACCCTGTTTGCCTCAGTTTCCTTATCTGTAAAATGAGCTGGAGAAGGAAATGGAAAACCACTCCAGAATCTTTACCCAAAAAGACCCAGTCATGAAAAGCAGAACATGATGGAAAAACACCTGAACAACAAGTGTTATATCACTTACGTTGTCTTTTCAATAGAGTTCAAACTCTTTGAGGGCAGGACCTGTTCCTTTGTAGGTTCAGTACCTAAAACAGTGACTCACCCACACAAGGTACCTAACAGGTGTTTGTTGGCACAAAGAGGAAAAAAAACAGTCTCTGTTTTCATGAAGCTTACATTTTATAGGGGAAAATATCACATATGTCACTCTGGAAGGGAGACCCAGAAAACACTCTGGCCATACAGATTCTTCCACTCTGAAACCACTGGAGGCAAATCTCCTTTGTCTCCATTAATCGCCCACCATGGGACCCAGACCACAGCTTTTGTTTAGCTATTTCAGTGAAGTCCAATTCTTTGTGACTGCATTTGGGGTTTTTTGCGGGACAAAGATACTAGAGTGGTTTACTATTTCCTTCCCCAACTCATTTTGCAGATGAGGAAACTGAGGCAAACAGAGTTAAGTGACTTGCCCAGAGCCACACATCTAGGAAGTATCTGCAGTCAAATTTGAACTCAAGTCTTCCTGACTCCAAGCCTGGTACTCTATCCACTACACCACCTAGCTGCCCCAGACCCCAGCACTGATACACAAAGAGACCAAGCCCCAAGAGATCCAGACAGGATCACAGAACGTAAAAGCTGAAAGGCATCTTAGAGTTCCTCCAGAGAACCCTGCAATTTTAGGAAGGAGGAAACTATGAGGTAATACAGGGAAAGTGCTAGAAAGCCCCCTAGATTGGGAGTTGGAGGCTCTGGCTCTGTGAGGTATTTATTACCTGTGTGGCTTTTAGATTCATTAATTCCCCTCTCTGGTCTTCAGTTTCCTGATCTGATCAAAGCTCCACCAATAATGAATGCATTTCTACACCCCTTCCAACACTGATTTCTTGTCATTTCTGACATTTACTGGGTATGAGTTGAAACCATTTTACAGAAGAGGAAACTGAGGCCCAGAGAGGGGACATGAATGGCCCAAGGTCACAAAGTCAATAAATTTCAGAGCTGTGATTCAAACCCAGGTCCTCTGTGCTTTTTCATTACACTTTGCAGAGTATACTCTCTCCCAGCATCATCATTTCTGAAAATCCAGCTTTCATCCGGATTTAATGGCCTCTAATGTCCATTTCAGATCTAAAGGGACAATCTGAAGATCTCTTCCCCTTGTTCACACTTGTCCACCCTTGTATAATGGGGCCTGGCTTCTCCAGATCAAGCTGGTTTTACCCAAGCTCTTGCCCATAAAAGTTAGTTTCTCCCTCCACCTTTGAAGGCTGCTGAGAGGTTTTTGTTATCTCCCCTTATCTAATGACCAATAATTATTGTCAATAATTATGCTGGCACGAGGAGCTGAGATGGGGACAAAGAGGAAGGATGCTGAATTATTCACAGCAGGAGACTTCATAACCACTTAAAAGACAAGTATGCCTTGCTCCCTGCTGAGCTGACTAAGTAACAGGGGGAGTGAGGGAGAGAAAACAAGAAATTTCCACTGAGCTTATTCCCTTTGCTCAAATCTCTGCTGAGGGGAGAGACCAGGATGTGTAGAAATTTGGAGAAATTAAAATTCAGGTTTGAAGCAACCGCATGGATCACTTCAGACACTTTGTGCAAACTTGGAAAGGAGGGAAGCTATAGGGCAGCTGGCTGCTGGCTCTGCTGGCTTCACTCATACAGGAGGCACCCAGGGACACCAGCTCCTGCAGGGGCCACCAATCTTCCAAGCTCTTAGGAAAATCAAAGTGCCCAGAGACTCCCAGGGCACTTCCAGTCTCATGCCTGACCCTAAGCCACCACCTGAGACACAAACCATAAGTGGATTCACAGGTTTTAAGCTGGAAGGAACCTTCAAACTCACCCAATCCAACTCTTTCATTTTTACAGATGAGGAAACTGAGTCCCAGGAAAGCTAAATGACTTCCCCAACATCACACAGGTTATATGTGGCAGAGTTGGGATTCAAACCCAGATTCTGTGCCTGCAAAGCCAGCTCTCTCGGCCAGTGTGGCTGAGGAAGATGAACAGCTCCCTCCCGTCTCACCACTGCTTCCCCAGGGCTTCCAAGGTACAAAGGTTGGCAGCCCAGAAGGTTTGGGGAGAGGGAGCGCCGGGGTAACCTCTCACCCTGTCACTGAAGCCAAGGAGGCTGGCTGGCGAGTCCCAAGTTCTTGTGGGAGGGACCCACACTTACCTGCCCTTCGCTCCACGGGGCTCACAGCGTAGCCCGTCTGGCCCAGGTAACAGGGATAGCAGTTCCTCCAGAGGTAGCGGTAGTGGGTGGTGGCTGCACCCCTCAGCGTCCCCAGCACCCCGACGCACCACACAACGACGCGCCACCAGCTGTAGCCTGGCCCCATGGCCAGGCGGGTAGCCGGTCCTCCCGAAGGCAAAGGGTGGGGTGGGGGTGGGGGTAAGGAAGGAAGAGGCGGGGGAGAAGAATCGGAGCTAGACGTGAGAGCTTCTTTCCTCAGGGCAGAAAAAGGCGAGAAGGGGAGGATGCAGGCGGCGGCCAGAGGAGCGCTCCTCTCCGGGCAGTCGGCGGCGGGCAGTGCCTGCCCCGAGGCAGCAGCACGGGGATACAGGACTGACCCGCAGGCAGGCAGGCACTGGGGACCCACCGAGCAGCCGGGGCCAGACCCGAGCTCTCTCTGGGAGCCGTCCAGCCCCTCCTTCCTTATGTTCTCAACTTTCCACCCGCCCCCTGCAGGTAAAGGCCAAACCCCAGCAGAGGCCCCCGCCCACCCCTCTGGCCCCCGCCCCCGCCTCCTCCGCCCCCCCCTCGTTGTGGTTTCTGAGAGCTGGCCAGCGCCAGAGTGTGCGTGACATCACATTCCTTCTCAGAAAGAGAGAGGGAAGAAAGAAGAGAGAAGGCCAGAGACACAGAGAGAGTCAGAGACGCAGAAAAAGAGAGAAAAGAGGAGAGATAGGAATGAGACTCAGAGACAGAGACAAGGGGGGGAGGGGGTGGAGAAAAGAATAGAAAGGAACCAAGGGGGTGGGGGTGGGGGGAAGGCCCAGGAAAGAAAAAAAAATCCTGGCAAATGTCTGCAGGCGCTGTGTGGGGAAGGAGATTTGGGGCCAGGCTATACTTCTATAATTGGTCAGACGAACAAAGAGAAGGAGGCGTAAGGGGGACCTTTGAAACCAGCATCACATTTTGGAAACCCCACCTAGGCTGGGTAGTGAGGACCTCTGAAGCCCATGGAACCCCTGTCCAGCACCAGGCAAGCGCCCTAGACAAAGCAATCAGTACGCACCAGGACAGAGAGCCGGAGACATCAGTACAAAGAAACAGGGGAGGGGGCAAAGGGGTGGGGTGGGCGGAGCAATGGAGGGGGGATACAGGTATCCCCAAAGTAGGAAGGAAGAGAGCCAGACCAGAGAGAGGACATGAGTCTCCAGGCACCTAGAGACGCAGCCTAGTTTCCTAAGAATTTTTTCCCTTTCATTTAGAATACCAGAGGTGGACTTGAATTTGGAAGACCTGAGATCAAATCTTTCTTCCCACACTTACTAGCTATGTGACCCTGGGCAATTCACGAAACTTTTCTGAGCCTCGGGTTCCCGAAGAGAGAGTGAGGTTGATGGCTGCACAGCCCTGCCTCACTTAAAGCCCATTCACTCGCAAGTCAAGACATCACCCTCCTGATGTCATTGGTTCTCTTCCAGAAGCATGAATGACAATAACATGGCGGCAGTCAGTAATACCTAATTATAACAGCTGGCATCTTATAGTGCTTTAAAGTCTGCAAAGAGTGTTACTTGCATATCATATCGGATCTTCTCATCAACCCTGGGAGGAAACTGACTTCAAGACAGGTTAGGTGACTAGTCCAGAGGCACACTAAGGAGTGTCTGAGGCAGGATTTGAACCTGACTCCAAGACCAGAGACATCTAGGATAGAGGGCCAGTCTTGAAGTCAAGAAGTGTGTTCAAATCTTACCTGGAATACAGAATCACTGTATGATTCCCCGGAACTCCTATCCACTGCAAATCACTTAACCTTAATGTCTCCTCACCTCTCTAGTGGGGACAGTGAGATAGTCTAACTTCCTTCCACAGCCTTGGTATCTGGGAATCCTGGGTTAAATTCTTCCTCCAACATTTTCTAGCTAAATGGGCATGGTCAAATCCCATCCTCTTATTCTCCCCCCCCCCCACCCCATACCCAGGCGTTGCCAATTCAAATCACTGAATGAAGGCCCCATACCAGGGGCAGATCTAGATTGGTAGGGAGTTATTTGCACAACAGGAGCTTCTCAGAGGGGTGAAATCACAAGTCTGCTTTTTTTTAAGTGAGAACAATAATACTGATAGCTTCCTGGGCTCTTGTAAGGATCAGAGGAGACAGAATACAGTTGGCTCACTTTAAAAAGCAACTGAAATGTCCACTCTCTTGAGCCTCCTTTGACTTTTCTTCCTCTCCTTCATTCTCAGAGCTCAAAGGGGTGAGCTGGGATGGAGAGCCTCTGGAGAGAAGCTGGGCTTCTGAGCCAAGTTCCCCCAACCCTTCTCTGAGGCAGTGAATAAAGGGGCATTATGCTTAGTGGAACTCATTCCTAATCCCCTTTATATCTTTATATCAGGCTGGGCAAGTAGGGCAGCCAGCTACCCTGGGCATGGCAATCTAGAGGGCAACACCCAAGGGACTATTATAGATCAGTCATGTTCTTCCCAATGAAGGATTTTCAGAGACTGACTGAGAGGGCTATCTATGCCTCACAGCAGGTCAAGGAGGTGCCATTCATAGGACTCTGAAATTTACAAAGCACTTTACCTACATTAATTAATCAATCAATAGACATTTATTAAGTGCCTACTGTGTGCCAGGCAGCTTCCCTACAGCCCTGGGAGGAAGGAGTTATTATTATATCCATTTTAGAGACGAGCCAACTGAGATGAATTGACTTGTTCAAAGTCACCATTATAGTCTTAGAGAGGCTTCCTGAATCATCATGTGAATTGGAAACAATGCCAGACTTAGGAATCTGAAGAACCAATTTGGTTTCTCACTAGTTTTGAGTCTGGCCAAGTCCCTTTACTTCTCTAACTGTTGTTTTTCTTACTTGAAAAATGGAAAGAATAATACTAGGCAGCCCAGGTCAATGGAAAAAACTCAGAGGACCTGCATTCTAATCCTGATTCCATTACTACCAAACTGACCACAGGCAACTTACTATCCAGAGCATCAGTCTCTTCATCTGTAAAATGGCCAGGGTGGAACAAGATGACTTTTAAGGTCCTTTGCCATGCTACAGCAAAGACCCTGTAATTTCATTCTAACATTCGTAAAATGCTTTAAGATTCTGCAAGATAAGGTATAAAATTCCTATACTGGAATTTTACGTACTCCGTGGCTCTCCTTTCCATCACTCAGAACAGGGGCATAGGGTCACTGGTTTCAAGGATACAAGGGCTTATCAGGGAGGAGAGAGATTAGACCATGTGACCCCAAATACTTAGAGTCTCTGGTCCTCAGTTTTCTCATCAATAAAATGGGAGGGTTGATTTGGAAGACCATCTTTCCAACTCTACATCTATGCTTGGACTTCTCAAAAGTCTCTCTTCCCATTCTAGACTATGATCCTATGATGGTTTACTGTGCTTGGCTCCAGTGGGCAGAATCAGGGGGAAGTCACGAAGAGGCACACTTGGGCCTAAGGTCAGCTCCAAGTTCCTAACATGAAAGCTATACCCAAGCTATACCCAATGGGCTGCCTTGAGAGAAAATGAGTTCTACTTCGATGGAGGTCTTTGAGCTGAGACTGTTATTTAATTTTTTCCAGTCATGTCTGATTCTCTGTGACCCCATTTTGGATTTTCTTGGCAGAAATTCTGGAGTGGTTTGCCATTTCCTTCTCCAGCTTATTTTACAGATGAGGAAACTGAGGCAAACAGAGCTAAGTGACTTGCCCAAGGTCACACAGCCAGTAAGTGTTTGAGGCTGGATTTGAACTCAGGTCTTCCTGAATCCAGGCCCAGAGTTCTATGCACTTTGCTCCTCAAGCACAGACTAAATGACCACTAGATGTCAGTCATATTGTATGGGGGATTTTTTGTTTCTGGTTTGTATTGGACTAGTTGGTTGCTGAGGTCTCTGTCATGAGAAAAGTCCATTGCAAACCTTGAAAAGTTAGAGAAACATGCATCATTAATGATATAATACAGGGCAGTCAAGTGGTGCAGGGGATAGAGGGCTGGCCCTAGAGTCAGGAGGACCTGAGTTTAAATCCAACCACAGACACTTACTGGCTGTGTGACCCTGGGCAAGTCACTTCATCCTGTTTGCCTCAGTTTCCCCATCTGTAAAAGGAGCTGGAGAAGGAAATGGCAAACCACTCCAGGATCTTTGCCAAGAAAACCCCAGATGGGGTCATAGGGAGATGGACAGGACGGACATGACTGAACAACAATAATGTTAATCAAATGCTGAAGTCTGCCCGGGGGATTCAGAGTGAACAGAACAGAGCTGCATCTGCCTAGGCAAACAGTCTACAGTCAAACTCATCAGGCTCTCGGATCTAGCTCTATAAGGGATCTTAGAGGTCATACAACCCAACCCTTTCATGAGAGATGAGAAAACCTCAGGGAGGTCATATGCATTGAGGAGAGTGTGGAGGGGAAAGGGCTGAGTGGGATGGAAAGCATGGTGTCCTTCTTTGTCTGTGATGACAGAAGACATGTGACTGGGGAAAGGGAAAGGGATGGTAGCTTCACACCCATGGGAGATGCACACAGCTCCTGTTTGCTGAAGACAAAGGTTGGTCTTGCTCCAACCTGTTTCTAAAATTAAAATGGAAAACTCTCAACTTCCCTGCCTCCCTGGCACTGGGCAGGCTTATGAATACAGCAAGAGAATGAGACTGCCTGGAATCCAGAGGAAAGGGAGAATACTTTCAAGTGGGCTCTGTAAGCTCAGGAGTCACTACTAATCTCTCCAAGGACATTTTATTTAATTGCAAACAAACATATTTATTCCTGACATTCATACTGATTGGGCCTCCAGAAATCTCATTAACCCAAAGACTTTCCCATCCCTCTGCGGAATGTGCCTTCAATATCAAACCAACATTTTATTGCCCCAATATGTATTTCATTTGTCTATTATTCATATGCAACTGCTAACAAAAGCCTACATGTTTCACCCAGTGTAGCCTCCAGCCAACAGCCAGTGTGGCCACAAAGGACTCCAAGCTGCCCCTTCCCTTGGTATAGGAAGGAAAGAAGAGGGAAGGCATTGGCTCTGGGGACCAGGGGCCTCAAGGGGGCTCAGAACTGCTACCAACACCACCATAAGCATGTGAATCATGGGGGGGGGGGGGTCAAAGCGAGCCTACCAAAAAGGCCCACCAAAAGCCACTAGTGAATTCCAATCCCACCTTCTGAAGGTGAACTTTCCAGTCCCTTCCCCTCTGAAATGACCTTCTAGCCCCTCTACATCCACCTTCCATGTACCTATTGGTTCACATGTTGGCTTCCCCATTAGAACATAAGCTCCCTGAGGACAGGGACAGTATTTTTGACTTTTCTTTGTATTCCAGCCTTTAGCACTCACTCACTTAATGCCTGTTAACCAACTAAACACAGTTTGTGGGATCCAAACACAGGTATCTCCCAATACCAAGTCATAGACACATAGACGGGGGGGAGGGGCTAAAATGGAGGCCTTCTTGTCTAACCCCCTCATTTTAGAGATGAGTAGACTAAGACTCAATGACTTGCCTCAGATAACATGGGAAATGAGTACCAGAGAAAGCACTCAAACTCAGATCGAGGGAACAAAGGACCTAGTCCAATCTTTGTTGTATTCTAGATTCCTACAAAAGTCCACAGACTCCTCAAAATAATGATTTTCTAAAAAATTCATAATGGAAGGAAATGTTAAATTTCAATTAGAAGTGAGGGAAAATGAAGATTTAATTTTTTTTGCATCTAAGTTCATCGATCTCCTGAAATCTATTTACAGACCCCCTTGGGGCTTCCTGGTCCCCAGGTTAAGAACCTCTGATCTAGTCCAACCTCATTTTTACAGAAAAGGAAACTGAGGTTCATAGTGGAGAAATGACATGCCCAAGGTCACCCAAATAGTAAATACCATCCTTGGACTTTGAACCCAGGTCCAAATCTAGGATCATTCTGCTTCTCTCAAATCTCTGACCAAGAATGCCAAATGCAGTTGTAATTTGCATTGAGAGAAGTAAAAATGAGAGCAGATTTATGGAGGAGATAGCCCAGCTTTTCTCAGATCTGATCAGTCCACAGTTGGGGTACAGTGTTTGAGTCTGCACACCTGACGTTGGGAAAGACATTGAGAAGATGGTGAAAGTCCACAAGAGGGTGGCCAGGATGGCAAGGGGTCTTGTCTTTGTGACCTGATAGGCCTGGTTGAAGAAATTGGGATTTTTAGGCTGGAAAAGAGATGATGATGACAATGGTGATGATGATGGTGATGATGATGGTGGTGATGATGGTGGTGATGATGATGATGATGGTGATGATGATGGTGATGGTGATGATGATGATGGTGATGATGATGATGGTGATGATGGTGATGATGATGTTGGTGATGGTGATGATGATGGTGGTGATGATGAGGTGATGGTGATGATGATGATAGTGATGATGGTGATGGTGATGATGATGGTGGTGGTGATGAAGGTGATGATGATGATGGTGATGGTGATGATGATGGTGGTGATGATGATGAGGGTGATGGTGATGATGATGGTGGTGATGGTGACAGTGATGATGGTGGTGGTAATGATGGTGGTGATGATGGTGGTGATGATGATGGTGATGATGGTGATGGTGATGATGGTGATGATGATGATGGTGATGATGGTGATGATAATGATGGTGATGATGATGGTGATGGTGATGATGGCGGTGATGATGGTGATGGTGATGATGGTGGTGATGATGATGATGGTGGTGATGGTGATGATGATAGTGACGATGGTGGTGATGATGGTGGTGATGATGATGGTGATGATGGTGATGATGATGATGGTGATGGTGATGAGGGTAGTGGTGATGATGATGGTGGTGATGATGATGATAGTGATGATGGTGATGGTGATGATGA
>CM053582.1:86421479-86436642 GCA_028627135.1 Pseudochirops cupreus
GAGAGAGAGAGAGAGAGAGAGAGAGAGAGGGAGAGAGAACATTTATTAAGTGTTTTCCTATGTGCCAGGCACAGGAAAGAGAAAGACAAAAATCAAAACGACCCCTACTCTCTTGGGGCTTACATTCTAATCCCACTTGGTAAACAGGGGGTGAGTATAAGTTGGACTTGACGGTCTCTGAAGTCCCTTCCAAGGAATCCTCTGAGCTTCAATCTCTCCATGTTTAAAATGAGGATAACAACACCCTTATTACTCACCTTCCAAGGTCGTGGCAAAGGAAACCCTCTGTGAGCCCTAAAGCCCTCTACACCTGTCAGCGGAGAATTCTTGCTCATGCCCCATGATCCTTGCTGTCCCACTGCAGCCTGGCATGGCGAATGATCTCAGAGCCATTGCTGAAAAAACCACCCAGAATGCCTACTGCCAACTGTTGTCCCATACCAAAATATTCATTCAAGCCTTGCTGCATTCTAGTCTGGGGATGGGCCTGGCCCTCTCCCCTGCTGCCTTCACTAACAAAGGTCTGCTCCCTGCCCCTTCCATGCTCCCTCCTTCCAGCAGCTTTCTTGGGTGTGGTGGAGAAGCAGGGGACAGGAAGGGGGTTTCCACACCTTCTCTTGGCATCTCCATACCTCAGCTCCAACCTAGACCTAAGCATCAGAGGCCTGGAGAACAGATACTACCTTTACACTTTGGTCCAAGTTCCAATGTGAGGCTAGGGCTATTTCTCAGCTCCTAGGGTAGATTCAGGCCCCTACCACCACACACCCATACCCATACACTCCCACACCCCCCCACACATACACACACACACACACACACACACACACACACACACACACTGTACATCCCCTTTTTGTGTATACCCCTTTGTCTCTAGATCCTCTAAAGCATTTCCAAGCTACTTCTGGGTAAGAGATAAGTCAGCCTAGGACAGCTAACACCCCCACATCTTCTCCACCCGGCCAATGCAGCCCTGAGATGGATCTAGCTTTTTCATTTTTCCCCAGCCATAAGTACAGGTGGCACCACCTTGTGTCAATCCAACAGCTATTTACTGAATGCCCACCACGGGCTACATGCTGCCCCAGGTGATAGACATAGAGAAGACAGTCTCTGTCCTCAAAGAAGGCAACAATATGTGTACAATGAAATAAATACAATTTTTTGTCTGAACCTATGATTTCATTGGTATAGGGAGGCCTGGGGAAGGAACTCCCTTTACCAGAGTGGGTTGGCACTTCATCTAAAACATAGTCTTATTAGAGGGTTGCCAGAGAAATGAAGGGATTTGGCCAGAGCACAGTCAGTGTGTGTCAGAAGGAGACTTGAGCCCAATTCTTCTTGACTCTGAGGTGCCATTTTGGGTTGGAGAGGGGGCAGGGAGAACACTAACAACTAGGGGGATCCATAAAGGGGTGCCATGGGGATTGGCACCTAAGTTGAGCTTTGATGGAAGGCAGGGATCTCAGGAGATGGAGGTGAAGAAAGAACAGTGGTAGTCAGACTGTAGATACGGAGAGGCAGGAGGTAGAATGTCCAGTACAGGAAACAGCAAGAAGTTAATTTGACTGGAACATGGACTGAGTTAAAGGCAGTAGTGACTGTTCGTTCTGGAAAGGAGTGTAAGAGGTTACCACCAGGCTTGGAGGAAAAGGAGCCTGGTGCAGGGTGGGGCCCCTGGGCCCTCCCTCCCAAGGCAAGGGGCATTTGGCAGGTAGTGGGTACTGGGTTCTCCCTCTTGTCAAGGCATCAAATGGAATATTTTAGGGGAGATTGTTACATGAGTAGGACTTGGCATCTCTAAGGTCCCTTCTGATTTGGAAAGGCTACAATCTGCAAGATGGTTCTAATTTGAAAACAGATAACTCATGTCTAGAGAAGTAGAAGCCCTGATTCATCTAAAAGCTTAAAAAAAAATGAAACCACAAAAAAAAAAGACATCAGGGCCTGAACAACCATTCTGCATTTGCTTTTCCAGAGGCCAACTCATAAAAGTCAATTAACACTCTGGAATGTTTCCTACCAACAAGTCAAGGTAAAAGGAACCTTGCTTTCTCTGCACTGGAGACACAGAAGGGCTATTAGCCAACTCCGATTATTCAGGGGGGTGAGATACCAGTGGATTAGATTACCTAGGCCTCATGACTTTCCCTTACTTCCTACTCACTTTTCATAACTCCCTCCCCAGCTTGGAGAAAAGATGATTCTGGGAGGACCTGATGGAGGAGGAATCAGGCTTGTTTTTCTTGGCCCCAGGGACAGAACCAGGAGCAATGAAAAAGTTTCAAAGAGACAAATTTTGGACTCTGTGTCAGGAAAAAATTTCCTAACACTTATGAGTGTTCCAAAGTAGAATGGATCAGTTGGTGGGGTCCTGCTCATTAGGAGTTTTCAAGCAGACCCTGGTTGACCACACGTGGGCAATGCTACCTCAGAGGCTCCTTCTGCATGGGGGCTAGATTGGATGGCTGCTGAGATTCCACCCAGCACTCTGCTAGCTGTGGCCCCCATATACCCATCATCTTCCCCAAACACTGCCTCTGGAAAAGAAGGAAGTCCCAACTCCTTACAAAGCTTTATTCCCTAATATTCTTTCACCTGACCAAGCTGGTGTCCTCACTGTCTCCCGCACCCATCAGGATCCAAATTCTACGTCTTTGGTCATTCTGAGCATGGCTGCTGGGAAAGCCTTCCCTCATTTGACAGACAGTATATGCCTACTGTGAGCAGAGCTCCAGGCTAGACAGAGGAGGAGATGCAAAACTTAGGATCAAAGAATTAAGGGGAGGCAGTGTGGTGCAATAGAAAGGACACTGACCTTCCCAAGCCCCCCTACAGCTAGTGCATAAGTGCTAGTACTCTGCCATTTCCAATGATCATATCTATCTATGTCTGTCTATCTGTCTACCTGTGTCTGTCTAACCAACCATCTCTGTCTATCTGTCTCTATTAATCAATCCATCCATTAATCCATCCTTCTATCTGTCTGTCTGTCTCTCTATCTATCCCCTGTGTGTACATAATTGTATGCATGTTGTCTTTTCCATTAGACTGTGGTCTCTTTGAGAAAAGGGACTGTCTTTTGTCTTTCTTTGTATCCCTGGCACTTAGCAAGTGCCTGGTATATAGTAAGTGCTTAATAAATGCTTGTTGACTGACTGATTATATTTGGAGTTAGAGGACCAGGGTCTCCATCCTGGCTCCGCCACTCACTACTCATGGCACATGCACCAGATCTTTAACCTTTCTGAGTCTCAAGGTCTCAAGTTCCTTATCTGTAATTTGAGAGCAGGGTTGGGATACAGGAGTGCTAATGTCCCTTCCAGAGTGATGATTCTGAACAATTCAGATCTAAATAGCAGCATTCTAGACCAACCCTTCTCATCTGACACATGAGGCACAAATAAGCAAAAATGTTCTCTCTCTCTCTCTCTCTTTCTCTCTCTCTCTCTCTCTCTCTCTCTCTCTCTCTCTCTCTCTCTCTCTCTCTCTCCTTCTCCCTCTCTCCCCTTTTTCTCTCCTCTCTCTCCCCTTCTCTCTCTCTTTCTCCATCTCTCTGTCTCTCTCTGTCTCTCTCTCTGTCTTTCTCCATCTCTCTCTGTCTCTCTCTGTCTCTGTCTCTCTCTGTCTCTGTCTCTGTCTCTCCCTCCTTCCCTTCCTCTGTCTCTCCCCATCTCTCTCTCTCTCTCTTTCTCTCTCTCACTCCTCTCCTCTCCTTCTCTCTCTCTCTGTCTCTCTCTCTCCTCTCTCTCTCCCTCCCTTTTTCCTTCCGTCTTTCTCTCCCTCTCTCCCTCTCTCTTCTCTCTCTGTCTCTCTGTCTCTCCCCTCCCTCCCTCCCTCCTTCCCTCCCCCCTTTCCTGGTGGCGACAAAAAGCAAGAACTGCTGTAAGCGTCTAAGTGAGAAGAGAGAAGAGATGTTAGCAACCTCCTTCCTCCCTTGGGTAGACATGGGGCTATGAACAGCTCCTTTAGGGCAGTGGCTGTCTTTTACCTCTTTTTGTATTCCAGTACTTAACACAGTGCCTGGCACACAGTAGGTGCTTAATAAATGCATACTGCTTATTGACTGAACACACAGCATCTCTTTCTTTGCCTCTTTGCATCTGTCCTTTTGTGCTCCTAGGTCTGCTGGTGGATCTGTCTGGTTTGAGTCTCTTCCCCATTCCAATCCACTTTCCACTCAGCCCCTAAAGTGATTTTCCTAAAATGTAGGTGTGATCATGTCACCACCACCCCTACTCAATAAACTTTGGTGGCTCCCCATTGCCTCCAGAATCAAATACCAAATGCTCTGGCATTCAAAGCCCTTCATAACCTTCCTAGACCCTCCTACCTTTTCAGTCTTCTAGCACCTAACTCCCCAGCATGTACTCTTGGGTCTAGTGACCTAGGCCTCCTGGCTCTTCCATGAACAAAGCACTCCTCTCAACTCTGGGCCATTTCCTTTGGTTCTCTCCTGTGCCTGGAATGCTCTCCCTCCTCTGCTCCAACTACTGACCTCCCTGGCTTCCTTTAAGTCCCAACTAAAATCCCACCTTCTCTAGGAAGTCTTCCCCAACCCCTCTTCATTCCGGTGTCTTCCCTCTGTTAATTATTTACTATTTATCCAGAATATAGCTTGTTTGTATACATTTGTTCACATGTTATCTCTCCCAATAGAACATAAGCTCCTTGAGGACAGGGACCATCTTTCGCCTCTTTTTGTATCCCCAATGCTTAACACAGTAGACACTTAATAAAATTGAACTGAATATCCGAAATGCAATGGCCTTGGATGCAACCTTGTGAGTTCTGAAAGATCAGGAAATCCACTAGATGTCAAGTTGCCAACCCTGAAGGATCTGCTTGACCTAGCCTGGCAGCGGACTGACCCAGCACTATGTCCCATAAGCAAAGGAAAGTCTGCCAGCTCTGCCACACACAGAAATGAACTTGGTGATGGAAACATTTTGTCATGACCACTTTTAGTTCGAGTCTATTCTCCCTAGAGACTGAGGGGATAGATAGATAGATAGATAGATAGATAGATAGATACATACATACATACATACATACATACATACATACATACATAGACAGACAGATAGACAGAAAGACAGACAGACAGACGAGTAGGTAGGGTAAATAAATAGACAGACAGACAGATAGACAGATATATATATCTTTAATATATACATACATATATCTATATGTATAGATGTATAGATGTGCGTGTGTGTATATATAAAGAGAGATGCATTTGACATTTGAGCAATATGGCGAGTCCACCAGGGTTGCACTCTCTGAAGCAGAATTTGAATGCTTGGCAGTGGAGGCTGAGAAAGGCCCCCAGTGTCTGGTACCTTAACCTGCCAGGTGATCTTTGGAATCTTCCTACGACAATTCGAATGGAAGTGATTCCATTTCCTGGCATGGCACTCATAGACTGTCCAGGTTTCCCAGGCAGACAACAATGAGGTCAGCACAGCAGCTCTGTAGACCTTCAGGCTGGTAGTCAGTCTAATACCTCTGCTCCCCCACACTTGCCTTTGGAGATGAGAGAGAACACCCTTCCCTGCTTTTCTCTGAAGGGTAGGAGACAATGAGCACAGAGTGTTGAATACACTATCTGTCTGTCAAGGTCAAGGTCACTTTGTTGGGTGGTTTTATTCACCTGCTTCTCTTGGTTACAAGGGAAGCTTTGCAGAGAGGATGGGGAGGCACGAATTGGGCTATACTGGGAAGTGACTGAGATATAAATCAGTCAGTTTGAGATGTCAGTTATTCTTTCATTTAAAAGGGGGATGAAGGGAGGTAAAGAAATCAGTGGGAAAGGAAGAAAGAAAAGGCCCAGTCCAGCCCTGCTAAAGTCGAGGATGCTTTCCTAAAGGCAGAGGCCATGAGTCTCCCCCCTCCACTCTCTACCCCCCCTTCTTTATAAATCTTGTTTATAGAGTAGAGAGAGAAGGCAGTTTCTGTAACTACAACAGTTTCTTCCTGTTTCCATGACTGATATATGGCACAGTCCAAAGCCTATTCGCCCTGGAATCTAACCTTGCTAAAATTGAGACAATGACTAGTTACTGTTCAATTTCCCCAGAGCCCACCCATCTTTCTCTCCTTTTCAAAGCCCTGCATATATCAATGTTTAAATTAAAGGAGTAGTTACCCATAGTCTATTGTGCCAAGTTCTGGGATTCCCCAAGGAGTACTAAGGGGAGAGCATGGTTAAGTTCAGAAGCAGACCTAGATCCCTTCTCAAAATTGAGGTTCCAGGAAGAAATCACCAATGGGAGAAGGAGACCTCGGGGCAAAGAAATGTTTAGGGTGAGAAGGTCACACATCAACGAAAGTTTTTTAAACACACGAGTTAAAAACAAAAAAAAATGAAGAAGAGGACACAAATGGGCATTTTATTTTCTTTAACCACCTTCTTTTTTTTTTGTTTTTTGGTTTTTTTAGGGCAGTTGGGGTTAAGTGACTTGCCCGAAATCACATGGCTAGTTTTGTGTTAAGTGTCTGAGGCTGGATTTGAATTCAGCTCCTCCTGACTCCAGGGCCAGTGCTCTATTTACTGCACCACCTAGCCGCCCCCTAACCACCCTCTTAAATGACAGATTTAGAGATGATTTCACTTGAATAAGCAATATCATAACGCTTGCCTTCTCAAGGCGTGGAGGGAGAGAATTTGAAACTCAAAAATTTTTAAGTGAATGTTAAAAAGATGTTTTACATGTAATTAGTAAAAAAAAATAATGAAATAAGTAAAAATATTTTTAAACAAAAAGAAATACATATAGCAGCATGGGTAAAAAGTTGGCCTCTAAGCCCAAAAGACTGAGTTCAGATCTAACATGACTCGGTGACCCAGAGCAAGTCACTTAACTGCTTAGTATGAGAGGAAACTCTCTAAGGCTGCAAATTGCAGAGAAAATATTGACCTGGATTGGTAGAGAGAGCTTCTCATCTGGGAATTCTCTTTACCAATGAAATCACAAGTCTAGTCCTAGCCCTCTGTATGCATCTTGTATTTCTATGAGTGCATGTATGCACATATATAAATATATATCTCTTAAAAACAAATGGTACCTAACAGTTCAGAGTTTCTTCCTCATCATGCTGTTCCACATGCACGGTCCTCTTCTGCTCACAAAAGCTACCTTCTAGCATCCTCTTCTTGAGGGGATAACCCAGGGTACTCTCTCTGTCTTTGCTAAGAGGCTAGATTTCAGAACTCTTGAACTCAGAGTCAATACAGAAGCAATCCTGAGACTGGTGCTATTCAGGAACTCCCCTGCCACTCCCCCTACTCCCTTTCTACTATCCAGGAGGCAGGGATTTCCTTCTAGGGCACCTGTAGGTGATAGCACATACCTCTTCCCAACTAAACCATTGATCAAGGAAGAAAGGAAGGAAAGAAACAAGCATTTCTATAGAGCCTCCTATGTCCCAGGCACTGTGCTAATAAGTGCCTTAAACATACAATCTCATTTGATCCAGGTAGGTCCAGTTATGATCTCCATTCTATAGTTGATGAAACTGAGGCAGACAGGGATTAAGTGACTTGCCCAGGGTCACACAGCTAGCAAGTGTCTGAGGCCAGACGGTCAACATTTATTAAGTCTCTGCTTTGTTTCAGGCATTGTGCCATGTGCTAGAGCTATGAAGACAATAGGTGAAACAATCCCTTTTCAAAAGGAGGTAGCAGCCCTTGGAAACAAGGGGAGGGTGGCTTGTCTCCATGCACACACAACACCCCCCTTCCTCATATGCCAACATAAACAAGTGCTCTAATTCACAGTGGTCCCAATGTATCCCAAGGGATTCCATTCAAATCTTCAAGCCAAGGCTCACCACAAATTCAATGAGTTAAATAGGGAATTCCTTTGATTCACACTCTACAAATAGAAACCATAAGGTCATAAGAATTAGAGCAGAAAGGGACCTTAGCCCAATTGCTTTATTTTAATTAAAAGATGGGGAAACTGAGGCCAAGAGAGGTGATACAACTTAGTGGGTGTTACACAGAGAGGTCCTTCCTCAAAGTCCAAAGTCTGGTTCTCTGCTAGATTCCGCTGTCCCCTCCTTGAGTAATTGGAAGCCCCAGGAAGGGCATCAACACACCAGGCTGGAAGCCCCAAAGGTCCTGTCACCTGTCTCTCTGTAAGACAGGTGGGGGGAGGGCACCATGCCCCCCAGATCACCATGCAAAACAGCTGCTGGAGTGTCCACCAGAGAAACAGCTGGGGCTCTAACCCAGACAGCCACCACCATCAGCAAGGATACACCAAGCCCCAGCAGAGAACCCACAGGCACCTCTTCCCTGAGTTCCCTTTCAAGGGGCCCATGTGTCTGAAATGAATGGCCATGGCCACGGGAATCTGGAAGCTGTTTTGCAAATGCTTTCCTGATGCGGAAATGTAATGCTGGGTTTCTCAGCTTGGATTCCATTATCCTTTTGCTGGGAGGAATGTCTCTGTGTCAGCAGAATGAGCTGTTCTCCATCTGACGGGCTGGCTCCAGCATTCCTACCCAGGCTGACCCCATGGGGCTCTGTAGGATCCTTCCACTCAGAACCAGCCTGCCTTTAACCTGTGAGGACTTCAGAATGCCAGAAAATCAGGGGCCACCAATTCAGAGCTGGAAGGGACCTCTGAGGCCATGTGGTCCAATTCCCTCATTTTACAGAGGCAGAAACCGAGGGGCATCCTCAAGGCCACACCAAGCCAGGATTTGAACCTGGGTCCTCTGATTTCAAATCCAGGGTTCTTTCCACTGGACTTTAGTTAATTCATCTTGGACTGAATTAGATTGGGTTGGTTCTGGGTGTTAGGGATGGCTTGTCACATCGGAGGAGTGATGATGGCACTGGCTTTCAAGCCAGGAAGACCTCGGCCAACACTTCCTGGCTTTGTGAACCTGGACAAGCCCCTGAAACTCTCAGTTCCCTGAGTGACCTCCAAGACTCAGAATAATGGAAAGGGTGGGGGGGGGGGGGAAGAAGTCTCCTTAGAGAGGCTTCTCCACACCAATGACTTCAAAGGAGCAGAAGGAAGGAAGAAAGAAGAAAGGAGGATTATAATGATAATATTCATATACCTTCCCACTTTGGGCAGAAAGGTGGTAGAATACGGATACAGAATGTTGGATATACTGTTGGTGGGAGTATTGTATCAGGTTTATTTCACTGTCTTTCCTCACTCTAAGAGAGGCCAGCAGTATTCTATCTGTAAATACCTGTGAGTGTAAAAACTGAAGGATCAATAAAACTTACTGTTCTTTTAAAAAATTATGGTGCTGATAACTAGTAATCATATACCATTCTAAGACTGGCAAAGAGCTTTACAACAATTATCTCATTTGATCTTCATAATAACTCTGCGAGGTAGAGGCTATTATAATCCCAGTTTTAGAGATGAGGAAACCAAGGCAGAGAGAGGTCAAGTGATTTGCTGTGGGTCACTCAGCAAGGGAGTGTCTGAGACAGGATTTGAATTCAGGGCTTTCAGACTCCCAAATCCTAAATTCTCCATCTATATGTAGGGGGAGGGAGGAGGAGGATGAAGAGGATAAGGACTGAGGTTTATATAATAGCAATTTAGGATTTACAAAGTGTTTCCCATTATCTCATTTGATCACAACAACACGGAGAGGCAAGTGGTCCAGAGATGATGGTCCCCAGTTACAGAAAAGAAAAGCAGGACTTTAGAAAGCCCAAGTCATTTTTCATTGGTCATAATCAACCAAAATCAATCAACAAACGCTTTTTGAGTGCTGTGTGCCAGGCATCGTTCTAAGCCCCGAAGACCCCCAGAGAGGCGAGGGTAGGAAGTGAGTTAGCCTCAGGTCTTGCTGACTTTAGGTCTGAGCTTCTGTCCACTGGGATGCCCCTAAACATACACTCTTCACCTTTCTCCGGTCCCATTCTTCTGCAGGAATGGCTGCCACATGTGGACCTCCTCCGTCCAGGGTTGCGGGGCATCATGAAGTCCTCCTGGAGGCAGGTTGAATGACGAAGGGAGAAGCATGATGTGCTTGGCATGTGAGAGCCTGCACATTCTCCCCAGCCACATAATTCATTCCAGGGGTGTCACAGTGGGGGAGCCCACATTCCAAACACTGCCAGATCATCCTTGTTCCACAACAGGGGACATGAATGTGGAGGGACTCTGGGGGCCCATAGGAATGCTGTTTTTCCATTGTTGAGTAATTCATTTAATCCTTTGGGAATGCTAAGAGACTGGCTATAACTTGGGGGGATAAAGGAGGGCACATCCAGGGTCCAAGAAAGGGATAAGTGGAGCTCTTTCTTGTAATTCTCTGGAGTGCTCTTGAGAAGAGTTGGGGGACCATGTCTCTGAAGGTAGACCGAGGAGGTCTGGGGTCTAGTTCTAATGACCTAGCTTTCTTGCTTCTTTCTGCATTGCACCCAGAACCTTGAATCCTTAGAGCACAGGGTGTAGAAATAAAAAATCTCCAGCAAAGCAAAGGACCCCCAAAACCTACAAAGTTAGTAAAGGGCAAGTGTTTTGGGGTCATGATTAGCTTCAATCATCCTTTCCAAATTCATCCAGAATTAGACAGGACTTTATTTTGAAGTGCAAAAATGTGAAAACCCTTGCCCAAAGTCATGCAGGTAATAAGTCACGGGGCTAGGATTTAAAACCAGGTCACAAATCAAAGATTCAGAGTGGAAAGGGTCTTCTGAAATCCTCTGCTTCAACTTTCTCATTTTACAGATAAGGAAACTGGTATCTAGGGGAAAGAAATGATTTGTCCAAGGTCATACCAATGGTAAGCATCAGAGGCAAGGCTGGAACCCAAGTCCTGTTATTCCAAAGGCACTGAAGAGCTTGGGGCATTTAGAGACAGATGCCTGATGGAGTTTTCCATCTCCTGCTGCAGATGTCCCCTGAGGGAAGGCAGCAAGGGGTTAGTTGATATCCATCTGCCCAGTACAAAGGCAATTTCCCCCTCCTGCTGCATCCATTAGCCTGATCTCCCATAAGAGGGGCAAAACGAAGCAACCTTCTCTTTTACCTCAGGCTTTCTATCTCCTGCACTGCCTGGCCCCTTATTCTGCTGTAATATCCTGCCTTCAGAGAGAAGAGGAGCAGTGAAATGGAGTCTCTCATCTGGCTATGTGACCATGTCTTTGTCTTTAACTTGACCTGAAGCCTCTTCTGGGAAGAGGAATGGCACCTTCTGCTCAGTGATGAACATTCTCACACCTGGTCATTCCAGGGATTCTGAATCCCTCTAAGTCATCATCCAAACCCTATTTCCTGTCTCGCATCACCCAATTCATTATTCTCATCCCTCTCAACCCTCCCACCCCCAAGTCCCAACCAAACTCTACCCAACCTTTCCACTGTGCCCTCTGGAATGCCTGGTCCTTTGACAGCATACTTTCCTTCCTCTTAAATCTTTTCCTCTCCTATTCCTTCTATCTTCTAGCAATTACTGAAACCTGGCTCCCTTCCCTCTGCCCCCTGGACATAGACAGAGCCTCCCTGACCACCTGCTCTAACACTAGTTTCACCTTTACTCATTCCCCTCAGCTTACTGGTCAAGGCAAGGGTACTGGACTCTTCCTGGTTCCTCATTGCCACTTCCATGCTCTCTGATTACCTCCATCACTCCATAACCTCTCCTCTTCTGAAGTTCACTCAATTTATATTTACCACTCACTCAAAATCCTGGTACCTGCTGTCTACATATCTCCAGGTCACTCTCCTTCCTTCCTCAATGGTTTTGGTACATGGTTCTCAATTTTTTCTCCTTCCCAACTCCTGTCCTCATACTTCTACATTACATATTGATTATCCCTCAAACATCCTAATCATTCAGTCCCTCAACCTACTTGTTTCCTGTGACCTACACTTCCACCCCATCTTAACCACACCCACAAAGATGGTCATACACTTGATCCTACTATCATCCATGAATGCACCACCTCCATTTTGGAGAATTCTGAAATTCTCTCATCTGGCCATAATCTCTGCCTTTCTTTATCAAATCCTACTTTTTGTCCACACTGTGACCTTGAATCTCAACCCCTTGGTTCTCTCCTAGGCCATGTGCCCTGCATTAGCCACTCTTTCTTTTTTCCCTTTGACTCCTTGGTGAATTAGTTCAACTCTTCATTGTGCTCCCGTCTTGAGTCCCTGACCCTCTTATTATATTGCCTTTTGCACCTTGCCAAGCTTCAGCCTTGGATCATTCCTACTACCCACTACCTTTGCTCCTATACATGCCACTGAATGAAGGTGGAGAAAAACATGCAATTTCATTGACAAGATCCACTAAAAAAACTTGGCACACAACCTCAACTGGGCCCTCACTGCTGCCAGGCAATCCTTTTACATCTCTCTAACCAATGCACAATTCCACTCTTGCAAATCTTTTCATTTCTCCTCAAACCTCCTACAGCTCCCCATCCTCTCAGCTGAGAACCTTCCTTTACAGGAAAAAATTAGACTATTAGCCATGAGCTCCCTCTTTCTCCTCTCCCATCATTCATCCATCTCCTCCTTCACTTCTGTGTCATGAGTACTCAAGAGATCCCCTTCCATCCCATTTCTGCCAACAGACTGACCTTCTGTCAGCCCCACAGTCTTCAATCTTTCTCTGTCTACTAGCTCCTTTCCTAATGCCCATATCTCCTCTATCCTCAGAAAACTCTAACTTGATCCTTTTATCCCTATTAACTATCGTCCTCTATCTCTTCTGCCCTTTGTGGCTAAACTCCTAATAAAGACCATCTATGATGGGTGATTGCATTTTATCTCCTCTCATTCTCTTCTTCTGGCTTCTGATCTCATCGTTCATCTGAAACTGTTCTCTCCAAAGCTACTAATGGTCTCTTAATTGTGAAATCCAAAACCTTTTCTCCATCCTCATTCCCCTCCTCCTCTCTACAGCCTTTGACACCTTTGATCACTCTCTCCTCTCTTCTCTCTAGGTTTCCAGGACATTCCTCTCTCCTGGTTCTCCTCCTACCTATCTGATCACTCCTTCTCAGTCTCCTTTGCTGGCTCCTACTCCAGATCATACCCTCTAACCCTAGGTGTCCCACAGCATTCTGTCTTGGTCCTTGTGGTCTCTTCTTCCTTTATCCTACATTTCTTGGTGATCCTCTCAGCTCCTGTGGATTTATATCATCTCTGTGTTGATGATTCCTCCCTCCCTCCCTTCCTTCTTTCCTTCCTTCCTTCCTTCCTTCTTTCCTCCCTTCCTTCTTCCTTCTATCTTGCCCTAATCTCTCTGCTGATCTCTTATCTCATATCTCCAATTGCCTTTCAGACATCTTAAACTCAATATGTCTAAAATGGAACTCATTATCCTTCCCTCTAAAGCCTCCCCCCAATCCCCACCAATTTCCTTAGTTACTGCAGATGGCAACACAGGTCTAATCATGTCACCCCCTATTCAATAAATTCCAATGGTTCCCTATCACCTCCAAGAAGCAAATACAAAGTCCTCTGATTCGGCATTCAAATATTTCATGACTCAGCACTCTCCTATCTTTCCAATCTTCTTACATCTTATTCCCCTTTTAAAGGAGAACTAGTATATCTTATGTGAGGGCTGCCAAGTGCTTTTCAGGACAGCTCATCTGCCTTTGGTCCACCTGTCATCCAGTTCTCATCTATGGTTCCAAGAAGCTGTAACACATGCAATGGCCACACTACGGTAAATCATCTCAGCAGATGGGCTAACCCAGGTTGAGGGGAACTGATGGGCTTCCAATCTGTTGGTGAGTTAAAGGGGTGTCCACCACAAGCATGTAAAGACTTCCACTGACATGGGTGAATGAGAACAATTTGTTCCAACGGCCATGAAGGTGGCTGAAGCAGGCACTGTGGAGAACCTAGAGCTTAGTCAATCATCAAAGCACCAAAGTCATTAACTGCACCTTGGACCATCGCCAATAATCTTTTGTCCTGTCACTGGACTGTAACGACTTGGGAAGAGAGAGTGAGGCTGAGGATTTTGGGCAACTCTGTCTCAGTCAAATCCTGTTGGCACATGAGTCAGTACATCACCCCGTGACGGTGTTGGTCCTTTTCAAAAGTGAAGGACAAACAACAATAACCCTTACTCCCCAATACATATTTTTTGATCCAGTGACACTGGCTGTTCTGTAAACAAAGCAAGCCATCTCTCGACCCCCTGCATTTTCTCTGACTGTCCCCACTACCTGGAGAGCTCTCCCCCCTCCTCTCTGTGTACTGACCAACTCTGAGTCCCAACTACAATCCCACCTTCTGCAGGAAGCCTTCCTCAACCCCTCTTCATTCCATTGCCTTCTCTCCTTTAATTATTTCCCATTTATCCTGCATATAATTGTTTGTACATAAGTGTTTACTTGTCTCTCCCTTGAGGGCAGGGGCTGCCTTTTGGTTTTCTCTGCATCTCTAGCACTCAGTAAAGCACCTGGAACATACAGGATGCTTAATAAATGCTTACTGACTGGCCAAGGTAGAGGAGCAGAAGTATGACCCCCACAATGCAAAGGCAGGAAAAACTGAAGTCATGACAGGCTTGCATCACAGGCTCCAGACTTCAGAAAACCAGAGTCCCAGTGAGCACCCCACTCTATTTATGCAAATAAAGGTTTCATGTGTCTCAGGAGATGAAGCACTCATGGAAAGAGCTTGGTTTAGCTACCTGCTATGTGTGTGCTCATGGCTCAGCCCCCTGGGCAAACTGCTACGATGAAGAGATGGAAAACACAACACTGGGAACTGGAGTCAGGAAGTACAGAGTTCAAATCCTACCTCAGACACTTCCTAGCTGTGTGACCCTCTGCCTGCCTCACTTTCTTCATCTGTAAAATTGGGATAATAATAGCACCTATCTTCCAGTGATGTTGTAAGGATCAAATGAGATAATATCTATAAAGTACATAATAGGTGCTAAATACTTCCTCCCTCCCTCCTTCCTCCCTCCTTCCTTTCTTCCTTCTTCCTTCCCTTCCTTCTTTCCTTCCTTCCTTCTATCCTTCCTTCCTCCCTCCCTTTCTTCCTCCCTCTCTTCCTTCTTCCCTTTTCCTTCCTTCCTTCCTTGCTCCCTTCCTTCCTTCTTCCTTTTTTTCCTTTGTTCTTTCCTTTGTTCTTCTTTTCCTTCCTTCCTTCCTTCTTTCCTTCCTTCCTCCCTTCCTTCTTTCCTCCCTCCC
>CM053582.1:86436742-86493922 GCA_028627135.1 Pseudochirops cupreus
TTTCTTTGTTCTTTCCTTCATTCTTCTTTTCCTTCCTTCCTTCTTTCCTTACTTCTTTCCTCCCTCCCTCCCTACCTCCCTCCCTTCCTTCCTTTTTTCCTCCCTCCCTACCTCCCTCCTTTCCTTCCTTCCTTCTTTCCTTCCTTCCTTCCTTCCTTCATTCATTCTTCCCTCCCTTCACTCCTGTTCATTTTACAGATGAGGAAGCTGGGACAAGAAAAGGGAAGAGACTTGCCCAAGGTCACACAACTAGTAAGTAGCAGGGCAAGGATTTGACCCAAGGTCCTCTGATTAAATCCATTGTTCACTGCATTACCCATTGACATCTTTGCTCTCGGGGTATATATCTGTAAAACAAAGCACTGGCATAAGTCAGTGACCCTATCTTTGTTGTTGTTGTTCCACAAACTCTTTTCGATAACAACAACAACAAAAATGTACTGAGGACCTCCATGGTAACTTACTGTACTACTCACAATATGATGCAGTTAATTACTGCTTAAGGTACTGAAGAATTTTTAGAGCGAACCCCTTGGGTTATGGTTGTGAACCCCTAAATGGGAACCACTGAGGCAAGTGATCTCTATTGTCCCTTCCAACATAAATCCTAGACAGAAGTGGTACCATCATGCTATAACTCATTCCAAACCAGCTACCCTGGAGTCATGACTGCACATAGTGTCTCTCTTCCTGTCTTCTTTACAGCAGGGCCCTTCTCTAGGCTGAATGGAGTCTCAGCGCCGGAGAAAAGACTTCAGTGCCACTGTATGTAGCCCAGCTTATGCCTGAATCAAAATCCCTGTTCCAATTCTCCCAACAAGAAGTCATCAACGGGGCGGCTAGGTGGTGCAGCGAACAGAGCATCAGCCCTGGAGTCAG
Source organism: Pseudochirops cupreus (assembly GCA_028627135.1). NCBI lineage: Eukaryota > Metazoa > Chordata > Mammalia > Diprotodontia > Pseudocheiridae > Pseudochirops > Pseudochirops cupreus. The sequence goes on from CM053582.1 coordinate 86,437,622, forward strand.
GAGGACCTGAGTTCAAATCCGACCTCAGACACTTAACACACACACACACCAAAAAAACACCTATCCATGTGACCCTGGGCAAATCACTTAACCCCAACTGCCCTACCTTCCCCCCTCCAAAAAGCAAAAAAAAAAAAAGAAAAAAGTCATCTAGCCTTGGCTTGAAGGCCTCCAGGGACACCAGACTGACCACCTCCCAAGGCAGCCTGTTCCTGACCATCACACGTGTGATGGCCAGGAAGGTTTTCCCTATATCCAACCAAAATCTACCTCTTTGCATGTTCTATTTCTGCTTTCTGGGGCCAAGCAAAGTCTAATCTCTCTTTGACACGACAGCCCTTTAAAAGCTTGAGTGCCCCTTAAATTATATTCCCATTGAATCTTCTCTTTTTCAGGCTCAACATCCCAAGTTCTTCCAACTGATCCTTCTACAGTATGAAGTCTGGTCCCTTCACCATCCCAGATGCCCTCCTCTGAAGGTTTTCCAGCTAGTCAAAGTCCATCCCAAAATGTGGTGCTCAGACCTGAACCCAATACTCCAGAAATGGGAGCCACGCCTGCCTGCAAGGAGTGAGGGCCCTGACTCTGGGAGATGCACAACCTTCACTTCCAGCCACATGGTAAGTCCATTACCCAAAGCTTCTGCTCCCTATCCAGAACTGAAAGCAAGAAAAACAAAACCCGCCATTGTTTCCACACATACTTGAGGCCGCTGCTGCCATGACCAAAGCCAGGGCTGGGAACAGCCCAGCCAAAACACGGGGGCCCAGTGGACCTCACCCTGTAAGCAAGAGGGGAAACAACAAGCCGTATGTGCATTTTCAAAAGCCCAGCATTAAGCATGGGAAAAGTTCCCACTCGCATAATGTTGCCACGCACCCCTGGCAAGAACAAGAGTCTCTGCTGGCTTGGGGGGAGCATTCAAACTTCCTGGAAACTTGCTAAAAGAAACCCAGGCACAAGGATGTCCAGAGGCTCACGCTGCCCAACCAGACACTGAGCCACAATGGGGGCCTGTCTGCACACGTGTGCACGTGGATCTGCACGTGAGCGAATGGAAATGGCTAGACGTAATGAGTGGTGTTTATCGTATCACAGAAACATAGAAATATTGGAATTGAAAGGGTCCTCAGAAACTATTCAACCCAACCCATATCTGACCAGCTCATAAAAGTCAAACTTTCCCTTTCATTAGTTCAAAATTCCCAAATCAATGTCAGAATCTATCAGCACAAAGAGTAAGATGGGAATGTGGGTGGGACTTTTTATTTTTGACCAATTTTAAGAAGCAGCAAGATATTTCAATTTAGTAACAGAGGGTCTGGGTTCAAATTCTACCTCTAACACTTCCTAGCTTTGTGAGCTAAGGCAAAAATTAAACTCACTAGGCTTAAGTTTCTTTCTCTGTAAAACAAGGGACGGGGACAAATTAGATAACATGTGACATCTTGCCCAGCTCTAGAGCTATAATTAAAAGTGCCTATTTAGTGTTCAGCACAGTATTAGGGAATATAGGGGAATATCAGAGTTGTATAAAACATAGTACTTGCCCTCAAGAAGCTTATGGTCTAGTAGGAGAGTCCAGGATTACATGAAAAGTTAAATAATGCAAAATAATATACATACATCATAGTACATGGCATATATACGTATATATATGTGTATGTATATCTATATATATCTATATATATCTATATCTATATATATATATATATATATAGTCTTTATCTCTTTTGATGCTGTTCTCCTCAGCTGAATGCAAGTACTTGAGGGCAGGCGCTATTCTGGTTTTTTTCTTTTGTATCCTCAATACCCAAGACAGTGTTGGGTATACAGTAGGTACATAGTTAATATTTGCTGAACTTTTTAGAGTAGCAAAGAAACTGGAAACACAGAGGATGCTCATCAGTCAGAGAATGGTTAAACCAATTGTGGTACCCGAATGTAACAGAACATTGTAAGAAATCATGAAGATGAGGGACACAGAGAAGTCTAGGAAGACTTACATGAACTGATACAGAATGAAGTAAACAGATTTAAGGAAACAATGCACAAAACAACTATAACAATGTGAATGGAAAGAACAACAACAAAACAATGCTGTGCAGCCGTAATAAGCGGGCTTGGTGCCAAGAAAGAGAGAGGAGGAAGCACCTTCTCCATCTTCACAGAGGTGGGGGACTATGGAGGTGGGACACTGGATACGTCGAGACTTTGTTGATGTTATTTAGACTTATTGGGCTATTTACCCCATGTCTTTTTAATGCTTTATTATCCTTACGGGAAGGAGGGCAGCTAGTTGGCACAGTAGATAGAGAAGTGGTTCTGGGATCAGGAAGGCTCAACTTCAAGAGTTCAAATCCAGTCTCAGACTTACTGACTGTGTGACCCTGAGTGAGTCACTTCCCCCATTGACCTCAGTTTCCTCTTCTGTAAAATGAGCTGGAGAAGGAAATGACAAATGACTCCAGTAGCTTTGCCAAGAAAACCCCAAAATGGGGTCAAAAAGAATAGGATGTGATTGAAACAACTAAGCAACTACAAGAACAATAAAGGATGTATCTCTGAGAAGGCAGTCAAGGAGAGAGCTACTGGGAAGTGTAGGGGATGGAAAACAAAAGCTTTCAATAATTTTTTTAAATAAGTGCTTACTGAATTTAATCGTTAGTAGGTAGGTAACATAACCAGTAATGGGCACTGAATGTCATAGGTCTCATGAACAGAGATCACAAAGGGCTGGAGTCAAAGAAAGGATCTCTGATTTAAGATGGAGATCTAAAAATGGATACAATTTGGGTATGTGGGGAGGAGAGAAAACAAGGAGGGGAATGTTATGAGCAAAGATCTGGAGGCAGGAATTGCATCTTCAGAGGATAAGTCTGACTAAAGTAAAGTATTCCTATAGAGCAGTGGTTCTCAACCTTCCTAATGCCACGATCCTTTAATACTTGTATGTGGGCGTATCTGCATGTGGGCAGACCTGCCTGGAGACAGATAGAGGAGCGGCGTCTTGGTTCCTAAGACCATCGGAAATATGGGTTTTCTTATGGTGTTAGGCAACCCCTGTGAAAGGGTCATTAGACTCCTGAAGGTGTCAAGACCCACAGGTTGAGAACTGCTGCTATAGAGGAACAATAAAAGATGAGACTCAAAGAGTAGGTTGGGGATCACAATTGACTGAAAGCATCTTTTAAGTGTCTCCTCTATGCCTGGCACTGTGACAAATGCTGGGGATGCAAAAAAAGGTAAAAGATAGTCCCTGCCCTCAGGAAGCTTACATTACAATGGGAGAGAGAATAAGTAAATAACTGGATGCATAAAAGATATTTCCAAGGTAGATGGAAGTTTATTTCAAAGGGGAAGGCACTGGGTTGGACAGGGGTAAGGAAAGGCCTCCTGCAAAGAGGAGATTCTGAAGGAAACTCAGGAATCTAGGAGATAGAGATTAGGAAAGTGCACATTCTAGGACAGGTGGACCACCACTGCAAAGGCATGACATCAGGAGATGAACTATCTTGTGTACAAATGGCCAACAGGCCAGCGCCACTGGATCACAAAAAATACAGAAAAGAGTAAAGCAGAGGGCTGGACAGGTAGGAAGTGGATGGGTCGTGAAGAGCTTCAGCTGTCAAATGGAGCACCAGGTCTTCAAGGCCAGACTAAAGAGTTAAAACTTGCCTCGAACTGTGTTTGGACACACAACACTGGATTGGCTGTTGGCTACAACTCCTTTGGGTTGACCAGCAGGCCAAGTAAGGACATCTATTTTCTTCTCTTTTTTTGAAAGTTTTTTTTTATTTTTAGACCATAATTACTTCCCAGTATGCCCTCCCACCACCACACCTCTTTACCTTTATGATAAAGAATGAATAAGTCAAACCAACCAATACGGGGTCACATCTGATAACATATATACCATTCAGTCCCCACAACTTCTCCCTGACAGAAGCATTGTATCATCTGTTTTCTGGCACAAACGCTAGTCACCACAATTCATTAGATGTCTATGAAGCCCACTTTCAGTCATCTCCATTAACCCACTGGGATCCCCGTCCCCCTCTTCACATACACATCTTATCTCTTAGCACTGGCCAACAACAAATGGGCTTGGGGTCTAACCAAAAACAACCGAAAGGTCTACTATTGTCAAAGAGGTTGCATCAGGAGGCTAAAAAGATGTCACCACTTGATTTCCATTATGGTCTGTCCTCATTTCTTTTAGACCCCAGAGGAAGGGCCTAATGCTTCATTTTTTATGACCCATTTAACAAGCACTGGAATAGGAAATTACTAGCTAACAGAAACAGCAAGGCAGATTATTCCCTCCCTGTCCTCATGACCACAAAGCTAATCAAACTTCCCCATCCTGAGGGGGTTATTCCAAGGTCAGAGGACCAGAGGGCCATAGATTTAGGGTTGGAAGAGGCCTTAGGGATCCATCAAGTCCAATGGTTCTTAAAGAGAGTCTGTGGATTTTCTTAAGGGGTCCATGCATAGACTGGGGGAGGGAGTCCTGTGAACTTGGAAGGGGAAAAAAATTACATCTGAATTTTCACTAACCTCTAACTGAAATCTGGCATTTTCTTCAATAAAAATGATTCTGAGAAGGAGTCCACAGGCTTCACCAGACTGCCCAAGGGCTATGCCACACAACAAAGGTTCAGAACTTCTGAATGAGATCAACCCCTTAGTTTTATAGAGAAAAAAACTGAGGCCCAGAGAAGTTAGGAGGCCTGACCAGTGCCACACAGGTAGTGAACCAGAGATCTGCAATCACAGCTGGGTGGCACAGAGGATAGAGCACCAAGCCTGAAGCTAGGAAGACTCACCTTCCTGAGTTCAAATCTGGTCTCAGACACTTCCTAGCTGTGTGACCCTGGACAAGTCATTTCAGCCTGTTTGCCTCAGTTTCCTCATCTGTAAAATGAGCTGGAGAAGAAAACGTTAAACTACTCCAATATCTCTGCCAAGAAAACCCCAACTGGGGTCATGGAGAATCGGACATGACTGAAATAATTGATTAACAACAAACCTCTGACTTCAGACACCATGCTTTTTTATCCATTCATACTTATGAAGGATTGGTGTTAAAAAGCGTCAGTCACAAAGACCTCATACACGATTCCTAAGTGCAGTAATCCCCTACCAACTTTTGATCACTCAATGCCAGACACTATTCCAGGACCAAAGACTGCCACCACAGTGGGCCCTCACCTCTAAAAAACACCTTAGAGCTATAATCTATTCAATTTTAGATTAAGCCATGGGGCAGAGCAGACCTGATTGAGAACTGAAGGGTAAGTACCTCAAACACACCTCACTCCTCTAAAACTCCTGCGCTAGACCCCAGATTCTGCCAATGACTGCCCTGGTCTTCAAGCAGGATGAGAAATTCATCATCTTTCCTTCTGCGTCCCCCTTTCCCTCTCACGTCCCACTTCTGGCCCAGAGAACGACATTCAAATCTACATTGACCCTTCTACTGTGGAAGATTGGGACAATTAATTGTTCTGCTCAGAAGCCCCATGACCCAGAGTCCCAATCTGCCCGATCACCTCTCTTCACTCCCTCATACCATTCATGAGTGACCCGTCCTGCTTTGGTCCCTATTCCCCTCCGGCCTCCCCATCCATTGTGCCTCTGTCCCATCATTAACAAACTGCCCTTGATCTTAAGTCTGCATCTTCCCTCCTAGGGTCATTTTGTATAGTATTTGCACTTAATCGGGTTGTTTCTTTCCAAAAGAGTAGAAGCTTCCTGAGGACAGGAATAATGTAGTATTTTTCTTTGCATCTCCAGCACCTGGCACAGTGTGTGGAACTTGGTAGATCATTAATAAATGCTCACCAAGATTAACTAAATCCTACGATATCAAGACCTCTCCTGAAACAAACAAAAAAGCTGAGAATCTATTTTTAAATCTCATAAAGCCTCACAATCTTAAGAGTAACCTTGGCATGTAAATCTTCCCATTGTTTCCAAAATGAAAACTCGATGCTTTATCATCTTTTCATTGGCTCTGGGACAACCCGCGTAATGGCCACGTTATTTCAAGAATTTCATGGGGACCTTTACAATTGTTCCCCCAGCGGGGAGGATGGAAAAACTGCCTCTTCACTCCTGCATTCTTGTGGCCGATTCCGGCCCAGCTGCCTCTCGTCCAGACCCCCCAAGAGGAAAGATTAGAAGGCACGCAGCCACTGAGGATGCTGAACGGGGAGGAATTGTAAACATGGAGACTTGGCTGCAAACCACAAAGGCTTTCCGTAAAGCTCAGGGGGTGGGAAGAATCCAGGAGGGAAATCCAATGACAGGAAGAGATAATCCCAGAAAGCTGCCCCAGAAGCTCTGAGGATGGGGAGAAGGCTGGAGGCGTAATCAAGTGACTGTCTGGGGCTTGGAGAGATGTGGGGAAGGGGCCCGAGAGTGGGGTGCAGGACCAGAGCACTGCACTTCCCAAGCTTTGAGCCGTGGCTGTGCTGCCTGGCGTCTTGGGCACTGGATGAAGGGCTGGGCTTGGAGGCAGAAAAACCTGGGTTCAAGTCCCATGACTTAATTACAAAAGCCTCTCACTCTGCTTTGTGATTCTTGACAAGGCAAGGTCTCCCTGACCTTTCATCTCTTCATCTGTAAAATGCATGTAATGTTAGTACTTGTCTCCCAGGGCTACTTAGAAAAGCAAACCAAGTTAATAGTTGTCAAGCACATTGCAAAACTTAAAGTATTATATGAGCATAAGTTATTATTATTATTGTGAAATATATATATACTCCTTGGGTACAGATATGTATTATGTCTGTATTATCTTGGAAAAGGAGATATATAGGTATATGTATATAGGTATAGGTATGTATGTATGTATGTACTACCTTGGGTAAGGATTTACATGTATATGTATGTGTGTATGTATGTATGTACTGCCTTGGGTAAGGATTTATCTCCCTTTTGTGTTTCTTCTCAGAGCCTAACATAGTGTCTCACACCTGGCATCTGGCTAATAAATGCTTGCTAATTGAATGAGTGATGGTTCTCTGTGGGCCTCAGTTTCCTCATCTGTAAAAAGGGGTGCACTTGATAACCTCTGAGTTCCCTTGAAGTTCTAAATCCTACAAAGCCACAAATTCCCTGCATGACTTTGGGGAGTCAGTACTGTCGAGTACCTCCTGTTATCAGGAGGTACTGGACAGTATCAGGAGAACTGGCTCACCTGTCAAATGAGCTGGAGAAGGAAAGGGCAATATTTTGGCCAAGAAAACTCCAAATGGGATCAGAAAGAGTCAGACATGACTACAAAACAAACAAACAACTAAAAGGATGCTTTACAATTATCTCATTTGACCCTCACAACAATCCTGGGAGGTGCCATTGTTATCTCTATTATATAGATTAGGAAACTGAGGCAGACAGGGTAAAGTGACTTATCCAGGGGCACACAGCCAGTAAGTATCTGAGATCACATTTGAACTCAGGTCTTCTTTTCTCCAGGCCCTGTGCTCTATCCACTGCACCACCTAACAGCACATAATGCCAATGTGCATATAATTGTCACAAACAGTCTGGGGGTATCCACACCAGACCAACCCAAAGGGTACAGAATGCATATGAGCTGAGAGGGAGGGTTAGAAATAGAGGAGGTCGTCTTTTTTTCTGCAAGTGACTGCTGCTAGCTGCGGCCACCAATTTTCTCAGATCATATGTACTGTTGTGGGATTCAAAGGTTCCAAGATGCCCACAGGTCTCCAGCAACTCAGTGACTTTCTGATGGATAAGGGTGACGTTGAAAGGGATCCGCCATCCCAGACGGACATGGCGGTCTTTGTCCGTACAAGTCTGCTGACTGTCACCATGCTCACCGTTGGTGGAACCACATTAAGTCTCATGAGAAGCGAAAGGTAAACCAAGAAGGCTTTGGCCAAGGAAAGGTCTCCTGCCATAGGAGATATCACAGGCAGAGAGCAAAGATGATGACAGTATTGACCTCTTTGGATCCAAGAAGAAAGAAATTAAAGAAACAAAAAAGAATGTCCCATATGACATGAATTAAAGAATTTTTACAAGTCTGCTATGGTGACCAAGACTTCCCTCTTACTGGACATAAAACCTAGGGATGATGAGACTGATATGGCAAGATTGGAGGAATGTGTCAGAAGCTTTCGGGCAGATGGCTCTGTCTGGGGATTGTCTAAACCAGAGGTGTCAAACACACATCCCAAATGTGGCCTGGAGGGTAACTGGAAATTGAAAAAAAAAACAGAAATTCAGTACATCTTAGATAATATCAATTTGTAGTTTTCTAAGTCAATATGCAGCCTGCAGGGATCTGTTTCTATTCCTGAGTTTGAACCACTGGTCTAAACTACTTCCAGTGGGATGTGACATTGAGAAGCTTTAAATACAATATGGAACTGAGTGTGATAAGGTGTGGACAGAAAGACTAAGGAATCACCTTTGGATACTGTGTGCAATCCATGTATGTGACTGCTAAGATCTGAAAACTCCCACCCTCAGGTACTTGTTTGAATGAAAGTATTTGCAAGCAAGACAAGCTTCTGATTTTCAAGTCTTATTAACAGAATAGGTAGACAGAATCACATTCTATTCGCCCAATCTATCAAGCAGTTTTTAAATATTACCTTCATTTCCTCCAATCTACACTGAAAATCACTTTCCCAACCTCCACTAATCTCCCATTGCCTACAAGATCCAAGACCAGACTCTTTGTCCAATGAAACAATAAACCAACCCCATTCATCCTGTCTCGGTCGCTCTGTTTCTGTCTCTATCTCTGTTACTGTCTCTCTTTCTTCCCCTCTCTGTTTCTCATTAGGTCTCCCTATCTGGCCCATACTAGAAGTGCCTGATCTACTCACAGACTCAATCTCACTTTAATTGGCATGGGAACCTTAACCTGCTCCTTCTCAGACACAGCCCTCCTTACACAATCTAGTGGCCCCCTCCTCCTGGGACTTCACTGTATTAATGTCAAACTTAACTTAGTCCAGTGTATCTCAGGACTCAGAGCTCAGGAGATGCCCCAGCCTCAGCCTCCCAGGCAGCAAGAATTACAAGTGCATCCCACAGTCTGGTCCATCATTCTCTTTTACAAGGAAGTAGAGGAGCAGTTGGGTGGTGCAGTGAATAGAGCACTGGTCCTGGAGTCAGAAGGACCTGAGTTCAAATCCAGCCTCAGACACTTAGCACTTACTAGCTGTGTGACCTTGGGCAAGTCACTTAAGCCCAATTGCCCTGCCTTCCCCTCTCCAAAAGAAAAAGACAAAAAAAAAAAGGAAGTAGAAGGAATTTACAAAAAGAAGCATTTAAATGATTACAATGGGGAAGTCAGAGGCTGTGTGGTATAATTGATACAACATTAGGCTGAGAAAACTATCTGCCTACTTTCCACACTTCCTACCTCTCAAGTAATTCCCTAGGGCTTACCTACCAAGTCATAGATGGCTTACAATCTACATAGGTGGAGGAAGTATCCACACTGACAAAATCAGATTCTTTGGGCATTATGTGGAAGCCAGAGGGCAGAATTAGAGGCTGCAAAAAGATAGTGAAAGTTACAAAAGGGCAGATTTAGGACTGATATCTGGAAAAATTTCCTCACACCTAGAGCTGCCTCAGAGAAGCCTGGGTTGTCCAGGAAGGGAATGCAGATACCGTCACTGGAGGTCTTCAGGTGAAGGCTTCAGAGTGGAAGGTTGGATATCAGTAATATGTGAGTATCAAATAAGTATCGAACCATTACTTTTGATCCTTTGGATCTGGCCAATCAATCAGTTCAAAATCCACCCTAAGCTGTACTTTATCTAGTCTGTATCTCTGGAACAGATGAAGAAACTATATTAAATGCTTTGCTAAAATAGAGATAAGCCGTTGGCATCAAATTGCTTGCTTTCTCAATGCCAGGAGTGGGGAGGTGTTAGGGGGGAGGGAGGAGAATAGGAGAACATTTGGAAGAACTCAAAATTGCACTAAATAAATAAGTAAATAAACGGATGGATGGATGGGTGAATGGATGGATGAATAAAAGGTTAAAATTATATTTATATATAATTGGGGAAAAAAATCTAAATTAAAATATAGGTAATCCAAATTGATTCTGTCATTTAACAATCTGTCCAAAAGAGGCACGTAGGCAGTGTAGTTCCCAGAGCTTTGGGCCTTGACTCAGGAAGACTTGAGTTCAAATGCTCCCTTAGTCACTAACTGTGTGACCCTGAGAAAGTCACTTAACCATTCTCAGCTTCAGTTTTTTCACCTGTGAAATGGAGATTATATTAGCACCTGCTTCACAGGTGAGGATCAAATGAGAAAATATTTGGAAAGAATTTTGCAAACCTGAAGGTACCAGTTTAAACAATGCTATTACTTTAAAAATTTAAATAATAAAATTATTTTTAAAATAAATTAATGCTAGCTATTATTATTATTTTAAAAGGGGATGGCATGATCTGCTCTTGATGAGGCAATATAATTTTTTATTATTATTGTTAATATATTAATAATACATTCTAGAATTTTGCCAAGAATCATTGGGTTATACTCTGCAGACTCTCTTCCAGGGCAACATTTGGCAGTGTCCAGTATGGGACAATTCAGCAATCACCACTCCTTCAGATATTCTGAGATGTTGTTTCCTGGGCCTGGTGACTTGAACTCATCCAGAATAATTAGGGGCTCTATTAATATCTCCCAGTAGGAGGAAATAAAAGGAGAATTTGGGAAACAGATCACAAGCCTGGAAGGGGAACATGATATGCAGTGATGGGGATCTTCAATAAACCAGACATCTGCTGGAGCTCTCTCTTTCTCTCTGCCAAAATACAAACAGCTAATAAATGGCTCCTTGATTTGTGTTAATGAAAATGTCACTCTCCAAATGGTAGAGCAACTAGTAAGAGGAAATTCTGCACTGAATCTTATTCTCGTTAACAAGGAAGAACCAGGTGCTAGGGGTGAAAAAGATAGGAATGCTGGAGGGAAAATGAGCTCTGCCATGCAGAATCTGTGATGGAGACAGAGTGTAAGCTGACACAGAAACAACTGTGACCTTGGGTTGCGTTAAGAAGGCTGTTGTTTCCAAGAATAAGGAGGTGGCAGTCCAGCAGGGATCTGCCCTTCTAAGAAGACGTGCGGAATATTATTCAGCCCTGGGCTCCACAGAAGGAACACTGATCAGCTGTCTGTGTTCTGGACAGTATCCTCAAGGACACAGCCATTCACCATTGTGGTTGGCCTCCCCTGAACACAAACAGTGGGCCGGCTGAAGGTAATGGAACTAGGTAGCCTGGAGAAGACTCAGACTCTAAGTGTCTGAAGAGGCATCATGTAGAAAAAGGATGGGGTTTGTCTTGATTAGCCCCAGAGGACAGAACTAAAAACAATGAAGGAAATCACATAGAGGAAAACTGACATCTGGATAAACCGCCTAACAATGAGAATTATCCCAGTGTGGAATGGGCTGCTTTAGGCTCCACTTGATGGAGGTCTGGATAACCACTTGTTGAGTATTTTGGTGGGAGAAGGAGTCCTTTTGACTATGGATTAGACTAGATGGCCATTAAGGGACCCTTCCAACCCTCAAATTCAGTGATATTTTTCTTAGGTTTCAATTCCTTATTAACCATTTTTGTTCTGTCCTATTCAGGTCAAAAATTATTCCCCTTGGAAAAGAAAACAGTGAAAATTATTTAATAATGGATTGTTCCTTCTCTCCATTTGTTAGTTCCCCCCCTCCTACCTACCCTAAATGGGGGTCCCATTCCATCTTTTGATCTGTTTTTCCCCAAAAATAATTTTAAAAGAAACAAACCCTTTTTTTTCTGTCCTTATGGCATTTCTTAGTTCACACTGAGTTTCAGCACTGGGACCTCTTCTTATAAGACGATGCTTTCATAGCCATCTCCTATTACCGTACCTGGTTTCTACATTGGGCCAATTTCTTCCTAATTTCAAATTGGTCAGTCTGTTCCCTGTGCATCTTTTCACATCAATCTCATTAGACAAGTAATCTCCCTTTTCCTCTCTGTGCATCTGTTCACATCTGTCTCATTAGACAATTAATCCTCCCTTTTTCTTCCTCAGAGAGAGAACTATTTCTCTGTTTTCAGAATTTCCCTCTTGTGAGAATCATATCCTTCCTGGGTGTACTTCCCCTATAAAATGCTAATCTAGAAGATAGAAGGGAAAGTGGTTATTAGGGCTTGCTGTGTGCTAAGCCTTGAAGAATACAATTAGAAAAGAGATACATGTAAGAGGTGACAGCTTGGGGGAAGATGGGAAAGCCAGGTGGTCCTTACAGTGCAGGAGATGAGTCATTAGGGCACAACAGCTGGTTAGATTTTGTTTTAATGCCCAGGAGTTTGGAGGACACAGAGCAGGACAGATAGTGTAAGCCTTGGTGAACCTAGGGAGAAATGGGAAGGAGGGCAGAGTGTTTCCAACCAGTGACTTTGGGGAACTTGGTAGTGGACCCAAGGGTCGTATGGAAGAGAGTTCTGAGTTAGGGTATACAGCTGAGTCTTGATGGGAAGGGCTAGCCAGTACCTTCTGGGAGCTGGGCAGTGGAAGCTAAGGTAGGGAAAGGGGAGGTCCCTACTATGTTTTCTTTGAATCTTTTGAAGCCTTCCTTCCCAAAAACCTCCAATAAATGTCATTTTATGTCTCTCACCTCGGGCTGTGGTGGGTAAGCTGTGCTCAGTTTTTCCTTCACCTTTGGGAGAAGCAACATTGAGCTAGAATCACAGTTCTGACTCTCCATAGCCCTGTGACTCTATATAAACCCTATCACCTTTCTGAGCCTCGGAGCAGCAGAGTTTAACTAACTCTCTGACCCTTCCCTCCACAGAAAGAAGACCAGGATTCCACACCACAGACCTAGAGCTGGAAGTAACTTACAGGTCCCCAGATCTAATGATCTCAGCCTCAAAACAGAAACAGATCCTTGCAGACACCTTCTGCCTTAGAAAACCTCAAATTCACATTCTCCATCTTTCCTTATATTTTTATTTTGTTAAAGATGTCCCAACTACATTTTAATCTGGCTCTGTTTTGATGCCCAGTTTGAGGCCAGAGAAGATAAGTGTCCTCTCCAAGGTCATACCGCTAGTAAGTTGCTAAGATGGGACTTGAACCCTGGTCATAGAATCATAGATCTAGAACAAGAAGGGACCTTAGGTACCATCCAACCCAACATCCCCATTCTACAGAGTAAAAAAATGAGGCCTAGAAAACTGAAGTGACTGACCCAAGGTCACACAAGTAGCAGAATTTGAACTCAGGTCTTTGGACTGCCGTTCCAATTTTCTTTCTATTGTACTATACTATGGATTAGAAATATATTCTGTTTTGGAGTTGGTGCAGAAGGCATTATTTCTGGATAACTCATATCCTAGACTACTTAGAATCATACTCTTGGAGTTAGAAGGAACTGTAATAGAAAGTCAAGAAATTCCTATATTTTTTAAAAATCAGTTTTTAAATTATGAACTAAACCATCAAATACATACAAAGTAATTACATTCTTGGAAGAGAACATTTATTGGAAATTCTGTTTCCTTTCCCTTCCTCAAAAATCTTGAATGAATCCAACCCAGAAGTTCATTTCTTCTGCCTCATGGCCGCTGCCTTCTGGGGGTCACTGCTGCTAGCTGGTCCGGCCAGTCCCTCACCTCCTCACATCCTGATGGGGGTTAGGGCACAGTGGCATACTGCAGGGTGCTCTCCCAAAGATTCCCACATTAATGAAACCACAAATTGCTGAGCTATGGTTAAGCCATGTTAATGCAGTAGGATACCTCCAGTGTGTGCTTGCAGCACCCAGCCTACCACAACGTTCAGAGGCAAAATGACTTGTCCATTGATCACAGAGCTGGTAATTGCCAAAAGTGGAATTCGAACCCAGTTTTCCTTGACTCGGATTCTCACTTACATGGCAGCCTGAGTTACTGGATGCTTCTCAGCGATCTGGGCTCCTGGGGATGGTATCTAACATCAAGATAGGTACTCAGAGGACCCTCAGAAACCATCTAGCCCAATTCTTTCATTTTGCAAAGGAAAATACTGAAGTCCAGAGAGGTTAAGTAGTTTGCCTAAGGTCACACAGCTAGTAAGTATCAGGTGTAGGACTAGAACCCAGATCTTGCTAGGTATTGTAGTATAGTGGAGAGTTTCTGGAATTAGAGGGCCTGGGTTTGAGTCCTACCTCTGAAGCTTTCTATCTGTGTGACCTTGAGCACATCACTCAAGTTCCCTGGGATTCAATTTCCTTATTTCTAAAGTGAGGGAATTGGACGAGATGGCCTGTGGAGCCCCTCCCAGTCTTCTACCTATGATCTCATGACTCCAAGTTCAGCAATCTCTCTACTACATCAACCAGCTGCAATGCCTGCCTTGAAGAGACAGGTGAAAAGCTGGATACCATTGTCCAATCCCTCTATTTCTATCCACAAGCCCTTCTTGAGAAAAACAACAGATGGCCTGAGATCACTGAAAAGATAGCATGCTCCATGGTGGGAGTCACATAGAGGTTTTATAAGTAGCTCATAAGTCAACTGTGTTCAGGACAGCTAGCTACTTCCCCAAATTCCTCTCCTCTCCCTTGAGGCCTCAGAGAAGCTAAATCCTGCTTTAAACTAGCCATCTTTTTCCCAGTTGAAGCTGAGTGGGGTGTGAAGGCAAAGGAATCACTTTGGGTTGCATTTCCCATCTGTTCTCTCTTGGATGAAGACAAGAAAGAACATACAGGGATAAGGCCCAAGGAGTGGGGGCAGGGTGGGAGGGGGAGAGAGGGAGCAGAGTAAGAGGAGGCAGGAGGCATGCCAGCAGCCCTGTCTCCTGGTTGAAGGAGCATCCATCCTGAGCCCAGGAAAGAAGCCACCATGGAGGCTGGGGACATTAAAATCATCTGTGTCATATTTGATCCTGAAAACAATGGGACCTGCAAGATATAGCTACCTCTCCTCCCTCACAAAGGGTCCCAGCTCACAGTCATTACCGCACAGTCATCTGTTTAGTGAACACATCAAAACCTCCAGAGGGGGTCTGTGATCAGCAACAACCCCCTAACCCCAGTCATCCACCATGGAGCCCACTGATTTGTAACAGGCAGGGCCTGGGCCACTCCCTGATTGAGCTCAAAAAAGATGGTGATGTAGGCAATGTCTATGACTGTCTTGGAAGCCCCCACAACTGGCAGGGAGCCAAGAGAAGGGTCAGACTGTTTAACCTCTGTGGGGCAAGAGCCAACATAGCTTTATACTGGGTTGAGTGGGACTTCTGCAAAGACAGTCAAAGATGTTGGTAACACTGGTTCTCTAGGGACTTTTCATTACCCAGTCTCTTAAAGGGAAGACCCTCTGGGCCTTCCTTCCCATGCTTTGCTTCTTGGATGGTGAGGAGACTTGATGGTACCCAAAATGATATAAGAGAGCAGCAGGGGAAAAGAATGTGGTACTGTGAGAAAAGACCTCTCACTGGTTTCGGCACCGGAGGAACTGGATGAGAAACCTATTTCTGCGAAGGTATCTGGTATGGAACTGTGGCCATGAAAGCTAGAAACTAGAAAAAGGCCCAGGAAGGGAATGAAGGCCAGCATGAGCCCCTGCACAAAATGGCGGCTCCAAGACAAACACACCAGTGGGAGAAGGGAATGATCCTTCTAGAAGGAAACTCCAAGTTGAAAAGATGTCAGGGATAGTTGGATGTTCTGGGAGAGAAGGCGTTGGGGGCTGAGGGAAGTTAGGGAATGAGACAATATGGTTTGGAAGTCTGGGAAATGGGAGGGGATGAAAGATGGCCTAGTCCTCTCCATAAAATAGAGATTCCAAAAGGAACTCACCAATGAAAGAGGAGGGTAAGACCTTACAGACAGATTTTCCAGGTTGAACAAGATCTATTAAGTATACACGGCACCCTTTTCATGAATAATCTCCTTGGGGCACAGGTGTAGCAGTAGAATCTATAGGTCAAGGGCACGGACATTTTAACCACTTTATTTACACAATTTCACACTGTTTTCCTAAATGGTTGTACTAATTCACAACTCCACCAACAATACATTTCCACACCCTTCCAACACCAACTATTCCCATTTCTGGTCACCTCTATTAATTTGTTGGTGTGAGGGGAAACCTAAGGGCAGCCCCCTCATTTTACAGATAGGGAAACTGAGGCCACAGAAGTCAGGTGACTTGCCCAAGCAGGAAGGAGCAAGCTGGGACTTGGAGCTATGTCCTTAGAGTCCAAATTCATTAAACAGCTAGAGCTGAAAGGAGTTTATTAACCTCCTCGTTTAGTAGATTGAGGAAAACAGAGCCCAGAGAAGATAAGCAACTTTTTAAAAGGCACCACACAGGGAGTGTCAGAGGTAGCATCTGAACTCAGATCCTGACTCCAGAGCAAACCATCCTGCCTCCTCCTCAGCTTTAGAGCTTAAAAAAACAATAGCCAAAAAGGAAACTTGCTTCCTTATCAATTCCAGGGTAACTGGTTTGAATCCTGCCTCAGACACGTATAAGTGGCACAGACATAAGACATAAAGATGTCATAACCTCTTTGAACCTTAGCTTCCTAATCTGTGAAGTGAGAAAAATGCCATTTTTACCCTGTACCTTTCAGGAAAAGGAAGGTTCTTTGCAATCCCTGTGTGGTACAGTGGAAAAAGCAAGCGGATTTGAGTTCAAATTCTATCTCTGATGCTACTGGTGTGATCTTGGACAAGTCACGTCCCCTTTTAGGGTCTTAGTTTCTTCACCTGTAAAAAGAAGATGGGGAGGGGCAGCTGAGTGGCTCAGTGAATACAGCACTGGCCCTGGAGTCAGGAGGACCTGAGTTCAAATTCAGCCTCAGACACTTGACATACTTACTAGCTGTGTGACTTTGGGCAAGTCACTTAACCCCAATTGCCCTGTCTTTCCCCTCCAAACTCCCCCCCCAAAAAAAGAAGCTGGGGGTTGGGGGAGGGGTGGGGAAGGAGAGCCTCTGAGTCTTCCTGGCTCTTTATCTTTGAGCTTATAGAAATGTGAGCTATGATGATGGCTATGATCCATATCCTCCAGAGGGAGGAATTATAAAAATCCCCCACTTAATGTCTCCATCCTGGCTTCTGGGCCAGCAAAGCAGTAAAATATAAATAAATATAGTATCTCCCTCATTTTCCAGATGGGAGTATCTCACTTGCCTAAGGCCACAGAACCAGACAATGGTGGAAATGAGCCCTTAAGCCCAGGCTCCTGGCTCCCAGGCCAGGACAATGCTCTCCTGACTCCGCTTAACTTCCAGCCTAGGAAGTGAGGAAGAGATCACACCCAAGTCATTTTTCATGTGCATCTTGTCACTTGTCCCACTCCGGGCCAGGCTAAAGAGGAAAGAATCCCAGGAGAGCCTTGAATGACAGGTTCATGCCCCCCCAGCCACAGGCTTCATGAGGAAGGAAGGAAGGTCACAGCAATGGGGAGCAGGAAGAGAGGGGAGCACGAGGGAGCTCCAGTTAGGTTGGTATGAGAATAACCTCTAACTTTTATATAGCACTTTCAAGTTTGCAAAGCGTTTCCCAAATACTTTCTCAGTTGACCCTCACAAAAACTCTGGGAAGTAGGTGCTAATATTGTTAACTCCAATTTTACTGGTGAGAAAATAGAAGCTGACCAATGGAAGCTGATTTACCCATGCTCATATGGCTAGCTAAGTAGCTGAGGAAGGATTTGAACTCAGGTCTTCCTGACTCTGGGTCCAGCCCTCTAGCCATTACACTACCTACATGCCTGGTATCAGGACAAAAGGTGCTGGACACTGTTGCTTTTCTCTCTGATTCCATTCCGTTTATGAAGTGTTTATTAAGTACTCGCTATTTCTCATTCACTGAGTGATGTGTTAGGCATACAAAGACAAGAACAAAATAGCCCCAGCCTTCAAGAAATTTCCTTCCTTCCTTCCCTCTTTCTCCATCCCTCCCTCTCTTTCTTTCCTTTCTCTTCCTTCCCTTCCTTCCTTCCTTTTTCCTCTTCCTTCCTCTCTTCATCCCTCCTTCTCTTTTTTCTCTTCCATCTTCCTCTTTCTTCCTTCTTCCCTCCCTCTCTCTTTCTTTCCCTTCCCTCTCTTCCTTCCTTCCTTTTTTCCTCTTCCATCCTTCCTTCCTTTCTCTCTCCATCCCTCATCTCTCTTTTTTCTTCTTCCCTTCCTTTCTTCTTTCCTCCCTCCCTCCCTCTTCCTTTCCCTTCCTTCCCTTCCTTCTTTCCTCTCTCTCTTTCTCTCTCTCTCTCTCTCTCTCTCTCTCTCTGTCTCTCTCTCTTCTCTCTCTGTCCCTTGATTTGTAATTTTGTCCATACATGGAAATCCTGGTAAGAAAACTCCCTTCACCAATGCAGATCAGTACTAGCTCTGTGCCTTAAATGCTCCAAGAGTTGCCTAGTGCCCTAAGAGGTTAAGTGACTTGCCCAGAGTCACACAGCCATGATGTGTCAGAGATATAAATCATAGCTGAGTCTGAGGCCTGATCTCCCTCAAATAGGCACAGTTTCCTCTGTCTTACTTTTTGGCAAATGAGGCTGTTATGAACCTTGACCAACGGAGTTGAGTGTATCCTGGATGGGGAGGGGGTGTTAAGCAGTGATTGGGTTGTTCCAAGAAGATCTATTCATGAATCCCAGCATCCCCTGCTTTGATGAACCTATAAGCCCAAGATCATTGGATGAAATGGCACAAGGAGACAGCCAAACAACTCCAAATCCCCGTGGGGTCTTGGGTTTTGACAGCTTCGTTCCCCATAATGTTGAAGGCCCAAACACACTGGCCCTTCAGAATCCACCAGAAAGACAGATTCCCTCCCGAAGCTACTCCTTGCCTAGGAAGCCAGGGGAGGGAGAAGCTGCCAGACTCAGCCTGTAGGAGGGAACTGGATTCCTGTCCCCAGCACGAAGGAGCTACAAACTCCAGTGCTCTTGCCTGTCTCACAAAACATGACAAATGCACCATCCTGGAGAAGTTACCCAAGCCTGGGGCCAAAAGGTCCCTCTGGCCAGGTTTCCTAAGGCCAAACCTAGCACAATTTTATAACATTGATCCATCACATGGAGCGTTTTCTGGGCTCACCCCCATGGCCTGACACGGACCATAAAGCCCACATACTTCGGCATCTACCTCTCTCCCAAACCAGTGACCGAGCAAACCCACATTTTCCTCCTTCTCACATCTTGATACGGTATCAATCCTTCTTGCATAGCCCCAGAAGGCCCACTCACTTCTGTGATGCCGGCAAAGGCTGGGGCCAGGCCTGGAACCATGACAGAGAAAACAAATCAGGCTCTTGGCTCTGGAGAACACATAACCTCTCCCCGTGTTGTGTCTCTGAGTTTGGGCCACTCCAAACATGAATGGTTGGAGGAGCGTGGAGAACTCAGCGGGGAAACTGAGGCGGGGGAGGGTGTCACTGCTCCATGAAAACAGAGAGACACAAGCAGAGGAAAAGGCAAAAGCCACAACAAACACCAGGAATATCAGGCAAATTGGGCAAGACTGTCTGGAAGGGAGCATTTTTCCTCCCTTAATAAATTAAGCACCTATTATGTGCCAAGCCCTTTACAAATGTTATCTCATTTGATCTTTACAACAACCCTGGGAGGTAGGTGCTATTATCACCCCCATTTTACAGTTGGAGAAACTGAGGCAGACAGGTTAAGTGACTTGCTCAGGGTCACACAGCTAGTAAGTATCTGGAGTCACATTTGAACTCAGGTCTTCCTGACACCAGGGTCAACCCAACTACATCAAGCTGCTGCTTGTTGGATATACATCTACAAGACAGAGGTCTGAGAGGTTAGAATGATACTAGGAGAAGGCAGAAGAGTGAGAAGTCACTTCATCCATTCATCCCCTCCATCCCCATCCCCTGCCACCTCTGGGCAGTAAGTCAAGTTAACAGGCATTTATAAAGCTCCTACTTTGTGCCAAGCCCTGAGGATACAAAGAAAACCTCTTTCCTCCAAACAAGTCCCTTCTCTCAAGGAGCTCCAGTGGGTTCACAACACTGGGCCAATCTTCAACAGAGAGAATCCTTTTGAGAGACAGTGTGGTGTCCTAGAATAAACAGAAATCAAAAATTGGCCCTGCTTCCAACGCTGAGTTGGAGTCTCTCTGCCTCTGTTTCCCCATCTAGAAATTTTATTATCCCCAAGAAAATGGGCGCAATTTGGGTACCCACCTCCACAGGGCTCTTAGGGCAATCCAATTAGGAATATGTTTTGTAAAAATCACAGTCTACATGGGAGTTAAAATGATTCTTCCCCCTGGCCTCTGGAGCTGAGATTTCCCAGCCTCCAAAGGAAATGCTAGAGCCAAGCTGAATGCCAGGCATATTTGTTTGTTCCCTGACCAATAGACCAGGCCTCTCAAACCTGAAAAGATAGTGCCAGTGGATTTGGATTTCAATTCTACTCGATGAGACTCGATCCATATTTATAACCTACTATTTCAAGACATCGGCTGGTGGGAAAAGAGAAGAGGAAATCACTAACGCCCTCTTGGCAATTCCTGGCTGGCCTCCAAGAATCCCCCAGTGGGTTAAAAGCAACTTCAGCCTAGAGAGAAATGTTTGTTAAAACTGGATCAGCTTTGGCAAAAGGCCAGGCCGACCAAATTCAGGCAGAAGAACTTGGTGACTGATGAGATGGGAGAGGTGTGGGAGAGATGTCTGTCCGGTCAGCATCTCCAGCTCTGTGCGTCCAAGAAAACTCATTCTCTGCAGCCCTGAGCCCACTCCTCCTCCAGACTGTCCTGGCTCTTCCTGGATTGAAACCCCGGAGTCAGCCTTGGCTCCTTCCTTGCTTTTAGCAACCAAGTGTTGGTTGGATTGGCCCCCAGGCCCCTAAAACACATGGAGGTGGTGAAGCGGACAGAGCACTGGGCCTGGAGCTGGGAAGACTGATGTCCAAATGCACCAGCTGAGTGGCACTGAACAATCACTTTAACAAAACTCTATATGCCTCAATTTTCTCAGCTGAGAAACGGGGATAAATGAGGATCAAATGAGGATCAAATATAAAGTGCTTAGCACTGTCCTTGGTACATGTTGCTGAGTCGCTTCAGTTCTGTCTGACCCATTTGGGGTTTTCTTGGCAGAGATACCAGATCGGTTTGCCATTTCCTTCTCCAGTTCCTTTTACAGATGAGGAAACTGAGTCAAACAGAGATTAAGTGACTTGCCCGGGATCACACAGCTAGTAAGTGTCTGAGGCTAGATTTGAACTTGGGTCTTCCTGACTCCAGGCCCAGCACTCTATCCACCAGGTCACTGCTGCCCACAAAGTATGAAGGTGACATCGTCAGCCCTTCGCTTTACGAAAAATCACTCTGATAACTTTGTGGCGGGGAGAACAATTGGTAGACTGTTACAATGGCCCAGACAAGCGATGAGGAGGCCATCAAAGTGTGACATGGAGAGAAATGGCAGGTTTCAGGACCTGATTGGATATGTGTGAGAGAGGAAGTCTAGAACCTGGGAACTGAAAGGATGTGGTGCCTTTGACAGAAACAGGGATGTAACAAGGCCAGGAAGAATGAGCCCAATCCCTCTTCCATGACACTCTTTCAAATACTCAAAAACATCCATTACACCCCGCCTTGCACTGTCTCTTCTCCAAGTGAAACAAACCCAGTTCCTTCCATTGATCTTTGCATGACACATCTCCAGGACCATCATCATGTTGGATGCCATGCTTTAGGGATGTCCTAATGGAACTTAGCACTCAATTCCTGGCACATAGTAGGTGCTTAATAAATGTTGATTGATTGATTGATTGATTGGATAATCATAAGTCTATCCTTCTAAAGATAGCTGGGTCCACTCAACCAGGTCTTCATTTCCCAGGAGTCTGGTACATGGGATAAAGAGGATATTCTGTCATGTCAAGAGTAAACTCAGGAGAACCATGAGAGAAAGACTAAACCAGGTCGCGGGGAGTGCTGACCTGCCAAGAGTGGTGAGCTAACATTCTGGAGCACAACTTGGAACTATGCCTAAAGGGCAACCAAACTATGCATGCCCCTCACTCCTAGGTGATATTAGAAAGGGAAACGGACTCACACGTGCAAAAATATTTATAGTGGTTCTTTGTGTGGCAGCCAAGAATTGCAAGTTGAGAGGATGCTCATCAATGGGGGAATGGCTAAAGAAGTCACGGAACAGGAATGTAACGGAGTACTATCGTGCTACGGGAAATGGTGAGCAGGCGGATTTCAGAGAAACCTTGAAAGATTTACATGAACTGACGCTGAGTGAAGTGAGCAGAACCAGGAGAACACTGTGCACAGTAACAGTGATGCTGGGCAATGATCAGCTCTGATGGACACAACTCTCCTCAGCAATGCAACGATCCAAAACAATTCCAAACGACTCATGGCGGAAAATTCTACCCACATCCAGATGGAGCTTGAACGCGGATCGAAGCATTTTATTTTTGCTTTTCTTTGCTTTTTTTTTCATGGTTTTTTCCCTTTTGTTCTGTTTTTTCTTTCACAACATGACTAATGTGGAAATATGTTTGACATGATTGCACATGTATAACCCATATCAAATTGCTTGCCATCTTAGGGAAAGAGGAAGGGAGGGAGAAAGAAAAAACTGGAACTCAAAATCTTATAAAAAATGAATGTTGAAAATTGTCTTTACATTGTAATGGGAAAAAATAAAATACTATTTTTTTTAAAAGAGTGGAGAATAAAGTTGGGAAAGAGGCAAGGCAGGCATTGATTGATCTTGGGGCAGCCAGCTCTATGAGGTGAAGCAATATTGCTATGGACCGCTACAGTCTTCAAGTGGTGTGTGGAGAAGCAGAACCAGAGGGTCAAGCAATGACCCGGAGCTAGAAGGGGTTGGTGGCTCACAGTAGCCAAGGCATCGTCTCTTGTTTTCCCAGTTTGTAGGGAAGAACCTGTATGGGGGTCAGTTTTCCTCAAGGCTAGGCTGGCAAAAAGAACAGCAACGCATTTATTCTGGGAATAGTTGCTGAGAACCTTTCTAATGCTTTTCTGTTCTAATTGAATGCCTTTGCTGATTCTACTCTACTATTGTTTGTGTAAGGTTCTGTGGGCCCTGTCATATCTGAATATCTAAACCTGGGCTGACTTTAGGGGTTCCTGGTTTACCCACAACAGGGGTAAGGGCTCAAGTCATAAACCAGAGGGGGAAAATCACAAAAACAAGCTTACGTCTGTGATGAGTTACAAAGCCCACAAATGCCACTAAAACATTATATGTAGAACTGAAAACAACATTCCAGATATTGGTTCAACCTGGGCAGAGTTGGGCAACCAACATTCATTAATGCCTTTTGTTGTTCAGTCATTTTCAGTCCTGTCTGACTCCTCATGACCCCACTTGGGGTTTTCTTGGCAAAGACACTGAAGTGGTTTGCTATTTCCTTCTCCAGCTCATTTTACAGATGAAGAAACTAAGACAAATAGCGCAAAGTGACTTGCCCAGGGTCACACAGTTAGTAAGGGTCTGAAGATGGATTTGAACTCAAGTCTTCCTGATTGCACTGAGTCAAGTAACTGCCTCTACAAAAAGACAGTAGATGTATTTCTATGCTCAGAAACAGGGTGCCACACACAAAATAACACATCATGAGGATGAAGAGAAGGCAAAGGCCTCAGATTGTGAGAAAGAGGCTCTTTCTTGGTAGACAGCTGGCCTTGAGGTCAGAAAGTCCTGTTTTCAAACCTTGCCTCTTGTGCTTACTAGCTGTGTGAGCACGGTCAAGTCAGTCTGTCCAAGGTTCAGATGATTTGTCTGAAAAAAAGAAGCAATTTGGACAAGATAGCCACTGAGGTCTCATCTTTCTGAGTTCAAATTCGGCCTTAGACACTTATTAGCTGTGTGACCCTGGGCAAGTCACTTAACCCTGTTTGCCTCAGTCTCCTCATCTCTAAAATGGACTGGAGAAGGAAATGGCAAAGCACTCCAGAATCTTTGTCAGGAAAACTCCAAATGAGATCACAAAGAATAAGACATGGCTGAAATGAATGGATGCAAGTCAGCAAGTAAGCAAACATTTATTAAACTCCTACTGTGTGCCAAGCACTGGGGATACAAAGAAAGGGAGGAAATGTGCATTTATTAAGCACCTTCTGTGCATATCACATACATTGGGGTATGCGCTGGGAATAAAAAAAAATGTAAAAGACAGTCCATGTTCTCAAGGAGTTTATAATCTAATGGGGGAGATAATACACAAACAACCATGTATAATCAAGATATAGGCAGAATAAACTGCAGACAATAAGGAGAAGGCACTAGAACTAACAGGGATTGGGAAACGCTTCCTGCAGATGGAGGGATTTTATCTGGGACTTGACCAAAGTCATATTCCATCCCTCTGGGCAGGCAGGCAGGCAGGCCTTGGAGCCCCCCATCTGGGTGGTGAGCTTACCCCAGCTGGGGAGAAGGCTTAAGCTCGAGCTTCCTAAGAGGTCCTAACAAGGAGAGGAGCTGTTCCAAAGGGACTTGGGCTGCCTTGAGGGTGTTGGGCTCCCCTCTTTATAAGACTTCAAGTGAAGGCTGGTTGATCACCTGTCAGGCATATTATAATGGTGATTTCTTCATTTATAGGGTGAACTAGATATTGGTTGAGTTTCTTCGAATCCTATAATTCAGTGAATTTTTAAAAAGTACTGAGTCTTCCTATCCCATTCAGTAGGATGTGCAGGTCTCATCCCAATCTGACCACTATGGGAGAGTTGACTTAATCCTTTTCCAACATGGTGGCGTTCTTCTGAGGCCTTGCCATATTAATGCCCAACTTAATGCAAACGCCCATGGTAGTTGAGAACTCCCAGGCTCAAGTGATCTTCAGCCCCAACCCACTGGTAACAGAGGTCACAGGTGTGTACTGCCACACCTGACAATTCTGGGATCATTTGAGGGGATCTATAGAATCCTTCCATCACAGAGGTGGAGCAACAATGTTGGCAGTCAAGTCCAAATCCCCCTTCCCATTTTACAACGGAGGGCACTGTGGCCCAGAGAGAGGATATGATTACATGGGTAGCTGAAGACATAAGAGCAACCAAAAACCAGATGTCCTGACTCCCAGTCCAGCACCCTTTCTGCTAAATCACATTCTACATAGCAGTGTGTCTGTATGGCAGCATATGCATGGTGGGATGATATAATGAGGATGTCATAGAGAATATGAAGGGGGCACATAGCAGAAGCGATATACATATGTCTAGAGAATACTATAAGGGAAATATAAGCAGGGGACATGGGAGGACATGGGGGCACCTGGATGGAGTGAGAGGTGCGTGCAATTGGATATTATGAGGAGAGAGTTGGGGATTGAGTCTCTTACCTGGAGAGGGTTGAGATCTCTCGGAAACCCTAGTTTCCTTGAAATTTGACGCATGTGCCACCTTTTACATGAGTCTGTACCTAACACCCCTCCCTCTCAGGTAGCTGGTGCCTTCCTCCCAAAATCACCTGGGATCTATTTTCATATACTTATGGAAAGGGGGCCCGGCCAGTGGGGCTCTATCTTCAGAGAACATTTGGCACGCACCTAGATATGAATGTATTCCCTCCCACAGCTAGACTATCGGCTCCTTAAGGGCAGGATTTGTTTGACTTTTGTCTTTGCATCCCCAATGCCAAGCACAGTGCTGGGCACAGAGTAGGCACTTAATGTTTTATATTGCATTTATTTTGCATATACTTATATATGCAAATAATAGCTAATATTTATTAATTAGGTACTAGGTACTTGATAAAGCATTATCTCATTTGATCCTCACACAATCCTGGAAGGGAGGTACTGTTATTATCCTTATTGTACAGTTGAGGAAACTGAGGCAAATAGAGGTTAAATGACTTGCCCAGGGTCACACAGCTAGTGAATGTCTTCAGTCAAATTCGAACTCAGGTCTTCTATGCTCAAAACTCTATTCCAGTGGTTCTCAACCTTCCTAATGCCACGACCCTTTAATACTTATATGTGGGTATATCTGCATGTGGGCGGACCCGCCTGGAGACAGATAGAGGAGCGGTGTCTCGGTTCCCAAGACCATCGGAAATATGTGTTTTCTGATGTCTTAGGCAACCCCTATGAAAGGATCGTTCAACCCCCAAAGGGGTCACAACCCACAGGTTGAGAACCATTGCTCTATGCACTCTGGTGTTACCAGCTGCCTCACTATATATTGTCTCCCCTGATAGAATGCAAGCTTCTTTTTTTCCTTAAGAGTACTTTTCCCCCAATTATATGCAAAGATACTTTTCAACATTCATTTTTATAAAATTTTGAGTTCTAATTTTTTTCTCCCTCCTTCTTCCCCTTCCTCCCCAAGGTATCAAGCAATCTGATATAGGCTATGCATGGACAATCATATTAAACATCTTTCCACTGTAGTTATGTCATGAAAGAAGAATCAGAACAAAAGGGAAAAACCATAAGAAAGAAAAAACAAAAATAGTAAAAATAGTCTGCTTCAATCTGTATTCAGACTCCACAGTTATTTCTCTGGAGGTGGACAGCATTTTCCATCATGAGTCTTTTAGAGTTGTCTTAGATCACTGTATTGCCAAAAAGAGCCAAGTCTACCAGAGTCAATCATTGCACAATACTGCTGTTACTGTGTACAATGTCCTCCTGGTTCTGCTCAATTCACTCAGCATCAGTTCATGCAAGTCTTTCTAGGTTTTTCTGAAATCCACCTGCTCATCATTTCTTATACCACATTAGTATTCCATTACAGAATGCAAGCTTCTTGAGGGCAAGGGTTGTTTCACTTTTGTCTTTGTAGTCTCAGTGCCTGGAACAGAGTTGGTGCTTAATAAATGCTTGTCAATTGATTGATAAATGACTGAACTAGAAGCAGTAATATAAATTGCAGAGAGACAAATTTGGGCTTGATGTAACAACACAAACTCCCTCATGGAAAGATGGGCTTCCTGGGGAAGCAGGTGCCCCTGTCTCCCCTGTCCCATCACCCCGTGGAGATCTCTATGCAGGACTTGGATGATCAACTGTTGAATATGACACAAAGGAGACACATCTTCAGAGATAAATTAGGTTAGGAACCTCTCACTTTGCTTCAAATTTGGTGAGTCCACAATGCCAGCTCTCAGGCCACCTTACCGGGGTGGTTCAAGATCAGCATTCTGAACTTGTCTTTAGAGACATATTTCTCTATTTTACATCCCACAGTCAGCTCCCACCCCAGGACTGTATGCATATATAAGACACACGTGCCCAAGAGAACCTGCACTCCTAAGATCAGAGGGGTTATCTAACCCTTCATTTTACAGGTCACACAGGTAATGAGCAGCCGAGTCAGGACATGAACCCAGATCCTCTGACTCCAAATCCAGTGGTCTTTTCACCACACCATGCTGGAGGCTGCCCCCAGGGCCCATGAGCAGGCTGGTTTCGTGAAGTAGGATGGGGTAAGCAATGGGGCAATGGACTTGGAGCCAAGAAAATTGGGGTTAAAATCCTGCTTCAGACACCTCCTCCTTGTGTGATCTTGAGCCTCATCTTCCTCATCTATAAACTGGAGGAGCTGGATTTGATGCCCTCTGGACCTATGGTTTTATGTTCCATGACCCTACAAACCAGAGACTTTGGGGGGGATGAGGGGGGCAGCACAAGGACAATCCAAGGTTCTCTGCAGCAAGCCCACAGTAGATGGCCTTCTGGGGAGATGACAGAGTTGGGGAGAGGGACCCCATTTCCTTGTAGCACTGTCATCTTCTTTAAAGGAATGGTGGATGTATTTCAGAATAATAGAATAAAATAATTAAAGTCTAATAAAATCATTGGTATCATAACAAATGTTTTTGTTTATCTTTGTGGCACAGTGAATAAACACCAGGCTGGGAGTCCAGAAGACTTAAGTTCAAATCAGGCCTCAAACACTTATTAGCTGTGTGACCCTGGGCAAGTCACTTAACCCTGTTTGCCTCAGTTTCCTGATCTGTAAAATGAGCTAGAGAAGGAAATGGCAAACCACTCCAGTGGGTCTGCCAAGAAAACCCCAAATGAGGTCAAGAAGGATTGGATGCAACTGAACAACAAAAAGGTTTATAAAGCACTTAACAGACACTTAAGTCTCACAGTTCTGTGGATAAGTATAACAGATATTCCTACCCCCACTTTCCAGGTGAAGAAACAGAGGCTTGGACAGATGGAGTGATTTTCATCCATCTCAGAGGCAGGATTCACACCCAGGCCATTCTGAATGCCAGACCAGCCCTCTGTCTGCAGCCTCTCCCACAAATAAAATACCCAGCGACCACAAATTCTCTGTTCTGCTCCATCTCAGCCCAGTGTTTCCTCTGGCACTGAGGATCCTTCCCCCACATCTTTTTACGTCTCTTTTTATTTTTAAACACGAAGGTGTTGGCTGATTTAGGGCTCTCTTATTAGAGTCTGGATTTGAAGTCAGCGAGCTGGAGACGTCCACCTCCACTGGCACGGCTGACCCAGGCCCTTCCTGACGGCCCCTGCTCAAAGCTCGGTGCCACATGGCTCCCGGGATAATTAATTGGCAGAGAAAAGGTGAGATCAATATTTAAACAGTAGCTCTTCCATGACACGGCTCCGGTTTCCATCCTTCCCTAACTGCCCAGTTTCACTCAGGTTCACAACGTCCCTCTGAGGAGGAACAGAGGATAGAGCTTAAGTCCTATGGCTCCTGTTTTCCAGATGGGGAAACTGAGGCAAGGAGGGGGGCCATGGGACTTGGCCTATGGGTGCAGAGGGAGCCAGTGGCTTCTGTGAGAATGTCCTAAACTGTCATGGGTGTTCTTCCTTCCTAATTATTCAGTGTTCTTATTTCCTACATTTATGCCAAGCTAGTGATCCCAGGTGGTGCAGTGGATAGAGTGCCAGGCCTGGAGTCAGGAAGACCTGAGTTCAAATCTGGCCTCAGACACTTAGTAGCCGTGTGACCCTGGGCAAGTCACTTCACCCTGTTTGCCTCAGTTTCCTCATCTGTAAAATGAACTGGAGAAGAAAATGACAAACCGCTCCAGTATATCTGCCGAGAAAACCCCAAATGGGGTCACGAAGAGTCAGATGTGACCGAACAACAACAGTGCTCCCAGAGTAATAGGATCTCAGAAGGTGAAGGCACCTCAGAGGCCAAATTTAATTCAGTTCAACACGTGTTTATTTAAGCCACAAGTTAGACAATGTGTTCTAGGCGCTGTACTGGTTGCTATAGACCAGACAGTAGTCCTGCCCTTAGGGGGCTTAGACTCTCGTTAGAGTAGACTGGGCAGCAGATTCCACTGTATTCCTAGTGTTGTCTTCTTGGGCCGAATAAAACAAACCTAACCTCTCTTTCTTTCTTTCTTTCTCTCTCTCTCTCTCTCTCTCTCTCTCTCTCTCTCTCTCTCTCTCTCTCTCCCTCTTTCTCTCTCTCTCATGATGACCCTTAAAATATTGGAAGAAAGCTGTCCCCCTTACCCCCACCAGGTCACTTTTTCATCCAGTCACTTTTTCTAGTGCTCATGCTGTAAGCTTTCCCGTGCAAAGGTGGATTTGGGCGGGTGAGTTTGAAAGAGGAGAAAATGGAGGCTCAGGGGGGCCCGCTCAGCATTGCCCTCCTGCCAAGCAGTCCCCTCACGCCCTGATAGAAGAGAAGGCCCTGGGACGGAGTGATGAAGGCCATTGATCTCAGTCCTACCCCCAATTTTGCTTCTACCTCCTGTCTCCTAATCACGTTTTATAAAAATTTGATTTATTTGAGTTAACATGACCTTGGTTTCCAGATATAATCCTCTCCCTCCCTGTCCCAGGAAGCTGCTCCTCATAACAAAGGGAAAAAAAGGGAAAAACGAATAATTCAGCAACATTGACTGACACATTAAATCAGGCTGACATTGTATGCAAGATTGCACACCCATAGTCCCCCACCTGTCTTCCAATCACATTTGGAGATCTAAGTAAAACAGGCCACAGCTGGAAACAAAACAAAACAAAACAAAACAAAGACGAGGTCAAGTCTCTCCTCCCTTCCCTGGCCTTCCCCAGCCCCCTGGCTCTGAAACGTCTTCCAGAAGACAGGCTCAGGCTCAGTCCCAGACTCTGCAAGGGGCTTGTGGTCCCCCCTGACAGATAACTCCCAGCTGTCAGCGGGCACAGACAGAGCCACTACATTCCTAGGGTGAGAACATTGGTCCAGTTCATTTTCGGAAAGGAAGTCTGGGAGAAATGAGATAATCATGAATTATCTGACAGGAGGGGAGAGGGAAACCAGATGCCCTTGTCCTCGTCGGGTCCCTCCATCTCTGGAGCTCCCACAAGCAGGGTATGGGGTCTACCCGGGCCAGGGGAGCAGGTGACAGAATCCTAGAAACACTGGTAAGGAATGTGTCTGCTGGGCCCGCTGGGGACCTTCTCGGGTGCTTGGTGACTAGCTCACACAATCTGGCCCTTTCTGGGGGCTGCTCCCTCATCCTTCACTCCCTCTGCTCTCTCCTTCTCAGAGAACACTTTCTCACTCCTTGTTCTAGATCCAATTGACGTGTGGTCAGAACATGACGAGGGCCCTGGGAAATAAGGCCTTTCCCGAACTTCCAAATGCTTATCTCCTTTGTGCACAAAGGATGAGCACACACACGTGCACAGACATATACATATGTTCACATGTACATACCCATGTGTACAATACATGCACACACAAAATGTGTGCACACATAAACATATGTACATACATAACACACCAGCACACAATGCAATGCAAACACACACGTGCCTGCACGTCTATACATGTGTGTGTACATGGCATGTGTATATATGAACACACACACACCCCCTCTGCTCTCTACTGCTGGCAAACATCCCTCCTCACCCTCAGCACACACAACTACTCTCATTCCCCACAGGATCAAAGAACACAGATTTTGAGCTAGAAGGAACCCTAGGCAATCCTACAGAGAAGGAAACAGGTTGGGAGAATTAAGGGGCTTGCCCAGGGTCATGGCTGTAGCAGGTGAGAGGCTCAAAGTGTCACGAGTCAGAGCCAGAAGGGATTTTACAGGTCACCTAAGCCAACTAGAAAACTGAGGCCTAGAGACAAGACACCAATGCAGGGGTAGAATTGGAACCCAGCTCCCTGCCTGCAGAGCTGTGGCTCCTCATACAAGACAGTGCTGCTGTGGTGAGCCTCCTGGCCCACCTCCCATCTCATATCCCACTCCT
The DNA here is from genome assembly GCA_028627135.1 of Pseudochirops cupreus. NCBI lineage: Eukaryota > Metazoa > Chordata > Mammalia > Diprotodontia > Pseudocheiridae > Pseudochirops > Pseudochirops cupreus. The sequence continues at coordinate 86,468,830 of CM053582.1, forward strand.
CCCCACTCGTCCCTCCGAAGGCCCTGCAGCCTCATCACGGGCCCCTCATGCATGCACACACACACGTACCACCCAGCAGCCTACCCACATTGTGCTCCATCCCTCCCTACACCCATCCCTCTGCCCTCCCCTTCCAGGCCAGCTCTGCAGACCCAGAATCATTCCTGCCTCTTTTCCTCAGACCCCTCTATTAAGTCAAGTTTTGTGATCTTACAGCTCAGGGCCATCTGTGGAAAATGTTTCTGTGTCCTGGAGCCCTTGGGCAGGCTGGGCAGGCTGGGCAGGCTGGGCAGGCTGGGGAGGCTGGGCAGGCTGGGCAGGCTGGGGAGGCTGGGGAGGCTGGGCAGGCTGGGGAGGCTGGGCAGGCTGGGCAAGCTGGGGAGGCTGGGGACTCCCTTCTCAGGACCATATTTTCAAATACAGAAAATAATAAAGAAAATCAAGAAGGTGACCTGTTGTATTGATAGACACTTAGCCAAATCTTTTTTAAATGTCCACGGATCCTAGGCTAAGAATTCTAGACAGAACTCCCAATTCAATTCATTTCCATTCATTTTACACCTGTCTTTCCCCCCAGGTGCTCGTATGCCTGGCATACAGGAGGCACTTAACAAGTGCTGGCTGACTGACTGGTGCCTCCTCCCTCTGCAAATACCTTTTATTTTACATACTTCCATCAGATTTTATGTCTATTTACTTATTTGTATACATAGTATTTCCAGCCATGAAAGCTTCTCACGGGCAGAAAATGCTTTGTTTTTGGCGACATTTTGCCATTATCCCTCATTGCCTTGCAAAGAGTGGGTGCTTAATAAGTGCTGATCTGATTAACTGAATTCCATTCAATAAACATTTAACAAGAACCTACTATGTGCAAGGGGAAGCAATGTATCACAGAGGAGAGACAACAGCGGCATGGGATAGTGGGCAGAAAGCCAGGGAGATCTGGGTCACTTCATCTCTCAATGACAATCAACTCGCTAAGGTCTGATCACAGGTGGGATCCATCAGGAGATAACCTCCATTTCCTGATGACGACAGGATGAGGCCATGAGTTCATTGCTCAGACCTCTGCCCTCCACGTGTGGACCAGAGCCTCCCAGGCTCAAAGCAGCCATCCCCTTAGAGAGAGCCCGCTCCCCTCCAGTCCTACCTTCACAGGCCTTCCCATCCTCCCGTAGCTTCTGGCCATCTGGGCATTTGCAGTAGAAGCTGCCAATGGTGTTACAACACTGAGACTCACAGCCCCCGTTCTCGGCTTCACACTCGTTGACATCTGCAGAAGGCAAAGGAGTCAGCAGTGACTGGGGGCTCCAGACCTTGGCCTGCCTAGCATAACCCCAGGTCCCCGGGTCCCCCAGAGGAGTCCCCTCAGCCCTCCACAGCTGCAAACCCTTCCCTCCTGGCCTCATCCAGGGCTGTGTGAACGTGTAGACACCTACAACCAAAACTTGCTCTTGAAAAATCCAACAGGATTTTTAGCATAAATGGGATTTCACAGGAAGACATAGGAGACACATAGGAAATCTCATTAATTAATTAAATTAATTTAATCTCATTAATATGGAAAATAGTCCCCAATAGTTAATGAAAGCTTTTATTCCATATAAAATTGTCATGGCTAAAATTTATGCTAATTAAATAAAATGTTGAAAATTTCACTCATTTCATTTCTTGAAAATATGCATAGTTAACGAGATTTCCTATGTGTCCAGACCTTGGGGACACCCTGTAGATTCAGCGTGGGCAGGGGCCGAATGGCCATCCAGTCTAACTCCTGCATTTCACACATGAGCAAACTGAGGCCCGAGAGGTGAAGGGATTTGTCCATGGTTACACAGATAATAAGTAAGACATGCAGGATCTGAAGCCAGGCTCCACTGTATTCTTTCCAATGCCCCATGCCCTTTCCTCTTCTCAATTCAATTTTATTTTCAGTTCTGAATTCCTTCCCTTCCCCCCACCCCACCGGAAAAGCAAGGGAAACAAAATCCATTTTATAGGTGAGGAAACTGAGGCCCAAATTGAGAGCCTGAATTTGAACTCAGATCTTCTGACATCAAACTCATTCAGGTACATGAAAATCTGGATATTTGAAGTCAATAAATGGGACATGGGGGCAGGGGAGAGGTGGGGAGGAAAGATCATTATTTTTTTTTCCATTAAGTAGAGATCCTTTAACTGTCTCTTTAACTAGGGAGGTATTGAATTAGGAGACTTGAACTGAATTCTGGCTGTGACACTTGCTATTTGTGTGTCTGACACCAAGTCACAGGTCTTCTCTGAACCTCAGACTCCTCATCTATAAAATAAGAATAACGATTCTTGTGTCCCCAAATATCATCACACACTTAAAAATACTAAGAACACAAAAAAGCAAGAGAAGATTTCTATGAATCGACGCAAAGCAAAGAAAGTAAATCCAGGAAAACAATACCCATGATGACTATAATGGTATAAAATTGAAAGAACAAGGGGAAAAAATGAAAACAGAACAATATGTAATTATATTGACCAAACTCTCCCTTGAAGAAGAATGGGATTTTTTTTAAAATAAAAGTGGATTTTGCTTTTCTTGCTTTTCCATTGGGGTGTGGGGAAAGGAAAAGAATTCAGAACTGAAAATAAAATTGAATTAAGAAGCCAGGAGAAAATGAGCCTCCTTCCTTTCTTGGCACAGGTGCAGAGTTCAGTGTGTGGAATGTTGCATTTCTTTTTTCTTTTCTTTTCTTAATTCTTTTTTTCCCCAAGGGATTCCTCACAGGGTAGAGAAGAGGAAGGATATATCTGGAGATGAAGGTGTTGAAAAACAAAAGATATCAGCATGAAATAAGCTGAAGGTGATGAAGGTGATGCAAAGGTATCACCACAGAAATGGGAAGCATCCTACAGAGAACCTGATGATTTAAAATGTGACTCAATTTACCAAAAAGGGATGAACGCCACACTTCTCAGGAATGCATCAACTGTACATGATGAGACATTTGTAAATATGGTTCTATATCCCCTACAGAAACAGGAAGCAAACACATGGGCGTGTTTGCACAGTCACCTTATTCCCCCCGCATTTGCCTGTGTTTTCCTCATATCTCTACGGGAATATAAGACAGAATTTGTCCTGTTTCAATTCAGAATGGAATCTCCCTCTAGTTTTTGGACCAAGAGAAATCATAATCATCTCTTGCTCAATACAGTTGATCCAAACAGGTTCTAAGCCAGTGAATTTCAGCCTCAGAGCTTTAGGACCAAATTGCTTTGAATGTGGCCAAGTTTTAAACCCTCAGGTTCAAATTCAGTCTTGCTTTATATGTTACATTCCAACATTCTTTGAATCCATAACCCCAGACAGAATGATAAAGCGTCCTCAGGATCATGCCATATGTCTAAAGTGATAGAATGTCCCACTGGAAAGGGACCCCAGTGGCCCAATTCAGTACTATCCATACCTGAGCAAGAAGCCCCTCTCCATTGTGTCTAGTGAGGGGTCATTCCACCTCTGCTTTAATCACATCACGGAGGGAAAACGCAGCCCCTCCAAAGGTGGCCCTTTGGGATAGCTCAAATTGTTAAAAGTTTTGTGCTTAAATCAAGCCTCAACAGGCCTCTGGAACTATGAATCTATTGAAACAGGTAAAAGGTAACAAATCAATTGAATTCTATGGTATGGAAGGAGCTAGGAGTTTTTAATTGTAGAAAAGAGAAGATATTGGGGAGTCATGTGCCCTGTTTTCAAGTATTTGAAGGTTGTCACCTGGGAAGAAGGATTAGCCTTGTCGTGCTCTACCACAGAGGGCTGAACAAGGAACTATGGGTGAGAAGAGTAGGGAAGCAGATTTCAGCTCATGTGAGGAAGAATACCCTAACAATTAGTGCCATCCCAAAGTACCTTGAGAAAAAATGGGGTCCCCTTCCCTGGAGGTCTTTGAGCAAAAGCTGGATGACTTTTTTTTGTTCTGAGAATGCCATGGAAGAGAGTCTTGCTCTCTTGGGTAAAGGTCAGACTAGGCATGTCTAGGGTCTTGTCCAATGCTGACATTCTATAGCTTGGGAATGAAGCAAAGACAGAAAACCAATCCCATCCACCATGACCCTGTGAGTGAGCTGCTGCCAGAGTTGCATGAGGCCCCAGAGGCTGGTGGTAAGGCTACTGTATTTGCAGGCATCAGGATCATCAGATCTACAACTTTGCACTAGTATGACCTTGTAGTCCCTTCCCTTCTCTGGGACTCAGTTTCTCCATCTGTCAAATGAAGGGGTCAGAGTAAGTGACCTCTAAGGTCCTGTACAGTTCTAAATCTAGGATCTTCTGTTGCAAATGTGAGCCATTTTGTACCAGTAACAAGTACATGGAAATCCTGAAAATACCATTTGAAGCAAAATCAAGACAGTGACATATTTTCCCAGAAAGGTGTTTCATTTGAATTTCATTGAAAAGATCTTGAGAGTGTCCCAAGGCCCTGTGTCCACAATCCAGAGATAAAGGTCTTCTTGCTAGACCCAGCCCCTTCTGCATAATCTCCACTAGGGCCCTTGGAATGCAAACTCAAGTCCAGAGCTTCCGAGGTTAATGATGGGAATTTTCTGGGAATTCCTAGAGAGTTACATAGGGTGAGAATCTGGCCCAGGGTTTATGAGATGAGGACACAGGGTTTGGCTTCCATGCCAGGAGAAGAAAGAGCTGCCAGCACTAGAGAAAAGAGAGGGTAAGAAACCACCTGGGGTCTCCTGTCCCCAAGCTGGCTGTCCCCAGCAGAGTCTGAAATCGAGATCTGAGGGGAAGGTCTCGCTTCCCGCCTCCTCTGCTGGGGGGAGGAAGAAAATGGTCCCTTGCTTTCACAGCCCACTCCCTGGCAGAGGACAGACCTCTGGCTGCCCAGAGTGGGAACTGAGAAGATCCATTCCAGGCCCCACTGCCAATGACAGGGTTATAAGGCCTAGCAAGTGTGGCCCTGAGGCACACCTATGTTAGCAAAAGCAACCTCAGGCCCTCCAGCCAGTCCAATATCACCACTTTCCAAAGCTCTCTCCACGCCAGGGCAGTAGCACCCATGGACTTGGCTGAGAAACTGGAGAGCTGTCACCTGCCCGGACTTGTGAATCACTTAATAGATCTATGCAACCTCAGGGCAAGCAAACAGGCAGCAGGACTGAATGGACAACCTTTTCTACCCATATTGCCTTTTGTTTGGTTTTCTAGGGACCCTGAGTGCAGACCATATCCTGCCCCTGTCTGCAGCATGCTTACTTTCATTCATGCATTGATTCATTCATCCACCCATCCATCCATCCATCCATCCACCCACCCATCCATCCATCCATTCATTCATTCATTCATTCATTCAACAACCACATCTTCCTGCATCTTCCTATCTTCCCTCGTGGTGGTATCAGTTATTTTGATTACTATGAATGAGAGAAAAAGATCATTTGTTAAGTGTTTACTGTGTGTAAGTCACTGTTATAAGTACAGGAGATGCAAAAATGAGAAAGTGAGACAGACCCTGCCCTCGGGGAGCTTATGTTCAAATGGGGGAAAGACAACATATGAAGGGGGAGTGAGAATTGGAGGGAAGGGGAGCATGGTGGGCCTAGGATAGGGCAGAAAAAAGTGACAGCTTACCAATCAAAGCCTGGGGTGCTAGGGACCCAGGCCTAAAGAACACTCCCAAACTAACATTCCTGTGAGTTTACAGGTTTAGGGTTTACAAAGTACTCTGTCTAGACCAGGGGTTCCCAAACTTATTTGGCCTACAACCCCTTTTTCAAAAAAAATTATTCAGTGCCTCCCCAGAAATCTACTTTCTTTAACTCTTTAATGGTTTTTAAAATTTGTATCATTTCAAAAAAAATATAAAATAGTCTAAATTTAATAATTTATTATAAGTTTGTAGGAGGTTTTCCTGCATTGAAATTTTTATGACACAATAGTATCTTATTGTAAACAAGTCATTACAGGCACATATTCCTGCTGATTCAGGCTGGACTTCCCAACATGCTTGGCTGCCAACACTTGCTCTTTAAGACCTGTCAGTAGACTTGACCACTGAGCACTTATAACTTACATTTTGTGTGTTTATTTGGCAAATAATGCAATCACTATGACTTTAACTCTGTTACACAACAGATGAAACATGTCTACATTGTTTTTCAAAATTTTATCTTCTCTTCTTTCCTTATGCTTCCACTACCCCCTTATTTTTATTCAATGCCCCGCAATTGCACCCAAATTTACTACTACCCTTCTGGATTGTTCCAGCACCCCCTAGGGGGTGGTCTCACTCACTTTGGGAACATATGGTCTAGGCTATCTTACTGGAGCCCTACAATGACCCTAAGGGAAAGGTTGAACAAACAGATCTACACTTTGGGTTAGGAAGACCTGAGTTCAAATCCAGCCTCAGATACTTTCTAGCTATGAGACCATGGGAAAGTCATTTCACCCCTTAGAGAAGAGACAGTAAGGTCCCTTAGGGATCCCTATTGCATTTTTTCCTTTATATGACCAGTACCTAGTACAGCACCTGTGACATAGAAGGACCTTAACAAATATTTACTGAATGCCAGTTGAATTTATTAAACAAAGAAATCACCAACTTGGTGCTGTGGGAACAAAGACAAAAGATGAATTAGCCTGTGCCCTCAAGGATCATAACAAGTACACAGGTGTTTGTCCATAGCTGTTTGTATGCCCATAAAACCATTTTTAACCTTTCCCACAGTGTCTGGCATACAGTAGGGGCCTAATATGTGCTTGCTGACTATGTGACTGACTGACTGGCCCCAACAGGCACTGGATAATTATCAGGTCTTTCATTAAGATTCATATTACAGCTGAAAATGAAACCTGGGTCAAAGTTCAAGCAAGCTGTTCCCCTCACTCCCCTGCCCCCACCCCAACTTTAGCTACAGCAGCTGGTTGCTCACCCCTTGACAATCATTTCAACACCCCTTTGTGATATGTTGGGAGGAATTTAACTTTGCAGCTCTGTGGACTAAAAAGCCACCCCCCGGGGTTTGGATAAACTGCTTCTTCCCATGGCCAGTGCCTGCCTAGGGGGTTCAGGAGAGGGCAGGATCTGGTGGAGATGGGAGGAGGGACTCGGGGTTCCTGGCCCGGGGTCCAGTCAGGTCTGAGGTCTCCTCTGGGCCTCTGGGGGGGGGGGGGGCAGAAATGCAGACATTTGTCCTCGACTGGGATGGAGTGGGCCTGATGTACCTCCAGACCCAAGCCGTCCCCCAAGCCCAGTAAGTGCTCTGGGGCTGACACCAACCCCATCTGGAAGCCATCAACCCTCTGCACTCGCTGTTCCGCAAGTAAGTGCCTGAAATGCTTTTGTCAGACAGGCATTCTCTGGCTCCCTGAAATGCATGCCTCTAGCTTAATTAGTGCAGAGGACTTGGCTCCTCACAAGAAAGCTGCTACTCCCTCCTGCCTAGTCTTCTGGATGCCTTGAGGGCCTTGCCAACTGCTCTGGATGGGACGTGGCCCCTCTTCCTAGGGAAGCAGTTGTTCTGCACCCATTTTTCTGAGGGGAAGGTTGAGATTTGAGGGCTATATCACATTCATGAGGCCAACCCAAAGAGGCCACAGGACAGAATTTATCCAGAGGCGGGTAGGGGGAAGAGGAGGTGTTGAAAACATTGAATCAGACAACCCCCCCAAACACACATCCACGCTCCAGGGCCCCTGTTTTCCCTAAACTTACAGATGATGCCAGAAGCCACAAGGGATTGGGGGGGGGGGTGAGTACCCAGGCTGTGGGGAAGGTTTCTCAGCCACAAACTGTGATCCCAGCATCTGGCATGAAGGATCCAGTCTGAGAAAATAAACCCTCAGACCTAAAGATCCCATCTCTCTTCTTTCGGAAGATTTTCATTCTGTCAACAAAGAAAAATTTCAGGTCAGATGACCAGACTCCCATCCTTCCTATAGCTTTTGGAGCAGAAAGAGCTTAGTGACCTAGACCAGAGCTAGCCAAAATCCACAAGTACGCTTCTACCCTGGGAACAACCACCTGACAGCACTCATCTGCCATGAGCCCCTTCTTCTTCCCTTCATCTCAGAACCCCCCATGCCAGCCTTCCAGTCTTCCCTCTTCTCTCCTTTACTCCAATCTCTGAAAGTGAGGTCACCCTTCTCCCTCTGAAGGAAAAACCCAAAATATGTGCCTACCTCCTCCAGCTGACTGCCACCTCTATCACTCCCCCTCTTTCTAATCTTCTCTCTCTTCTTCTCCTTTCCTCTTCTCTCTTTCTTTCCCCTCTTTCATATCTCTATTACTCCTCTCTCTTTTCTCTCTTTCCCCCTCTCCTTTTTCTCATCTCTCTCTCTCTCTCTCTCTATCTATCTATCTATCTATCTATCTATCTATCTCTCTGCCTTTCTTTCTGTGTGTGTCTCTCTCCCCTGTTCCCTCTCTCCTTCTTTCTTTCTCCTTCTCCTTTCCCTCCCTCCTCTCCTCTCTTTCCCTAATTCCTCTCCAGCTAATTCCAAACACATCTAAGTCTTCCCCATCCCTGGAAAGCTCTCCAGAGATGCTACCATCACTCTCCTCCCTTTCACAACCAAACTCCTAGAAGACACTCATTGCCTCCATTCCCTCCCTTCTCTCCCTTGCAGTCTAATTTCCAGCATCCCCACTCAACTGAAATTGCCTTCTCCAAAGAAACCAAGGATCTCCTTGTGGCCAGACCTGACCATCCTTCCTCAGTCGCAGTCTCTTCGATCTCTCTGTGGCCCCCTTCTCTCCTCTGGGATGTCTAGAGCCAATTAGGAGTTGATAATGTGTGACTGGAACTAAGGGGAAAGAATGGAACTTTGGGCTGTGTTTGTGTGTGCATGTGTATACAGAGTTTGATCTGGGATCTATGAGGATATAATCATTGAATCCCTGACAAAGTCAGCAAATAGAGCAGAGAGAAAGAGCAGAAGAGCCCTAGGTCAGACAGGAAAAAGAGAGAGAGAGAGAGAGAGAGAGAGAGAGAGAGAGAGAGAGAGAGAGAGAGAAAGAGAGAAAGAAAGAGAGAGAGAAAGAAAGAGAGAAAGAAAGGGAAAGACAAAGAAAGAGAGAGAGAAAGAGAGAGAGAAAGAAAGAGAGAAAGAAAGAGAGAAAGAGATAAAGAGAGAAAGAAAGAAAAAGAAAGAAAGAAGAAGGCAGGGAGGGAGGGAAGGAAGGAAGGAAGGAAGGAAGATAGATACATAGATACATAGATCTATAGCCTCTTTAGCTATTACTCTCCCTTCATGTCCTCTACCACCCCCCTACTCTGACCTACTTTCTGGTCCCCACACACAATACTCCATCTCCCATCTCCATGCCTTTGCACTGACCATCTTCCCTTCCTGGAGTGCTCTCCCTCCTTACCTCTGCCTTAATGGATCCATCTCTTCCTTCAAGATGCAGCTTAAGCACCTCGTTCTAACAACAATAACGACAACAGTAACAGTAACAGCTAAGATAGCCGTCTGCTCTGTGCCCAGCACTGTGCTGAATACTACACAACCATCATCTCATTTGACCCTCACAACAATCTTCCGGGAGGCAGGTGCTCTTATTATGCCCATTTTAGAGTTGAGGAAGCTGAAGCAAATAGAGGTTAAGCGACTTGCCCAGGGTCACACAGCTAGCAGATGTGACCACCTTATTTTATTCTGTACTCAGCCTCTACGTACGTGCTGTCTCCCCAAAAGAATGGTGTCCTAGCAAGAGCAGAGACTGTTTCACATCTCACCTGGTTGTGCTGTCAACATGATTGTTTTTGCCCGTGGTTGTTGTTGTTCAGTCATTTTCAGTCATGCTCAACTCTCCGTGGCCCCATATGGAGTTTTCTTGGTAGAGATACTAGAGTGGTTTTGCCATGTCCTTCTTCAGCTCATTTTACAGATGAGGAAACTGAGGCAAACAGGGTTAAGTGACTTGCTCAGGGTCACACAGCTAGAAAGTGTGAGTTCAGCAAGATGAGTCTTCCTGATGCCAGCCCCAGCACTCTATCTGCTATGCTACCTAGCTGCTTAAGGACCATTATAGTCAATGGGTGAGGGAAGTGCCTTCAAAGGAGTTGGCTAGACTCAGAACACTTCTCCCATTACAAAGAAGGATGCTCCTTTCAGAGCTACCTAAGGGAGGAGTCAATGTTAGGGAGGAAAACTGGTCCTACAGCCTTTCCTCTTTGCCTCACAAGCCCACCTATAGACGAGGCAGGAGAATTCCCACTCTTGCAGAGGGAAGACTTGAGTGGAGGTGGGCTTCAGGAGCCTCCCTGCCTCCATCTGCCCCAAGATCTCTGAAGCAGAACCACAAAACAGAAGCAGTAACTGCTGCCCCCATCAGGCCATCCCAGAGCTTACCTGTCCCAGGCAGAGTGTTGTCAATAACAACTTGGGATTTCATTAGAGTTCCCAGCAAAGAAATTCCATCCTCCAATAAAGATCAGCAACTCATATGTGACTTCTTTTCTTCTAGAATTTTTTGGGGGGCACTGAAAGGCAGAGATGGAATTTCCATTTCTCCTCCTACCTATCTTATCACTCCTTCTCAGTCCATTGAGTTGGTACATCTTCCAAATCAAATCCTCTAAATGGGGTTATACCCCAAGGCTCGGACTTGGGGCCTCTTCTCTTCTGTCTCTATGCTCACTCACTTAATGACTTTGTAGGTATTTAATTACCATAGCCATGTGCGTGATAGAACTTAAATTTTGACCTTTCTGACTCCAAAGCCAACATCTTCTCTATGGCAATATGGCCTTGAAGGCCATGTCCAAGGCAACAGCCTTGAAATAATAATCATTATTTATTTCTATCTGAAGTCCGTTGAACATAAAGATGTAAACAAAATGATAATTAATTATATGTTACTCTAAAGTTCAGACAGGCAGCAAAAGACAGGTATAAGATGGAACTATGTGATGGAGCCTTCTTGCAGGTCACACTTGCTAATTATGGGTATTCCCCAGGACTCTATCCTGGGCCCTCTTCTCTCCTCTTCTTCCTCTACACTACTTCACTTGGTGATCTCATCCACTCCCATGGAATAAATCATCATCTCAAATCCACCTACCCAGCCTTAACTTCTCTGCTGACCTCCAGCTTCCAATCTCCACTTCCCTGATGGACCTCTCAAACTCAATGTTCTGTGGAAATTTTAAACTCAGCACATCCAAAACTGAGTCCATTATCTTTTTTCCCCAAACAACTCCCTCTTACTGACTTTCCTGTTAGTGTCGAAGGGTCAAAAGTGCAATCCTTCTCTTAGTCACCTAAGGCTCACAACCTACCCTTGACTCTTTACCCTTATCTCGCGTACTCTGTCAGCTGCCTAGGCTGGGAGATTCTATCTTCTTAATATCCCTTATACCCTCATCACTTCACACCTGGACTACTGCAAGAACCTTCTGGTTAATTTAACCTGCCACTCCATCCACCTTCCACATTGCTGATCTGCCTAAGGCTCAGGTCTGGCCATGTCACTCTCCTACTCTATAAATTCCATTGGTTCCATATTAACTTCCATAATCAAAGATCTAATCTTCTGTTTGACCTTGGCTTCCTTGCTATTCCTAGCACATGTTACCACACAAAACTCCTTCTCCTGATTCTGGGCATTTTCTGTCATTGAAATTTGTTCCAGGCTTCCTCCTACCCACCTTTCAAAGAACCTTCTCTTTGGATTGTACCATGGGTGACCACTGGTCCAAACCCCTCATTCTACAGAAAGAGAAAGAATCCCAGAGAGGAGAGGTGACAAATCACACAGAGTGGGAATGGAGTCAAATCTGACCCCAGTTTCTCGTATTCCAAATTGGCCCCCAGACCTGTCTCATTCTTGCAAAATGAAATTTAATGGAAGGAGGGATGAGGTAGGGGTGGGTAGGAATAACCTTCTAGTCAGCACATAAGCTCCTCAGGCTTATGAAGTCCACACCCCCAAATGGCTACCAGCTCCCTCCCTTCCTCCCTTCCTGCCTCAGGGGCTCCCAACCAAGGCTTTGGAAGGAAAAAGAGGAAAATATTGCTCTTGTCACTATGGAATATGGCTCAGAAATATAGTTACTTTTCAAACTCTCTAGGAGTATTTTTCACAACCAAAAAAACCCCAAAATCATTTTCCCAAAGACCAGAGAGACACAGGATCATAGTTCTAAGGCTAGAAAGGACCCCAGGGGCCACCTAGGTGAACCCATCATTTTCTAGGAGAGGAAACTGAGGCAAACAGGGTTAAATTGTTTCTCCAAGGTCACACAGGTAGTAAGTATCAGAGGCAGAAACGGACTTCTGAACCAGTGCTGTTTCTACATTAGTTAGGATAATACAAGTGTAGACTATTCGTAAATGTGGTAGTCATCAGTTCAGGCCACCATTAAGGTGGTAGAGTGCAAAGAGGACTGGACTTCAAAGCAGTGAGACCCCGAGTTCAAATCCTGCCTTGGACCCATACCATCTGTGTGACCCTGGGTAAGTCACCTAACTTCTCTAAGGCTCAGTTTTCTCATCTGTAAAATGGGGATAGACTAAACACCTGCCTTACACAGCTATTTTAAAGATTAAGTGAAAGAACATATATAAAGTGCTTTGCAAACATGAAAGCCATATGTAAATGCTAGTTATTGTAGTAGAAAATACACAAAAAGTCTGGCTGGGAAGTCAGGTGCCCTAATCCTCATTGCCTTTCTTATCCCCCATATCAGGACTGAAATTCACATCAGAGGCTAACAGTGTCATAAGAAAGAAAGAGAATGCTATCATCACAAATAGAGTGCTGTATTTGGAATTAGGAAGACCCAGGTGTAAATCAAGCCTCTGAAACTTGTTAGCCACCTTTACCCCCTGAGTCTCAACTCCCGAAGCTGTAAAATGGGGGGAAAATACCCATGAGATTCCAAGGAGATCATACACACAAAGGATTCTGCAAACCTAAAGTGTTATGCTAAAGAAATGTCTGTTCCCATCATACTGGCTTTTTATCAGCTGGTCTTCCATTTCTGGGTGTATGTAGAACTGGCTGTACCCAAACCCAGGACATAATGAATTGCATTAAAATGGGGCTCCACTAAGTCCCTTCTCTCTGGGCCCCAGATACAGACTCATCTTAAAATGCAGAGGCTAGACTAAATTATTCTAAAATGTTTTCCAAACTCTAAATACCATATATCTATCCCATATATCACAAAGCCTGGCATATAGTAGGAGCTTAATAAATGCTTGTTGACTTGCCTTGACAATTTCAATTCCATTTGGCAAATATCTCCTGGGTACCTAATGTGTTCGAGATATTATGGATACAGAAATTAAGGTATGATCCCACAGGAGGTAATTAGGGTCTCAACTAAGCCTAAAGGGAAAACCCTCTTAGGCAAAGATGATCACAGGGTCACAGATTAACCATGAGAAAAAACCACAAAGTCTTTCTCGTCCAACCCTCACGCATCCACCATGTTACACAAGTGAAGAAGCTGAGGTCCAGAGAAGGAAGCTAAATAACTCGCTTGAGGTCACGTGGATAGAAAGTGAGAAAGGCAGGTCTTTCCAGCTCCAAAGATGATGCTCCAAGTAGTATGCTGTAGCCCAAAGCACAACCCAAGGGAAGGAATAAATCAGAATCAGGCTGAGTCAGAAACCAGAAGTCCTTAGAAATGCTCAAGGCCAAGAAGTAGAAAGGAGGTGGGGAATGGGGATGACCTGAGGATTGCAAGACAAGAAGACCTTAATGGAATCAGGAGGCCAAGAGAACATGGCTCCTCCATGCAGGATTCTTTTGTGATTGCAGTGGGTGATTCCCCAACTCCTCTGTGCTCTGACATACCCACGAGCCAATAGGCACACTACATCCCCTCCTTGTTCTTCTGTATCAATGATAATACAGGATTGGACAATGAGTAAGACCTCATAAGTTTAGTGGTTGATATGAGACATGTCATGTCATTAACTCCTACTCGAAAATCTGGAATGGCTGCCTGTTGTCTCTAAGAGAAATTGTAAAATTCCAAGCTTGGCAATTAAAGTTCTCTTGCGCCCTGCTCTGGCTAGCATCTACCTTTCCTAACACTCCCCTTCATGAATGTTTATTTGCCCAATTCTAATCTTTAAGGAATTATTTTCTTCGGTGAGCATTTGTTTCTCTTTTTTTCTTTTGGCCAATTCTACTTTTTAAGGAGCCATTTTCATTAATGAATTCTTGTATTTCTTTTTCCATTTGGCTATTTCCATTTCCATTTTATTTTCTTCACTACTTTTGTGCTTCTTTTTACCAAGTTGTTAATTGAGTGTTCATTACTTTCTTCTTTGCTTTCATTTCTTTACCGAGCTTTTCCTTTACCACTTACTCTTGTTTGATTTAGAAAATAAAATTTTTAGTTCTTCCAGGAATTCTTGTTGGGCTTGTATCCAATTCACATTTTTTTCTTTGAGGCTTTGCTTGTAGCTGTTTTGACTTCATTGTCTTCTGATTCTGTTTTGATCTTCCTCATCACCATAGCAGTTTTTTTTTTCTGTTTGTTTATTTCCCACCCTATTTCTTGATTTGGAACTTTATATTAATGTTGGATTATGTTCCTGCAATGCAGGGGAGAGGTACTGTCCCAAACTCCAGGTTTTTTCACAATGCTGTTTTGAGATCTAGTCCTGAGGGGGTTGGAAGTTTTCAGTTATTCCAAGGTGGTATGATCTGGAAAGAGGTGTAGTCACTGCTCTTTTGGTCTTCACTCTGCTCTTTATCCAGGAAGGGCTCCCGATCTCTTGGGATTGCACTAGATCCTGTTCCTCAAGGCCTCTGGACCAGAAATGATACTGTTCTTCAGTGTCCCTGATTTCTTAGGGCTGAACGTGATACTGCCCCTCAAGCTTTCCACTTCCTCTTGAGCAAAAGTGGTCCTCTCCACCCTTGAACCATGACCCAGAGGCAAGTATAGGGAATGGAGCTGTCCAACAGTGTCTGGTCCTGAACCTACAGTTAGCACCCTGTAATCTCTTTCTGGCTAGTCACCAGGTCACCTTACCATCTTTGGCGTGAGAGTTCCCAAAGCTGTAGCTGCTTCTGGCACCATCACCACGGATCCCACCACTGGTGTTTTATCCACATGGGCTCCAGGTCAGCCTCCTCCCCCACATCACAGATCTCTCTTTCCAATCTCCTATGTTGTCTTGGGCTGGAAAAACAATTCATTCTGACCTTTCATTGTCTCTGTCAGTCCAGAATTCCATTTTAGGCATTATTTTAAAGTTGCCCTGGAGGGAATGTTGGGAGAATTCAGCCAAATGCTTTATTCTACCATCTTGGCTCCACCCCCAAAAGTCCCATGTATGTTCCATTCTGATCAAATTGGCCTGTGAGCAGTTCCCTATACGTGGTATTTTATCTCCAGCCTCCATGCTCATATCTGGAATGTCCTCCCCCCCACTTCCATATCACTTATCTCTAGCCCTTTCAAAGAATGGTTCAGTTATCCCCTTCTATATGAGAGATCTTTCCTGGTCTTCCCATTATTAGCAGTCTCTTCCTCTTGTCATTGCTTTGTATATATTTTGTCTTATTTATTCTATCCATCATTATTGTTTTCCAGAATTCTTTTTTGAGAATAGGTTTCCCTACGTCACTCAGACCAGAAGTTCTTGACACTGAAGATTTGACCTGCTCTGCTTCTGATCTGGAATAGCTCACCTCTCCTTAGGCAGCCACTGGCCCCTTAATTTGGAGGGCAGTGCTTTGAGAGATCTGCCATATTGGTTCCAGACTCAGAGCTGACACCCAATAGGCTTTAGCCCCACAGTAGCTCAGAATTCCCAAGCCTGGGCCACCAACCAACATCAATCTCCCCCGTGGCAGCGACCACAGGAATATGCTACCATGCCTGGCCTCTTTTGGATTTTATAAATAAATTTACATTCTAAGGCAATGTTGTCTTTGGCAGCCATCTCCCTCTTTTTGGCAAGTTAAATAAGATGTTTGTTGACAAAGGTGCTTTCTAGGTTCTTTTGGTCTCCCTGTTGTGGCAACCAATTTACATTGGCTAGACTTCTGAAAAAAAATTATTATAATTAGTGTGGCTGTCACTCCCATGGTCCATTGTATGATAATGACTACTACCCTCTCATAAAACTACCCTGTCATAAACTTTAAGGAAAGCAATTTGAAAAAAGTTTGGCCAACTAAGAAAAGTCATCCTAAGGACCATTCAAAGATTAAAATGGAAGGACTACGAACAGAAGAAAAATAGAAAAGATTTGTAAAAATCATTTTAACACAGTTTTCTCCATCAAGGAGAATGGAACCTACACACTTGGATCCCAACATCCCAGGCCAAATGTATTTATGAAAGAGGTAGAAATGTCACTAAAGAGAACAAAGATGGGAAAAACAGTCAGAGTAAGCATCAGGGATATCTGAACAGAGGGTGATAATGTGTAAGGACTCGGCAGAACTGAGAGACAAGGTGTCTGAAGGAGGGAAAGATATCACAGGCATGGGGGAAAATCTCAGATCTTACTACTCCTGAAAAAAGGCAACCAAGACAACAGCGACAACTATCATCCTGTGTGTCTATTCTTCCATATATACACAATGCCAGTTGAGGGCATCATTGCTGAGGATATGAGCACAAGAAGTAAGCAGGCTTTCATAAGCAACATTCAATAATGGACCACATCTTTACCATTCCACCATTAATTTAATAGGTCAAAGATATAAGATCCCATTGTGTTTGATGGTGGTTTTACCAAAACTTCCCCGACTCATTAGAACAAAATCCCACAGTGCAAATTTTGTTACAACAAAGTATCTTTGGAGGCAGCTAGGTGTCACAGTGAATAGAGCACTGGCCCTGGAGTCAGGAGGACCTGAGTACAAATCCAGCCTCAGACACTTAACACAAAACTAGCCATGTTACCTTGGGCAAGTCACTTAACCCCAATTGCCCTGCCTTCCCCCCTCCAAAAAAAAAGTATCTTCTATCCACACATCAGAATCATTTGAGATTCCTTGAAAGGTAGAACATGTTCTATCCTTTCCAATGTTCCAGGCTGCCCTCCTGCCTCTTTGCTCTTTCTTCCTGAAGGCTGACTCCATCCCTGGAGTTCTGACACTGGGCAGCAGCCACTACCCCTGGGGCCTCTCCCTCTGATTGGCTGCTTCCTCCCAGAACCTCTATTTTAAGGAGGATGCCCAGAGCAGCCATATCTTCGTTCATTAAGCAGGATGCTCACCTATCAGAACTTTCTTCTCTTTAATGTCCCCTAGTCTGGTACCTTCATCTCCTCCCCCCTCTGCTTTGTCTTTTTGTTGTCTGTCCCCATTAGAATGTGAGCTCCTTGAGGAAGGAGCACCTACTATGCACTAAGTGCTTTACAGATATTATCTTTATTGGATCATGACAACAACCCTGGGGGATAGGTACTAATATTATCCCCATATTAGAGGTGAGGAATCTGAGACAGACAGAGGTTCAGTGACCTTCTCAGGGAGGAGGAGGAGAAGGAAGATGAGATGAAGGAGAAATGAGAAAGGAGAAGGAGAAGGGGATAAGGAAGAGAAATATCATCAGGGAATTATATGACAGAAAGAAAAGATGGGCTGGTCACACAGCAAGAGGGAGAGATGTGCAGCCAGAGTGCCCCACTGGTATCCTCAAAGCCAGGTGGTGTGGTAGATAGAACTCAAGATGTGGAGTAACAAAGACTTGAGATCAAATCTTCCCTTGGGCACTCCTTAGCTGTGTGACCCTTGGCAAGTCATTTATTTTCTTACCTCAGTTTCCTTATCTATACAATGGAGATACAACTCACAGGGTTATTGTGAGAATCAAATGAGATAACATATGCAAATGCTTTGCAATCCTTAAAAGTACTATAGAAATGTTATGATGATGATGGTGATGACAGCGTCAAGAAAAAGAAGGACACATTGGATGGACGTCCACAGAGAAATTATGGGAGGGCTTGGACAAGAGGTGCTCAAAATGGGCAGGCATAGAAGGGTGGTGGTCAGCATGGCTGAAGGGGACATCTACATTGATAAAATACATCTACTGGAATATTTGAGATGATACATTATATTCACCTGGTAGAATGTAAACTCTTTGAGGCCAGGGATGGTGAATTTTTTTTTTCTTTCTTCCTGTCCCTAGTGCCTAATACAGGGCTTTGCACAAACTAAGAATGTGATGAATGTCTCTTAAATGGAATTCTCTTAACATGGACATAAATAAACACAGGACAAAACACGTAAGAAGATTATGAACAAAGCATTAAGGAAGCTCCAAGAAGATTACTCTGTCACAAGTTCAGAAACTGGTCATTTTTCTAGAAATCTATGACAAAGTAACTGTTAAGGAACATCAGCAATGATGCAGGTGCTGGGTAGACTGGCCCCCAGCCAGGGGCGGGACAACAACCGCCACTGACACATCACCTGGGAAAGGCTATGAGTAATCAGACTTTGGGGGTGGGCAGAGATGGGAGCCTCAGAATTCCTCAACCATGTGGGAGGGGCAGCTTCCCGGGAACAATCCTGGTGCCTGTCATGATGTTGTCCAATTACACAGCATGAATGATGGGCTGAGATCACAGTCCAGACTCAGGGTCTGCCCGCTCCATCCCCTTCTTTGTCTCTTCAACCAGATGCAAGTTGCGTGATTTACAAAGCTCCTAGATGGAACAGCTGTGAATTCTTCCTTTTGTTCAGCTGACCCAAGCTGGAAGAGGAGAAGAGGAGACAGGCTCCCCTCTATTACATATCTATACATATGCTAAGGGTCCCTAGACATTAGCCATGCAAAAGAAAAAAAAGTTTGACTTTGAACATGTTGGAGATTTTAAACTTGGCAGATAGGTGACTTTGGTAAGTCACTGTTTCCCCTCTCCAGCATACACTCATCATGGAGCCAGCATTGATCACACAACTGTAAGACACTCTTGATGACAAGTCTAGCGCTGGGGTGAGGGGAGTCTCACACATGAAGCTATGGGCCTGGCTCCTCTGAGAAGGATAAAGATCTCTGATGACAAGATGGTTCAAGGGTTCTGTCTCTTTCCCAAGTGTGCTCCTGAAATAAATTCCCTGTAGCAGGAGAAACTTCTTTAGGGAATAGCACAAAACTCCCATAGATTCTTGCTTCTCTATCCATTCAGCACCACAGCCAGATTCCCACATGAGAATCCTAGAGTTAAAAGGGACACTCAGTGACCATCTGGTCCAACCCATACATATGAGCTCCTTTGGACCTAGGCTCAGTCCTTTCTGGTCCTTTTAATGGAAGATGCCTTTAGTTACCCTGCTGCAAAGCTATGAAGGTTGTTGTTTGGTGCAATAGTCCTGTGGAATGTTATTTCTCCATCTCAACCTGCACTCGGGTGAGTGTTTTGGAACCAAATCTAGAACGTTATATCTGTCTGACAGATTTCATCTCATTTGATTCAGCCCATTGGTCAAGCCTGTCGAGTCCCCGATTCCATTGTCTTGCTTCCTCACGACTTCCGGCCGCTCACAAGTTCACGAAGCATGCCCACAACCCTCCAACGAGTCCCTCATGGCTAATCACCGAGAGGGCTAGGGAGAAAGACAAGGCAGAACACCTGTTCTCAAAGAGCTTTGGGACCAGTAGGGGAAAAGACACCCATAGCTTTGCTGTAGAGGAGGTATGATAATCACCAATAAAAGTGCAGAGCTTCACTCTTCCCCATTACATTATAAATGCCTTGAGGGCAAGGCCTGTCTCTTGTTCTTATTTATATCCCTAACGCTTAGCACAGTGCCTGGTACGAAGAAGGCATTCGATAAATATTGATTGTATTGAATTCACTGGGGTTCAAAAAAATAATCAGCACTGGACAGGGAAACTGAGGAAATTTCATAAAGGAAGTGATATGTTCTAAACATTCCAGGAAATAGATTTTAAAAATATAGATTAAAAACAACAACTAATCCCTAGCACTGCCTTCTATGCCGGAAGCAAAACCCTACATTATCTGATCCCATGTCAACTCCAATTCTGCTCCATTTGCCCAAATAAAGCGCTGCCCATCAAAATCCCTCTAGGTGAGGATTCCTTCTCTGTGTCCATAGGACTGCAGGATTAAGAGCTGGAAGGGGTCTTTCAGAGACAAACTAGTCCAACCCTTCCTTTTACAGGTGGGGAAACTGAAGCCCAAAGAAGTTAAAGTAACTTGCCCATGGTCACAAAGTAAGCTGGAATTTGAGCCTCCTGTTGATTTTCCACAGCCCAAGGAATTTGGCATAAGTGTTGAAGTCATAATCTGGAGTTCCAGTGCATCATACCACAGTGGGAACATGAAGACAGAAACTCCATGAAAAATGGGGGAGTTTGCGTAAGAGACTGGGGAGGGGCAGGGAATTAAGAAAAGCAGAAGTCAGAAAAATCCTCCCCAGAATTGGAGGTTTAGAACCTGAAGAAAGCTTCATGTTATGGGTCCAGATTATTCATGCCTCCGGCAGCCATTTTATAGAT
This sequence comes from Pseudochirops cupreus, assembly GCA_028627135.1. Taxonomy (NCBI): domain Eukaryota; kingdom Metazoa; phylum Chordata; class Mammalia; order Diprotodontia; family Pseudocheiridae; genus Pseudochirops; species Pseudochirops cupreus. Next base: position 86,489,287 of record CM053582.1, read on the forward strand.
GAGGCACACAGATGTATTCCTTTCTGGGCACTCCAGTTTGAGAAGAACACTGATAAGCAGGAGAGTGTCCACAACAGGGCAATAAGGATTGCAAGTGTTCCATTAACAATCAACTGAAGAAATTATGGATGTTTAGACTAGAGGGGAAAAGACTGTGGTGGAGAGAGAGAAATGATGACTGCCTTCCAACATCTGAAGAGCTGCTGGTTGGAAGACACATTTGATTTGTTCTGTTTGGCCTCAGAGGGCAGAAACAAAAATAATGGGTGGAATTTGCAAAAAGGCAGATTTGGGCTTGATGTCAGGAAAAACTTCCTAAGAATTAGAGCTGGCCAAATGTAGAATGAGCTGCCATGGGAAGCAATGGGTCACCCCTTCGAGGTCTTCGGGAACAGGCTAGAAGAATCGCTTTCAATGATAGCATCCACCTCCCATTTCCACACCTTTGCAGATGGTCCTCTAAGCCTGGGAAGCTCTCCTTCCTTATCTCTGCCTCTTAAAGAACTCCTAACTTCCTTCAAAGCTGAGTTCAAACTCCAGACCTTCTCTGATCACCAAGCCCCCAGATATTAATGCCTCATGCCTCCCCCCCAATATAACCCTGCATTTATTTTGTATATCTTATATGAACGTGTATATGCTGGAGCCAGCTACAATTGGTAGGCCGGCCCATTGTTAAATTTTCAGCGTAAGCCTTTATTTACATCTCAGAAGTCACAAGTGCTAGAGATCAGGGCCTGATTTACTGTTTTGCTGATTACCTAGACTTAAGAAAGCACTGGAGAGAACATTAATCATTCAGATTGTACTGTTTTCCTGACAGCTAGTTGTTAAACATTTACCAGACTAAGTGCATACAGAGCATCTCTACCAATAGAACAGAAGCTCCCTGAGGGCAGAGACTGCTTCATTTTTTCATCCTTGTGTCCTCCAGACCAAAACAGTGTGCCTGGCCTCCAGGAGACACTTAAATGCTTGCTTAGTTCATGCTATATAATGGGGATTCCTTTTCAGCTATTGGTTGGCCTAGGAAATCACTGATACCCCTTCCCACTCTGGAATTCTCTGCTTTCAGTCCCAAGAAGGTGAATTACCCAAAACTCCACAAGGCAGAACAGCAAAGCCTGGGGCTGAACCCAGGGATACTGAGGCCAGACCCACCATTCGTTCCTCTCACTTCACAAAGGGACTGCTATTACTGTCCCACCTTGCCCTCTGGGCTGTGGCAAAGCCCAGAAAGATCTGAGGGACTTGAGAAACCCTTGGATGCTTCTGAAAAGTCTGGGTGGTTCTAGGATGGGGGTTTGCAGCTGCAAGGCAACTCTCCTGCTGGAACTGACTTGAAAGGGAAAACTCCTTTATTTACATGAACAAGGAGAGCTAGCTCCCCAATATTGCTCCACCCAAAGCCTTTCTTCTGTCCTGCAGGGGCACAGCACCCAACCACTCACCCCCTCCTTGGGTTTGAACCCTCAGAGCCTTCAAATCCCAGCTGCACACCAGTCCCCATCTCGATTCCCAACTGTCAAAACCCAACCCAATTCCAGGGAGATGGAGGAGTCTCCTTCTCCTGAGGGCTCTTCCCCAGGTGCAACACCTGGGTGGCTAAGAGAGTTCTTTCCATCATTCGTTCATCCCTTCCTTCCTTCACTTATTATATAGTACCACTGTATGGCAGACACTAGGCTAGATACTGGGGACACAAAACCAAGAAAAAATGAAGTAAATTCTGCCCCGTGGGAGCGTACAGTCAACTGGAGCTGAACCAGCAGGGTTAAATCAATAAAAACTATGTACGAAAGAAACACAAAGTGATTGCACTTGTCACATGTTCGTGTGCGGAGCTCGCAGACATGCGTGTGTGTGTGTGTACATCTATGTACCTGGGCCGGGATACCTGAGGAAGACCCAAACAGTGCCAGCAAGATCCTCGCTTCCCTCAAGGAGTCCACATTCTAACTGGGGGAGGAAGCACACAAAAGGAGCCTACGGGGGCTGCAGCACTGGGGAGGAGAGGGGCGCGAGGTTCAGAGCCGGTGCCGGGGCAGCAAGGTGGGGTCAAAATGACTTCAGGAGGCTGAGGCCACCATCGGAGCCCAGGGAGGCTCCAGGGGCAGGGGCCAGGGCTCTGGCTGGTGGAGAGGAAGCGTGATCCGGAGCAGGTGGCCAGGAGATCGCCACCGGCTGGAAGGATGGATGGCCTCACAGCGGAGCTGTCTTTCAGCTACCAGATGCCCCATGGGAGCTCCTACAACTTTCCAATTCAAGACTCATGGAGCAAGGCTGAGGTCACAGAGATCCTGAACCCCTCTGCACATCAGTTTCCTCCTCTGAAACCACTGATTTAGAATAGTCAGAAAGATAAGCTCAAAGGTCCCTCATAATTCCAAATCCTAGAACCCCACATTTTCTCTCTTCTGTGGTTCACTCATTTCTGACTCTTCATGACCCCATTTGGGGTCTTCTTGACTAGGATGCTGGAGAGGTTTGCCATTTCCTTCTCCAGCTCATTTTACAGATGAGGAAACTGAGGACAACAGGGTGAAGTGACTTGTCCAGGGTCACAAAGCTAATAAGTGTCTAAGGTCAGATTTGAACTCAGGAAGAGCACTCTGTCCACTGCACTACCCAGCTGCCCTTCTCTCTCTTCCACCTGCAGGAATAAAGAGGTCACTACATTCACAGCCTGAAGCCTGTCCTTACCTTGTCTCCACCCTGGCTAGTGCCCTAGGTATTGAGGGCCAGATGGAAAGAGGATCCCAAACCAAGGTTGTTCAAAGTAGTTACAGATGGCATTCCTCTTCCTAGTTCATTTACAGGTGCCTGGAAAACTCCTCTCATCTTTGCAAATATGTCTCTTAACTAAAGGTTGGAGGGGTGGGGGAATGGCCTGGACCCTAGGGATACTTAGGGGTCTGCTGATACAGTTGAACATTGTTCCTCTGCCATGAATCCAAAACTGTGGGGTTAACAGGGGTAGTATAATGGAAAGAGAATTCAGGAGTCACAAAACCCAAGTCTGAACCACAGAACTGTACTTCTCACCTGGGTGACCTTGGTCAGGCCCTTTTCCTGCTCTCGGCCCCACAGTTTCCACATTGTAAAATGAGACTGGGGGTGGGGTGGGGGAGGAGGACTGAATCATCTCCAGGGCCACATTTTAAATGCTTAAGTGACAGAGGAACTGTTCTGCCTGGCTAGAGCCTCCAGAGAGCCCTGGGAGCTGGCCAGCACCAGCCAGCCCCAAAGCCCAGCCCTGGGAAATTTATGAGCCCCTGCCCAGCTCCCTGGCTGGGAATCAGCTGTCACGGCTGGCCAGGTGTCACCTACAAAAGGAAGGGGTCGGGGGGCCAGTCCCTAAATCACTTCCTGGAGCCAGTAAAACAGGGCTAACGAGAAACAGCTGTGCTGGCGGCCAGCCCCAGACCGTCAGAGGCTTTGAGGCTGAGGTCGGAAAAAGCTTCAGGGATTCCCTGGGGTCTTTGAACAGCAGATTCAAGTTCTATGAAGGTGAGGCGGCCGCCAGCTTTTCCTCGGTGAGTTGGTTCAGAGCTTTTTTATGAAAAGCACACACCACACAGATGCTGTGGTGGGGGTACTGCATAGGGCACCGGAGTCAGGGGTCAGGAGACCTGGCTGTGGTACTCTGGTCCAGCTGTTTGCTCCCTGAGAGGGCAGCTGAAAGCAGCCCCATGGAAGAATCACTGGGTCTGGAGGCAGAGGACCTGGGTTTGAATCCTGGCTCTGCTGCGTCCCAGACAACTCAGGACAGGGCACTCAACCAGCCCCGCTCTCAGTTTCCATATCTACAGAATGAGGGGGTTTGATTCACTGGCCTCTAAGGTTCCCACAGGCTATACATGTGTGGCCCGCATGGTGTAGGAGAACCACCACTGGGTTGGGTCGCATGCTCATTAGCTGAGTGGTCTCAGAAAAAAAATGACCAATTCTTTGTTGCTCATCTGCAACACTAGCCCTGGGAGGATCTCAACATAAAGGACATCAGAGGTCACAGAATTCAGCCCCTTCATTGTACAAATGAGGAAACTGAGACATGCAGAACTCGGATGGCATGCTCTGGGTCACACAGATACTAAATGGAGGAGCCAGATCCAAATTCAGGCCTGCTAACTCCAAAGCCAGAGTTCTACTCCCTCTGTGCATCCCCAGCACCTAGAAGACTGCCAGGGGAGCAGTTAGGCTGTACAGTGGCTGGAGCACCGGCCCTGGAGTCAGGAGGGAGAGAAAATCGGACCTCAGACACTTGACACCTATTGTGTGACCCTGGGCAAGTCACTTAAGCCCAACTGCCAAGTTCCCCCCCCCAAAAAAAAGAAAGAAAAAAATGTTGGGTGCATAAAAGGCAATTAATAACTCTTTGATTAATAAAACATTTTGACATTTTGAAAATCATTAGCTATTCAAATGTCAACTAAGATTATCTTGTTAGACCTCACTCAGTTTTAGAAGAAGTGGAAAAAGTCCAGGACCAGGAAAAAAGGAAGGAAGGGAAGAAGGAAGGAAGAGAGGGAGGAAGGAAGGAAGGAGGGAGGGAAGGAAGGAAGGAGGGAGGGAAGGAAGGAAGGAAGAGAGGGAGGGAGTGAAGAAGGAAGGAAGGAAGGAAGGAAGGAAGGAA
>CM053582.1:86494422-86514730 GCA_028627135.1 Pseudochirops cupreus
AGGGAAGAAGGAAGGAAAGAAGGAGGGAGGGAAGGAAGGAAGAAAGGAGGGAGGGAGTGAAGAAGGAAGGAAGGAAGGAAAGGAGGGAAGGAAGGAAAGGAGGGAGGGAAGGAGAGAGGGAAGGAAGGAAGGAAGGGAAGGAGGGAGGGAAGAAGGAAGAAAGGGAGGAAGGGAGGGAGGGAAGGAGGGAGGGCTCATTTCTTAAGTGCCTCCCATGTGCCAGGCACTGTGCTAAAGACTTTACAAAGATCTCAGCTGACCCTCACATCAGCCCTGGGAAGCAGGTGCTATTATTATCTCTATAGTTGAGGGCTCAAGTTAAGTTTCCCAGATGACACAGTCACTCAGTGTCTGAGGCCAAATATGATCTCGAGTCTCCCTGACTCTAGGCTCTACCCACTGCCCTAGCTAGCTGCCTCTGACTGAGAGTCATTGGCCTGTGTTCACATCCCAAATCTGTCATTCCTAGCTGGCTGACTGGAAACCACTGGCTCTCTCTGGGCATCAATCTGTTCATGTGGAAAATGAAGAGATGGGATGGGATGGGATGGTCTTGTCCTCCTCTAAGTCTATAGGCTGGGACCCTCCTCTATAAAACCTGGCCCAGGTGATCCATGGCCCAGGCCCCTTCTAATCTAGCAGCCTCTGCCTCTCTGCCACAAGCTCTGCTCCTCCAGCATCCCAGAGCAGGCAGAGAAGCCAGCCTCTTTGTTTGCAGCTGGTTCTCGGGTGGAGCGGTGGGTGGGTGGGTAAGAGTTAGAAGGCCCTCACTGCATGTTAATGAAACATCAAAGAATTGCTCATAGAGTGTTTGCTGTCATTTGCCTGGAGCACAGATGGCACCTGCCAGGCCTGTGTGCCAATCATCCTCCAGCAATAATCCATGACCTCGGAAAGGCTTTGCTGACACTGGAGGAAAGGGCCCTGGGCCTTGTGGAGCCATCACCCGGCCCGCTTCCCTAAGAGCAGAAGCCAGGGAGAAGGCCTGAGCTTCCAGGGAAAGCCTGCTTGGCACTGGGGCCATGATGGAACTAGACATCTTCCCCAGAACAGGCTTCCTACACCCGGCTCAGCCCTCTATGAAAGGAAGCAGAGTGGGACAGCTGAAGGACAGCAGGCTTGAGAGACCAAGGACCTGGGTTCAGATCCTACCTCTGATGCCTACAATCTTCACAACTTTGAGCAGGCCATTTCACCTGAGTGCAAATCCAGGCTCCAACACATTACTTGGCTTTCTCTGTCCCAAGGTAACTCTCAGTTCTGAGGCCTCCCCCAGCTGTGATATTCCATTTCTAAGGTCTTTCCCAGCTCTGACATTCTGGGTTCTAAGGGCCCTCCCAGCTCTGACATTTCCTGTTCTAAGGCTCTCCCAGCTCTGATATTCTGTGTCTTGAGGCCCCTCTCAGCTCAGACACACTATTAGTCCCCCCCTCCACCACAGGAGCCATGGAGACCCTGCATACGGATGTGATTACAAGTTTCGGTCCTGTACAGTTCTGGAAGATTTCCCTTTCATGTTTTTTGTATCCTTTGAGAACCACTGTAGGAGGCCAAGAGCCAAGAATAAATTGAGATTCTCCTCAGGTCCGAATGAATCAAGAAAAAGCAAAGGGAGGTTTTCAGTAAGAGTGCTGGTGAGGGGGGCTTCCTGGAAGAATGGGGCATTTAGCCCAGTGACAGAACCTCAGAACATCAGGCCTGGAAGGTACCAGAGCAATCATCTTAAATCAACAAGCATGAATTAGACCCTATTCATACCAGGCCAGACAGCTGGGAAATCACATACACACAAAAAGCTGACTCTCCCCTCAAGGGCCTTCCATTCTAATGAAAGTGGCCAACACGCCTTCATTAGGGGTGAGGGAAGGAGAAGGGATGGATGTCCTTGGAGTTGGGGTGGCTGAAATCCAGAGACTGAGGAGCTGAGAGGGAGAGGAATAAGAGAGGTTTGGCCGAGATATGTCACCAAGAGGAAGGTCAGGGAGGAAATGACCAGTGGGAGGAGGGGCCGAGGGACCAAGGGCTTTTCCAGCTGAAAGGAGCAGGGGCAGATTCCAACCTCCTCACTTTAGCTATGAGGAAACCAGAGCTCCCAGGGATAATTTCCAAAGAGGTCTAACAACCCCAAAGAGGGCAGGGGCATCTACAGTGGAGTAAAATGAAGTGGAAAGAACAGGGTTTGGAGCCACAAGACCCAGGTTAGAAAGTTGACTCCTCCACTAATGAGCTGCATGATTCCAGGCATGTGACTTAGATCATAGGACATTAAGGCTGAAAGGGACCTCTGAGGGGCCCCCTCATTTCACAGATGAAGAGACTGATGCTCAGAGAGGTTGTGAGATGTCCACATCTCCCAGAGGGAGGATTTGAACCCAGATCCTCAGACTCCAGAGTCAATGCTCTTTTCCCTGTGCTGCGCCTGGGTGCCAGTTACCTTGTCTGTAAAAGGAAAGGTTTGGAAGAGATGACCTCCAAGGTCCCTTTTGTATCTCTAGTGTGATCTCAGCGCATGGATGGGGCAGAAGGATGAACACAGGCATTCCAGCTGAGGGAATGGGCCATTGGCCAAACCCATGCTGTTAGGGGCAGATCACCAAGGCAGGAGACAACGCAGCCCTTCCTGATCATCTGTGCATTGATCCTGTTCATACCCGGAGAGAGGAAATCCATGAAGAAGAGAAAGACAGACGGCCAATGGTACAGCAAGAGGGGTGATCCAACCAAAGGCCTGAAGGGTTGACCTTGGCCTAGTCACTTGGCACAATGGAACAAGACACAGACCTGGCTGTGCATCCCAGCTGGGCTATTCCTGTGCAACTTTGGACAAATCAATCAACTTCTCTGGCCCTCCCTTTCCTCATTGATAAAAATGTGAAAATGAATTACTTGAGAAGAAAGAAAAATTCTTATCTAAATGATTAGCAGAAGCATTTGGATTTGGGAAAGCCTGAGTTCAAATCCAGTCTCAGATACTTACTAGCTGTATGACCCTGGGCAAGTCACTTCACCCTGTTGGCCTCAGTTTCCTCATCTGTCAAATGAGCTGGAGAAGGAAATGACCAACCACTCCAACATCTTTGCCAAGAAAACTCCAAAAGGGTCACAGAGTCAGACAGGAGTGGAAAAACAATTAACAACAAGAAAAGAGGGGTAACGATAGCACCCACCCCCCAGGGTTGTTGTCAGGATCAATTGAGATAACAGTCATAAAGCGCTATCCAAACCTTAAGGCGTTAGAGAAATGCCAGGTGCTGTCATTGTTAGCATTACATCAGCAGCCAGAACAGCTGCTGGAGGGGATTACTAGAAGCCCAGTGGGGGGGAACACGGAATAGAACAGAGGATTGAATAAGTCAGGTCCAGAAAGTGACATCAGGACAGCAGATGGGACTAAAGCGTCACTGCCTCAGAGTCAGACTTCAAAGATCATTCAGTCCCGTCCCCTTTATTCTACAGAGGAAGACAGATGGTTAAAAGGTTTCCAGGCAGTCATTCAGTCAATAAGCCTTACTGGGTACCTACTATGTGCCCAGCACTATGTTTAGTGCTAGGGATGTAAAGAAAGGCAAAAGCTAATTCCTGCCCTCCAGGAGCTTACAAGCTAATGGGGCAGATGACAAGCAAAAAAACAAGCTACAGACAGGCTAAAATGATGATAAGCAACAGAGAGAAGGTTTAAGGAGGAATAGGGAAAAGCTTCCTATAGAAGGTGAGATTTGAAGGAAACCAGAACATTCAGGAAGCAGAGAATTTCAGACATGGAAAACAGCCTAGGTCTGGAAGTCGGGCCCAGCATCCAGCAAGAGAGGCAAATGTCTCCAAGATTAGAGCTAAGAGGCGGACAGCCTGGGGAATGTGGTGGTCAGGCATGGGTTAAATGGGGCACCGAAGGAGTGGGCGGGAGGGGAGGTTCAGTGACCACACTGTGCATGGGTAATTTACCCAGATGAAGAGAATCTAGATTCAAAGGTCCCTCTCATGGAAGCAAAGATGTTCCAAATGCTAGAGATGATTGAGGGGATGGTGTGTTCTGGAGAGACACTATGGAGGACCCAGCACATGAGAGGAATGTAGGATGGAGAAGCTTCCATGCCAGAATCACCAGAATGGAAGCAGTCAGTGGTAAACTTTCTGTTTCAAAATGCCACAAGCAATTCTTTGCAGGCAGAAACAAATCATTTTCACTGGACTAGGACAAAGGGATTAAACACTTCCACCCCTAAGCCCCCTAACATAAATTCCTAGACAGAGAAAACTGAAGATTCATCTTCATGAGTTCAAATCTGACCTCAGACACTTACTGGCTGTGTGACTCTGGGCAAGTCACTTCACCCTATTTGCCTCAGTTTCCTCATCTGTAAAACAAGCTAGAGAAGGAAATGGCAAACCACTCCAGTATCTTTGCCAAGAAAGCCCCAAATGGGGTCACAAAGAGATGGACATGACTGAACAACAACATCTTTAGTACCATTTTAAAACCAGGGTGTTTACCCAGCTCATCATCACCCTAGCATGAATAATAATAAAGCTGATATGTCAGGACAAAATTTCCCATCAGTTAGAGCTGCCCCCAGATGGAACAGGCTGCTGTAGTAGGCAATGGAGTCCTCCTCATTGGAGGTCTTCAAGCCAAGGCTGGAGGACCACATGTGTGTAGAGAGCCTTCTTCAGGTGTGCGTCAAACACTGACCTGATACAACACAAAGAAGAAATAGTCAATCTGAGAGGCAGAGGACCCAAGTTCAAATCTTGGTTTGTCACCAATTTTGTGGTCTCAGGCAAGTCACAACCTTTTAGGGTCTCAGTTTCCACATCTGCTAGAAAAAAAAAATCTCTTCCACCTCTGAGATTCCAGGATTCTGGGATGGAATTGTCAAAGCTAATGGTCTATGCATAGGGAAGCCTCTAGAATTTGCCACACTCCCCCCTTGCTGCCAGTAGCCCAGTAGAGACTGGAGTTTCAGGTCTCTGTGGCTGGTAGGTAACACTTCATATCTGAACTGAGCCAACTTCTTAAGCCCTAAGGCCCAAGATGGGGCTCCTTACTTCCCTCTGACAAGGGTGAGGGACCCCACAGTTTGCACAGAAGGCGCAAGCCAGAGCCAAGTGCACATCTAAGATGTCAGGAATGTAAGAGCAGAGCCCAGCCCCCAGCAACAAGAACCCAAAGCTCATTCAGTCCAGGGCAGTCCAAGGAAGCATAGGGGCTGGCACTGGCTGGGCATGAATCCTGGGCACCTGCAAGGGTGAATAGGGAGCAGACAAGAACAAAGTCATCTGCCCCAAACTGGCCAGAACCCCCTTTCCCATATCCACAAAACAACAGCGTGGGGGAAATACTGGCTCATGTCTGAACTCACCTGGCAATAAACCTTCTTTATGCATGAAACACAGAATTGAATTCATGCCAGGAGCCTCACCTGGGAGACCACAATACCTCTTCGCCCCACTGAAAACAGGCTGATGTACTTTGAGTGCCAGCTAAGAGCCCCTGGCTAGGGCTGGGCCTTGGTAAAAACAGTGAAGTTAGTGAATAGAGAGTGAGACTGTCCAGCAATGGAATGAGGTGCCTAGTGAGGTGGTGAGCTCCCTGTCACGAGAAGTATTCAAGTAGAAGCAAGATGGCCCCCAGTTCAGAGGGGATTCCTGGATCTAGATATAGACAAGACGGACCCTTCCAGCTCTAGAGATCTAAGATTCTAGAATTCTGGGAAGCTCATTTTCAAGAGCAAATTATGGATTGCAATCTCAGTTTAACTTCCTCCTTTTACAGATGAAGAAACTAAAATCCAGAAGTTCAATAATTTGCCCAAGGTCACATAGCTAGAAAGTGTCAGAAGATCATATATATGGAATTGAAAGGGAATGCAGAGTACCCATTTTACAGATGAGAACACTGAGTTCCAAGGAACTGATGTGATTTGTCTAGGGTCACACAGCTAGTGAGTATCTGAGGCCAGATTTGAACTGGATCTTCCTGACTCTAGGCCTGGGCGCTCTATCCATTGCACCACCTACAAACAAGCCCGTTGCTATTCAGTTGTTCTCCAGTGGTGTCTGACTCTCCATGACCACCTGTTCCACCCAAGGCTGGTTCTGTCCCTGGGACAGACAGGGATATCCAAGGTCATTCATTCATTGATTCAACCAGAATTTATGAATGTGCCCTCAGGGAGTTTACATTATACTGTAGGGGAAATAACAGTTAGATAAATGATAAAATAGATATAAGAGACAAGTGGTAACCCAACGGGGACAGCTATGGGCAGCTGTCCTCAAAGCAGCCTCTCCTCCCAGCCCCTGTCTCCTGATCAGACTCATCCCCTGCGTGGAAACAGAGAACAGGACGAGAGGCAGCCCGGGGAGGAAGGTGACGGTGGATCGGCTGGCCTTGGCCGCTGTCTCCTCACCTCCCCTACTCCATCTCCTCCCTAGAACTCCCACCGGCTGTTTTCTCCACGCACTGGCATGATGCCAGCTGCCTCCTTCTCGGTTTATAAATCACCTTCAATTTCAGGGTGATAGCAGGTTAAGGGAACGATTCTGCCTTGTAGGAACAAATGCAAGAGTCACTAAGAGCCAGCAAAAAGGACCATGTCCTTCCATCTCTGGAGGAAGCAGAAAGATCCAGTTCCCCAGAAAGGGAAGGCCTTAAGACCCCTGATGGGGAAATCTGGTGGTAGGTTAGGGTTGGGAGGGGAGAGCTGAGCTCACAGAACCTCATTCAGGCTCCAGAAAGCTGGTTTTATCTGCCCCTGATCACTCTTGCCAAAGCCTACACTGACCTAGTGTGTAAAGTACTAGACATGGTATCAAGAGCACCTAGGTTCAAATCCTGCCTAAATCACTTACTAACTGCATGACCCTGGGGGAGAACCTTTATTCCTCTGAGCTTCAGTTTCCTCACCTGTCAAAAAGGAATCAGAATAGCACCTACTATTATTAGGTTATTGTGAGGCTAGAGCTATGATGTATTACTCTTATCTTCCATTCTGGCTGACCTAAAAAGTAGGCCTGGGTCATGAGGAAGTGGGGGGAAGGCAGAGAAAAACCAGGTCCACTCCAAAATATTCCAGGGCACTCATGAATGAATTTTTATACAGTCCTTTTGTTTAGCTCAATTTATGAATGTTTAATATCTACCCTATTTCCTCCATTGGACTGGAGCTCTCCAAGGGACAAAATCCCAGGCCTGGGGCTGGAAGGGACCTCAAAAGTCATCCAGCCCAACCCCTCCTCATTTGTTTTAAAAGATAAAGAGGCTGAAAAGAAAGAACTTTCTCCAGGTCACAGGTAATATGCACCAAATATAGAATCTGAGCCCAGGTCCTCTGAATTAAGAGATGGTGCTCCTTAAACCAAACCATGCTGGATCCCTCCATCAGGGGGATGGTGAATAAACGTTGCCATAGCTTTCTCTATATCCCCAGTGCCCAGCACTCTGAGTTTTGCCCATAGCAGGTAGCTGGGGAATGTTCGTTCTGTGTTGAACAGGAGGTATCTCCATTCCTAAGTGATCTTAATTAGTGGCAAAATGGCAGCAGGATCCCTGGCCTCTGGGCTCAGCTTGGCCATCACCTTACTCTGTGATGCTGATGGTCATTTAGGATGGCTAAGTTTCCCTTTCAGCATCTGTAAAAGGGTGTATGGATAAGAGAGAGACTCCAATATCTCTTCCAGTTTGAAGATTCAATCATTCTGGGTCTGTCCTACATAGGATTGTCCTTCATTATCAAAGAGGACCAAAATGACATCACTATTTTAGAATCAAGTTTCAATGTGTCCAACTGTGGCTGATCAGACCAATACAAGCTTGTAAGGTTCTACCACAGGTCGGGCACAAACGGTCCACATGAACATTTGGGGTGGATTCTCTAAATGTGCACATCTCAAGTTTCTTTTGAGCTACTTCAATTTTGCTTTGCTCATAGAGCACAACACCTTCTCTGATGAAGGCATGCCATGCTGGTAAGTCCTATAAATGTGGAAGTGAAATATGGATCATAGATCTTCACCCTCCACCCAGCCTCACTCAAAACCTGTCAATGGCTCCCTACTGCCTCTAGGACAAACTCACCACCTAGCATTCAAACCCCTCCACTATCTGATTCCAACCTAACATTCTAGGCTCACTTAATATCACTCACCTTCATGCACTCTCCATTCCAGTCACACTGGCTTGCTAGCTGTAGTTATAACTTGCAATTCCATCTTCTTGGCTCCTGTGGTTGCCCACTCATTCCTCACCTCTGCTTCAAAGAATGCCTAGCTTCCTTCAAAACATAGCTTGCTCTCACCTCCTACATGATGCTTTTTCTGACTCCAATCCAATCCAATTCAGCCCAGTAAACATTCACTAAGCACCTACTATTTGCCAGGAACTGTAACTAAGCTCTGGGGATACAATTAATAAAAAGATAAACAGCCCCTGCCCTCAAGGAACTTACAGTCTAATGGAGGGGGGAGAAGATGACACACACAAGGAGACAAGAAATGATGGGAGAGGGAGGACCACCAAGGGGTACCCAGCACAGGAACATCTTGTTCTGTGAAGCTGAACCCAGGCAAACCAGGAGATGCAGAGTGGAGTGAGCCCCAAAGTCCAAATCCTACCCTCCTGAAAGGAAGGCACTGGGAGGAGTTTGCTACTCCACATTCCAATCAGAGAGGAGAGGAAGCTGAGGGAGGTGGAGTCAGTCAAGGCTGGAGGTGAGGAACTCCCCCAGTTATAAGCACTCCCTGTAGAAATATTTTGCATTACTTCGTACATATTTTGCATTTTCTTCCTCAAGGGGCTCCTTGTAGAAGGTAAGCTTCTTGAGGGCAGGGCTCTTTTTTTTTTCACTTTTGTCTTTGCATGCCCAACATCTGACAAAGTGCTTGGAATGCAGTAGGAATTTCATAAATGTTACATGAATGGAATAATAACTCACATTTCTATAGCTCTGCTCCTTACTAGCTCCTTACAGGTCACTTAATCTCTCTGGGTCTGTTTCCTCATCTGTATATGAGGTGTTTGAACCAGTTGACCTCTGAGATGCTTTTTGGCTCTAAATGAATGATCCTATGGTTATCTATGCAGATAATAGAATGGAAGCTCCTTGAGGACAAGGGTCGTTTAATTTTTATATTTCAATCCCAAAAGTCTAAAACAGTACATGGCACATGTGTTTAATGTATTTTCTGTTTAAGAGGGTTGTTTCCACTAACGAATTTCTTGTAGATAGGGCTGTTTCATTTTTTTGTTTCTGTATACTCAGCATTTGTTACATTGTAGGTGCTTAATAAATGCCTACAGAAGGATTGATTGGATTCATTTACCTGTAAATATTATATATCTCCCTATTACAGGAGTTCTTAATTTTTTGTCTCATGGACCCTCTTTTGAGCAGTATGGTGATGCCTATGGATCAATCCCTCCTCATAATCATTTTCTCATCCAAATTTATGGATCCCTCAGAGTCTACTCTTGGACCCCTTTGGACTCCACGCACCTCAAGTTAAGAACTCCTGCTTAACAGAAGGAGTTGAAGGGTTTCATTTTGATCTTTCTGTTTTCTGGCACATAGTAGGTCAGTCTGTCAACTAGCATTTCTTAAGGTCCTAATACGTGCCAGGCACTGTGATAAGCCCTAGAAAGAAAGGCTAAAGACAGTTCTTGTCCTCAAAGAGCTTACCAATGGGGAAAAAAGCTAGGGTGGAGGCAGAATGAAAGTACTTAATAAATGCATGTTCTTTGGTTGGTGGGTTGGTGGGTTGGTTCCAAAAATGTATCCTCACAATATCTTTGTGAAGGAAGCAGTGCAAGTATTACCTCACTTTTGCAGTTGAGAAAACTGACGGTCGGAAATGCAAAACGTTTGGTCCAAAGCAACGTAGCTAAGAAGTGGAAGTCCCAGGATTCAAAGTGAAGTCTTCCAAGTCCAAATCTAGGGCTCCTTATAGAACATCAAGTCTGGAAAGGCTTGAAGAGATGGGGTCTCAATTGGGCCTGGAGCCAGGAAGTCTTGAATTCAAATCCTACCTCAGACACTTCCTAGCTAGGTGACCCTGGCTGGACAAGGTACTTAACCTTTCCTGTAAAGTGAGAATAAGAGCCACCTCCCAGGGCTGCTGTAAGGCTCAAATGAGTTATTTGTAAGGAACCATATAAATGCTGGGTAGTAGTGCAGGCAGCTAGGTGGCACAGTGGATAGAATGTCAGGCCTGGAGTTAGGAAGATCTGAATTCAAGATACTTGCTAGTGACCCTAGGCAAGTCACTTCACCCTGTTGGCTTCAGTTTCCTCATCTGTAAAATGAGCTGGAAAAGGAAATGGCAAACCACTCCAGTATCTCTGCCCAAAAAACCCCAAATGGAGTCACCAAGAATCAGACACAACTGAACAACAATAGTTTTATTATTGTTAAAATTATTGTCATTGTAGGTAAGATTTGAAGGGCAGGTAAAAGTATTCCAGGCAGAAGGGATAGTCGAATATGATAGAGAGATAACCAGACCTCAGCCCTGCCTGGTGATCTCTGCTAGGATGGGTCCTTCAGCTTGGAAGGTGAGAATCATGAGATCCCTGAGCCATCATGACCAGCCCTGATGGGACCCTCAACATGACAAACAGCGAGGGTCCCTGACAGACACGACTCTCCTCCTCCTCACCTTCCCCACTGCCTCAGGAGACCACTCTCCTCCTGGTGGGCTGCCTGCCTAGTTCCACAGTCACCACTCATGGCAAAGAGCTCATGTGATGACAGATTTCTGGAATTTGTTCCATCTTCTGACACGTGAATATCCCCCGCCCCTTAACTCATTTTTATGGGTTGAACACGTTCCTGACGAGACTGATAATCTTCCCGGCAATGGATGGGGAGCACGTTTCCAGGTTTCACCCTCTCCAAGCATTGACAATCAGTCTCAGAAATAGAGCCCGGGCCTCTCCCACAGTTTCTTCTGTCTGGTCCCACCCTTCCTTATTCAGACTGGCTGCTGAAACAACCTGACAAACCCCAAAACTGCAGAGTCCCCAGGCACAAGAGGACTATCTCTGGTGGGCTCCAAATCCAGATCCAATTCCGACTCTGTGATCACAATGAAGGGCATGGAAGGAAGGGGGCTAGTGTGTGTAAAGACCACTCCCCCCAGCCCACTCCTAATTCCATTCCACAGGATAGTGAAGGGGTCAAAGTCAGCCTTCAAAATTGGGCCTCAGCAGACTCACTATGTTGTTTAGCAGACAGTGTGAACAAGGAGGGGCCCACCAGTCTCTGGTGAGGGTGGGAATGTTTGGAGAAGATGAAGTATGATCCAGAGGTCAGTGTCGAGGGGAGCTGACTCTGTAAGGCCGGCAGCACAGAGTGGTAGAGAGCCCTGGACCCAAAAACAGGAGACCCTGGGACAGTATTCTAGCTTTGAACCATACTAACTGCAGAAGAGAGGAGACCAACCCCTTGAGGGCAAAAATTCAAGCAGAAGCTGAGATTCAGAACTGGAAGGGACCTTCCAATGAAGGAGTCAACCCTTTCGTCACTAAGAGGTACAGTGACTTGGCCCATTCATAAAAAAATCCTCAGATTCCAAACCCAGTATTCTTTTCACTGTACAAAAAGGGAGAGAGAAAAGGAAAGAGAGACAGAAACAGAGACAGAGAGATTTGGGTAAGTCACTTTGTCCATCTTAGCTTCAGCTGTCATAAATTGAGTAGAGCATTATTGTTTTGGGAGAGAGAAACATCATGCAGCTATTAAATAGAAAAGCCTGGATTGCAATCAATCATTTAACACTAGAGATACAAAAAGAGGTAAAAGACAGTCCCTACCCTCAAGGAGCTTACAATCTAATGGGGAGATAACAAATATACACAACACAAGCTGTATACAGGATAAATGGGAATTAATTAACAGAGGGGAGGCACTGGAATTATGAGGGGTTGGGAAGGGTTCCCAAGGTGCTCCGATGCCAAATTCAGTGCCATCTGCGCACCTGAGAAGAGTATTGTTTTGCAGATGAGGAAATTGGGAGGATTTTTATTTCACAGGTTTCCCAGTCTTAGAGTTGGAAGTGACCTCAGAGGCCATCTAATCCAACACATATGTCATCAAGGATCCACTCTTCAGGACTTGCACAAAAGCACATGAAACTAGCAAGGGTAAGGGCTAGGATTTGAACTCAGGCCTTTTCTGACCCCAGCTCCGGCACTCTTTTCACCTGGTAGCCTGTAAGAGTGGAGTTTGGCTACCCTAAGTCATCCAAGCTCTCCCCAAGCCCCTCCTATGACCTACAATGGTTGACCAGAATTAGGGGCATTGTCTGTGGCCATGGAGCAGAGCATCTCCTTGTGAGAAACTAGCTGGTCCATTCAGGACTTGGACCCCCGACTTCAGACTCAGGAAACAGTAGAGATTAGTAGGCCTAGCCTTGGAGTAAAGGAAGACAGGTCAGTCCCAGCTCTCACACTTCCTCGTGGGGTGACTAGGGAAGCTACCCCACTTCTCTCATAGGAGGTGCTTGTCAGCTTGTAAGATGAAGACAGTAATACCTGTAACTCTTTTCATCCTGGGGTTAGGAGGGTTCTATTGGGAATAGGATGAATCACTGGAAAGTGTTGACAATGTAATAAATAGCATCATAAAAGTTTTAAAAATACATTATCTCATCTGATCCACAATGATCTCTAAGGACCCTTCCAACTCAAGGAGTTAATTATGGAGTCTGTGTTGTCTTTAACTGAGTTGGGAGACTCCTAACTCTTGACAGCACCTCTCCCTGCTGGGTCTCCACTGACCTGGAGCTCCAAATCCACGGTATCTCATAAAGGAAATTCTCTAAACAAGTCTCAGCTTCCACGGTGCACACCCAAATTTCTGGGTGGTTATCTCACATCCCCTACCCATCCCCCCTGATCTCAGGAGTCTTGCCAGCCAGGTTCAGCCAGTCTGCATTCCACTCTTCAGCCCTACCAGCCTGGTCCTTTCATCCATCACAGGCCACCAGGAGCCAGCACTTAAAGAAAAGTTGGTTGGGTCAGCTTTTTCCAGCCTTTCTTGTTCTAGGGTGTGATAGATAAAGAAGATAGATAAAGATAAAGAAACTTCATCTAGAGACTTGCTTAGTCATTTGGGACTTTACAAGGGCACCCACCCTAGGTGCTCAACCCTCAAGAGGGGGCCCACACTTAACACTCTCAAGGATCATCACTGATTAAAGCAATTATTTAGCCTAGAAAAGAGAAAATTGTATGAATTTGATAGATTTCTTCTAACACGGAAGGGCTGTCATTTAGGAAAGGGATGACCCTTGTTCCGGTGGGTCCAAGAGGGCAGAACCAGGTGGGAGCTGCAAAGAGACAAATTTGGGTGTGATATCAGGGGGAAAGTGTCTGACAATCAGTCGTCCAAAAATGAACCACGCTGCTTAGGGAGACAGTAAGGCCCTGCCCTGAGGGTCTTCAAGCCCAGGCAAGATTTGTCTGGGGCCACACTGGTACCAAACATCTCCCTCTCTCTCTCTCTCTCTTCTCTTAGAGGAAAGAGCAAGCCCTAATCATCGCTGATAAACATGCAAGGCAACCAGGGGAAGTAGCTGGAGTGCTGGACTTGGAGTCAGGAAGATCTGAATTTGAATCCCATCTCAAGACACCTCCTAGCTGTTCAATCCTGAACAACTCGATTTCTTTCAGTCTCAGATCTATTTCCCAGGGTCTGTGAGGATCAAACGATATTTGTAAAGCACTTGCTTCACTGATGGGCCTGTACAGTACATGGATCTTGGTAGGCTGTTGTGTTTTCTGTTTGTTCTTCGTTTTTGGAGAGGGCCGTGACATTAGGGAATGATGACATGACTTGCAGTTGACTTTGATTTCAGAGAGGGAGGACTGTGCATGGTCACCAGCCTCACTTTCTCCTCCAGAGTCATCTGGGTCCAGTGACCAGACATTCATCAGGATGCCTGGAGATGACCCAGGATGCAATGGGAGACCCAGGCCCTTTTAGGCTAAGGCCTTTTCAGGTTCTCACGTTGAGTGAGGCAATACCCAATCAGTGAATAGGCCGTGAAGGGACAGGATTTTAT
The DNA here is from genome assembly GCA_028627135.1 of Pseudochirops cupreus. Classification (NCBI taxonomy): domain Eukaryota; kingdom Metazoa; phylum Chordata; class Mammalia; order Diprotodontia; family Pseudocheiridae; genus Pseudochirops; species Pseudochirops cupreus. The sequence goes on from CM053582.1 coordinate 86,508,484, forward strand.
TAGTATAGAGAACTTCTAGATAAGGAAGTCTCAATGTAAGTTGGCACCTTCTCAGCCACTTATACTCTTAGGGGCACTGAGAGCTTTGCCCAGGGTCACACAGCCAGTATGTGTCGGAGGGTCCATTTGAACCTAGGTCCTTTTGGCTTCAAGGCCATCCCTCTATTCAATGACCCCTAATGATGACATGGTGATAAATGCCACTTATAGAGAGCTAAAGAGGAAAATTCTTTACAGACATTATCCCATCCTGGCTTCTGACATTTGTCTCCCTCATTTCAGTCAGGATTTGAACTTGGTTCATCTAACACCAGATCTGATGGTTTTCCTTTGTACCTTATTGCCTCATTGCAATTTGATTGGTAGAGGGAATTTCTGTAAGAGGAAACTGCCTCTATCAATGAAGGTGGGAATCTTCTCTGCAACTTGTAGCCTTCCTGGGTGGCCTAGCCAGTGTCAAGGCATTAAGTTATTTGTCCAGGGTCACACAGCCACTAGGTGTCAGGGGGAGGGCTTGAGCCCAAGTGTTTCTGGCTCTCCTCTAGACCACAATGTGCCCACACCAAGTGCCTTCTATGTGTAATGTACTGTGGTAGGCACAGGAGATAACAAAGACAAAAGGAAAAGGAAGTGGCCCCTGCCCCCAAGGAGTATACCTCCTATCCAGGAGGAGAGAAGTCAGAACCAGGCTGTATTTGCCAACCAGTATCTGACTTCGAATCCCCTCCACCCCAGCCTCTAACACATGGACACCTGCCTCTGCTTGAAACAATACATCCCAAGCAGCCTGGCCTCCATTGGGGCAGCTTTCATCACTGACATTCCTCACATCAGGTCAAATTCTACCTCTCTCAAATTCCAACCCATTATTCCTAATTCAGCTTCTGGGACCAAGCAGAGGCCACCCTCCAAATACATGGATCTGCCCCATCTCCCCCAGTCTTTTCTTCTCTGGGCTAGCTATCCCCAGTTTCTATCCTGCTCTAGGATGTCATGGTCTCCAGCCCCTTTGCTCCCCTGGCAGCCCTGCTCCAGATGCATTCCAGATCACCGACATCCTTCCCAGATCCCGGACCACCTAGCCTGAACACCATGCCCTAGATGGGGTCTGATCAGGGCACAATACAGCAGGACTGGTTCTGCTAATGCCTCTCATTATCCTAACCTCTCCACCTCTCCCCAGTTTCCCTCTTACTGTTTAGGGCATCACCATCCTCCTAGGCACCCTGGCATAACCTCAGTGCCATGCTCAATGCCCTGCCTGCACCACCTTACATGGCCAGTCTGCTCTTAAATCTTGTCATCTTTGCCCTCACAACATCTCTCAGATGAGTCCCCCTCTGTCCTCATGCGTGGCTACTACCCTTGTTCAGACATACATCCCCTCTCCTGAATCATTGTAGTAACCTCCCCATATGTCTTTAAAGATGAAGTGAAGATCTTACTATCATTCTGTCTGTCTCACTCCTTCCCTCTCTTCCCCTCCCTGCTCTGTCCCCTCCCCCTCTCTTCTTTCTTCTCTCTCTTCCTCCCCCCCGTCTCTCTCTTCTCTGTCTCTGTCTCTCTCTTCTCTCTCTCTGTCTCTGTCTCTCCCTCCCTCTCTCTGTCTGTCTCTCTCCTCTCTCTCTCTCTGTCTGTTTCTCTGTCTCTGTGTGTGTGTCTCTGTCTGTCTCTGTGTGTGTGTGTCTCTCTGTCTCTTTGTCTCTCTCCCTCCCTCTGTGTGTGTGTCTCTCTCTGTCTCTCTGTCTTTGTCTCTGTCTCTCTGTCTGTCTCTCTCTGTCCTTCTCTCTCTCTCTCTCCCTCTCTCTCTCTCTCTCTGTCTCTCCCTCTTCCTCTCTCTCCCCTCTCTTTCTGTCTCTTTCTCTGTCTCTCTCTCTCTGTCTCATATAGAATTCTCTGGCTGACTATATGTCATCCCCAACACAAGATGAAATTTAGCAAGGATACACATATATAGTCAGTCAACAAACATCGATTAGGGCTTACTATGTACCAGGCATTGTACTAGATGTAGGGAATAAAGGCAAAAACTGTTCCTGCCCTCAAGGAGCTCACATTCTAATGGAGGAAATAGTATATAGATAACTAGGTCCATGTCCTATGTGTCCAGCATAAGCAGAAGGCATGGGGAATCGGGGGCACCAGGGCTGGAACCCTCAGAGAAGGGGGGATTTGAGGGGGGTCTTAAAGGCAACCCAAAGGCAGAGCTGGGAAAGACCAGCATTCCAGGTTCAGGGGCCAGAGGAATAGGACACTTGGACCCTGCATTCAAGGAGTGTCTAAAACAATAACAGAAGAAGAGCGTGCAAGAAAGAGAGATCGCCACCCCAGTGGGCAGCCTAAATTCTGGAGGACTGATAATAAAAAACAGTGCCCACCTCCTGACCGAGAGCTGATCGCCACAGATGCAGAATGACACACACATCTGGGGACAAGGCCAACATGGGAATCTGTTTAGCTTGTCTAGGCTTATTTGTGACAGGAGGTGTGTGAGCTTCACTCCTCTGTAGGGAGGAGGTTGGAGGGAGAAAAAACGTGCTTGAAAATTGAGGGGGAAAAACCCACCACAAACCAAACGTTTCCAATGCATATATGGCTATTTAACTCTGACACTGAACTATTTGAACTAAGCTTGGCTCACCTCCTATCTGAATATCCAAGAATATCTTGTGGCTTCAAAATGCCTTTCATCTGAGGCATATATTCATGTTTTTAGAAATAATAATAACATTCTTTTCACATAATAAAAAGAGACCCATGCAAAATCAAGTGCAGATAAAAGTATAGGGTAGAGTGGGAGGGCTGTGAGAGGGAGAGACGGAGGGGGAAGGGGTGATGGAAGGAGGCTCCTGGGGTATACAGGGATGTAGCAAGCCTCCAAGCTTTCCAAGCAGAGCATCAGACGCCTCCCTGGCCAGTTCCAACCCCTACTCAGAGGTAGGTCTGAAGCAGAGATGGAGAGTCAGTGAGGGCCAGGCAATGTGTTCCCTGAGGGCACCAGGCTCCCCCGATTAAAATGCCATGCCCCATCAAAGCCGACCATGCTTATTTGCGGTTTCCATGGCAACCCTTGAAACCAAGAATGGGTCGCCTAGAAACTGTACAACAGGCTCCACCCCTTCTGGATTTCCAGGGTCAACATCGGAAGTCTCTGAAGAAAGAAACAGCATTGCCCAATGCCAACCGGGAAGCCCCACAGGTGGGCAAGGTAGACGCTGAAGGTCCTGGGAAAGGCCAATTCTCTGTATGGTCCAAAGAAAAAGAGACAACACCTATTCAGTAGGTTCAGCTGAGTCCAGGTGAACAAGTTTCCATTCCACTCAATATGCATTTCTTAAGAATACCATTGGCCAGGGTGGTAGCCCAACAGCACCCCTTCCTATGATCCTAGAGATCATGAGATTGAAAGCTGGAAGGGACCCTTGAGGGCATCTGACTTAATCCTCTCATTCTACAGATGAGGAACCAGAAAGGATATGAAGTGTTCTGCCCAAGGTCACACAGGGAGGAAGCAACACTGTCAGAATCTGAATCCAGACCCTCTGTCTCTTACCATCACACTGCCCTGAGCCTCAGTTTCCATATCTGTAGAATGAAAATGCTGGATTAGATTGACCCCTAAGGTCCCTTCCAGCTTCAAATGACTCTGACAAAGTCACACTGTTCCTAACATTCATTGATTCATTCAGTAAGCATCTATTAAGGCCCCACACAAAGAAATAGGGGGGGTAAAAGACAAAACCAAACAGTCCCTGCCCTCAAAGAGCTTACATTCTACTGGATGGGGAACATATTTCAACAGATAAGTACACAGAACTCAGATTTACACTCAAGTCTCTGACCCCACAGTCAGGGCTCTTTCCCCTCTATCATTATGTCTCTTCCAAAGTCAGGGCCTCAGTCAGGACTAGAATGGCAAGGCCAACTGGCCACTTGCTGCTCTTGCATATAGCACTCCCAGCTCCAGGCCTTTGCACAGACCATCCCCTGTGTCTGGAATGCATTCCCTCTTCACCTCTTCCTTTTCACAATCTCTAACTTTCCTCAAAGCTCAGCTCAAGAAGCCGCCATCTTCCAAATGAGGCCTTGGATGACTCCTCCCCCCCCCCCAATTAATTCTTTTCTCCTCACCACCCCTAATTTCTTTCCATTGATTCTCTACATTTTTTGAAAATGCATATGTTGCACATTTGTATATGTATATATAAACATACACACACATATATGTTTAAAACAAAACCAGTTTCTGCCCTCAAGAGCTTGTCTCTCTGGATAGTATGTCCTTGAGGACAGAAACTGGTCTTTTCTCATTAGCTTATAAGCTCCTTGAAGGCAGGGACTGCCTTTGGTCTCTTTTGTGCCAGGCACATAGTAGGCACTTAACAAAATGTTGACTGATTGGTTGTTTTTCCTTTGTATCCTGGCCACTAAATTCCCTGAAGATAGAAGCTGTGTTGCTGTTTTTAGAGGCAGGGGGCATGGATAGATGGATAGACAGACAGACAGACAGACGGATAGATAGATAGATAGATAGATAGATAGATAGATAGATAGATAGATAGATAGATGGATGGATAGATGGATATCTTGGCTGCCTAGCACATTGCCTGACTCCCTCTATTGTACAAAGCAGACCTGCACAACCTGCAGCCTGTAGAGGATGTTTTCCTCTACATTTTTTGCAGGCTGCCCAAAATCCTTTGGTGGGCCGCGGGTTGTACCTGCCTGGAATAAAGGGCAGCTGACTGATGGATTGAATGTAAGGCATGTTAACAAGCATCCCTTCTGTTGTCTGTCTTCCAGATACATTCCTCAGACAGACGCATCACAGAAATGGGACCTCCCTCAAGCATTGTGTCCAAAAGCCTTGAGCAGGTTGCTCTTGAGGGTCCAGGCAGGTGCTTGGCACTGTGGGGAAATAGAGATATGTAACTCAACAGGCATTTGCAGTGTGGAGATATGGTCTCTGCCCTGAAGATGCTTATGGTCTAATATAAGGCAGGAAACAATAAGAAAATCCTTAAGTGTTAAACTAGGTAAAAAAAAAAAGGCAGCTGGGGAAGGCTTACTGGAGAAAGTGGGATGGGATGGGCTTTGGAGGAGAGGGAAAATTTGCATGGTTGATTGCAGGGGAGAAAATCTTCCCATAACAATTAAAGGTAAAGATCAGAGGCTCATGGGTCTAGAAATGGGAAGGACCTCATAAAATCACCCAGTCCACTGCCTTCATTTTATAGAAGAGAAAACTGAAACCTAGAGAAATGTACAGCACCCATTCTGAAACTATTCTCCCAACCCTTACCGGTACTGGCAGGTGGGGTGGCTGCTACATCTCCCCTCCACAGAGTTGAGAGACAGCCCATAGAAACTAGTGGGTGTCTCTTCTAGGGCTACAGCTCACTAGCCATGACTAGTGAGTCACACACACATACACACACACACACACACACACACACACACACACATGATTATTCATTGATATCAATAAGTCAGACATAATTAACTTTTAGAAAAGGGTGGGATAGGAAGAACAGTTGGTATGAAACATTCCCTATCCCCCAAATCTGTGATATACAGCACATATAGAGTCTGGGGAAAGCTAATGAATAAAGGGGTAACAGTTCCTGGGTGCTAGAAATCCTTTTCTCTCTTTTGTGGGGTACTCAAGAAATTTCCTTTTGGCATGTTCTAGGTTCTGCTAGACTCCTTGTAGGACCTGGAAGCTACCTCTCTTTGGTGTGTCTAATTTATCCCATTTCTTGGATAATCTTGATTACATTAAATTGAAAGGTTTTTGAACAAACAAAGCCAATGTAACCAAGATTAAGAGGGAAGTGGGAAATTGGGAAAGAATTTTTACAACCAGTGTCTCTGATAAAGGCCTCATTTCTAAAATATACAGGGAATTAAGTAAAATGTATAAAAATACAAGTCATTCCCCAATTGATAAATGGTCAAAGGATATGAACAGGCAGTTTTCAGAGGTAGAAATTAAAGACATCTATAAGCATATGAAAAAAAATCACTATTGGTTCGAGAAATGCAAATCAAAACAACTTTGAGGTACCACATCTCACCAGTCAGATTAGCTAAGATGACAAAACAGGAAAATGACAAATTCTGGAGAGGATGTGGAAAAATTGGAACACTAATGCATTGTTGGTGGAGCTGTGAACTGATTCAACCATTCTGGAGAGCAATCTGGAACTATGCCCAAAGGGCTATAAATAATTGCATACCCTTTGAC
>CM053582.1:86515230-86560341 GCA_028627135.1 Pseudochirops cupreus
TGGGGTTGTATCCCAAAGAGATCACAGAAGTGGGAGGAAGACCCATATGTACAAAAATATTTATTGCAGCTCTCTTTGTGGCGGCAAAAACCTGGAAATTAAGGAGATGCCCATCAATTGGGGAATGGCTAAACAAGTTGTGGCATATGAATGTAATGGGATACTATTGTGCTATAAGAAATGAGGAACAGATGGACTTCATATTTACCTGGAGAGGCTTATACAAACTGATGCTAAGTGAGAAGAGCAGAATCAGGAGAAATTTGTACACAATCACAGACACATCTTATGTGTGACAGCCAACTCTGAAAAACCGGATTCTTCTCAGCAATGCACAGTTATAAGACAACTCTACAAGTCTCAGGATGGAAGGAGATGTCTACATTCAGAGAAAGATCTAGAAAGAACAGAGTTTAAATGGAGACTGAAGCAATCTACATGCTATTGTTCGCTTCCATGTTTGGATTTGTTTCCTCTTTCCCAGTGATCACTCCATTGGTTACAACCCTTCTATACAACCAGACTAATGTCCAATGTGAAAGTATTTGCAGATCCTATATATGATTGCATGCCGCCATGGCCGGGGGGGGGGGAGGGGGGAAAGAAGAGGGAGGGGAGAAAATTTGAAACTCAAGGGACTGTGGAACTGAATCTTGTAAACTAAAAATAAATAAACAAATCAATTTTTAAAAAATTAAAAATAATCATTTATGCCCATTTCCCAAAGGGAAGTGCAAAATCCTCTGATCCAACCAAATTCACAAGGGCCTTCTTTGGTTAAAGGAAGGTAGGGAGGTGACCAGGCAGGGAAGAACACTGTGACCAAGGTTCCTCTCCTTCCCCAAAACCATTCCTTCTCAGAGGGCTTGGATGGAACTCCTGTCCTTGAGGTTGGCAGACCCTCCAACTTCCTGGGTTCTGAACCTTCAGCCCAAGACCAAGTCTTCTTGCCCAATATCAATATATCCCCTGGGAAGCTCCCTGGTTATTGAGGAATCCTCACACCTCATCTAAAGCCCTAGTTTGATTTCAAAAGCCTTGTCCCCACCTAGTCCATAGTTACTGTAAGTGGGGTAGGGTGATTGAATGATTGATTCAAAAGAGTTCTCATCTGACATAAAGGCTAAATGGAGCGGGGGAGTTATTGACTGATTGACTCAATCAATGCCCCCTCTAATAAGTGAATTACCCAGAGTCACATGAGTAAAAAACAGAAGAGCAAGGATTTAAACCCAGGACCACTGACTCCAAATGCAGTGTTCTTTCCACTGGGCCATGCAGTTGCTTGATGTCCCATGCACATCATCCAGAGGACACATCTGTGCCATAAGCAATAGCACCCAGAACCAAGAAACATTAAAGAAAACTGACTGTGCTTTGAAAAATATCAGGAAGAGAAAAGGATGCCTCCGGTGGGATCTTCAGAGAGCATTAATCATCAGACAGAGAAGGGGAGATGAGAAAATTCAAATCAGTCGCCAAATACCTGAGCTGGTAGAGAAGCAGGAAAAAGGAATGGAGTTAGGTTTGCAAGGACTCTGAGACTGCAGGAAAGGAAAGGCTGATGGATGAGGCATTCATGAGTTCCTGGTGATGAATGAAATCCAAGACCCGTAATTCCTCTCAAGGATGCAGAGATGAGCCCCAAGAGACGGCTGACCAAGAAGAGTCTAGATTCTGGGGGCTTCCTATTACCTCCAGGATCAAATATAAAATCCAGTTGGGCTCGTAAAGCTCTTCACAGCCCTCCCAGCTCTTACGTTTTGTTCTGCTCCATGCTTTCTAAACTCCAGCCTCACTGGGCCTCCTTACTGCTCTTCTCACACCCCCTCCACCTCGTGTCCCTATGCCTTTGAACTGGGAGGCCACAATGTTCTGAATATTCTTTTACACTCCAGCCTCATCGGCCTCACTGTTCTCACACCCCCTCCACCTCCTGTCCCTATGCCTTTGAACTGGGAGGCCGCCATGTTCTGACTACTCTTTCTCTGCCTCTCTGCCCTCCATACGTAGCTCAAACACTACTCTCTGAAGTATGCCTTTTTCTAGCCCTGTACCATTCCCCAGCCTCCATCTCCCCATCCCTGGTTGCCAGTGGCTTCCAGTCGGAATTTAGCTTCCATCGGCTCTAAAGGTACCTCACTATTTTCATGTTTATTTCCCCCATTAGAAGGTGAACATCTTGAGGGCAAGGGCCCTGTTTTTGCCTTTCTTTGTGTCTCTAGCACTTAGCACAGAGCTTGCAAGCCCTTAATGAATGTCTGTTGACTGACTGACCTCTAACACACAGCCCACAGAACTGAAGTCTGAATTTATCTGGAGCCTGCCAAGAAAAAGAACCACAGAATTGACTGGGAGGGAGCTTCAAGAAGGAGAAATTTCCCTGGCTGAATGGATAAGAAATACTAAAGCACCTACGTGTACTGCTTACGTCTGGATTAAATAAAGCATGGACCCCAGAATGGAGAGTGACCCATCCTCTATAGCTGGAGTACCGGATTCGGTTCCAGGAGCCCTATTTTAGAAAGGACGTGAATAAGCTGGGTTGTTTCCAGAAGAGCGCATCCAGGTTGGTGAAGGTCCATGAACTATCGATGCCATATGAGGGTCAACTGAAGGTACTAGGAATGTTTAGCCTGGAGAAGGAAAGAATTGGAGGGGTGGGATGAGGAGGGGTGATAGCTGCCTACAAGAACTGGTCAAATCCATCGCACAGCAAGATTCCCCTCTACCATATGTGCATTACAGCCAGTGGTCCTTCAGCCTCTGAAGCTGAGGGACAGGGCACTGGAGCAGGAATCAGGAATCCAGTTCCAGTGTTGCCCCAGATGCTTCCTAGCTCTGGGATACTCTAGAGGCCTCGGTTTCCTCATCAGTTATGAGAAGGAGATTGGATCCAACACCTTCTCAGGTCCTGCCTGGCTTTTAGTCTGGGATCCCAGAACCTCTGAAGAGAAGGAACTAACTTCTCCCCAAAGAAGCTCATTCCACTTTAGGACATCTCTAATTATTAGACATCAATTCTCAATGTCTTTAATTTCCACCTTCTGTTCTTGGTTCTGACTTCTAGGGCCAAATAGGACAAGACTAATAATTCTTCCATGTGATAACCCTTAAATACCTGGAGAAGGCTATCAAATTCAGGCTCTCTCTCCCTGTTTTCTTTGTTTATATCACTAGTTCCTTCAACTAATTCTCATACGGTGGGAAATTGAGAAGGACAGTTAGATGGTGCCATAGTGCATAGAGCTCCAGGCCTGGAGTCAGGAAGACTCATCTTTCTGAGATCAAATCCAACCTCAGACACTTAATAGCTGTGTCACCTTGGACAAGTCACTTCATCCTGTTTGCCTCAGTTTTCTCATCTGTCAAATGAGTTGGAGAAGGAAATGGCAAACCACTCTAGTATCTCTGCCAAGAAAACCCCAGATGGGGTCACAAAGGGTCAGATATAACTGAAAACCATTGAATAATAACAACAAATGAATTTAACATTCTTCCCCATCCTGGCTGTTTCATTTCTGGACACTCTCTAGCTTTTTAATTCTCTTCCTAAACTGTAGGGCCTAGAACTGAATACAACACTCCAGATATGGTCTAGCGATATGGTCTGGTCCAGACTGACAGCCACCTCCCTGGTACTGGACACAATAACTTTCTTAATATGACCAGAGAATTTATTTTTGTACAGCCATATCAAATAGTGGCCTATAATTCACTAAGACCTGTAAATCTTCTTAAATGTGCTGCTGTCTAAATATGCCTAGGATATACTTTTCCTTTCTTTATTTGTGAACCTAATTTTCCTAACCCAAGTATATGACATTATATATTTATTTACTTATCAATTCATCGTGTTAGGTTCACCCAAATTTTAAGTGCTTTGTACTCTTAGACAGGCTCTGTGCTTCCTGGCAATGCTGAGATTTGAAGATTCCATTTCTCCCCTGAGGGGAGAATCGACCCTACTCCCTCACCTGTGCTCCCCATGATAATGGCACATAGCTGTCAAAATAAGTCAGAGAGCAAGGCAGACAAGCAGTCAGAACCATGGGGCCCACTGTGCCCCAGCTGGTCCCTCGGATGGAAGCCAGGGCCTAACATCTGGATCTCAGGATGTCCAGACGGACGGTCCTGAGACCAGGTGGCTGCCTTCTTTTATCTCAAAAACATGATGCTTTTCCACTCTGCCTTCTTCTTTTTTTCTCTGTTTCTGAGCCAAAATTCAGTAAGACATGGGAAACTCACTTTAAAAAAACCAAACTTTGGGAACATCACTCTGTCTTCAGTTTGAAATGGGGCCAAACCCCTGGCTGGTGTTCCTGGTCTCCAAACGACTTGTCTGATCTTGGGGGTGAGAAGTGAATGCTGTCTGCTCACCCCGGCCAAGCATCCCCTTGGGGAGAACTCAAGGTTTGGCTGGGCCCTGGGATCTCTCTTGAATCGATGTGTTCTGAAACCCAGGAGCCAAAGGCCTGCCTGCCAATAAGTCTCTGCCACCTTCTAATCCAGGTGCTCTCAGTTGGAAGCGTGCCTGCTGAAGGACTGGGAAAGAAACCAGGCCCTGGCCCCAATGCCAGGGAAGTCTTCTCTTCACTGAAGAAATTGCTGCTTTGAGCAATAGTTCGGTGTGACTCCTAGCAATGAGAGTGTCCAAGAGGTAGTTGGTTAGACAACCACAGAATTTCAGAGGAGAAAGGAAATCAGTGGCTATCTAGTCCCCCCCCAAAAAAGGAAGCCCCACTAGCACATACCCACAACCTGGCCTCATGAGAGGAAAAAAGGCATTTTAATCCCTCTTCCACAGGACAGCCCTTGACTTGAATACAGCTTTCATGTTTTCCCTAAGTCTTTTCTTCTTCAGGCTAAAGGGCAATTGCTGCAAAGGACTTTCAAATCACATGGATTTTCAGATCTAGAACACTTCACTGTCCTTAACTCTAGCTAAATGACCAATTATGTATGTATGTCTAACAGTCATTTTCTCTGCCACCCATCCACTACAAACTCCCGAGCACCCATTCCTTCTAGCTCTGGAGCCTTCATCAATCAATACTACCATTACTACAGGGAAGTATATTTCAATCTTCTTTCAAAAAAAAACAAAAAAGCCCAAAATTCATTCCTGAACATCATTTCCCTATAAATAGTCAATTCCTATTGGAATTTATGCTCCTTGGGGCAGCTAGGTGGCGCAGTGAACAGAGCACCAGACCTGGAGTCAGGAGGACCTGAGTTCAAATCTAACCTCAGACACTTAACTCTTACTAGCCGTGTAACCTTGGGCAAGTCACTTAACTCCTATTGCCCTGCCCTCTCCCCTCCAAAAAGAGCAAAAAAAAAAAAATTTAAGCTCCTTAAGACACATTTTTTGGATGTGGCTGATAAGAGAGTTAATTTTCCTTGTGTAACCCATGGCTAAAGTCTGGCATTTGGGTAAAACTTTCTTTATGGGTAGAAAGAATGATGATTGGAGCTCCATGTCTATGTGAAGGGAGGAGCTGGTGAGAGCTTGGAAGAAGAGGGGCCCTGGTTCTTCTGGCTTCTGGACTCAAGAGACGCCTCATCCCCCTTGGTTCCCGGCTCTTTCCAGATAATACACAGAATGAATGAGCCTTCCTACTGGGAAGGTGCTATCTCAGCTCTATCAAGAGAGAGTGTTCCCACCTTACCCAAGGGAAATTTTAGGGGTGGCAAGCAAGAAATAGGGAAATGCCTGTCACCCTAGTGTCTCTCCATGTTGGAATCTTTCTCTCTCTCCAGAGACCTCTCTTTGAAGAACCATGGAACAGTGTGAGTCTGCTCTCCTGGAGATGGAAGCCAGAGGAACAAGGTTATTTCCAAGTTCTCACCAACCCCCACCCTTCATTCAAGCATGGAACATATATCAACCCAACTCTCTACAAAGGAAAAACTATTATGTAAATGGGGGCAGAGGGGTTATAAATTTCATATATATACATATATATACACTTATATACAAAGATATGTGTATATGCATATATTTATGTATATATACATATGTACATATACACATACATATATGTGTGCATACATTTGTTAATAAAATAATTGGGGAGGAAAAAGGAAAAATTTAAGTAAAAGTTTGGTTCCACTAGAAAAAAAAAAAAGACTGTGAGCTCCCTGAGGACAAAAACCTTGATTTTGTTTGTCTCTCCACTTCTTAGCACAGTGCTTTACACATACATTGACTAAGACTTTTGGAACACTCTGTTTAGCATAATAAATACTGCTGATTTACTGGTTGTTTTCAATTTTATTCATTCATAGACATTCAAAGGCAGCTAGGTGGTGCAGTACATCGAGAACTGACCTGGAATCAGAAAGCCTTGAAGGTAAATCTGGCTTCAGCCTCAGACACTTGGTAACTGTGTGTTCCTGGTCAAGTTACTTAATTAATGGATGTTTGCCTCAGTTTCCTCATGTGGAAAATGGCCCTAAGAACAGCACCGAGTTCCTGGGGTTGTTTGTAAACCTTAAAGTCATATATAAAATTATCATTAATCATCTCAAGACCCTTCAGCATCCCAGATGGCTCCTTTGGACACTTCTCCTCTTATTAATGTTCTTGCTAAGCTATGGCACCCGGAGTTGGCTTCTCCCTAACTAGAGGGCACCAAGCCAGGGCTGTTGGTAAGATATTGAGGGCAGTCTTCATCCATTATGGGTTGGCTGCTGAGGGCCCTTCCAGGACCCTGATGGTTAGTCCCATCATTAACACTTGAAGGAGCTGTCACTGCATCAGCATGGGTACTGCCTCAAGCAATGCCCATCACATTCCTTCTGTGAAGAGGTAAGGAGCCTTTGAGAGCCCTTAGGAAAGAGGAATTCATCTCCTCCAAGGTGCTTGGCCTTTCCAAACTTAGGTTCATATGGTCCTCACTGGGGATACAAAGAAAGGCCAAAGACAGGCCCTGCCCTCAGGGAGCTCACAGTCTAAAGAGGGAGGCAAAAGAGCTGGAGGATGATGGGTGCAGGGAATTATGCCTATTATATGTTATTTTTTTATTGTGTTATTTTTTTATTCCATCCTGTCTGACTCTCTGTGACCCCATCTGGGGTTATCTTGGCAGAGATTCTGAAGTGGTTTGCCATTTCCTTCTCCAGCTCATTCTGCAGATGAGGAAACTGAGGCAAACAGAGTGAAGTGACTTGCCCAGGGCCATCTAGTTAGCAAATGTCTGAGGCTGGATTTGAACTCAGAAAGGTGAGAGTTCTTGACTCCAGGCCGGGGGGCTCTATGAACTATGGCGCCACCTAGCTGCCCATGTAGATATTTAGTTTTACTTAAGTGGGTTTTTTTGTTACAAGGGAAGGTTTGGGGGTGTATATTAGTGTATATTAGGAAATAGCTATGTTCTTAAAGAATAAAACTTTAAAAACAAAAATTAGCAAGTTCAGAACTCAAGGTCAGCTCCTTTAGCCACAAATATGGGGTCCCTTCCACTTTACCACAATGTTTCTTGGAATGAAACTTTTAAAACCTGTCTCTGGCATCTATGGGGGAAGGACTGAACAAAATGGGATATATGAATGGAACGAACGTCGCCATGTCATTGGAAATGATGATGCTGAGGAATTCAGAAGACACACGGGAAGACGTATGGTGCAGAGTGAAGGAGGCAAACCCAGGGAAACAATACAATGACCATAATATGAACAAAAAAAAATTCACAAAGCAATCCGACGAATGTGGTGAAATTACAGCAACCAAGCACAGTCCCACAGAGAGAGGAGAGGGCGTGTCTTCCTGCCCCTTCTGTGAAGAGATGAGGGGCTACGGGGGTGGAGTCCAGCATATAACTGCAGTTTTTATATGGTGGTCTCTTTTGCTGAATTATTTCTTCTTCTTCATTATAATGACTGGCTCCATTGGAAGGGGTGAAGGGAAGTGATACAGCAGGAAATATAGATGTGATAAATGAAAATTATACCAGTAAAAATTTATTTTTAAAAATTTGCACATAGTAGGTATTTAATAAATGTTTGTTGAATTAAAGAATAAGAGAGTACATAAACTTTCTGGTTTAGGGTTGGGAAGGAAGGAAGGAAGGGAGAGAGGGAGGGAAGGAGGGAGGAAAGAAGGAAGAAAGGAAGAAAGGAAGGAAGGAAGGAAGGAAGGAAGGAAGGAAGGAAAGAAGGGAGAGAGGGAGGGAAAGAAAGAGGAAAGAAGGAAGAAAGGAAGGAAGGAAGGAAGGAAAGGAGGGAGGGAGGAAGGGAGAGAGGGAGGGAAGGAGGGAGGAAAGAAGGAAGAAAGGAAGGAAGGAAGGGAGGGAGGGAAGAAGGGAAGCAGGTACAAGGTAGGATGAGGTGGGGGGGCTTGTTGGGTTTGGGATTTTTCCTAAAAGAGCCTGCTAAAGGTGGGGTTCTGTGGGACCACAATGTTGCATATGCAGTCTTGAGCTGAGAGAGCAGATTTGCTCACTTTTCCTTTATTACCAAGTAAAGTTCACTAGTTGTCTTCTCAAGCCTGGAAACATCACATATTAGAATATATTAGAATTAGCATATCTCATGCCATGGCGCAGGCCAGGACTGGGGAGCCAGAACTTTCAGCCACTATTGTTCCCAAGCCCACCCTGGGAAAAGACTGAAGAGCATGGCTCCGTAGGGCCCAAGTACAACAAAACAAAGCAACACAAACTCCCCCCTCCGGAGAAGTCACTCACCTTCACAACTGCAAAGGACCCAAAGCTTGTTTCCCATATGGCCCATCAGCTCCCTATACCCACCCATGTCTTCTTTTATTGAGGTATTTTGTCTGTACTTTGCATTAATTTCCAAATACCTATCTATTTATCTATCTGTCTATCCATCTATCTATCTATCTCCTCTCCTTCATCCCCACCCTCCTCAGCCATCCTCCTTTGAAACAAAGAGTATAAAAGGAAAATGGGAGGTGGAAGAGCTGAGCAAAGCTAAGCACAGCAGCCCAATCTGCAGTGTTGGGAATGCTCCATCTCGCTACAAAGAGAGGAGGGAGATGCGTTTCCTCCTCCCCTCTTCCGGCCACGCCTGGGCATCATTATCATTAACCACATCCAGGTTTGGGTGTTACTGTTGTCATTCTTTCCTTTTATATTGCTTTAGTTGTTGTACATACCGTTATCCTGGTGCTACTTGCTTCACTCTGCATCAGTCCATATAAATCTTCCTATACTTCATTGTATTCTTCACATTGGTGGCACAGTGGATAGAGTGTTGGGCCTGACTGAGTTCAAATCCAGTCTCAGACACTTATTAGCTATGTGACCCTGGTCAAGTCACTTAATCACATTTGCCTCAGTTACCTCTTCTGTGAAATGAGCTGGAGAAGGAAATGGCAAACCACTCCAGTATCTTTGCCAAGAAAAACTCAAATGGGGTCGCCATGAGTTGGCCAAAACTGAAATGACTGAACAACAAAAAAGGGCATAGCTGGACTCAAAAATAACAGCTCTTGGTCCTCTAATCTTATACTGTCCCATTCCTTAACTTCTTGAGTGTCTTGTTCCTTGTTCTCTACCAGCTACTTTGACTGACAGGCCAGTAATCCATACCAATGAACTAAAGAGCATCATGTAAGAGTAGAAACAAGGTGGAATTTGTCATCAGAAGCCAATGGGAAAAGAAGACTTTAGCTGAGACTCGAAGGAAGAAAGAGAAGCAAGAAGAGAGAGATGAGGAGGAAGAGAGTTCCAGGCAAGGGGGAGAGCAAACACAATCTGAAATGGTGGCGCCAGAACTGAACCCAGCACTCCAGATGTAGTAGGAAGAGAGCCAAGGATGATGGGACTCCCGCCTCCCAAGTCCTGGATATCATGCCCCTCCAAATATCACTGAAGAGCGTACTGGTTTTCTTGTCATTAGCAGAATCCCAGCTCCGACACTTAGTCATTTTGTGACACTAGATATATCCTCTATAAGCCACCATTTCCTCTTCTGCAATGTCTGCCTTACAAAGTTATAGTGAGTAAAGTCCTTGAGTAACCTTAAAGCGTTAGAGATGGGACAACATTAGCATTGGTGAGCCTAAAATACCTCAACTCCACCTGGAGTTGGAAATCTATCCCTTATATTAAGGTAAGGTAAAACCTACCTTCCTGAAATGTCTTTCTTTCCAATGGGGTGGAAGTGGGGTAGAGAAGGAATCGCTACTTGGGTAACTGGAGGGCTGGATGATGCAGTGGACAAATCACTGGGTCTAGAGTCAAAGGACCTGGGTTTGAATCCTGCCTCAGACACTCACTGGCTGGGAGCCTTAGGAAAGTCACTCAACCTCTCTGGGTTTCAGCTTTCTCTCCTCTTTTCCTTCTCTTCCAGTCCTAGATCTCGCCCCATTATGGTGTTGTTGAAAACACACTGGATTTAAAGTCAGAAGACTAGAGTTCAAATACTGATTTTGCCGATTTCTTGGTCAGTGATGCTCTTGGTCATGCTCTTTTGTCCCTCTCAGCCTCAGTTTTGTTCTATGTAAAAAGAGGAGGTTAGACTGCCTGACCTCTGAGCTCTCCTCCGGTGCCAAAGCTGCCACACCGTGCACCTTTCCCCTGGGGGGTCGAGGTCATCATTGTTCCCTGTCCAGCATCTCCAACTCTGGGCAGAGTCAGACCCTCCTTGGGCCAAAGGACAAGAAAATTCTGACACCTCCCCCACTCCCACACACCTTGGAGAAGTTTTTGTCTTTGTTTTGTTTTTCATTCACCCTTCTCCCAAGGCAGAACAATGAAGGCATTGAGCCATGGAGGGCTTTCCTTTGGCAATTTCAAGAGATACCACCAGGGGGCACCAGCCCCCCTTCTTTACCCCAAAAAAGGAAAGGATGAATTCAGATAATTAGACATAAAGATTCTGGAGTACGATTCCTTTTACATGGTCTCTTTCCTCCCCACACTCCACAGATAGCTCTCACCTGTCTAGAGAGGTATCACACTCACTCATAGAGGAAGCCCAGAGTTCTTTCCCAGGAACGTCTGGGCTGCAGGAGTCTGCTGGGGTACCACCCCAGGGTCACTTGGAGGGTTGAGCTGTGTCCAGTACAAAGGACACTGGAGGTTACAGGATCACAGAATCACATAGTTGGAAGGGGCTCCAGTGGGTACCCTGATCTCTCTGATTGTTAGTTTTCACTCCGCCCCCCAAAAAAATAACTCTGTTATTTTGTACTGACTTATCTGAATAAATGTGATTTCCACCTAGTAGAGCGTAAACTCCTGGAGGGAAGGGAATGTCTCATTCTCCCAGAAGCCTTCAGGTCCTATGGATTCCCAGCATCCAGAGCCCCTCCTGCCAGGGCAGTTTTCAAAACACACTGTCTTGTCAACCTCTCAGCCCAACCAGGTGGCGCATTACCATAATTAAATTTTACTATTTGATATTTGTATGCCATTACATACTATTTTGTAAAACATTATTAAATTACTATTTATTATCTTGATTTTACAGCTGTAGAGCCTCCCACTCCAAAACTACAGCACAGCCTGTAAGAGATCCTGGCAAGCCTTAGCAGGTCTTTACCAAGGGGAGCAAGGTTCAAGTACCAGCCCAAGCAATGGACAATGTATCTTTGGTCAAGGGCCACAGTCTGCTTCCCCTCTCCCTTTCTTAGCTTTTGTTCACATGTGCCAGACCCTATTATGCATTTCATAACCAGATATCCATTCTAGTCAAACTTATCTCTATATAATAATCTTTATGTACAATATTCTATCTCCCACCTCCATGCCTTTGCACAAGTGCCTCCCACCATGCCCTCCTCAAGTCCATCCCTAAGGATCTCTAGCTTCCTTAAATACACAGTACCTTCTACATGAGGCATAGGTTTTCCCATCAGAACTCTCTCCTAGCTTAAAATTACTTTGCCCTTACTTGTATATTTATTACACAACCCCAGTTTGTTATACAATTCCCTCCAAAAAAAGGGTAAGTTTATTGCTCGCAAGAATGGTTGTGTTGTTGTATTTCATGTGCCTGGTGGTGTGCCTGGGACATTTGCAAGGGGATGGGGGAACTGGACCCTTGATTTCATCAGGACAGGGAACTTCTAATGAGAAAACTCTCCCACTGGATAAGATGCCATCTACGCACGCTGCCTCTTGGTCTATGAGACATGCTCCAAGGCCCAGACAGGTTGTGATTTATTGATAGACGCTCAGTCAGAGGTATCAAAGGCAGGACGTCCCCCCAGGCCTTCTTAACTCCAAGGCTGGCTCTCTGAAATGCTTCACCTCCTGGTACACACAGACATTTAATAAATGCACGTTCATAAGCTCACAGAGCTACAAGGGACTTCCAAAGTCATTTTGTCCAAAGCCCTCATTCTGCAGAAGGGTACTGAGGCCCTCGGGAGGCGATGTTCACATAGGCAGGAAGAGGCACGCTAAGATTTGAACCTACCAACCCAGAGCTTTCTCCAATGGGATTCAAGAGAATCACCAGCCTAGGTGTGGAATGAGTGGACCAGTCCATGGGTGATCACAAAAGAACAACTTTCTTGGTCACAGCGACTCTCAAAAGCTCTCCTGGAAAGCATTAGGGTGGCAAGGGCACCCGCATACCTCAATGAAGGAAGAACAAGTCAGAAATGGAAGCTCAGGTCAGAGAGCGAGATGAACCTTGCAGACCAGTGTTCTCCAGTGCCCCTCTGCCCACCTTTCCCGCTCACTTCCATGGACGGCTGTGAAATTTTGGTCAGATGCCAAGAAAGAAATCAGAGCTGGTCTAAAAAGAGAAGGCATTGAAGAAGGTGAGGGGTGGGTGCCATGATTTCTCAGGGTTTGTCTCCTCCAGAGAGAGGTCTCTGGCTGGGCAGCCTCAGCAAGCTCCCTCCTTGTTCCTCCCAAGCCACAGCTGCCAGAAGGCTCCCAGGAGGCATGCCAGAGGCAGCTCAGTGCCAAGCAGGGCACCCAGGCACAGAAGGAGCCCTTGGCTGCTCTAGCTCAGGGGTCGGGTCCCACATGGGCAGCTGCCTCCCCATTCCCACTCTTGTCTCTCCTGCCTTTGATAGAGAGAGCAGAAAATTCAGATGTCATGCTCTGGCTTTGGGAACTGATGGGGGACTGAAGAAAGGTACCAATCATGCTATAGGAACAGAGAAGTGGCCTACCCGAGGCTCTCCCATGATAAATCCCCCCCGGCAAATGGATTCTGTCCAAAGGCTCAGGTCCAGGCTACTAGCTTCCCATCCCACCAGAGAGAAGAAGCCATCTATCTTCTCCCTGTTTGTTGTTGTTCATTTGTTTCAGTCATGTCCAACTCTTCCTGACCCATTTAGGGTTTTCCTGGTGAGGATACTGGAGTGGCTTGCCATTTCCTTCTCCAGCTCATTTTTATAGATAAGGAAACTGAGGAACATAAGGTTAAGTGACTTGCCCAAGATCACACAGCTAGTAGGTATCTGAAGCCAGATTTGAATTCAGGTCTTTCTGACTCTAGGCCCAGCTCTCTATCCACTTCTCCACCTACCTACTCCATCCACTCCTCTCCTCAGCCTACTCCTATATGCACAATAGAGCAGAAATCACATAGAATCTGGAGTCTGAAGACCCAGGTTCAAATCCCACCCCAGCTGCTTCCTCCCCCAGGCAAACGCAAGCAAATCATTTCCTTTCAACAGACCTCGGTTTCCTCATCTGTCAAATGAGAGGGGTGGGCTTAATCATGCCTAAGTTCCCCTCCAATTCTCAATTCCTATGAGCTCTCTCCAGAGAACCTACCTGTGCAAAGTCTGGTTGGATGAACCCACCTCTTTCCATTGCCAGTGTCCTACAGGTTTAGTGGGGCTGTGAGCAACCCTGTGCTAACGGGGGCTCTGAGGAGGGGAGCCCCACAAGGGTCTGGCTTCTTCCCCCATCCCCGTCCCCCTCCTCTCTCCAGCTCCTTCCATTTAATTGTTCAGCTGGTAATTTCCACCTCCTCCAAACAAGTTTTTCTTCTAACATATTTGAAGATTACAAGGTTGAGACACACAGGGTACTCCTGCCCCACGGCTGGTGAAGATTTATCACCAAAAGCAGGCAGACAATTGGCACCAGAGGCTTGGTTTCCTTCAGGTGCTTACAGGATCACGGAGCCCTTGGAGGTCACCCAGACCAGCTCCTTTATTATATAAATGAGAAAACTGAGGCCCGTGGACACTGGGACTTGCCCATGGTCCCCTGGGCTGTGAGTGGCAGAGACTGGGCTGGATCTCAGGTTCTCTGACTCCAAATGTAACACTCTTTCTTTCTGGAGCATCTCCAGTATGAGTAAAGTTATTCCAGGGTATTCAAAAGTCTCAGCTCGGTTTTAAACTACTTACAGCTCATGGTTGCACTAAGACTTCGAGGACAGCCTCTGTAAATAGGAGAAAGTCCTTCCACTGATTGGAATAACCTTCAAGGTCCCTTTTAACTCTGAATCTAAGGTCTATATAGTCTTTGAGGTTTGCAAGAATAAGGTCCTTGAGGGAAGGGGATCTGGGGCTGTTTTGTCTTTTTATCTGGTATCCAGTACTTAATTAGTGCTCGTTAATTGAGTGATTGAGTTGATACCAGAAACAAAGTAGAAAGCGTATCACTATAATAATTAGGTAAGCAGATGCCCCAGTGGATGGACTGCTGCACTTGGGAGTCAGGAACACATACTTCAGTTATACTGAAAGAGTTCTATCTTAAAAACCATATTTTATTGTATTTTGACAGGATATTTAAATTCTTGGAGTTTTATTATGAATTGAACTAAGCTGTTTTATGCTTCTATGAAAGTTTATACTATAACATTTTTGAAACATAGTATCTGTAATGAACGGGTATAGAGTAATTGCACTATTTAAAAAAAAAAAAGAAAGACAGACCTGAGTTCAAATCCAGCCTCAGATACTTACTAGCTGTGTGACCTGAGGCAAGTCACTTACCCGGTTTCCTCAGTTTCCTCATCTGTACAATGGGGATAATAATGGTCCCTACTTCCCAGGGTCGTTTTGAGGATCAAATGAGATAACATGTTTGTTCTGCAAACAATAAAGCACTATATAAAAGCTATTATTATGAATTGATAATAATGAAAATAAGAGATAGAGTTTATTAACTGACAAAAACATTATTATTATTGACTGATACTGATACGGTGCTTTAGTTTACAAAGCCCCTTCCATACATGACCTCATTGGAGACTCAGCACAACCTTGGGGGGTAGGTATACCCATTATACAGATGAGGAAACTGAGGTCCCTTGTCCCAGGTATAAGATTATGAGAGTTGTGCCTACTCACTCCCAAGATTCCCGAGAACCCTTGACATACAAAGTACTGCTTCTACATGCCCCCTTTTTCTGACATCCCAGGGGCATTTTAAAAAAAACTTTCCAAATAGTTGACAGCCAAGGACACAGACTTGTCTGGATTTCAAGTCTCAGGCACCACTGCCCCTGGCCCACAGCAGTGACTACAGTAGCCCCACCCTCCACATCGCCTTGGCAAAAGTCCCTCCTCTGAGAAGCTTCTGGGGAGCCCCTCTTGATGCGTTCAGGAAAGAAAGGCTTTCCAGGTTCACCCGTGCATGTGAACCAGGGAGCTCAACCAAACAGAAAAGCCAGTCCAGTGACCCCATCTGATCAAGCCCAACACTTCCTAATCCTCCTCCCCTGGTCCCTGCAGAGATGTCCACCTGAGCCAACCCCATTCATCAGAGAGGAGGCAGGTGCTGGCTCCAGCCCACGGATGGGGGCCATCAGGACAAAAGGAAGCAGCATCATGACCATCATTCCATAGCAACAGCTCCAACTGCCCATGACACACGTGCTGGAGGCCGTGAGATCTAGCCCTTTTTTGTGTGCCCTGACCCTCAACAGTCTGGAGAAACCTAAGGACTCCTTCCCAGAATCACATTTTTAAATGGAAAACGTAAAATACATAGGATTATATAGGAAAATTTATATTGAATAAAGGAAATAATTATTTTGAAATACAACAATCAAAATATAAAAATAAAAAATAAAACAAGGGCCCCTGTCCCAAATCCCACTTCCGACATCCATTTGCTATGTGACCCTGAGCCATCTATACCACCTCTCTGAGCCTGCTTCCTCCTCTAGAACAGGGGTGAGAATATTGAACTACCTAATTCACAGGACTGTTGTGAGAAAAGACCTTTATAAAGCTTGAAGTGCAACGGAAATGTGAATTCTTGTAATGATTCCCCCTGGCTCTGATCCTTGACTTCATAGAGAGACATCTTAGTTGAAGACAGGAAGCTTCAAGTCCCTGCTTTGATCAAATTGAACCAGACACAGAGATCTGAGCATCCAAACTCTAACCTTGAATAGCAAAGGAGAGACAGAGACAGACAGGCAGATAAAGAGAGATAAATGGAGAGAACTAGACAATGGATAGATAGATGAAAAGATGGAGAAATAGATAGGTGTCTGTTGTTGTTCAGTCGTGCCCAACTCTTTGTGACCCCATTTTGAAGGTTTTCCTGGCAGAGATACTGCAGTGTTTGTCATTTCCTTCTCTGGCTCATTTTACAGATGAGGAAACTGAGGCAAACGGGGGAAGTGACTTGTCCAGAGTCGCCCAGCTAGTAAGTGGCTTAGGTCAGATATGAACTCATGGAGATGAGTCTTCTTGACTTCAGATCACCCCACACCTCCACTACCACCACCCCTGCCACAGTCTATGTACCATGGCACTGCCTAGCTACCCCAGACAATAAAGAGATGAAGGATTTATGACATACTTATGATACACCAGGCATCATGCTGTGTTGGGCATACAAATAGAGATGAACCCAGCCTTCAAGGGGCATGTATTCAGCTAGGGGAAGACCACACATAAAAGTGCCTAGAAAGGCATGGGGATGCTGGGAACAAGGCACAGTGTAGAAATGGCTGGGATGTGGCAAGAAGGCATAGATGGGGTCAGATTCAAGTGGGAGCTCACCTATTAGAGCCTGGTATTCCAGGGGTAGAATCCAAGTGTTTGTTTTGTTTTAATTTTTGTTTATTTTGGGTGGAGGGGGTGTGGAAGGAGGAGAGATGATACTCCCATCGTACTCTGCCCTGGTCAGACAATGGCAGGGGCATTGCATTCCACTCTGGAGCCATACTTTAGAAAGGGCCTTGATAAGCTCCAGAGAGGCTAGAGAAGGGCAGCCATAATGCAGAAGGACCTTGAGTCTTTCCCATATGAGAATGGGTCAAAGAACTTGGGTATGTTTAGCCTAGAGAAAAGAAGTCTGGGGACATGATAGTTGCCTTCAAGCACCTAACAGATTGGAAAAGAGAGATTAGTCTTGTCTGCTTGGCCTCAGAGGGAAGGACCTCTAGCAACGAGTGTTGGCTGCAAAGAAGCCAGTTTAGTTCACAAGGGAGGACTCCTTGACCACTGGAGCCATTCCAAAGTGGAGCAGGTCATCTCGGGAGGAAGTGGATTACACACCCCCTGCCTCCTCCCCACTCCATGGAGATCTTCAGCTGGCAAAGGCTAGAGGACCACTTCACACAGATTCCTCAAAGGCACTCTTGATCAGGTATGAATTGGGCGAGGTGGTCTCTGAGCCCCCTTCTGACTCTGAGATTCTATGAGCCTGACTCCATGACTCTCCAAGAAACTCCTCAATCCTAGAGGAAGAAAGTTAGAGAAAACACAGGAATATCTTGGATGTATTCTTTGATCACACATTGAAATTGATTCCACTGGTATGTATTAAGCCCCTACTATGTGCAAAAGGGAAGAAGAAATTCTAATCTTGGTTAGGCTAAGATTTGGCACGGTCACTGCAGACTGACAATATAAGGGACATTCACCATTAGCAGCTAGCTCTGTCAACATGAGTTATCCCCCATGTAATGGCTCAGTGGAGACCACCAGCATTAAAAGGAGTTTTAAGAGACCAGAAGAAGTCCTTGGTGCTCCTTCCCTGCCTCCTAAATCCCATGCCTCTTACCCAAAGCCTTCCCCATGGGTCCCTGGGGTTTGGGGCAGCTCCTCTTCCCACTAGTGATCACTCTAAACAAAGAAAATGCAAGAAATGCTCTCTTGACCACGAGAGGCCTGCCTCTTGGAAGGCAGGAAGTCTGAGTTACAGTCGCCATCTTAATCAGTGTGGAGGGGAGACCTGAGTCTGCCCATGTTGGAGGATCTCATTGGCTGTCAAGGAGAGCCTGGGTGGATAAATCCCATCTCTCCAACCCTCTTCCAGAGAGAGGATCCTCACTCTCATCCTCCCTCATTTCTACTTCTCTTTCATAGATAAGGCTGACTCCTCCTTGGCCCTGCCTCCAGTCTTCAAGGCCAGCTTGGCTCCTACAGACCTATAGAGAACAAAAGTTCTCCTTGAGACCTCCTGAGTGGCCCAGTCAGAACTCCCTTCTGCATGGGGCAGGGTATTTACTCCTTGCCTCTTCAAGTATTCAGTCTCAGACTAGAGAGGTTCCTTTGGCACAGCCTCCTGGGGTCAGCTGGGGACAGGCCAGTACCACTCCTTAGAACTCTTCTGCCCCTTGGCTACCCTCATCCTCCCTGTCCTCCCCTTGTCAAGATGTTCCGACTGCAGAGTCTCCAGCCAAGGCTCACTCTCTTCTCGAGGAAGACCCAGAGATCTCCCAGCATCTTGAGTTCTCCCTTTGGCTTCCCAATTCTAGGCATCCTGTGCCCTAGGTTCAGACAGCAGGGAGGAGAGGTCCACGAAGGAGTCAATGGCAAAGCTTAAGGAGGAGAACCCCAGACACGAGCCAGCTAGGGGAAGGAGGGCCATGTACCATCCCAGAGAGCCCTGTGGCTCCAGCCCCCCTGGAAAAGTCAGCAGATTCACTGTTGTTTCTAGCTTGCAGTGAACAATGTACTGCAATGGAAAGACCAGCGACCTGGGTCCAAATCCCTCTGATGTTCAATAACTATACGGTCTTGGATAAGATGGTTTACTTCCCTGAGTTTCAATTACCTACTATGTAAAATGGGGAGGGGTAGATTATATGGCCTGTGAGGTCCATTGTAGCCATCTATTGATGATTCTATGACTTTGGCCAAGTCACAACCTTCCTGGGGCTCAGTCTTCTCTCCTGTAAAATGATGTTAGACTAGATGGCCTCTGAGGTCTCTCCCTCACAGATGCCTGAGGCTGGAGCCAGGATCCCAGCTCTCCTGGGCACAGTTCCTTCTGTATTATTTAGCAGCCCCAGAGGGAGAAAGACTGCTGCTCCGATTCCAAAATGCCAGAATTTGTAGAGTGTCTTCAAGGTGCAAGTCTGGGAATCTGTAACACTCTACCCCACAATTGATCCTGTGATGAGGGATTTTTCCAGCAAAGATATCTCTGGCCTTCTTGGGGGTGGTGGGGGAAGAGGAGTGAGGAACAGCTGCTATTCAAGATGGAAAGATCAAAGGGGATTTGCTGAGAAGGAAATTATGGGGTAGTGGACAGGAACCGGGACCTAAATCTTGTCTATGAAATTCTTCGAGAGTGACCTGGCAAAGTGGGAGGTGACCCCCGCTGAGGCCTAGGGGCCAGGCTACAAGAGAAGGAGGAGGAGGAGGAGGTGTAAAAGTCTGGAAAGAGTCCTAGACACCTGCCTAGAAACCTGTAGAAAGTCCTGGTGTGTTTTCCCAAACACTCATGGTCTGGGCAGTTAGGCAAGAATTAGCCCTTGGGTCATGGGGAATCAGTCACCCAGAAAGTATGGTTCTACCCAGGGGTGGGAATCCTGAGGCCTCAAGGAAGGATCTGTTCTGTAAAATTTGGATTCAGTCAAAAGGCTGCACTTAAGGACCTAGAAGGCCACATGTGGCCTTAAGGTCACAGGTTCCTCACCCCTGGGTCTACAAGCTACAGAATTAGACCCTAACAAATTCAACAGCCTGCCCCAATTTGAATGACCTCTGCAGCTATAAAACAACATCCTGGGCCTTGAAGGTCTGTTGACCTCTTAGGGAGCCAACACAATCTGTTGACCTCCTAGGGGGCCAGCAAAATCTACTGAAGAAATGGGAGCTAGGCTGGAAGGCAAGAGTGGGGAAAGAAAGAAAGAGGAGAAAAGGCACAATGGAGTGGAAAGGACATCAATGATTCAGCTTGTCCTTCTCGAGGTGAATCCTAAGCCTAGAATATCCCTGTCTCATCCTGTTCTCTCCTTCCAAGCCCTAGCCAAGCAGCCCCAAGACATCCCACTTCCTCCATGGAGCCTACCCAGCTAACAAAAGCCTAGGCTACATTAAGAGAGGCCTAGCTTCTGGAAGCAAGGAGGCAGAGGTCATGCTGCCCTCTGCCCTACGCAGAATTCTCTTCTTCAGATTAAACAACCCCAGTTTCTTCAACTGATCATCTTATGACATGAACCAAAGGCTCTTCCCCACCCTGGCTTCCTCTGAACTTTCTCTTAACTTGTCAATGTCCTTCCTAAACTGAGGTGCCCAGAACCAAACCCAATATTCCCAATGGCTTCTGATCACCATGGAACACAGCCTGACTGTCGGACCCCCAGCATTTTATCTCCCCCCACCTTTCAGCTTTTTTTTTTTTTTTGCTTTTTGCAGAGGGGAAGGTAGGGGTTAAGTGACTAGCCCAAAGTTACACAGCTAGTAAGTGTTAAGTGTCTGAGGCTGGATTTGAACTCAGGTCCTCCTGACTCCAGGGCTGGTGCTCTGTTCATTGCACCACCTAGCTGCCCCTCTTTCAACTTCTTTTTATGCACTATCTACCCTATACGACTGGAAGATCCTTGAGGGCAGGAACTATCTTTTCTCTTTCTTTGTATCTTCAGTGCTTGGCACGATGCTTGGCACACAGTAGAAGCTTAATGTTTACTGACTGACTGGGTGGGGAAGTCATAGGATCACAGATTTAGATCTAGCCTGGAACCCAGAAATCAAGTGACCCACCACTCTAACTTTTACAGTGAAGAGACTGAGGCTCAGAAAGCTCTTAAAGGCTCACCCAAAGTCATACAGATGGCAAGCAGCAGAGCTAGGATTTGAATCCATCTCTGTCTACGGATGCAATAGTCTTTCCACCCTGCTGTGTTGCCACTGTAAGGCCAATTCAAGGTTTAATAGAGAAAAGGAAAATCTGAATTAATCAGTTCCCTAGAAATCAGCTAGCTCTTTGGGGAAAGCTAAATGAAGTGAGAGAGAGAGTAGCTGTCAGTTCTCTAGATCAGAGGGATGCCCAGAGCAGGCTTGCTCAGCTTTGGAAATCTGATTTAATCTGACAGGCTGCTGTGGGCTTATTCCCCTGGCCCCTTCTTCCCTCCTCCCATCCTCCTTTCTTGGGCAGAACTGAGCAGATCTCTTCACTGTAAGAGCTAGTCAAAGCAGGCAGTTATTTACTTCAAGAATGGAGCAGGACTGATTGGTTATTACAAGGTCTTTTCCATTTCACCTCTGGCCTTTGATCCTGTACAGAACTCCCTCCCCTCTCCTCTTCCCCATCCCACCCTGGTCCTGCCCAGGACTATTTCCTGTCTTGCCCTCAGCTTAAGACTTGATCTGCAGCAGCCATCACTCATTTCCAAGATAATGGGTCACAATCATTGAACAACAGCCGGCTAGTGCGTAGGGGATAGCCAGGCCAATGAGAGCCTGCCTTTCAGCCCCAGTGTTTGGGGGATGAGGTTGCAAGACTGGGCCCCAGGTTAAGCACATTCTGGCTATCTGTTACCAGTGCACCCCATTGGTGGCCTCCAATATAAAAAAACTGGACTCCCAGTGGTTCTCAAAGACTCTCTCCCCCAAACTGCCTTCTAGAGAAGACCTTAGGGTCACAGGATAGTAACTTTAAAACCGAGAGGGGTCTTCAAAATCACCTAGTTCAACCTCTTCATTTTACAGGCCCAAAATAGTTAAATGACTTAATAACATAGATTTAGAACTACAGAAGGGACCTCAGAGTCCAAAGATCTCATTTTATAGTTCAGGAAATTGAGGCCCATGGAGGTTAAGTGACTTACCCAAGGTCACCCACATAATAAGTGTAGGAGGAGTCAGGATTTGAATCCTGATCTTCCCAATTCCCAAACCAGTGCTCTCAGAGGTATCAAACACAGGCCAGGTCCAAGCAGCCCCCCAAAACTTTCTAGTGCAGCCAGAAGCAGATTAAAATGTAGTAGTGGAACTAACTAAATAAAAATACAATATGACACCGAAAACATTAATTTGTGGTTTTCTAAGTCAATATGCATCCCATTCATCCTATTTGAGGCTGACACCTCTGCTCTTGAAGCCCTCAGTGGCAAAGGAGATAGAACTGAAATCAGGACAGTTTGAGTTCCGACACTTACTAGCTGTGTGAACCTGGGTGAGTCACTTAATCTTGGTCTGCCTCAGTTTCCCCAACTGTAAAATAATAACAGCACCAACCTCATAGGGCTGTTGTGAGGATTAAATGGGATTATATATATGAAAAGGACTTAACACAATATCTGGCTCATAATAGGTGCTTCATAAACCCATCTTCCCTTCCACATTTTCATTACAGGGTATGACAACAAGAGCTTGGAATGAGGAATTGTCTTCTGAGGGGGGTGGCTCAGGACAAGGGCTCTGACTCCCATGGAAAGCCTCTCCAGCTCTGTAACTCGGGCCCAGGCCTGCTTCTGTAGCTCTCTCACTCTTGCTCAAAACCCTTCAAGTTTCCATGGCTGACTGAACCAAAAGAACTTTCCAATCCTGTTTAGGATAATAGACCATCATCAGCCATAATCCTCCCCTACCCTGACTTAGCTCAAGCGTTAATCTTGGCTTCTACACTGACTTAGCTCAAGGGCTGTTATCTGTCCCCATCAGGATGTAAGCTGTTTGCTATGAGGGCTGTATCCCAAAGAGATCATAAAAAAGGGGAAAGGATGCACATGGACAAAAATATTTATAGCAGCTCTTTTTGTGGTGGCCAAGAATTGGAAATCAAAGGGATGTCCATCAGTTGGGGAATGGCTGAACAAGTTTTGGTATATGACAGTAACGGAATTCTATTGTTTCACAAAAAATGGTGAGTAGGCAGACTTCAGAGAAACCTTGAAAGATTTATATGAACTGATGCTGAGTGAAATGAGCAGAACCAGGAAAACATTGTACACAGTAACAGCCACATTGTGCAATGATTAACTGTCAAAGACTTGGCTCTTCTCAGCAGTTTAAGGATCTAAGACAATTCCAAAAGACTCATGATTTAAAATGCTATCCACATCCAGAGTGAGAACTAGGGAGTCTGAATGCAGACCGAAGCAGACATTTTTTTCTTTCTTGTGGTTTTTCCCTTTTGTCTGGATTCTTCTTTCACAACATGACTGATGTGGAAATACGTTTAATATAATTGTAAAAAAAAGTATAAGCTGCTTGAGGGCAAAGACTGTCTTTCTGCCTGTGTATTTGTGTATTAACCTAACACAGTGCCGGGCATCTAGTAATAGTTTAATAAACAGTAATTAACTCATTGACTTGACTTAATAAAAGGAGATCAACACACATAGAAGAGTCCAGGCATCAGACAAATGGAAGAACCCATGGTTCTTAAGGAATCAATTGCTTTAGCAAAGTAAGTGATAATGCTTTTCTTTAAAGGCAATTCTGCTGATAAAACCTTGCCCATTTGACAATACCAAGGACTTTGGTAAGGACAATGGCCTTTTCCTGTCCCTGCTACAAGGTAAGTCTGTAGTATCTCAGCAGGGTTTTTGCCCTTTTAGGGCAGATGTGAGGACTAGGCTGGAAACAAGGCAGGAGGAGGGAGGGGTGAGCAGGAAAGGAGCCCCACTATTCCCAGGGCTCCTGGGCTCAGGATGATGAGTTGTTTCCACTAGATCTTTGAGGAGGTAGTGGTAACGGTTCAAGTCCACAAGGTGCCCTTCTGCTACAGCTAGGCTGGCTTGCCTGCCCCTTTGGTAGATGGTCAGCAGCTGGTGTTGGTGGTGGGAATGATGGGTCCAACTCAACAGGAGCTGCTCCCTTTTGTGTTGGCTGTGGGAGCTAGAACGGAAACAACTGCAGAAGTATTTACTAGAGCTTCCATTGAACAGATACAGAAATGGAGATTCAGAGAGGTAGATGTCATGCCCCCAAGGGCCCCAAATTATTAAGTAGGAGAGTCAAGATTTGAACCTGGGTCTCCAAGGTAAAGGACAGCTACACAGGGCAGTGGATAGAGACCTGGAGTCAGGAAGACCTGAGTTCAAATCCAGCCTCAGGCACTTACTAGCTATGTGACCCTGGGCAAGTCACTTAACCCTGTTTGTCTCAGTTTTCTCATCTGTAAACAAACTGGAGAAGGAAATGGCAAATCACTGCAGTATCTCTGCCAAGAAAACCCCAAATGGCATCACGGAGATTCAGACAGCACCAGAATAACCCAACAACAAACTCAAAGGTAAAAGCGTATTTTCCACTAAACTGGGTTTTCATGCTTTCCCAAGCTTCAAACCACACAGTCTTTCTGAAATAAGGGTCTGCTGCTTTGAGATCTTGACACTGGGGATTATTTTATTCTTCATACTTGTATTCCCAGCTCCTTAACAAGTGCCTGGAATGCAGTAGGCACTTAATACTTGCTGATTGATTGAAAGCATCCTCATCATCATCTCAGAATCCCAGAGGTGGGAGGGACCTGTCCCTGAACAAGAATCCCCCCTGTGACAATTTGAGAAATATTCTCCAAGGCTTTAAGAGTCTCCCAAGGCAGACTCTTTCACCTTTGGAGCACTCTCATCGTCAGGAAGGTTTTCTTGGTATCAAACCTGAATCTCCCTCTCTGTAACTGTCCCCCACTGATAAGGGCTCACGCTTAAACAGTATCTTAATGCTTGCAAAGCTCTTTTCACACCTAGTATAATTTTATCATGTACCTGTGGGAAGCCTCGGACCTCCCGTGAGCCCTCTCTCCTCTGGGCCCCCATGTACAGCCTATGCCGCACATTCAGCATTGGTCACTTGGAGATCACTACCACATTATCTTCTGAAACAAACAAATTCATGCCCTGACTCTGCCTCGATTCAAAGATTAACCTTAGAAGAAAAACAACAGAAAGATTCCACAGCCAGAATCAGGAGACTCGGATTCTGGTTCTAGTATGCTATTTACTAATTGTGACAATGATGAGTTTCTTCATCTATCAAATGGGAAGACCTATTTCTGACAGTGAAGGTCATGTGTAAACTAGGTGGCTCTGTGGATAGAGCACTGGGCCTGCAGTCAGGAAGACCTGAGTCTCAGATACTTCCTAGCTGTGTGACCCTGGGCAAGTCACTTCACCCTGATTGCCTCAGTTTCTTCATCTGAAAAATGAGCTAGAGAAGGAAATGGCAAACCACTCCAGTGTCTCCACCAAGAAAACTCTAAATGGGGTCATGGAGAGTTGAGTTGGACAGGACTTCAAGGATTGAAAAACAACAACAACCCCTCAATTCACCCACGTTGCCACTCATCATGAGAAATGCTACCTGTAGAATCCTGCTGCATCCATTTGAAAGGGCATTTTTCATGGGATAATAAAGTCCCCTTTGGTTTCCTTAGAGGCAGCAGATGGGCTTGTATATCTTTTTCCAGCTTTGGCCTTTGTCACCCACATTCCAAATGTTTCTCCAAACAGGTGACCACTGGGGACCTAATGACACAGGGATACAGGTGGCCCATTATTAACCTTCTCTGCTCCCCCTCAAGAAACCTATTTTAGAATGGAACTGGAGAATCTGTACCCTGGGCCTTGGGGGGAGCCATGAAGAGTCAGCAGCACCTTTCATACAACAGCTTTGATAAATGCTTGTGGAATCTGAACTGTTATGGAAGGCAGGACAGGACAAGGTAAGGAGGAGAAGCATTCAGACTCAGGGAACCTAGGTTCAAATCCCAACTCTAAGTAAATGTAAGTCATCTTTAGCAGCCTCAAGCTCTTCAACCATAAAATGATGGTTATGAACCAGATGAACTCTAAAGGCCTTTCCAATTCTTAAGCTATGATCTGATAGGGGTGTAATGATAATGGAATTTGAACCCCAGAGTGAGATGGACTTGTCAATATGACAAGAGGGGGCTGAATTGGGAGGAGCTGGTGCCGTGTATAGGGAGAGGCCCAAGCTGAGAGAGGCCAAAAGAACTTCTGGGAACAGCATCGTAGAGAGGGAGAGAGAGAGAGAGGGAGAGGAGAGGAGAGGAAGAGGAAAGGAGAGGGGAAGAGAGGGGAGAGGAAGAGAGGGGGGAGGGGAGGGGAGGGTAGGGAGAGGAGGAGAAGGGGTAGGGGAGGGGAGAGCAGGGAGAGGAAGGGATGGAGGGAAGGAGGGAGGGAGGGAGAGACAGAGACAGAGACAGAGAGAGACAGAGAGAGAGAGAGAGATTCTGAGAGAGAGAATTCCCAGGGGCCAGAGTTGCTGAAAGAGAGAGAGAGAGAACTGCCACCCAGAGCTGCCAAGAACTGAGGAGGCATGACTGTGGTGCCAGTATTTTGTCTGTCTGTTTTGACGTTACTTTGTCAGATTGGTTTGTTGATAGAGGCCTCACACCTTGTTGGGCCTGGCTTGATTTCATAGACAGAAAGTGAATTGAAGAGGATGCCAGCAATGTGCATGAATGTTATGATGTCTTTGTTAAGCTTTGCCTTCCCAGGAACAGAAACTGCTGAGAACTTGCCCCGGGGTCAAGATGAAGAACAGATCTCTCCTTGGGTATTGAATGCTGTGATAATATTGTAACCTAGCTGTGACCTAGGGGTGGATGGCCTTTGTGCTTTCCACTGCCCCTTGAGAGGGTGCTTGGTGGTGACTGATGATATTGTAATTCAGTTGTGATCCAAGGGTGGAAAATTTTTAACCTTTGTACTTTGTGACTGACCAAATGAATGTACTTTGTTTATGATTGGAAACTAATCTCCAATTGAGAAGAGAGAAGACTTTGTGACTGACTAAATGAATGTACTACCCAGGGGTAGAATACTTTAACCTCTGTACTTTGTGATTGAACTGAGGACTTACTAAACGATTGAGTTACACATGGTGAATGCTATATTTTGATTTTCTGTGAATGTTTCGCCTTAATCTGTCACTGAATAAATGGAGTTTGCTATGGTCATAATCCGAACCTTGGAAGCTGCTTGTGCTTGGTGTTACAAGGGGTATTGTGATTTGAGGGAAATCAATTGCCTTCCAAGATGTTCAATAGTGTTCCTGCTAGTGTTCCTTCCTTTAGGAGAAAGAACCAAGAGAATCAAGGCAGGTATGTGGCACAGTAAATAGAGCACTAGACCTAAGGTCAGAAAGACCTGAGTTCAAATCTTACCTTAGATACTTTCTAGTTGTGTGACCCTGGGCAAGTCACTTCACCCTGTTTGCCTCAGTTTCCTCATCTGGAGAAGGAAATGGCAAACCATTCCAGTATCTTTGCCAAGAAAACCCCAAATAAGGTCATAGAGAGTAAGACAAGATTGAGCTATTATTATTGGGAGGATACTAGGCATAGAGGCCTTTTCACAAGTGTTTTCTGGTTATGCTATTAGCAACCTGCCCGTGCTCTCCCAGAGTAACCAGAGAACTCACTGAGGGTAATTTTTAGAGCCCTCTACAATTGGGCTCACACCTCCCTTTCCAAATGCAGTTCATTTAACCTAACTCTCCCGCTCCATCTCAAACTTACTCTATCAACAGAAGAATTCATGATTCTACTCCTCCCCAGCCCACTCCACCCTCATATGCACCCCTCTGCCTGTGGAGAGCACCACAAGCCTTTCAGTAAACCAAGACAGCGGCCCCGACGTTGTCCCTAACTCTTTCTTCTGCTCAGCCATCCATATCCAATCAGGGCTTGAGTTGCATTCATTCCTTCCCCACAGCTGCTCTCCTATCTGTCCCCCATCTGTCCACTCACCCAGCTACCTCTCCTAGGGCACAAGCCTCTGGATTCCCAGACTCTCATTTCTAAGCCATGCTCCACACAAGCATCAAGCCAATATCCTTAAAAAAACAGGATTATACTGTTTCTTGCTCAAATATCTTCTGCAGCTAGCCCCCTGTTGCCTCTAGAAGACAGTACATCCCCCTCAGCCTAGCATTAGAAGCTCTCCATAATATGACTCTCACTTACCTTTTAAGATCACTTTCACATTCCTCCCTTTCTGTACTTAATGTTGCCATCAAACTGGTCTGATTGCTGTTCATCTCAACTCAACATAACATCTCCCACCTCCATGTATTTGCACAGACAGTCCCCATGTTTGGCATGCCCTCCTTCCTCACCCCCATCTCTTAGAATCCCTACTTTCTTCCAAGGTGTTTCCTCCCACATGAATTCATAATTCCCCTCAGGCTAAATATTTTTTTCTTCCTCAATTTTCCTCGTGCATCACTATTTGTATAGTGGTCGAGAGAGGTGTTTGGATTAGATGAGGCACTTAGTGTTGCAGAAATACTGCCAGACTTACAACCAGGAAGACCTGGGTTCAAATCCGCCTCAGACACTTAGCCCTCCGGGACAAGTCACTTAACCTTTTGTATGCTTCTGTTTCCTGGTTCATAAAGCAGAGATACCAATAACACCATTTCTCACAGGGTTGCTGTGAGGGCTGAGTGAAAGGACATATGCAAAGTGTTTAGCAAGTCTTAAAGCAGTTTATAAATGCTTGTTGTTGGGCAGCTAAGGGTCTATGATCTTATATTCCTTGAATAGAATGTATGCTCCCTGAGGGAAGGAACTGTCATGGTTTTGCTTAGCATTTAATAAACCTTGTTGGGTTGGGTTTACTAACGGCAGACACTGGGATGGCAGTGGGGCCTGATGATTAGACTAAGGGGAGGCCTGCCTGCCTCTTCAGAGTCTCTGGACCACCATAGCACTGAGCTCCCGAGAACACAGGCCCAGAACCCTCCAGGTGCAGCTAAGAATCTACAGAGAACCATCCATTACAGATCTTGACCTTTCTCCATGATTCCAGCTGCAAAGAGGGCCCCAGAATATTGCATCTGGAGCCAGTCCAAGCCCATGCTGAGCCCACACAAGGCACACAAAAGGAAAAGTCATCCCTATTTACAAAGATGCAGCAGAGAGGGAGTTTGCCACACATCACTTTGCAAGAAGGGAAGGCTGCTGGGCCAACAGGCAGCTAATGAGCAAGCTTTGTGTATCTCCAGCAGATTTGCTGCGAAACCTCACCCTTCCTCTTCCTGGAGCCCTGAAGGTCACTGCTACTTCTGAATTCCATTCATAAACCACTGACTCAGGATGTCTTCCATGCTTGGCTCATGAACTCCAGCAGCAAGAGTTCACACCCATCGGGCAGCCTTAGCAAAGCCCAACTCTGGAGTCTCTGTGGCTGCCAGGGCTTAGAAATAGGAGGGCTCGTTATGGAATTAAGTTTAAAATAAAAATAAAATGAAGAAAAAATTAAATAAAAAGGAAGGGGTGTGTGTGTGTGTGTGTGTGTGTGTGTGTACGCGTGTACACACACACACACACACACACACCCCCAAAGAGAACAGATGTCCTATGGAAAAACTGGGCAATGACCTAACACTAACTAGCCTTTCCTAGGCCTTTGTACTGGTTTTGTCTTGCCTTCTATTCTGCATTCACTCTAAATCTTGTATGTTCTGGTTATATTTATGTGTGTGTATGTAAGTGTGTGCATGTGTGTATACATATATATTTTACATATTTAGAGAGTACACACATATACAAGTATGAATGTATGAGTAGAAATATACATACATATAGTGGACATGATTGTGTGTGTGTATATGTGTGTGTGTATATACATATACATATATATATATGTATATTTCTTCATTTTCTAAGGTGAAGAAATTGAGGCCTTGAGGGTGACTCACTCCAAGGCACATAGCTGGTAAGTAGTAGAGCCAATGAATGCATAAGCTTACTTATGATTTTCTGTGAATGTTTCGCCTTAATCTGTCACTGAATAAATGGAGTGTGCTATGTTCCTAATCCGAACCTTGGAAGCTGCTTGTGCTTGGTGTTACAAGGGGTATTGTGATTTGAGGGAAATCATTCAGGGATTTGCTCAAAGTCATACAGGGAGGTGATGGTGTGGCTGAGCTTCCTGGTCCAGACCACTTCGATCAATTAAGCAATCATCAAATATTTACAGAGCACCTACTACGTGGCAGGCCCTGGGGATACAAAGAAGGGCCCTGATCTCAGGGAGCTTCCTTTCTATTGTTGGAGACAACCTGTCCATAAATAAATACAGGCTGAGGATGCATAAGAAATAAATACCAGATGATTGGAAAAAGGAAGGCACTGATGATGGGGGAGCTGGAGAGATCAGGAAAGGCCTCAGGCAGAAATTGGTGAGAAAGGTGGAGAGTCTCCAAGGCCAAAGGTGATGAAAGTGTTCCAGGCATGGAAAGGCACAGAGAGGGGACACAGGGTATCATTTGTGAGGAACAGCAAGAAAGCAGAGTTTTAGAATGAGGGGAATGTATGATAAGGCTAGAAAAGTAGACATTGTGTTCCTAAACATCTGGAATAGTGAGATGTCTGATTCCAGATGCCCGGGGTTGGGATGGGTTGGAGACTGCACCAAGATGGTAGAAGGGCCTTAGGTATCTGATAGAAGGGGCCTGAAGGGTCAGTTAGCCTGAACAAGGCCGTGGCCCTCAGGTACTTGAAGAACTGTCACATGGAAGAGGGACTAGCCCTGCTCCACTTGGCTTCGAGGACAGTAATTCCACCTGAGTAATGGGTAGAACAGAAGAAAAGTGAATTTCAGCTTGGCATCAGGAAAAACTTCCAAACATCGAGGGTTGCCTTCGCGGGTGATGAGTTCAATCAGTTGTTGGGTTTGTCCTTTGTTCTCGAAGAGGACCACGGCATCAGGGAGATGATGACATGACTTGCAGTTGACTTGGATCTGAGCGAGGCAGGGCTGTGCAAGGTCACCAGCCTCACTTTCTCCTCCAGAGCCATCTGGGTCCAGTGACCAGATATTCATCAGGAAGACTAAAGATGGCCCAGGATGCAATGGGAGACCCTGGCCCTTTTAGGCTAAGGCCTTTGCAGGTACTCACTGAGAGTGACTAGGCCTCTTCAGTCAGTAAAGATCATTTGTTTAGCAGGATATGGAAAGGATTCTGTCAGGTACTTATTGGATGAGATGACCTTCCAACTCAGGTTCTATGACTCAAAGAAGCAAGATGGTCCAATGAAAAGAATCATAGACCCACAAAATTTGAGACAGGGAGGAACCTGACAGCTACCTACTGCTCTCTCCATCTGCGATGGAATTCCTACCAGGACACACTCTGGTCCTCTGTATTTCAGATCAGAGGGTTTGCTTCCTAGCTCTGCCACTTACTGTCTCTAACCACAGGCAAGGATTTTTGTTCTGAGTCTCTTTTTTGTTCTATAAAATGAGAGGGTAGGATCAGATTGCCTCTGAGGTCTCTTTTAGATCCATAATGCTTTAGATTCTAACTCTTATGGAGTCTTGTGCTCAGGCTGGCTATCAAAGGGATGAGGGGTATCGAGGGACTTCATCCTCCAATCCTCAGCCAGGCCTATCTAAGAGATCATCTGGGAGAGGGGAGAAGTGAATCTTTGATTGTAGACGGATTCAGACCCTCATCATCTCTCGATTAGTCTATCAGAATGGCTTCTTTGTCTCCAGCCAATCAGAGATTTATCTGGTCACATGCTGCCAGAGTAACCTCCCTAATGCAGACATGTCACTTCCCCGCTCCAAAATCTCCAATGGCTCCTTAATACATCCAAGCAGATGATGCCCACCACAATCTGGTTCCAGCCTAACCTTCTGAGTCTTGATCCAGATTAATTCCCCTCACATATTCTAGACTCCTAGCTAGCCCCATCCCAGGCTCATCCTGGATCACCCCAGTCTGAGCATTTGTAGGGGCTGTCCCCCGTTCCTGGATTACTCTTCCCATTAAGTTCTACCTGCCAAATGAAATCTGCAATCTCTTGTAGGGTTAGAGAGCTAGGAAGCATCTAAGGCAGGATGGGTACTCAGGTCTTTCAGACTCCAAGCCCAGATAAAGATAGATGTTATAGCTCACAAGAGAAAACAGGATTTGAGCAGCTCAAAGCTCAGCCTCTATGGTACAACTTGCAAAAACACAGGCT
Organism: Pseudochirops cupreus; assembly: GCA_028627135.1. Classification (NCBI taxonomy): domain Eukaryota; kingdom Metazoa; phylum Chordata; class Mammalia; order Diprotodontia; family Pseudocheiridae; genus Pseudochirops; species Pseudochirops cupreus. Next base: position 86,547,276 of record CM053582.1, read on the forward strand.
CCAGGAAGAGGGAACTCAACCATCTGATCTTCCCCAATCTCTATGCAAAACTTATTCAGGAACCTTGCCCTCCCACTCTTACAGGGTCTAACCTGTAGGGGGTCATAGCCTTCTGGGTCTCTCATAGGAATGTCCATCAAAATTCATGATGTCCCAGACTCACTCACACCTCTGTTCCTGGATCCACAATTGAACAGATGTTGGGCCATAAACCATAGCTTCCTTATGTTAATGCAGGCTGTCGGTGCCAGCAGCTGCCTCAATCTCATCCCTGGGGTTGCATCAAGGGATTGTTATCAGGCAGCTAGGCCGTAGGTGAAATCTACCCAAGCCCTTGGGCTCATAGTTTAGCAGAGGGGCTGGGCCCATGCTCTGGAATGCCCAGGAGCCTGCCAAGGCCTTGAAAAGGAATCCAAGATATTGGGAAAGCCAGCCCCCCCTCACTTGCAAATATCTCATTAATTATTCTGTTGGAAGCTAGAGGCACTTGGTGTCCCAGGAATCTGGGCTATGTGTAATGAGCATCCAGGCAGGGGATGAACTTGGCCTGAAGCTGCTCCCCCATCATCACTCACTCTGGACATCAGGCGCTAATAGAATGAGGTAGACCAGTATTCCCACTGAGCCTATGAGAAAATGATTTCCAGTTTTGTTCTGAGATAGATGGTTCCCCCCAAAACCCTCAAGTTCTTGATGAGACACTCTGTTCTCCACTAGAAGGGATCACCAAATGCAGAGTCAGGAAGATGAGGGTTCAAATTCTACTGCAGTTGGGCCGGCCTTGGAGTCAGGAGGACCTGAGTTCAAATTCGACCTCAGACACTTAACACAAAACTAGCCATGTGACCTTGGGCAAGTCACTTAACCCCAACTGCCCTCCAAAAAAGCAAAAAAAAAAAAAAGCGCAAAAAAAATTCCATTACAGTCACCTACTAGCTGTGAGACCGGGCAAATCATTTAGTCACTTGGCGACTCAGTTTTCTCACCTGTCAGACAAGGACGTTGGGGGAAGCAGGTGTGGAAGAGAAACACTTCCAAATAATCTCTCATGGCAGAAAAAGAAACCCAAATGTTGGAATTCTCTTTCCCTTGTTGTTCAATCATACCCAACTCTCCCTGCCCCCATTTGGGGTTTTCTTGGCAGAGATACTGGAATGGTTTGCCATTTCCTTCTTCAGTTCATTTTACAGATGGGGAAACTGAGGCAAACAGCTTGAAGTGACCCGCCTACAGTCACACAGCCCTCAAGGATCTCACATTCTATTGCCCAAAGCTAAGAAGGTAAAAGAAAGATTTGGAAAGGAACTACAATCCTGAAATGCAGCTTCCCTGGCTTGGTCCTTCTCTCTAACCTTCATCCTCATCCTGCCCAAATGCACACAAGTGGGAAAAATCTCTACTGAGTCTGAGGACTTAAATCCAACTTGTCCATTTCTCCTCTGCCATGAGGGTCAAGTAGAGGAAGAAACAAATGCACAAGAGGAGAAAGATGGGTCAGAGACTCGGACAGACTGACTATGGTGACCAAAGCAAGAGAGACACGGAGCGGCAGATCGTGGGTCACACATTCCTGAAGCCTTTGGAGGGGTTGCCCACTCTCCCTGTCCTTACTCAGGATTCTTTATCTCTGCTGTAGGGCCCTTACTGCTGTCTGAATGCTCCCCAACCAATGAATCAAGCAAGTGGGCATTTGTAAAGTACCTACACTTACACAAACACAAAAAATGCAACACACTCTACTCCCAAGAAAGTTACACTCTAATGAGGGAGATAACATTTATATACACAAAATAAATATGTGCAGAATAAGTACAGGATATTTAAATACAAGATAGGTAAGATGGAGAGGTATTAGTAGTTGGGAAGATAAGGAAAGGCTTTATTTTAGAAGGTGGCGCTCAAACTGTGGGAAGCTAGGTGGCTTGGTAGATGGAGCCCTGGGCCTGGAATCTGGCAGACTGAGTTCAAATCTGAACTCAGACACTTACTAGCTGTGTGACCCTGGGCAAATCACTTCATCGTGTTTGCCTCAGTTTCCTCATCTGTAAAATGAGTTGGAGAAGAAAATCACAAACCAGCCCAGTATCCTTGCCAAGAAAACCCCAAAAGTGGCCATAAAGAGTTGGACATGACTGAAAAAAAACAAGTTTGAACTGTGTCTTGAAGGAATAGAAAGATTCCTTGAGGAAGAGGGAGGAGAGAATACATTCCAAGCACAGAGAATGGACAATGCAAAGGCGTGGAGATGGGAGATGGGGTACCATGTGAGAACAGGATATTCTCTATTTTAATGCAAGGTCTACCTTCCTGAAACCAATTCATTTAGAGTTGTGTACCATGAACTCTCCTGAAAGTCTGAACTGTTTTTTCCTTTGTGACTCGGTGTACAACTGTTTAATAAATCATCTCTCCTTTTTTGGCTATAAAAAGAAAAAAAAAACAAAGAGTGAACAGTACAGTTTGGCTGGAACGTAGACTATGATAAAAAAAAAAAACACCATAAGATTGCAAAAGTATAAACAGAACCAGATTGTGGAAAGCCATAAAAGCCAATTTTGAGAGCTTGTCCTAAAAGTAATGGGGAGCCACGGAGGGTTTTCATCCTTTTTGGGATGGAGGAGTATGACACAGTCAAACATGATTATTTTGGGAACTATGTAGGGGATATAAGGGGGAAGCTAGAGACAGGGAAGCCAGTTAGGAGGCTGTTCTAATAGTCTAGGTGAGAGGCAATGAGGGTCTGAACTAGGGAAATGGCTATAAAGGCAGGGAGAAGGGAAAGTGGAAGGATTCTATGAAGGCAGAATCTAGAGGACTCAGCAACTGATCAGAATGTGGGAAGAAAGGAAGAGATAAGAATCAAAGACGGGTCTAATATCATGCAGGACAGCACTTCAAACCATGTAGCTCAACTCTATCCATTACAGACAAGAGACAATCCTATATCTAGACACTGACAGGACCTTTGAGGTCATCTAGCCCAACCCCCTCATTCTAAAGAAGAGAAAATTAAAGACAAGAAAGTTGAAGCTCCTTGGCCAAAATCACATGGGTGAGAAGCCACAGAGGTCACTCTGACTCTTAGTCCTGGGCTCCTTCCATCTTACCTCGATGCCTGTGATAACAAAGCTTGTGTCTCCTTTTGTTTTGCTCATTGGATTGAACAACCTACAGCCCTTTCATTGGAATCACAGAACACACAGAGAGAATATTTCTTCTACCAACACGTATTGGCAAATCAGTGTCAGAGTAGCCTTGGACCACAGAAAGTGTTTCCATGATTTCATCTGTCATATACAGACATAGCCTATTCCCAATGGTCCCTGATACATACAAAGAACATTAGCGATGGTCCCTAGGGGAAATGGAAAAATGTTGGATTAGGAGTTTGGAGATCAGAGTTCAAATCGTGACCCTCCTACTACCTTGGACAAGTCACTGTACATGTCTATGCCTCAGTTTCCCCATCTTTAAAATGAAAGCAATAGACAAGAGGCTTTGTGAGATCTCTTCCAGATCTAAATCTATGAGCCCTGGTGGGATTTGGGCAAGTAACAGAAATGTAAGTCACCTTGTGGCTGTTGGGTAGTCATTACAGTTGGGTCTGACTCTTCATGACCCAATTTGGGGTTTTCTTAGCAAAGATACTGGAGGGGTTTGCCATTTCCTTCTCCAACTCACTTTACAGATGAGGAAACTGAGGCAAACAGGGTGAAGTGACTTTCCTTGGGTCACCCAGCTAGGAAGTGTCTGAAGTCAAATTCAAACTCATGAACATGAATCTTCCCAAGTCCAAGCCCAGTAAGTTATAAGAATCACCAAAGTTGCTCATAACACGTCTTCCAAAGATCCTTTGAGAGGGTTGGTTTGTGCCATACTTTACATGCTTTAAAGTATCATATAAGGCCACCTACAGGGCAGTACTCAGATACCCACAGAGGACCCAGCAAGAAAAAAGAAATCACAAATCTGGAAAATAAGTTCTTAGATGTAGAGTTGGGTGTGATCTTGGTGGCCACTCAATCCAGCTCTCTTGTTTTACAGATGAGGTAACTGAGGCACAGGGAGGTCATTCAGCTATTGTCAGAGGTGAGATCTAAACCCAGATCCTCTGAGTCCATAATCCTGCCACTTCCTTATAGGTCCCACTGCATGGCTACACCCCACCCCCTTTCCTGACTTACTGATGGCACAGCTGTGGCCAACCAGTCTCAACAACACCAGCATGTGAGAGGAAGTCAACTCTCCATGGGGGCTGGAAGTCTTAGTAACAGAAACACTTGTTTGTCGATGTAACCTTGGAGCATCAAGGATGCTCCAAGTCCCCTCCCTCTCTTAGTTGAAGCTTTGGGGGGGCCCAAGTGCTCTCTCCACCTCAAAAGCTGCCTGTAAATATTTGTTCTTTCATCTCTTGGAGACCTGGTTCTCTCCCCAGTAAAGTTCCTCCCTCTTCCCAGAATTCCCATCTGTAAAGGGAAGCCAGGTTAACGTCCTGGGGTGGGGAGGAGAGACCTGGTTGATTGGAAGGAGATCCCCATGAACTCTGGCCCGACCAGAGACCCCAAAGTGTTGGGAGTAATAGGAAAGTCAGGCCAGGATAAGCAGCCCTTTTTGAGCTAAAAGAATGTTTTCTTTTCTTCAAGTGCAGGACTTGAATCTTTTGTTTGGTCACTGCTGCCATTAGGAAATAGTCTGGAAGGCATCTGACTCTCCTCCTCCCCGGAAACTTTAAAACACCAGGGACCTGCCAGTGTGTTAAGTCTCCAACAGCCTGGAAGCTGGCTGCATGGGAAGTGTGGGTCTTCCTTTTGTGCAGCAACTCAAAAGCTTGTCTCCACTGGGCTTCCATGTTTCATGGCTGATCTCTCCTCCCATCCCCATCAGTTTGGGACCACTCTGGAGACTCACAGTTGACCTTCATTGTCTTTCTGCTGCTTGGCAGCAAATGAGCCGCTATCTTGGTGAGAGGGCTCCCAAACCACCCGTTACCACAGGCTGAACGTCCAAGGCAGATGGTTTATAGGAATAGGACACATTTGTCCACTGCTCACAGATCAGAAGGGCAGCTAGGGGATAGAGCACTGGGCTTGGAATCAGGAATATTCATCTTCCCACTCAGACACGTTCTAGATGTATGACCCTGGGCAAGTCACTTAACTTTGATTGCCTCAGTTTCCTCATGCATAAAATGAAGGAAATGGAGAACCACTCAAATATCCTTGCCAAGAAAACTCCAAATGGGGTCAGGAAGAGTCAGGCACAACTAAAATGACTAAACAACGAGACAGGTCAGAAAAGGAAGCTGGGGGGATTTAAGCAGACAATTTCCAGGAACCTTCCACTTAGATGTTAGAAGGGGGCAGATTTGGGGTAATTTAAGCCAACAAAGATTCATTAAACAACTCTAGAGGTAGCATGTCATAATGGGCTTTTCAGTCAGAGGAAGACCTGACTTCAAATCCTACTTTGTTGGGTTTTTTTTTTTCATTTACTCTCTGCTCCTGGTACCTAAGTTTTACTCCCTGTAAAACGAGAGGGCTTTACTAGATAGCCTCTGAAGGCCCACCCAGCTCTAAGCCTAGGATATTATAGTCCCACTACATGAGTGGGGATATTAGCAGAGGGCTGCCCCTTTACTGTTTCAGGGTCTCTCCCCAGCTGGGTCTGGTTCCCTGCTCAGGGTCATGGATGGGAATAAGCAAGTCACTGATTTTGGAAGGACGGCCAGATGCTAGTGATGTGGTTCATCCTCTATCATATCCCCATCCAAAGTCACCTGGATGATGTGAAGTCAATGAGAGAGGGGCAGTCATGTTGACCCTCCCCAGATGCTCCAGCTGCCCCAGTGCCTGCCTCACTAGTGCCCTCCTAGACAGCGATCATTCCTTCCGAAGCCAACTCGGGCTTCTCTCAGACCTGACAGAGAAGGATTTTCATCAGCTTTTGAAATAGCTTTTTAACAGATTTCCTGGTCCACTGCCAGGAATCTCAGAATAGAATGTAACTGGGAAAGAGGGATGATCACAGAAGCATCTATCCAGACCTGGAAGGGACCTTGGAGCCCATCTAGTCCAATAACCTCATCTTAAAGATGAAGACACTGAAGCCAGGAAAGGGAAATGAACTGCCTATCAGTGTCAGAGGCAGAATCTGAACCTAAGCCCACTAAGACTAGATCCACCCTTCTTCCCATCATCCCAGGCTGTGTCTGCATCTGCTCAGGCTGAGGTCTTCAAGGATTTGAAGGGCCATCCCATGGAAGAGGGATCTAACTTAATCTGCTTGGCCTCTTTGGGGCCAAGAATTTCATAACGATCAGAGCTTCCCCACAGTGGAAGGCACAGCCCCTGCAGGTGGGGAGCCCCCCTCACTGGAGGAATTCAAGCCAAGACTAGATGGCCATTTGTCAGATATGGTAGGTTTACAAGCAGAAGCTCGTTGAGGGCAGAGACTGCCTTGTTTATTTGTATCTGCACCCCCAGACTTTAGCACAGGGGCTGACATAATGGCATACAGTAAGTGCTTACTAAATGCTCTCTCTCTCCCTTCTTTCTCTCTTTTTCTTCTGCCCCCTCCCCCCCTCTCTCTCTTTCCCTCCCTCTCTCTTTCTCCTTCCCTCTTTCCCTCCCTTTCTCTGTGACTCTTACGTAAGCACCCAGTGGACTGCATGTCCTTTGAGGTCCCTTCCAATTGAAAATCCTACGACTCTCAATCCTACAAAGAAGTAGCAGGACCTGGGCCCTGGGACCAGAGCAGGGCTATTCAAGAAAATGAGTTCTGTGCTTTCTGTAGATTCTAGCAGAGCTCCCTTACCCATGTCCCACATTTGGCTCTCAAATTTTCACTTAAAAATATCCTATTATGAAGTCTGGTTTCCTGAAATAGCTTCCCTCATCTGTACCTGAAAGACTTGGTCAGGACACCACCCAGGGTGACAGGGCAGGACCAGACCAACTTGGGAGGGAGGGATAAATTATATTTGTCCGTTTAGAGACAAAAAAGCCTGGGGGGTATGGGGGTTTCATGAAAGAGAGAGAGAGAGAGAGAGAGAGAAAGAGAGAGAGAGAGAGAGAGAGAACAAACAAGGGGAAGAATGAAACAAGGGAGTGGGAAAGAAAGGGAAAGGATGCAAGCCAGTGGGTCTGTCTTAGATGTGATTCATGGGCCTTTGAGTCTTTTCCCTTTTCCATTGAGATTATAAAAAGCCATCCGGGAAGGCTTCTGCAGAACACTGGGGGTGTTTGTAAATAAAAGAATTGTAACTTCTGGCTTATGGGGAGGGAGGACCTGCCTCACTGGGAGCAGGCAAGTTATTTCAGGAGAAGCCCAGGCCTCCACCAAACGCAGTAACCAGTGACATGGCCTTTCAGGCCCACCAACATATGGGGCGATGGCAGGGGCCCGAGCAACCTTCTGAACTCAACACTCTGTTCTAGAAAACTGATGGTCCCTTGTCCCCTTCCCGCCACTATCATTAGGTCTCTGGATTTCCAAAGTTCTCCATTCTCTACAGCTAGGAGGCTGTGGGCATTTGGTCTGGTGATGTCTCTAAATGGCTCTTACTCCACAGGATGCCAGGCTTTTCCAATATCTTCATTTCGTTTGTGTGAATTGAATTTTTCTTTCCTTTTAAAAAAATCCTTTATCATAAAAGAGGGCTCTGTAGGAAGGGAAGTAGGGAAGGCTATACTGGGAAATGGAGGTGATATAAAAACAGAATGTCATCAAAAATTTATTTGGGGGGACTCTTCCTGGAGTTTTAAGGATCAATGATACGTGCAAACCGCTGTGGGCAGCAGTTAGGGGTGAGATGATGATCCACTAATACCAATCACAGTCGCACTTATATAATATTTGTAGTTTATGACTTGCAAAGTGTTTTATGAAATGTTATTTTGTTTGATCCTCAAAACAAGTGGGGTAGGGGCCACAATCATCATCTCCTCTTTATGGATGAGGAAGCTGAGGCTGAGGAAGGTCAAGCCCCCTTGATTGAGCTCTCTAGGGTATTTTGACCTCTGTAACTGCACAGTGGTGACAATGGTGCTATGAAAAACGGGACAGATTTTTCCAGATTCCCATGTGATGGAAGTGTCATGTCTAAATTAATCCAAGTTAAAAAAATGAAACCTTGTTGGTGACCCAGAGGCAGCCACCAGGTTGGACCTGCCACAGGGTCAGAGTAGAGGGCTGGTGTCCAACCTGTGCTTGTAGTGTCCAGAGGTGAGTCTTTGGCCTAAACTGTCTCCCTCATTCCACTCTTCCTCCTTCCCTCATCCAAATGGCCAGGAATTGCCTCTATACCACTTGCAAGTTTTTAGTGCTTGTAACTGGAATGCAAAATCCCAGCAGCCCGCTCTCCTGGGATGCCCAAGGGGCTGAGCTCCTACACACACACACACACACACACACACACACACACACACACACACGCACGCACACATGCACACACATGCCCATGCACACACACATGCAACCACACATGTACACACGTGCACGCACGTACACACGCGCACGCACACACGCACACACACAAACACACACACACGCACCATATCAGCACTCAGAAACAAGTCCTGCAGGGTCCTTAAAATTCCACACTGTGCTCAGCAGCCTACATCACAAAACCAGAAGAAACAGTCTTTGCCTTCAAGGAGTTTCCTGTGTATCAGAGGACACAGAAAAAAAAAACAGATAAGGGAGCCTTTTTTTTCCCACTAAAATGTAATGAGAAAGGATGTAAATTCCTAAAGCTTTAAAAGATTTTTCTTAAAGAAAGAAAGGAAGGAAACCCCATGTCAGAAGCCAGTGTCTAGGGGCTTCTTGTTTGCCATTCAAAATTCAAATCTTCTCTCCCTTTGTTTCTTGTACTTCTCAGTTTCTCTTAGAAATCTTTCTACCAATCAAAAGTCACGTCTCCCAACTTGTAGCTAAGAGTCACCTGAACACCCTTCAGGGGACCACCAAAGCCATTCTACATCTGCGAAACATTCTATAAACTTCCAAGCATTATGCAAATGTGACCTTTTAGCCAAATATCATGATTATAGAGGTAGTGTGGTGAGCCAGCCTTGAAACCAGGATGTCCTGGGTTCAAATCTCACCTGGCACCCACTGACTGTAGTGCTGTAGGTAAGTCAGTTTTAAGACTGTTTCAGAGAAGGTACTGCCCTGCCTTGGGAAAAGATGATGCGTCACTGGGGAATTCCCTTCATCAGTGAGGTCAGGGCCCAGTCCCAACCCTTCATGCCTAGCCTCATTATTACTCAGCATCCAATGGACCTCCAAAAAGCTGCCTGGAGGCTAGGCAGACATGGAGAGGAGTAATCTTCAGCCTGGGAAGCGGTATAGGGAGGATTCCTGGTCATCTGGATGAGAGAAGGAAGAAGACTGGAATGAAATAGGAAATTCAGGCTGCAGATTCCCCTCTGGACAAATCAAAAATGAGAACACCCCACCTCTACAATAAGTCTATAACCTTCTGGCAATTATTGGATCACCAATAAGTTTTCATTTTTGTCACTTGAATTAATTTAGACATGACACATCAATGAACTTGGAGATCTATTGGAGTCCATCCTCCCCATGCTGAAGTGGGGAAGGGGAGAGAGAGATGTTGGGAAAGGAAAGGGAAAGGGAGGAGCACTCCGAACAGGAAGGACAGGATGGTCAAAGCTTCTGCTCCTTCCCCTCCTCATCTCCTCTGGCTCCCCCTCACAGCCCAACCCTGTGCTAGTACAGGGTCCATTGCTCAAGGAGATTTTCCAGGAGAAGTCTGGGAATTCCAAATATACTAGGGAGGCCTGCAGGACGGAAGGAAGATGACCAAGGCCCTACTCTAAAAAAGGAAAGATTGTATCCCCCTGAGACTCCCACATTTCATTGGGCTCTGAATTGTACTAGGGGAGAGTATAAAGAGGTCCTAGGTTTGCATCACTGTTTTCCTGCACCCTACCTGCGTGACCCTGGGCATAGCCCTTGTCCTCTCTAAAACATCAGTATCCTTGTAAATAAAACAAAAAGGTTTCCTTTATTATAAATCTAAGGTTCTAAATATGGGACAGGGTCTGAACCTACGATTTTGTTGGCATGAAGAACTCCCAGTATGGAAACTTCCAACATGAAACATCACTACCTTTTCTACAACTTACAAACAGCCGAGGGTTTTTTTTTCCTTTTATCCTTTTTTTTTTTTGGAGGGAGGAAAGGCAGGGCAATTGGGGTTAAGTGACTTGCCCAAGGTCACACAGCTAGTAAGTGTTAAGTGTCTGAAGCTGGATTTGAACTCAGGTCCTCCTGACTCCAGGGCTGGTGTTCTATTCACTGCACCACCTAGTCGGCCCCCAGCCGAGGTTTTTTTTAAGTGTTTTTGTACCCTGGACCCCTTGGGTAGAGCCCAGTGAAATCCACGGACCCCTTTTCAGAATAATGTTTTTAAATACGTAAGACACATAGATTATAAAAGAAACCAACTGCACTGAAATGTAGTTATCAAAACACTAAACGAGCCAGTTCACAGGAGCTTGGGTTAAGAATCCTTGCCCAGGACCCTGAGAGAATGACTCGTCCAGAATCCCACAGACATCTGAAATCAATGGCAGAACTTGAACTCGGATCTTCCAGGCTTTGACAACAGCTGTGTTCCATCCTGTGTTTCCTCTAAATCTATGATATGATCGTCCCAAAATACTTTACACTCTGGCCTTAGGTTTCCTCCTCCACAGAATCAAAGGGTCAGCCTAGATAATGAACAAGGTTCCTTCCTGCTTAAAAATCTGTCCTTCTGTAATCCGAGATCACTTAGCTTCTCTGGATCTCAGAATCCTCTTAAGTTAAAATGAAAGATTTGGACCCAGTAGCCACCTCCAAGCCAATGATCCAATGATCCTAAATCATTTGCCCCCTGTGAGCCTTTGTTTCTTCACCCACAAAATGGGAGAGTAGGGCTAGATAACAAATGATTGATCTTTTAGTTCTAAATCTATCATTTTAAAATCCTAAACCATATCTCCTCCTGGGCCTCAATTTCCTTATCTGTGAAATGAGGGGTTTGGGGCTGGATGACTTCTGGGGTCTCATCTGGCTTTAAACCCCAGGACATGACCTCTAAGCTTCCTCCCAGCTCTAAGAAGATAGGCCCTGGCCAACATCACACCCACACCAGACCATGGGAAACTCTGGCCGCCTTCCTCCGAGCATCCCTGTGGTTTCTTGGCTGGCCGGACAGTGGGAGGGCAAAGGAGAAGCTCCCCATCCCTGTGCAGAGCATGCTTTGAGTTGTTCTGATGTAATTATGTCATTAGTGGCCACCCCCTCTCTGCACCCCAACCTCAATGCTAAAAGGGCTGAACAGTTCCATTGTGCGGGAGCAGGGCTGATTTGGGAAGATCTAATCATCCTAGGAAAAAGACAAAGCTGCTTTTGTAGGGTATTGGGCTGGGAGGGGGAAAGGGAAAAAAAACCACCCTGGTAATTAAATGATTCACTGAGTGAACATAAATATCCTTCCCACAAAGTAAGCCGATTTGAAAGATTGGTCTGAATTACACAGAACATTCTCCCCGGCTGTCATTCAGAGCCTACTCCTGTAAATGCAACAGGTCTGACTGAGAGAGAGCCTTGGTGTGCACCTTAATGATGAGCTGAAAGCAACCTGGCTCCCTCCTGCCAGAGCCGGGGGGATGACAATCCATTTCAGCAAAAAACAATTCAACAAACACATGCCCAGTATTTACTACATGCATGCCCTTGTGTTGGTTATTAGAAGCTGGAGGCTATAAAGAGACTGGTAATTTATTTCCTCATCAGCAAAGAGTCTACTATCATCAATTCAGCTCAAGTCGCAAAACTATTATTAAGCACCTACTGTGTGCTGGGTATTGGGAGGGTACCAAAAGAGATGTACCATAATCCCTACCTTCAAGGAACCTGTGGCTTCTTCAATGATATTCATGAGCATGAGAGGAAGAAGTCTAACATGAAGGGCAGTTTGTTAACAATGAAACAGGCATTCCAGAGGGCACGGTGGAAGAGGAGAGAATAGGAGAGAAGGATAGGGACATGAAGAGAATGCGACTGACATGGATGAGGATGAACCCATTAACATAGATGTTAAATTAGATACAGCTGAATTAGCCTGTTACTAGCTAGAGTAAAGATTTTATTTTGACTAGGCACGCTTGCCTGTGTGGGAACAAATTCCAGCTCATTGGCATTCCTGAGCCTGAAGATGAGATCAGGTTGTCATGTGAAGATGAGACCGTAGCCAGCTGGAAAGGTAAGCAAGAGGGTAGCAACGGAAGCTGAAATCCCAAGGGAGTGAGAAACCCTCCAGGGAGATTGAGATTATCTAGAAGGGGAGTACCTGCAAGAAAATGCTAGAACCAGGCATACTCCTGGGGAAAAAACTACAGGAGTTTGATAAATACTATTCCTTTCTTCAATCATTTACGAGCAGCTGGATTCAGGCTTAAAGTTTGGGGAGAAAACAAACTTTGTAACAATTAGAGCTGTCCCAAAGAAGAATGGGCTGGGCTGCCTTCAGGAACAAGGGAGTCCTCCTCCTTGTTAGTTTTCAAGTAAGAGCTGTATCTGTGAGGTATATTGTAGGGGCCATGGCCATCCTGATACTAGACTAGCTGTTGTCTGAGGTCTGGCCAACTCTGAGAGTCTAAGACTCTAGCACTGAATCTTTGAGTCACAATCTGCTCACCTGGAAAACAGAATTAATGATGTCTGCAGTGCCTAACTCACAGGGTGTTGTAAAGGTTGAGTGGTAGAATGTATGTAACATGTTATATCCACATTTAAGCACTATGCAAATGTTTTTATCATCATCATTATTACTGCAGGAATGAAAAAAGATGTAAATATACATATGGAGAGGATGGAGGGAGAGAGACAGAGACAGAGAGAGGCAGAGAGAGACTGAGAGAGAGGGAGAAAGGGAGGGAGGGAGAGAGAGAGGCAGAGAGAGAGGGAGGGAAGGAGGAAAGGAGGGAGAGAGAGAGAGGAAGAGACAGAGACAAAGAGAGAGAGGGAGAGAGAAAGGGAGGAAGGGAGAGAG
>CM053582.1:86560841-86594731 GCA_028627135.1 Pseudochirops cupreus
TGTTATATCTCTATATTTTACATAGCAGTTTCATTATATACTACATGTAATAATACATAATTTATTTTTAATATATATAAAATCTCATTTGATCCTCACAGCAACCCTGTGAGGTAGGTTTCATTATTATCCCCATTCTGCAAAGGAATAAACTGAGACAAGAGAAAGGGTAAGTGACCTGCTTACATACAGCTATTAAGTGTCCGGGACAGCCGGGTGATACAACGGATAGTTCGTGGGACTTAGGGTCAGGAAGACCTGAGTCTGAATCCTCCCATCCCAACCCCCCTGTTCTTTTTCAGGAAGGCCCCCAGGCTGTGGGGAGACATATTTTCCATGGATTCTCCCTGGGACTGATTCACAGACTGATACACCCCCCCCAACTTCCTGCCAGAGTCTTGTTCCCATAGAGGGTGGTGAGGGGACACTTCACTCTAGGTTGGCTCCACCTCACCCCAAGCTGGGCAAGACTGGGTCCTCCTCTCTCTAAGGACTTCAAAGAGACCCAGGTTTACCAAAGGGCAGCCACATGAGAAAGACTGAGGCAGCCTCCTTGGCCTGGGAAAAAATAGGTAGGGGGATACATGAACACAGGAACCAGTGTTTTAATGAATTCAGAATTAGATGGCCCCGGAAGCCCCTTCCAGCTTCAGATTTCTGATCCAAAGAGCTGATGAGGTCAGAGGCAGGAGCAAGCATGGGAATACAGGGTCATAAATTCAGAGTTGGAAGAGACTTTGGAAGCCACTGAGTGCAAGACCATTGGGGAAGCTGAGACCCAGAAAGGTGAAGTGGCTCCCTAAGTGAGTCACTAAGGGTTATACAACTAGTAAGTGTCTGATGTGGGACTTGAACACCTGTTTTCCTCCCTTCAAGCCTGGCACTCCTTGCTGGTCCTCTTTGCTAAGCTGTAAATAGCCATGGCGTGGTGGAAAGGATGCCAATTTGGAACTAAAATTCCATCTTGACTGTGTCACTTATGGGCAGTATAGGCTCAGACAAGTCATGCCCCCTTTTTGGAGCCTCAGTGTCTTCCTCTACAAAATGGGAATTATAATCTTGAATTTAAAGAACTGGGAATGAAAGCTCCTAACATGGCCAGATTTCATGAGTACTTGGGCCCTGGAACCCTATTTCCAGCGGTGGTGTTGGGTCAGATGCCATTGGTTATCAGCCAAGCAATGGCCCCAGCTGTGTCTCTGCACACCACCAAAGCTGCACCTACAGTTAATTTGGAGGCCCAGGTAAAGAGGAAAATGAGAAGGGGAAAGAGAAGGGAGCAGAGAGTGAGCTTGTGGATATGAAAGGACTTGTCTGAAAAGGCAGAGGAAATGCACCTTCCCCAAATGACAGGGAAGGTAACAGCTCTACATACCAGTCTTGGAGTCCACAGGCCTCTGAATACAATGCTTCCTTTCTGCTGAAGGAGGCAGCAAGACTGCTCAGCCCTGGTCCTGTTCTCACCAAGTCTAGACACTCCACCTGGATGAGGGGGTCCCAAGCACAATCGGCAGCCCGGGGAAGGGCCCTGGCTCACCACCCTACCCTTTCCTCCACGATGGACAGGAGCAGTTCTCAGCTGTATGGGGAGGGACGAGGGAGGGCTGGAGATGCAGAGGGGGAAGCCAAGTCCTTTACAAGGAGCAGAGTCAGCCCCTGTCCTGGATCACAGCTCCAAGGCTGAAAGGGTCCTCGGAAACCCTGAATCAATAACCATTTATTAAGTTCCTACTATGTGTCAGGGGCAGCTAGGGGGCACAGAGGATAAAGTGTCAGGCCTGGAATCAGGGAGACTCATGTTCCCAAGTTCAAATCTGATCTCAGACACTTACTAGCTGTGTGACCCTGGGCAAGTCACTTCACCCTGTTTGCCTCAGTTTCCTCATCTGTAAAATGAGCTGGAGAAGGAAGTGGCAAACCTCTCCAGCTGAGAAAACCCTAAATGGGGTCATGGAGAGTAAACTGCATGACTGAACAACGACAACCGTGTGCCAGGCACTATGCTGAGCACTGGGGATGCAAAAAGAGGCAAAAGACTAATTTTGTAACTAACTCACATTCCAACTCCTTTTACAGATGAGAAAACTACCTTTAAGGCTGAGAGGGAACTTAAAGGTCATTGAGTCCAACCGCCTTCATTTTACAGAGGTTTAGATGACCTGGCCAAATTTGGAAGAACTGAGATTTGAACTCAGGCCTTGTGGATCCAGGTTCAGCATCCTTGCCCCTGAACCAAGCTGCAAGTTCACACTGGTAGTAGATGGTGGAGCTGGGGTTCTGATTCCGGTCCTCTGACCCTGAATCTGGCACGCCTGGCACCGTTCCACACTTACAACTAAGAAGTGGGATGCTGCCGTCTGGTCTGGAGTTGGAGAATCCCAGAATTTCCAAGCTGGCCACAACTCCCAGAGCCAACCCACAACTGAACAAGAATACTGTCTACCTTGCACTCAACAAGTGGTAAGCCATAGGGCCTGAAGATTTCCATGGAAGGGGAACCAGGATCTCTCTGGAGACAGACCACAGCCCTCTTTATTGCTCATATCAAGCCTACATCCGTCTGTTGTCCACTGAGGCCAAGCAAATAAGTCCTTCAAACAATCAACCATTCACCAAATATTGATTAAGCACCTACTACATGCTGGCTATCGTGTCCTTTGGGAGCCTTCTCCTCTCCAGGCCAAATCCCAATTGTCTTTCTCTGGATGCCCTTCTGCCTCGTGAAAGTCCTTCTTAAACTGTGGTGCCTGGCACTGATCACAACTTATGGGCCACAGCTGGTCTAAGACATGGAGGGACTTGCAATCTGCCCGTGCGAAGGAAACATCTATGACGATGGAACTACAGATCTCCATTGGAGTATTGACATATGTGCCAACGTAATCAATTCTCCTCGTCTCCTCTTATCACCCAGCCCGTTCTCAGAGGCCCGAGAGAGGAGAGGTGGGCCTGAACCCGGGCTCTAAGGGCTAGCTGTATGACCCTGGTCAAGTCTTTCTGCGAGTCAGTGTTCTCATCTGTAAAATGGGACTGAATGAAAGATAAAAAGCATTTATTAAGTGTGCCCTAAGTGCCAAGTGCTGTGATGAACAGTAGGGACAGAAATACAAAGGATTTGCCTCACAGGATCGTGAGAAAGCCGTTAGCCATGGAATCATAGATCTACAGCTGGGAGGGGCTTTAAAGACCCCCTAATCCAACCCCCTCATTCTACAGATGTGGAAAATGAGACACAAGGAGGTGCAAAGTCTCATGGGTAGGCTCCTAGGTTCATAGACTTCAAGCTGGGAGGGACCCCCAGGGCCATCTAGAACAATCCCCCCCCCACCCTACAGATGAGGAAACTGACAGGTCAAGAACCTTGCACAAGATTATACCCAGGCAGAGGTAGGAAAGGAGAGACCAGAAGCTGAAAACCAAGCCCTTTGACTCCCAATCCAGCACACTTTCAATTGCATGGCAGACCCCCAATTCTTAGCCTGGCATTCAAGGCCCTTGATAATCCAGGCCTAGCCATCCAGTCTAGTTATTCTCTGGCAGAGTTATACAAGTCCTTTACACAAGTCCTCCACTCTAGGTTGTTCCCCCAAGGAAATAGCAACTATGATGACGACAATGATGATGACATTCAGTCTATTCAGTTCCACAATAAGCATTTATTAAACCCCTGCTGTGTGCACTGAATCAAGCTAAGTGCTTAAGATCTAACATTTCTTGGATTTGGGGCAGTCTGGTAGAACATTTACACAGAGAAGCCAATTCAAGTTCAATTGGGGAGGGAGGCCAGCACCTGCGAGGGTCAGGGAAGGCTTCACAAAAAGGGGGATGGAAGATAAGAACTCTGA
The DNA here is from genome assembly GCA_028627135.1 of Pseudochirops cupreus. Taxonomy (NCBI): domain Eukaryota; kingdom Metazoa; phylum Chordata; class Mammalia; order Diprotodontia; family Pseudocheiridae; genus Pseudochirops; species Pseudochirops cupreus. The sequence goes on from CM053582.1 coordinate 86,564,687, forward strand.
CCAGCAGATGAAGGAGTGTATTCCAGGTACAGGGGACCACTCGCGCCAATGCTTGGAGGCTGGAGAGCGGAATTCTGAGTTCAGGGAACAGACTCCAGCTTAGCTGGAAGGTGGAATGTGGGAAAGAGAAGGGTGTTCTCCTCGGGTTCCTTTTCTGAGTAGATTTGTTCCACAGAATGGCAGAGTCAGAAGTGACCTTGCTGATGATCTAATCCAAGCTGCTTCACCAGATGCAGAAAAGGAGGTTCTAGGAGTAAGGGGGCTCCCCTAAGGCCACCTCACTAAGCTTAGGCTTGCACATTTAGAGCTAAAACACACCTGAGGGGCCTTGAGTTCAACCCATTCTTTTTTTTTTACAAATGAAGACATTGAGACAAGCCAAGATCATCAGTACAATCAAAATTTGAACCCTGGTTCACGGGGCCATCAATTTGGATCAAAAAGGGACTTTCGAGATCACTTTAAAAAGAAAACAGGAGAGGGAGAAGAGTATAGAGGCAAGAGAAATGGGGGAACTGTCTCGTTTTGAACTAGGCATGGAAGTCTGGCTGCACATTCCACATAGCCCCCATATCCACGCCATGAAGTAGAGAATCCCAAGTCAGTGACTTGGGTTGGATTGATTTTAGGCCCTAAAAGGCCTCTATTGTCTGGGCTGAAAGGGTTTTCCCCTTAGGGTGACATGAGGCAATGGTATGAGCCAAACTCCTCACTTTACAAACCAGGAAACAGACCCAGAAAAGTTAGAGGACCTTCCCTGGTTCACGCAGGGGACAAGCGGCAGAGATAGGATTTGAACCTGGGTCGTCCTCGGACTCTGCCCTTTCCACCATCACACACTGCCTCCCTCTAGTCTTCTGGCCTCACCACCAGCACTCTCTTGTCTTTATGCTGTAGAGCTGCCCATATGATGGAAGGGTCAGTTTCCCCACCTACTATGTCAACCCTGCCAGAGTCCCTGCCCCACATCCCCCTGGGGAAGACTCAATGAACCTAAAGTTGTAGCTCTCTCCTCAACTACCCTTAGTCTGTGGGGCCTCTTACTGGGTAGACCCTGATTTCTTGGCCCCCTTCCCAGGGCCATTCTAGGCCCTGGGAGTGTGGTGCTGCATGAGCCTCGACTTGCCCCCACCACTGCGTCATACCACAGTAAGGGGGAAAAAGCCAAATCATAAAGGCCCTTTAGGGCCTAACCTCCCCAACCCAAGGCACTGACTTGTGACTCTCTACTTCATGGGAGGGGCACGGGGCCCTACGTGGAATCTGCAGCCAGACTCCCATGCCCAGTTCAAAACCAGATAGTTCTTCCAGTTCTCTTGCCCCTCCACCCTTCCCCCTCTCCCATTCTCTTGTTAAAGTGAAAGAATTTGGGGGAAACAAAAAAATATGTTCCTTATTTTCAAAGCTGCAATCAATTATAATTGGGGGGTTAGCTAAATATTGCCAAATGTGCTCAGGACCTGTAGTGCCCAAATCTCCCCATCTAGGAAGGAAAGGAAAGTTTACTTTATGATCCTATGGGAAGGAGAGCATGAAGAGTTGTAATCTACTCTATAAGGAAAGGAAAACAGGATCTCTCTCTCTCTCTCTCTCTCTCTCTCTCTCTCTCTCTCTCTCTCTCTCTCTCTCTCTCTCTCATTCCCTCTCTTCCTTTTTCTTCCCTTCCTCTTCTCTTCTCTCTCTCTTTTTCTCTCTTCTCTCTCTCTCTCTCTCTCTCTCTCTCTCTCACACACACACACACACACACACACACACACACACACCAGCAGAGGTTCCAGTATATGAGGAACCCCCAGTACATCAAAATCTCACATGCAGAACTCTGATCTTACAGAATTTAATTAAGCAGGAAACACTTCAATGACGTCACCTAAAGGATTACAGTCATGGAATACAGGTTTCTGGCTTCAACCATTCCATTCTATCAGAATTCTACAGTAGGGATGGCTAGGTGGCACAGTGAATAGAGCACCAGCCCTGGAGTCAGGAGGACCCAAGTTCAAATCCAGCCTCAGACACTTCACACTTACTAACCATGTGACCTTGGGCAAGTCACTTAACCCCAACTGCCCTGTTTTTCCCCTTTCAAGAAAGAAAAAATTCTACAGTAGGAACCAGAGAGTGGACCTCAGTTCCACACACCCCCAAACCATGAGCACAGTAGACAAGATACCCCCTAAATCTCTGCACCTGGATGAAATGCATCTCCCATTTTTAAACATGATTGTTCATGCAGTCCACAAACCAATCACCAAGCATTTTTAAAGCTCCTACTATGTGCCGGGCACAGCGCTAGGTGCTGGGAATATATGGACAAAAATGAAATCCTCCCTGCCCTCAAAAAGCTTGCATTCCACTGAATTCTAGGGAGTGTTTGTTTCATATCTACTACACGCTGGGCGCCATGCCAGGTGCTCAGTGCAGTGCTAGGCACTGACAGGACTCCCCCATCTCCCATCTCTGAGCTTCTGCATCAGCCATCCTCCATACCCGGAACCCCTTCCCTCCTTCCCTCAGAATCCCTTCCCTGCTTCAAGACCCAACTCAAGCACCATCCTGTGGATGAAGCCGGCTGTTGGCACCCTCCCTTCCAGACCACCCTGTATTTCTCTGCTTCGTGCACCTCTCTAGGCTGTTTCTGTCCATACTTAGATGTGCATGCACATGCCGTCTCCCTCAGGAGAAGGTGGATAGCTTGAGAGCAGGGACCTCTTCGTCCTTGGTCCTTGTCTTTGCAGTGGCTCTCCCAGAGCCTAGAACAAAGCAGGTGAAGACAGTGGGATCTGAGCTCAGAACCCCAACTCTGCCACTTATTATCTAAGTCATTGATCCCCTCTGGGCCTCAGTCTCTTTATTTGTAAAATGAGGGGCTTGAACTAGATCAATATTCAAGACCTCTCCCATTCTACAGATACAGAAATCTAAGATCCAGGCTGAAGAGACCTGGTTGTGACTTCTTGGCATTCTGCACCCCCACCCCCCATCCACCATGGTCCCAACATCACTGATGTATCCCTAGTCTCAACATATGCCTGGCCCTTAAATTTACTCCCATCCATGGACACTAAAATCAACCCATCTAAAAGATGCAGGCAAAAGATGGTGGTTTCAACTACCCCCACAGGGGGAAGAGGGAGGGGAGAAAAGGAGAAAGAGGGGCTAGAATCTACAGTTTTTTGGAAGGAGTGGGGGAGGGACAGGCTACCTATCTGTCTGTAATGAAACCCAGAAGGGAAGTATTTCCATAAAGTATATATTACCTGCCTAGCACCCCACAAACTGCCACTGAGTCAGTTCAGAAATCCGCGTGCCCCAAAGGGAAATCTGTTTCAATTAAAGGAAGGAGTAGGGATGGACGGGATGAGTCGAGGGGAAAGGTCAGTGGGCTGTCAGGGGCCCATCTGCAAGCCCTGGGAAGCAGTGAAGGGTTCTGAGGTGCAGGCATCAGGAGGCTTCTAAGCAAAGAAAGCAGGTGGCATCTGCTTCTGAGCGCCCTGACAAGAAGCCCCCAAAGTTCACCCAGACCCCTCATATAGAGGCCCAAACACCACATCCATGGGGGTGACAGCCCTGGGCCTGAAAATCCCATCCTGGAAAACACCCTGTGGTACAGGGACCTCCACCAGCCTCCCTTGGGCTGCTCTTCCTGAATGGAATCCAGGAGCAGAGCCCTGGCTATCTCAAAAGGATTAGCCAAATGAGAGGTAATGGCCCTTTAAGCATTTCTTAATTTCCACCTGTAGCTGTAATTAAAGTTCCTCAAGGGAGACTGGCCATGAAGAAATTGGCAATGGACCATGGACCGCCTGAGTCAGCAAATCCACTGGGGCGAGGTGGGGAGACAGCTGCTGTTCTCCTGTGAGACAGAAGGATGGCTGCCATCCCTGGGCTCCCCATCCTGAGATGAGTCTCCCGGAGTATCAGGCCCTCCCCTACAATGTCTGACCCACCAACATCAGCATTGGTCCTGCTACAGCCACAACATTCAGGGTCTGAGCAAGGCCATTTCCCATTCAGCGATCATTTATGAGCACCCACTGTGTGCAGAGCCCTGTGCTGGGGGGGGTAGACAATTAACCACCTACTATGTGCTTCATGAATATTATCTCGTGTAATCCTCACAACAGCCCTGGCAGGGAGGGGCTGTTGTTATCCTCCATTTTAGAGAAGAGGAAACAGAGGTAAATAGACTAACCCAAGGTCATACAGCTGCTAAGTGACTGAGGCAGGATTTGACCTCGGGTCTTCCAGACTCCAAATGCTGAGTTCAAACCTTGCCTCAGACACTTCCTGTGTGACTCTGGGCCAGTCACTTGTCCTCTGCCTCAGTTTCCTCATTTGTAAAATTATAATAAATAGCACTTCCCTGGAAGGGTTGTTGTGAGGATCAGCAGGGTGCCATTCAATACACATTTATCAATTCAAATGAAAACAGAAAGTCTTTGTAAACCTTAGAAGCGTGAGTTATTTCTACGTCCAGACAAGCCAAGGAGTTAAACAGTTAACGACAACCTCTACTTCTTTAATGATCACAGAAGCGGGGTGGTGCCAGAGAGCACAGAGTACCAGGCGTGTGGTCGAGAAGTTCAAATTCAGCCTCAGACACTACCTAGCTGTGTGACCTTGGGCAAGTCACTTCATCCCATTTGCCTCAGTTTCCTCATTTGTAAAATGAGCTGGAGAAGGAAATGGGAAACCATTCCAGTATCTCTGCCATAAAACCCCAAATGGGGTCAGGAAGAACGGGCCATGACTAAAACAACTAAATGATTTCCACTTCCCATTGTTACTATTCCTCTTCATGCCCAGGAAATTCCATGGTATGCAAAAATGACTGCACCAGGAGGCTGGATCTATGGTTCTATTAGTGCAGGAACTTCTCAGGGGAGGAAAGACCCTCTACTGATGCAGGTCACCACCTTCTGGTCACCTTAAAGTCTTAGACAGTGGCCCAGAGAGCTGAAAGGTCAGTGACTTGCTTAGGGTGACACGGCCAGTACATGTCAGAGGTAGGATCTGCACTCAGGTCTTCCTGGCCTTGAGGATAGCTCTCTGTCCACTACACCACACTGTCTCCTGCTGTTTTATAATCCCAGGGCTCCCTTGATGTTTCAGGCCCAGTCTCAGATCAGGCTGAGCTATCTCTCCTAGCAAAATGGCAGATGAATGGATGAATGGGTGGGTAGATGCATGGATGGATGGATGTATGGAAGGATGGATGGATGGATGGATGAATGAATGAATGAATGAATGAATGAATGAATGAATGAATGCTCAAGAATGGATCCAGTAGTCTCTGACCTTTCCCAAACCTCTCCAGGGTCCCTTCTCCACTCACCAAACTGCCATGGCTCCCAGAGTTTTGGTGGCAGATAAAAAGAGCATCAATCAATTTCCACAGGGACCCTCCTCCTTCCAAAGCTCAGGGTCCACAGAGGCTACCACTGTGCATCAACTGCTGCTGATTTCCTGTGGAACCCAGTACCAGGGTGTCTCTGGTTTCCCCCTCCTCCTTCACCTGCCTGCCGGGCAGATGCATAAGCAGGGAAGATTTTCATTTCAGCTGCTGCAAATTCTGCCTCCCATTAACCCGGCAGGAACGGATTTATGTGGTCAAATGTTAACTGTGTGTCCACCAAGGCCAGTTAAAAGTAAATGAGATATCAAAGAAGGAGAGGGTCCTGAGGGATCACCCACTCATTTTACAGATGGAGAAACTGAGGACCAGAGAGAGGGATCAATTTTTCCAAGGTCACAGAGCTAGGTAGTGATACAGCTGGCATTTGAACCCAGACCCTCAGGCTCCAAAGCCACCATTTTCCCCACTGTACTCAAAAGGCAGCAGGGTAAAGTGAGCAGACAGCCAGTTTGGAATCCTGTCTGTGACACATATTAGCTGCATGACCTTGGACCAGTCACCCACCCCTCTTAGTGCCCTCATACAGCCCTCTCAGACTGAACTGTGTAACAGGTGACCTTCTTCACTGGCAGAAGAACTTTCTACAGCAATGAAATCAAAGGTATGTTACAAAAAGAAAAGGATGGTCATATACTTGATTCTGCATAGAAAGACCCATTTGATATCAGAAACATTTCATAATAAGAGAAACTCACATGTCTATCATGCTTCAAAGTTTCAGCCAACCCTGTAAGATAGGGGTGCAAGTGTGATTACACCAGCTTTTTAGAGGAGGAAATATTAGCCCATGCACACACAGCTAGCCTAGGGATTCTGGAAAAGAGCAAAGGAACAGAGACCCACTAAGGGCTCCCAGGAGCCTGGAGCAGAAGGGTAAAAGGCATCCTGTTTCTCACTCAGTAACCCTCCCCTACTCTGAGGCCCGACGTGGCCTGCCTGCATGGGGCTGGGGGCGGCGCAGGACTGGATTCTACTCACCGTACTGACAGCGGGGGCCCTGGAAGCCAGAGGGACAGTGACACAGCTGAGCTGACCCTTCAACGCAGTTCCCTCCATTGAAACAGACTCCGTAATTGCAGACAGCTGGAGGCAGGAGAGAGAGAGAGGAGAGCATGAGAAGGGGAATGGGAGCCCCTGGGGCAGGTCACTGGCAGCCAGGGGGACCTCACATTCCATAGCTCCTTGCTCCTGGAGATGTCGGTCAAGGGGGCAGCCTGACAAAGGAAGGGGGGCCAGGGGAAGGGCTCAGAGAAAAGTGAGCTAAAAAACAGCTCAAAGGAACTGGGGGAGGGGTTAGGGTGGGAGAGACATAAACTGGAGAAGCAGAAGGCCTGGGGTGCCCTAGGGAGAGGCAGAGGCTGGAGACAGATGCAGGGGACTTGGGTGGGGAGAGAGACACAGACAAGAGAAGCAAAAGGCCTGGGGTGCCCTAGGGAGAGGCGGGGGCTTATGTAGGGCCCGACCCGTGCTTCTCTATTGGACCCAGGCCCTGGGTGCCATCCAGGAGGGAGGGAAAGGCTGGGAGAGAGAACATCCTAGGACAACTAGGAGAATAATTTCTACAGTAACAACATTACTCTGAGGAAAAAACAACTTTGAAAGATTTAAGAACTCTGCTCAACAGAATGATCAACCCCAAATCCAGAAGACTGGGGATGACAATGGTACCCACGCCCTGACAGGATGCATAAGGAGGCGTGCACAGCTCGGGCTCGGCTGACAGGGGACTTCGATTTGTACAATTACGCTTATTTGTCACAAGGCTTTTCACTTTCTTTCCTTTTGTCCTGATTGGGGGAGTAGGAGGAAGAGAGAAATCCATATTTGTTCAATGAAATATAAGGAAATAAAAACTTTGTTGCTGTAGTTATTTAAATCAAGGAACCCCCTCTCCCAAATCCCAAATTTGTGTTTACTGCATGTGTGACCTTAGATGGACCCTTTAATACCCCTGGGGCTCAGTTTCCTCATCCAAAACTGAGAGTAAGATTAAAGGGCTTGTGACATAATACCTATGACCACTTACTTCCTACGCGGCCTTGGGCAAGCCCCTTACTTTGCCTGGCCTCAGTTTTTCCTTCTGTAAAATGAGGGAGCTGGATTCTAGGACCTCTGAAGTTGCTTCCAGCTCTAGCTCTACGACCTAGAACTCCTCTTCCCAATTCTCCTTGGCACGGTGACCTGGTAGACATTGACCCAACTGGAAATGAAGCTACATCCTCTCTATCAGCACCATGGAGTTTCATTCCATGTTTCCTGAGCCCTTCATTTCCTGCTTTGGATGTCCGTCTATACATTAGGAACGTTCCTGCTCAGGAGGTCAGGTAATGGCTTTGAGCCTCTTACAGAGAGAAGGGCAAGGAAGGAGTCGATAGAAGAGGGAAAGCGCTGGAACTCACAATCAGGAAGACATGGGTTTGAACACCCACTCTAATGACAGCTCTGTCTATGGACAAGGCCCTTCTCTGTTTCTACATCTACAAAACGGGGGCAGTGATACCTGTACTACCTAATTCATCAGTCTATTGTAAGAAGAGCCTTTTGTAAACCCGAAGGCAATCTATAAATGTCATCCGCTAATGTTCTTGGATGCAAGGAAGCATCTAAGTGGGGCTCACTATGACTGGAGACTTGGTTGGTGTTGATGTTGGTGGTGGTGGTGGCAGTGACTGATATTGGGGACAGCATTACTGTTGGTGTTGGTGACACTGGCAGTGATGGGGGTCATGGTCTTGATAGTGATGGTGGTGGTGATACTGGTGATGCTATTGGTGATAGTGGAGGTGATGGCAGCAATGATAGTGTTGGTGTTGTTAGAATTGGTAGTGGTGATGATGATGGTGGTCTTATGTGATGGCATTGGTGATAGTGGAGGTGATGGTGGCACCTGGAATTTCAGAATCAAGAATACCCGGGTTCAAGTTCCCCTTCTGACTCATATCCCTGCATGACCCTGGGTAAGTCACTTATCCCCTATACCAAAGGCTGCCCTCTAAATTACAAGGCAGGCACCTATCTGCATTGATGGAAAGAGTTTCCTCACTAGGAATGCCAATTAAATCACAAAGCCAGTTCCTCTCTCCTTCCCTCAATGATCCATGAATGGGCAGTTATTCTGTAAGTGATGGTCTAAGCTACCTGGGGCATTTTGAGATGAAGGTGTTTGAGCAAGGTCACCCAGCCAGTATGGGGCAGAGATAGGGCTTAGCCCAGATCTTCCTGTTTCAGTCTAATCCTCCATCCATTCTTTGCCACACATAGCATTTCATCCTCACACAAGGGGACGCACTTTCCACTGCAGTCACAGAGCCCAGTCACCCTACCCCCCCCCCAATAACCAGCTCCTTTCTGAAATTAATTCCCACCATGGAAGAGTGCTCAGGCTCTTCTTCTCTTCCTGTTGGCTTCTTCTTCCCAGCTCATCACCGCCCTCCATAACCACTGCCAAAGGAAGCAGGAAATGTTTCTCTGGGTCTCTGAAAACTCCAGCTTATTCAGAGGTCGCTCCGGGATGTGGGCCTCATTTGCAAGAAGACACCTGCCAGGAAGGATCACCCTCTGCCCAAAAATACCTCATCCACCATTAGTATCCATTCCCTTGGGTTAGGCTTGGCCCTTTGCAGACTTCTCATTTCACAGGATTCAGAGCAAGAGGGGAATGTAGAAATCTTCTAATAGAAACCATTCCTTTTTACAAAGGAGGACGTTGAGACCCAAGGTAGTTCCCCACAATCACATCAACTCATCTGGCTGCCTCAGCACACTGTTGATTCAAATTACTCCTGCTGTCCACCAGAACTCCTGGAGATGGTGTTAGCTAGTAAATAGCACAACCAGGAGTATAATTTTGGGTTTCTGTCTCCAAATACAGAGTCCTTCCCACTAAACCATCCAGAATGCCAACCCCCCCTAAACAGGGCACAACACCTACATGTGTTTATCAGAAAGAAGGCAGGGAGTAGCTACAGAAAGTGAGGGAAGAGAGGCAAGAGAAAAGAGGATGATGGGAAGAGATGTAAGTTCAAAGATGGCGGGTGGGGAGACGGCAATAGCAAAACGCGTCAATGACAAAGCCTCTTAGACCCAACTGACTCCCTGGCCCACTCCTGGAAGGGGCCCGACTCAGGACAAACCCTGGGCAAAAATATCCTCCACCATTCTGCCATTTAAAATATTGTAGAATTTCCCCCTCTTCAGTCTCCATTCCCCAGGGTAAGGAAAAGTCTTATGCTTGAGGGAGCCAGGTGTTTAGGAGAATGGACTTAAGAGGAAGCAGGCCTTGCCCAGTACCAGAGAAAGTGTCTGCCTAAAGAAATTTCCATTTCATTTATTTTATTTTATTGCTTTTTGGATGAGAGAGGGCAGGGCAATTGGGGTTAAGGGACTTGCCCAAGTCACATGGCTAATGAAATGTGTCCAAGTGTCTGGGGCCGGGATTTGAACTCAGGTCCTCCTGATTTCAGGGCTGGTGCTCTATTCACTGAGCCACCTAGCCGCCCCCCATTTGACTTATTTTAAAGATGAGAAAAGTGAGACAGGAAAAGGTGAAGTGACTTGCCCAGGGTCACACAGCTAGTAAGTGTGTGAGGCTGGATTTGAACTCAGGTTTTCCTGACTCTAAGCTTTGAGTCTATATTTATATTTTATATTTTATTTATCTAAGTCTCCATTATATTTATTCATTATAAAACCCTATCTGGCTTGTAAAGTGCTTTATGACCTGGTCTCTCCCTACCTCTTCTTACAATCCAACCTCACCAGCTTCTTTGTTCCTCTCCCACCACATTCTATCTCTCAGCCCTGTCAGTCAACCAACATCTATTAATCACCTACTACATGCCAAGCGCTGTAGACAAAGAAAGGCAAGCTCATAATAAGTAAGCGTCTGAAGTGGGATTTGAACTCAGGTCTTCCTAGCTCTAGGCCATGTACTCTAAGATCCTATACTCAGTGTCTAAGGCTCTAGCTCTTTATATCTTTCTCATACAAACTTCATTCAAGACATACATCTCCCATTCTATATTTGTGACGCTGACACCTTGAACCAAAGGGTTGGACTTTCCATTTATCTCTATTGAATTCCATCTAATTAGATTTAACCCCATGCTCTAGCCCTGTCAAAATCTTTTTAGATCTTCTCTGTCAACCAACTGTTAGTGACTGGTCCCAGCTTCACGTCTTCTGCTGCAAATTAGGTAAGCATTACATCTAACGTTTCCCCTTCAACCAAGATGTTCATTTTTTTTAAAAAGATGGCACCTAATGTCTCTTAGCCATGATCCTATGCTGATCAAGGATAATGACAGCTCCCCGAGGAGTCCCACTGGACACCTTCCTCCAGGCAGACACCAGAGCTGTTCATGACCAATCTTTGGCTCTGTTCGGTTCCAGATACACCAAACTGTATCATCCCCTAGCCCAGATCTCTCCATCTTGTCCCCAGGGAAAGCATGCATGACTTTAACAAATGCCTCACTGAAATCCAGGTAGGGATTTCAATAAATCTCTGCTGAAAGAATAAATGAATGCTTCATGCTTGGCCCCAATTACTCATCTCCAGTTGGGAGAAAAGAAAGCTTAAAAAGGCCCCACAGTCTCCACTCTTCTCCATGCCCCATGGCTCTGCCTCCACCCAAGGGCCATATGTTCTCTCCTTCTAAGATAAATTACAGTTCCCCTGTTTCCTTTCTGGCTAGGCCTACTTTCCAAATTGGGAGTCTACTAATGTCTGGCATTTCTCCTTCTTCATTTCCACACCTGGGGAAGCCTCTGTCTGATTCTAGCATTGGTTGGCCTTTGGAATATGGAAGACAGCCTTCTGGCCTTCTTGGAATATGGAAATTTAAAAGAGAGGAGCAGTTTCTTCTTGAAAGAAAAAAACCTTTGATACTCTCTCCTCTTTCCTTTGAATTGAGTGTATTAAGCCTTCTATAGATCCCCTGGTCATTTATTTATCCTATCATTTCTAAGATAAAATTGAGATTTCCTAGTCTGACATTTATTCCCTCCACATCTGACTCCTACCCCCCTTCCTAGTCTAAATTCAATTATTCCCCTTCATCCATGTTACATTCTGGCCAAACTGTTCATTTCTCTGCATTTGAGCAGGCTGCCCCCCTCCACCTGGAAGGAACCTCAGAAGAGACCAGCCTATGCTGGACCCAACCAGGAATTCCCCCTATAACCCTTCACTTCTGAGAAGTGGGCCTCTGAGGACCTCCAGTAAGGAGGAATACTCTACCCCATGAAGGGAGTAGTCGAAAAAAAAAGTCTCTGAACCTTTTTTTTTCAGGGCAATCAGGGTTAAGTGACTTGCCCAGGGTCACACAGCTAGTAAGTATAAAGCATCTGAGGCTAGATTTGAACTCAGGTCCTACTGACTCCAAGGCAGTTCTCTATCCACTGTGCCACCTAGCTGTTCACCCTTTTTTTTTTGGCAGGTGTACTTTATTCTTTTGGAGGGGGAAGGCAATTGGGGTTGTCGAAAAAGAAGGTTCTGAAGTCAGAAGGACAGTTGGGCCTAAAGTCAGGAAGACTCATCTTCCTGAGTTCAAATCCAGCCTCAGACCTTGGCTGTGTGACCCTGGGCAAGTCACTTCACCCTGTTTGCCTCAGTTTCCACATCTGTAAAATGAGAGAGGTTGAACTAGATGGCTCTAATAGGACCTGCTAAACCGTGACTGCCACGATTCATTTCAGGATCTTTCTGGTGGGTTCTCCACCCTTTTTTAATTATGTGCATAAGAATAAGTTTACTCCCTAGAATGGGTTTCTGATAAGTATCATTCTTCCTCACTCTGAGAATGTAACTGAACTGCTATTGTTTGCTACAGTAAACACATACTTTTACATAGTTGTATTCCTAAGTAAGACCGTTCTTCCCTTTTTGGGATATATAGGTACTAGAAGTTTATTCTTCCCTCCCTTGTAACATCTAAGTTAGCATTTAGGTAGAATAACAAGAGTAAAAAATATACATATAGATATATAGATATATATAGATATATAGATATCTATATATATATATATTAGCACTTCTACCAGAGACCTTTAATCTCCTTCTCAGAGAACAACCCAAAGTCATCCTTCTTGGCACAGACAGCTCTGTAGCAGCAACCACACTGGCATACCCAGGATGGCTGCTAGCACAGGTTCTTAGATCGGCTTTACTAGGAAAGATAGTTGCTTAAGGGGTCAACAATCTTGGGCACCGTGAACTTCAGAGAAAATACAAGCAGAGAAATAAAGACCAACAGGCAGGGCTCTGACTGCCTGAATCAACTATACACTTTATCTACATCCCTGGATTGAGAGAGCCTTTACATCTGAGCAGTGGAGGAGCTCTGAACACACAGACGCTCAGAATCTGGACCAGGGAATCACAAGAACCTTCTCATGAGCAAGCCCCCAAAGCAAAATACCAACTCAGGATATATATACACTTATCAGAGCCAGACTCAGTTCCTAATTAGAAATCAGCAAAAGGTGTGAAAGCCTTCCTACAAGCAAGGCTCCCCTAAGCAAGCTTACCTTACCGGGCTCCATGTGAGGCCTATTAATGGGAGGGAAGATCTTAAATCCCATTAACATAACAAACTCAAAGTCAGAACTTCCTTAGGGAAAGCATGGGACCATAGAGTCAGGCTCATGCTCTTTTGAAATGGTCACTTACAGATAAGGTTCTAATTAGGTATGGCTTTGCTTTACTTTCACCCCTAAAAACAGCCTGTCTCCTCAATTATGTCTTCGTAAGTAAGTGTCCATCTGGACCCAAAGTCCCATAGCACTGGGATTATAGATCAGACTCTCCACACCCCCTTTGCTTTCTTGAGTACATGAGGAAATATTCTAATCTCAAACTCTCATCTCTCCCTACCCTCTTACAGCTCTCAAGGACCCCAAAACAGAGATCAGGAAATAGAAGGGACAGATTAACAGTAATGACCATCCTGAAAACCCTGAATGGTGGGGGGCAGGGGACCCCAGCTCTAATACACATCAGGGATGAAACTCTAGCAAAATAAGAATGGAAGTCATCTTTGGAAGAGCTGCCTCAATACACCCCTTTCCCTCACCAAAATCTGGACCCTGATTTGGAGGACCATAGTTCTCCCTTCCTGTGTCCAGTCAACTGAAAAGACTAACCTCTAATAAATCTGTTTAGGACATGTAAGTCTCCTGGGAGAGTTTTCTCCTCTTCTCCTTTCTAGTGTGGATGCTGAGGATGATTCTTGTCAAAAGAGCGTTCTAAGAAGCAAACATATCCTTATTCACATAATCACTCATTAGGAGAAGCTACTCTACTCATCCATGGCTCACAATCCCTCATCCCTCATCCCCACCTAGGAATATAGGTCAATGGGGAAAGCCTTGACTTTGAAGTAGGTGAATGTGAATTGTAGAATTCAGGAAAGGTCTTGAGTAAGAGGTAGCCCCTGAGCTTTCCTCTGAAGGAAGTTAGGGAATCCAAGGGCTGGAGTTAGGAGGGGACATTCTAGATACAGGGAAATCATTTGTGTAAAGATAGGGAGGTGGGTGACAGATGGCACCTGGGGGAAAAGTGAGTAGGCCAGTTTTACCAAACAGAAGTGCCTAACACTGATACGACTTTTTTGGTCTCAATTTTTGCATCTGTAAAATGAGTGGACTCTGATGACCTTTTCAGCCCTCCCATCCCACTGTAGGATTCCTTCAACTGACTGCTTTTGTTCTAGAGTTTGAGGGGACTTTGATGGCCATCTAATCCAACGTCCTCATTTTACAGAAAAGGAAACTGAAGTCCAGGAAGGCTGACTTAATCAAGGTCACTGGATTACAGATTTGGAGCTGAAAAGGCCCTTCAAAGCCATCTCAGGCAAATGAGACTTGGAGAGCCGGAAGAGCCCAGCCCTGGGGCACATGGCACTTGCCTCCAGATGGAGGAGCTGGAAGGGGTGGGAGAAACTGAGCTGGAGTTCTCATTCTAAAACCCCTCAAACTCTCCTAGAGAGCCCCCAACCCACACGCACCAGAGAGTAGCCCAAAGTTAGCCAGGGGGCCCATTCCACAGGGGGGCGGCTCCCAACGTCCAGAAGGTTTTCCTAAAATCAAACCAAAACCTGCCCCATGCTTGTACTGAGCCAACAGCAGCCACCCACTCTTCCCTTTCTATTTTTTTCCAATAATTTTTTTTCCACCAGTGGACAAGTCAAGGCACAGGCAGAAACTTCTCCAGCCCAGGTTAGGTGCTGCTCCCTGCTCCAGGAGGCTGTGCCTGATGCTTTTGGCTAATAATGACCTTTAAAAGCTAAAGCAGCACCCTGGATAGAGCACTAGACTTGGGAGTCAGGGAGACACGAGTTCAAATCCCCCTTTAGCTGCACATTGGCTGTGTGTCTCTGGGCAAATCCCACAACCTCTCTGTGGTTCCGTTCCCTCATCTCTAAAGTGAACGGATTAAAGCCAATAACCTCTCTGGTCTCTTCTCGCTCTGGATCTATGAACCTGTGAGTTATCTGAGTCTCTGCAAAATGGAAGTATTAGACTAAATGGCTCTGAGATGCCTTCCAGCTCCAGATCTAGGTTTGCCCATGACCTTGGGCAAGTTATAGCCTTCCCTGTGCCTCAGTGTCTATATTTATAAAACGAGGGAGTTGGGCCAGATGCTTCTGGCATTCCTTCCAGCCCCAGTTCTATGAGTCCACCAGTGTCACAATGCCTCAGACATTATTCTTCTCATCTTAAAGAAATGCTAACTAGAGCTCAGAGAGGTGCTAAGTGACCTCCTCCAGCTGGCACAAGCTGGCTCCCATTCACTGTTTCAGTCTTATTTGATAGGATCACCCTTGAGGTCCCCTCCTTTTGGGTAAAACCAGCCTGCTCCCTATTCCCCAGGGGCCACCCCATCACCCACCTCCCTGTCTTTGCACCAGTGATCTCCCTGTATCTGGAATGTCCCCTGCTAACTCCCAGCCCCTGGATTCCCTGGCTTCCTTTAGAGGAAAGCTCGGGGGCTGCCCCCAACCCAAGACCTTTCCTGAGCCCCACCCCTCAAGCTCTTAGTACCCTCTCCTCCTTTTTGTAATCACTTCATATACATCTGTTTTCGGAGTTTTGCAGTTGCTGCTAAGTCGTATTTTAGTCGTGTCCAACTCTCCCTGACCCCACTTGGGGTTTTCTTGGCAAAGATACTGGAGTGGTTTGCCATTTCTTTCTCCAGCTCATTTTACAGATGAGGAAACGGAGGCAAATGGGGTGAAGTGACTTGCCCAGGGTCACACAGCTAGTAGGGGTGGGTTTGAACTCACACAGATGAGTCTTCCTGACTGCCAGCCAGCGCTCTATGCACTATGGCACAGCCTAGCTGCCCCTTTATATTTTAGGTGCTCAGACACATATTACTTCTTTATTTTTCTTTGCAGGGGGGAAAGCCAGGCAATTGGGGTTAAGTGACTTGCCCAAGGTCACACAGCTAGTAAGTATTAAGTGTCTGAGGCAGGATTTGAACTCAGGTCCTCCCAACTCCAGGGCCAGTGCTCTATTCACCGTGCCACCTAGCTGCCCCTACATATTATTTCTCCACAGAAGAATGTATACTCTCTGAGGGCAGAGAATGTCCCAGTTTTGCCTTTGCATCCCCAAGATGTAGTACAGTGCCTAACACACAGAAGGTGTTTAAGCACAGTTTGTTGAACTGAATTACATGGCTCCAGGTAACTAGAACCTGGCTGTCCCATAAGCAAAGCCCCGTGATGGAGACATCTTTACATTTCCAAGTAACCGCAGGGAAGGGTTAACTTTGCAAACCACATATTTACATTTTTCCTCTCGGGGGCCAGGCTTCCCACAACTACAGGAGTGGAGCCATTTATTCTGAAATTGCTGATTGGATTGAAACCACCAACTCATTCCAAAGGCTGTCCCTCCTGACCAGCCGCCCATCTGGTGGAGACGTAACAGTTGACAGGACAGATGGGATTGGGGGGAAGGGGCCGAGGGGGGGAGTCCTTCCCAGCTCAGTCCCCTCCAAACCTCATCTTGCAGGAGGAGGGAAGTAGCTGAGGTCACCATGGCCTAATCCACCTTAAAGACACCCTGCCAAGATCGCAATCCCTGCAGCATGATTGTTCCAAAGTCGAATTAGAAAGACTGTTCCACATGGAAGTGCCCCACTTGTTGGGGGCCTGATGTCCCACTCCCTGAGAATCAGATTCAAAATGCCACTAATTCCTTCCCCTCCCATTTTTACTTTTTTTTCCATTGCAGAGAGGTCATGGGCTTATAAATCCAGAGCATGAAGGGAACTCAGGGGTCATGAAATCTAATCTCCTTATTTGACAGATGAAGATACGGAGGCCCATCAAGGGGAAGTGACTAGCCCTAGAGCTGGCATTTGAGCCCTGACTCCAATGACCCAGTTCTCAGCAACCAGATTAGCATTTTATACATCTTCTAGCCAAGCCCAGCCATGCTCCATTCCAGTCAACAAGCATTTATTAAGCACTTACTATGTATGTGCATTTGTTAAGCACCTACTATATATGTACATTTATTAAGCACCTACTATGAAAATATTTAATAACTGGCTCTCCAAAAACTACACAGACACTTTAAGTTGAGTCAGAATTATTAACATTTTCTTCATCATTTTCTGAAGACTAGAGAATCAACAAAACAATAGATCAGTCTTCGATTTGTAGCTTTGCTGATTTCTGAGACAAAACTGCTCACACGGCAAGTTTAACAATCAGCTCTGCTGAAGCTATTGGTGCTGACCTCTAGCACCCTGGCACCCAGCACAGCACCTGCCACGGAGTAAGCACTTCATACACATTTACTGATTGATTGATTGATCATGGTGGTCAAACTCAAAAGACCTTTAAAGGTCATCTAATCTAGCCTCATTTTACAATCAAGGAAAAACCGATGTCTAGAGAGGTTAAGTGATCTGCCCAAGGTGACATGGCAGGGAATTGGAAGAGCCAGGCCTTCTACATCCAAAACCAGTCCTCTTTTCAGAGTGGCATCCTTCAGGCGTTCAGGAACCGGAGGCAAGCCCGAGTCACCATTGCCTGCCTGTGGATTCCCAGATATTTTAACACTGCTATGTGCTTTACATAGATTATCCCAGTGGACTCTCCCAATTATGAATGAATGAATGAAAAATAATTTACTCAAGGCCTACCATGTGCCAAGCACTTTGCTAAGCTCTGGAGATACAAACACAAAAAACTAAATAGCCCAAGTCCTTGGCTCATTTGATTACTGTTCTCAGAGCCAGAGGTAGAAAGTGGGGCAGGGGATGGAGGGAACATTCTCAGCCTCCCACCTTCGTAGCGTGGAGATGGCTGGGGAGCAGAGCAGAGTGAACACTCCTCAATCAGAAGTCCAGCATCCCGGGGTGGAAGCTGAAGTGTCCGTTCATTGGCGGAGATATAGTGAAGTCAATGCCCCCATTTCACAGATGAGGAAACTGAGACTCAGGGAGAAGAAATGACTAGCCAGGGTGACAATAAGTGTCAGAGGCAAGACATGAGCCTAGGTCTCTCATGACTCCAAATCAAGTGCCCTTTCCATTATAACATGCTGTCTCTCCAGTGCATTGGTACAGCAGCAGCCAGAGACTGACTGGCAGGCAGAACCCAGAGAGCTGTAACAAGGAAAATCAGGTTTCTGATGAAGTTTGCAAAACCCTTTTGCCAGATGAATGAAAAGAAAGCCCACTCTTGCAAGGGCCCATGGGAGTCCTTCAGTTATGAGGCAGCCCTGATGGTCTGATGTCCCCACCATCTGGGGCCCCAGGGATCCTGGAACACAGTGGTGGTCTGGTGGAGTGGGGTTTTACAAAAGGCTGTGGAGGATCAGGAGGGCCAAGCTCTGTCTCATCCCCCTCCTTAAATCCTCAGACAGATGCAGGTTACAACACTCATAAATCTGGTAACCAAGTCCCCAGATGGGATGTCCATAATGGAAGACAGCAGGGAGGCATTTCAGGAAAGGGCCCGGGAGCCAGACTGTTCTCAAGAAGGGTAAAGCTTCCAGAAATGGAGATGGGGAAGAACCGCTGGGGGTACCGACCATGGGTGTGTCCCACAAAGCACAGCACTTCCCATCAGCCATCATAGCTAGGCTTTTCTCCCCTAGGCAGTAAGACACGACCTCCTGACATCTGTGCACCCCAAGCAGGAATGTGCTGCAGTCGCCAACCCTGTCTAGTCCCCCTCCCTACTAGAGGCCCCTCCTGTCTCATTGATACAATTTATGGGTCCAGTGGTTATAATTATTTCAAGTAGCTAAAATTATAGGAGTCAAGGCAGCTGGTCCAAAAACCATTGGCTCAACCATCTCATTTACAACCAGGAATACGACCGAACAAGTGAATGATTTGGGGTTTGCCCAAACCAGGAGCGGGTAGTGGGGAGAGGTGAGCATAGGATTTATAGGGTTAGGACTGAAGTAGCCCCAGGGAGTTCTTCTAGGGTCCAGTGTCAACCGAAAAATATGTGAGGCTCTATCTCACATGCACACACATATATGCATAAATACACATACACGAGCAAAACACAATCTTCAGTCCCTGAGCAAATTCTAACCAGAAACCCTGCAAACAATACATATAAGAGAAAGAAAGATGGATGAAGTTCCCTGAGCTCCAGATGTTGGGCCTGGCTCTGAACTGATTTTTTTCTACCTATCCATCAATCAATCAAACCAGGATATATTGATCATTTATGATATACCAGGTATTGTACAAAGTCTTGGGTATAAAAAATAAAAACAGCCCCTGGCCTCAGGAAGCTTAAATTCTAAGGGGAAATAATATATATAAATCAGAACATAAAAAATAAATACAGAGTAGATGGAAGGTAACCTTAGAGGCAACAGGGAGTTGATTTCAGTTTTCAAGTAAGGAGTAATATGATCAGGTCTATGTTTTAGTAATATTGGTCCTGGACACTCCTGGCACCTGGAGGGTACCTGGTCCTTGCCACTGGGCAGAGAAGGCTCTCACTTGGAAAATACCAATGACTGATACAAGACAGCATCAAATGGTGTATTTGATATTAAATCTTAGGAGTACAACAATGCAAGCTAAAATAGTCTGGAAGAGAGAGCAGAATCTGGATTAAAAAAAACATGATAGTCTAGAACGTCAGACTGAATATAAGATGATGGTTAATAGAATAAATGTAAAATCTAACACCTGGATTCAAGAAAAATAAAACTTCACTGGTAGAGGATGAGAAGGGAATAGTAAGAAAAGTAGATAAAGAACTGGGCTTGGAATCAAGAAGACACGAGTTCAAATCCAGCCTCAGACACCTACTACCTGTGTGACCCTGGGCAAGTCACTTCACCCTGTTTGCCTCAGTTTCCTCATTCGTAAAATGAGCTGGAGAAGGAAAAAGCAAATCACTTCAGTGTCTTTGCCAAAAAAATTCCCCCAAAAAGGGGTCATAGAGTCAGACATGATTGAAATGACTAAATCACAATAAGCATGTAATTGTGTATGAGCTCACCTCTGAAATTACCACCCCATCTACTATGTATATATCTTATATGTTCATAGTTTTTTCTGTGTTCTTTTCCTCCATTTGTATATGAGTTCTTGGGGTCAGAAACAGGCTTTTTTTATGATTTTTGTGGGATTGCTTTTGACGGGAAGAGGGGGAGTCAACCGACAAGCATTTATTAAGCATTTAGTATATGAAGGTAGTTGTCTTTCATTCTTAAAGAGGATCAAAATGACATCACCATGTCAGAGTCAAGTCACAATGCATCCAAGCAGCTGATCAGACCAATACATGCTTGGATTGCTCTATCAATGTATGGCAACCACTGTAGAAAACTCTAGAGATACAAAGAAAGGCAAAAACCTGGTTTATAGCTCGCTCAGAGTTCAAGGAGCACATTCTAATGGAGGAAACAGACATGAAAATAACCAAGTACATGTAAGATACATCCAGAGCAGATAAAAGGTAATCTCAGAGGAAAAAGAAACAGCAGCTGTAGGCATGGGGAAAAGCCTTCTGCAGAAGATGCAGATTGAGCTGATAGGTATTAAAGAAAGACAGGGAAGTGAGCAAGGAGAGCATTCCTGTATAGAAGGATATAAAATATAATACTAGAAAGATAGGAAGGAGCAGGTTGTGGTGGGCTTTAAATGCAAAATAGAAGACTTAAAATCGGATCTTGGAGTTAAGGGGGAAAGGAAGGGGGCTGGCAGTGGCGGTCAGACTTTCACTTTAGGAAAATCACTTTGGCAGCTAGAGTGGGAAGAGTTTTGAGGCGGGGAGACCCAATTAAAAGGAAACCTGGTGAGGGGCAATACCTAAACTGAGTGGTGACTATTAAAAGAAATAAGGAGATATATGTAAACGGCCATTGCTAAGATAGTGGAAGAATGGGACTAACCCTGTCAACTGCTCATTCATGTGGGAAAGATCTGTTTTGAAAAGGTGTGGGAAGGGATGGAGAGGAGAATGTCAGTCTGTATTCCAGATTCCCATGCTGACACCCCCTCCATTTGAGAATGTTCAACCAGAAAGGAAAAAAAAAAAGGAAAAGGAAATTGCAGAGGAAGGAAACCAGAGCAAAACCAGCGCCCAGGTTTAATGGATCCCTCTTCCTGAAGCCTGATCCCCAGCTCCCTGGTGGAGGCCCCCAGGGCACAGAGCCAGGCATCTCCTAGGGTTGGAGTGTGCAGCCACCAAGCTCCAGAGCCAGCTGCTCAGTCAGTCTGGCTCAGCCAGGCAAGGAACAGCTGTTTTCCCCTTTTAAAACTCCCCTTTCCCAAGCCTCCACTTCATTCATGCCACTTGGCATCTAGAATAATGCCTCCTGGCAGGGTATTAGCTGAGAGGGCTAGCTAGCACACTGGACAACAGAGACAGAATCCAAAAATATCTCAACAGGTCAGAATACTAGGCTAAAACTAAGAAAATGAAATTTAACAGGAATCAATGTAAAGTCTTAAATCTGGGTCTAGAAAATGGACTTAACAAAATGAGGGAAGGTGGATTAACAACAGTTTCTTTGAAAAAGATCTGAGGTTTCTAGTGGTCCACCAGGTCAGTATGAGCAGTATGTTAGTCTACCTTTCCTTTTTCCCAAAAAAAAGTTGAGATCTTTGACTAATTTAAGATATATCTATATTCCAGAAAAAGGAGGTAAGAGCCTTCACATCTGAGATTATGCCCCATCTACTCTGTATATATCTTGTATGTGTATAGTTATTTTAATGTTATTTCTTCCATTAAAATATGAGCTCCTTGGAGGCAGAAAGTAGGTATTTGCCTTTCTTCAAATCCCCAGCATTCAGCAGAGTGCCTGGCACACAGCAAACAGTTAGCAAAATGTTTGCTAATGGACTAATTTCCTTTGATAAAGCTATCTAGTGTGAGTTCCATTGAGAATTCTTAGCATCTTCACCTTCTCTTCTCACACATCTGTCATGATCTGCCATATGTTAGGGCTCTTCATACCTATCCCTTGCTTGCCTGATTAAACCATAAGCTCCATCCTTAAGGACAAAGGCTCTGTCTTGTTCATATTCCTATCCTTGATAATATGTGACACTAGTTCTTATTTTTTATAGATGAGGAAACTGAGTCATAGCATTGGATTTGAAGTTGAGAGACCTGGGTTCGAATCCCAGCTCTGCAATTTAGTGCTTTTGTAAAAGTGGGCAAGTCACTTAACCTCCCCTAGACTCAGTTTCCTTATCTGTAAAATAAAGCAGTTGAATTTGCCTTCTATACTCACTGGATATGACTCATATATACACATCTCTATTTGTACTCTGTCTTCCCCTTTGGATGGTGAATTCCTAGAGGACAGGGACATGGAATTCCAAACAAATGCTTCTTGACTGGCTGATGAGATGACCTTCGTGGAGAACTCTTCCTGTTCCAGAGCTGTGATTCTACGATCTCCAAGGAACCTGTCAACACTAATGGTCTGTAATGCCATGGGATGCCTCACAGGCTAGAAGACTCTCTTGTTGGAGATATTCAGACCAAGATGGACCCCTGGGATGCAGAAGAGGGGCATCTTGCCTGGGGCTTGGATGGCTTCTGAGTTCTCTTCCAACTCAGAGATTCTTTGATGGATCTGAGCAGAAGAAGTGCCAAGTTCTGCATGAACCATGGGGAGGCAGGGAGAAGGGTCACAATAACACAGCAAGCCTCCCACCTCCAGAGCCACTCAGGCAATACTCTGTGGGCCTGCTGTTTTGGATCTTTTTTTCCATTTAAACCCATGCACTCCTATTATGAGGTAACCCAATCACTGAGAAATAACAACCATTACCAAGTTTCCTGTCATTCTCTTTCTTTAGGAGTTAAATGTTAGCTCCTTTCCTCCACAAACACAATTGGGCTCCCTTAACCCACCCACGCTCCCTGAACTCCTGACATGGTCCTCCTAGTACACCACCCCCACTTCTGAGAGGAACGTAGGAAATCTTGCAAGACTGGGGGGGAGTGGAGCCCCATGGCTTTGTAATAGCTGGGCGCCAAGGACTGGGATCTCAGCAATGGAGAGAGAGCTGGGTCACTTTGGCCGAGTCACTCTGGGCCTGTTTTTCTGCTGTAGAATTGAGGGCGTTGGACTAGATCACCTCTGAGGTTTTTGCTAGCCCTGGTTCTGTTCTCCTCTGATGGACGCTATAGAGTCAGAAGACCTGGATTCCAATCCCAGCTCTGAAACTGATGAGCTATGTTGCATCAGGCAAGTCACATTATCTCCCTGGGCTTCTGTTTCCTCATGTATAAAATGAGAGAGTTGAATGAGATGGTCTCTGAGGTCACTTCCAGCTGTAGATCCATGACCCTATGACATTCTAGAGGCAGAGGTTGGTCACTCAGTCACTTTTTACTCATATCTGACTTTATGTGACCCCATTTGGGGTTTTCTTGGCAGAAATACTGGAGTGGTTTGTCATTTCCTTCTCTAGCTCTTTTTATAGATAAGAAAACTCAGGCAAATAGGGTTAAGTGACTTGCTCAGGGTCATACAGCTAGTAAGTGACTGAGGTCATATCTGAATTCAGGCCTTCTGGACTCCTGGCCTGGCATTCTATCCACTGTGCCACCCAGCTTTCATGGACTTTACCAATAGGGACCAAATCCTGGTTTTAGGAACTTGTTACCCAGGGACCTAAAAAGATCTGAATTCAGTTTTAGAGGGGATGGGAAGTGTCAATTCAATAGGCATTTATTAAGCATCTACTACATGCCAGGGATTGTGTTACTCTTTGGAGATACAAAGAAAGATAAAAAACAGTCTCTGCTTTCAAGACAACATGTCCAGAGTTTGGGGACTCAGTCGCATTGTCTCGTTCAACAATGAACCCGGAGACCAGGGTCACTGGATCAAAGTGATATATGAGGTATGTAAGGTGTAAGAACTCTGGAAAGGCAGGTGGTGAGGGGCTCTGAAAGCCAAATTGAAGATCTGAAATTTGGTCCTGGAGGAGACAGAGAACCTCGGGAGTGGAATGAATACCAGAACTTCGCTTTAATAGGATCTCATGGGCTGCTGAGTGGAGTCGGGAAAGACTTGGGGCAGGCAGACCCAGCAGGCCTGAGTCAGGTGTGGGGGGAAGGCAGACCAGACAGCAGCCACAGATCCTGACCACCCTAAGGCTATGAATGACACTCTCAGGGAACCTCAGGATGACAAAGGGGACATTGACATCCCATTCCTTGCTCAGGAAACCTAATCAGAAAGTGATGAAAAGCATTTTCTCAAATCCAATTTGTCCCTGTTAGCCCAAGCTTAGCCTCTTCTAGGAATCAGGTAACCTGGGGTGGGATGGGGGAAGGGAGAGAACAGGCCAAAATTGACCTTCCCTGGGGTCAGAGAAATCCTCTCCACCCCACACACAGAAAAGGGGTTCATTGCCCTACAATGGCTTTGTCTGGTGTTAACTGACACCTGAGACGCTGGCATCCTTTCTCCAGGGAAGGAGCACAGAGAAAAGGATTCACACCCCAAAGAGAGCTTCCTGTCCAGTTCAAATTACAACTCTCGTCCCTCAGGAAAGGGGGAAGGGGATGTTGTGCAGGCAATGTCCCTGGATGGAAAAAATACTTGCCTGGGGGAGGTCCTGGTGGGGAATCTGGATATGTGCAGGGGTTAGTCCTGGAATTCAGAAAAGGACAGCTCCTCACCAGTTTTCCTGGCGGCATTCAGCTCCAGGAATGAAGAGGGGATGGGGTGGGAAGGGGTGTGTGTGAATACCTAACTCCCTTCTATCTGATGGAACCAAGGCCAGGGCTTCCTCCCCAAGAGAGGCCAGGCTGCTGAGAGTACTGCCCTGCCAAAGAGTTAAGGATCTTTGCTGGAAGCCAGGCGTGCAGTTTCAAGGGAGTCTGGGACCTGGGAAGTAAAGAAATCAACACTTTTGTGTCTTCATCCAGGAACTGAGGTGTGGGACTGTCAGAGCTGCCCCCTCCTGTGGGCCCCCTCCCCTGACTGTCACAGAAATCTGGAGCGACTCCCATGTGAGACGGGGAAGGCAGGGCTCTCTAATGTTCTCTGGCCACCATCTCTAAGAAAAAGCTCCTAAGACTGTCCAAAACTACAAGTGGTGATGGAAACACGGGAGAAGGAAGGAAGAAGTTATCCTCCTCCGTTCATCATCATAGTAACCGAAATAAAGATAGGCCTTACAAAGTCTGCAAAGCCCTTTACATGCATGACCTTGAATCTCACAAAAGCTCCGTGACTCTGCAGGCCTGATAATAAGAGGTCTTGTTATTCCCATTTTACAGGTGAGGAGACCAAGGCTCGCAGTCGTGTAGGTCTACCCACAATCACTGAGCTAGTCTTGGTCACAGGCAGGTTTGGAACCCACACTGCAAGTGCAGTATTGTACCTGATAGGCTAAAGCTTATAAGAAGGAGGGGAAGAAAGTATGAAGGAAGGAGGCTTAGCTAAGGAGATAACCAGGGCTGGTGGATGTCTAGAGGAGGGAGTCCCTGACCCAGCAAGCAATATAACCAATAACTTGCATTTGCAGAGTGCTTTAAGGTTTGCCAGGCATTTCCTCACAACAAACCCAGGAAGGGAAAACTTGAATGAACAGATTCAAAGTGAAGGGAGCAGAACCAGGAGAACAATTTATACCATAACAATAATGTTGTAAAAATAATGAACTTTGAGAGACTCCGTAGCTCTGATCCACATCAACCCACCAAAATTCCAAAGGACGCATGATGAAACTTGCAGCTCACCGCCAGGAAGAGAACCAAAGAACGCAGAATAAGAATTAAAGCACTTTTTCTTTTTTTTTATTTATTTTTGGGGTGTGGTTAAGGTAGGAATTTGTTTCGCACAACTATACATGTGTGTGATGCCTTCTCAATGGGTAAGGGAGGGGAAGGACAGAGGGAGAGAATTTGAAATGGAACATGACATTTTTAAAATTTTTAATTTTTAAATTTAAATTTAATTTTTTAAAAGGACCAAGAAGTAGGTATAATAAGATTATCTCCATCTTACAAGAGTCAAAGTGACTTATAGCTTGAAAGTATGAAAGAGGGACTTGAGGACAGGCTGTCCTCAGAACCAAGGCCACACTCTATCTACTATAGAATGACATCAAACTCAAATAGAAATGGGAGCCACCAAACCATTTGTAAGAATCCCTGTGGGTCACAGAGTGACTTAATTATAAAACGTAATATTATCTATGTTTTATTGTATTTTTATTTTTTTTATTTACCATTTTCCAATTACATTTCAGTCTGCGTCAGGCCACACCAGAGCATCAAGGAAATGGAGCAGCTTGTGACAAGGACACAAAACCAGTCCCTGATACCTTTATTCCTCATGTGAAAATGCACAGATCAAACCAGTGAGAAAACGCTGAACTAATAAAAATCACAGACACACAGAGAAATCTATATATAGAAAAATCATTGTTAAGGTGGTTTAGTGGACTTGGAATAAGAATGACCTGGGTCCAAATCCTGATTCAGATACTCACTAGCTGTCTGACCCTGGAAAAGTTCTTTAAAAAAAAAAAACTCTTTGCCTCAGTTTCTTTATCTGGAAAATGGGGGACTGGACTTGATGGCTTCCAAGGACCTTTCCAGATTTAAATCTATAATCTTTTTTTTCTTTTTTTCTTTTTGGAGGTGGGGAAGGCAAGGCACTTGGGGTTCGGTGATTTGCCCAAGGTCACAGAGCTCGTAAGTGTCAAGTGTCTAAGGTCGCATTTGAACTCAGGTTCTCCTGATTCCTGGGCCAGTGCTCTATTCACTGTGTCACCTAGCTGCCCTAATCTATGACTTTAAGGAACTCAGATTAATCAACTTGATCTAAGTTTTGCAAGGAAATAGCAGAAACTATATATTGTTGCACAGTGCAAAAATTTAGCATCTACTGAATACTTAGAAAGATACAATTAAGTAAACAGAATCACATGACACAAGTTTGTTCTCCTTCATGAACCAACATAAAACAAACCCTGGTGCTACATACAAAGACTTCAAAATAATTCTTGAGAAGGCAACAAATAAATAAAATGGTCCCAAAGCACGGCAAAGACAAAGCTGAGGCCAGCAGTCACCCAGACATAACAGGGACCTGTGAAAGACACAAGAGGGAGGGTCGGTTAGCAGACACCACCCTACCTAATGCCGGGGAATCTCCAAATGAATGAAGAATGGAATGAAAAGCTCTCCAAACAGAGCGGCAGTGAAAGAAATCAAAACCAGGTGGGGACAAGAAGAAATACCCACCCTCCCTTCAGTCCAGTCTACTGGGGGAGCTTTACCAAGGATGCTTTCAGTGAGAATTCAGATAATGATGAAAGTACTTTTATTCAACTAGAAAAGGCAGTTCTCTTACCCACCTGAGCTACAGTCTCCTGAACGTTAAAGATACAAGAAACATTAAAGAATAAGATAAAAGAATAATATCAAGGCTAGGAACCTGTCCCAGAACCATCTCTAATGAAAAGGCAACAGAACCTACTGGATAAGGCACTGGACTATGGAGTCAAGAAAACCTGGGCTCGAATCCTGCCTTGGACTCAGGGCTTGTTTGACCCAAGGCAAGACTTTCTTTTTAAATCCCTGGGCCTTAGTTTCATCATCTGTAAAATGGAGGGTTTGGACTCAATACTCTCTGAAGTAACCTTCCAGCTACAAAGCTATGTTCCTACTAAAGGCTCAGTGGTTCAGTGGATAGAGCGCTGGACTTGGAGTCTGGAAGACCTAAGCTCAAATTCACTCTCAGACGCTTGCTAGCTGTGCGACCCTGGGCAAGTCACTTAACTGCTATATGCATCAGTTTCCTCATCTGTAAAATGGGTGTTAATAATAGCACCTACCTCCCAGGGTATCAAATGAGAAAATATTTGTAAAGGCTCAGCACAGTTCCGGGCATATAAGAGGTGTCTAATCAATGTTTATTCCCTTCCCCCTATGAACTCCATCACGTGAGAAGAGATGAACAAATGGGAAACATTTGAGAATGAGATAATAATACTCATAGCAGCCCACATTTACATGAAGCTTGAAACTTTAAAAAGGAATTTCCCCTCACACCAATCCTGTGATTTTAGTTAGTAGGAGCCTTATTCCCATCCAACAGATGGGGAAACTGAGGTGCAGAGGGATGAAGTGTCTTACTCAGAGTTACAAAGTTAATAACTTGTCAGGGTCAAGATTCAAACTTCCTCTCAGTGAATGCTCTTTCTAATACACCAAAGGACAACCCAACGGCCTTCCTTCCTAAGACAAAGTTGGCCCGGTCCACAAGGAAGCCAGAGCTCCCTACAGACTGTCAGGACAGCCAGCCAAAGGGCCAGCAGTCCCCATGTCCACAAGGGTCCACACTACCAGCTGAGATCCAAGTAACCGTCTTGACTTTTGGCTTCCTTGCTCCTCTCTTCACATGGGATTGAGCAGAAGGTAAGCAACCTGAGGGCAAAGATTTACTCACTTTTGTCACTATTATCTCCAAGCTTACTAAATTCTGGTTGCTTGATCAAAGACAATGGACAAAAAAAATACAAGAGAATGGTAGGAGAAGGAAGGCAGTAGCAGCAGCCAGCATATCAGTGGAGCCTGTGATAGGAGGTGGCGGTTGGCCTGAGTCTAAGAGGAAATCAGAGATTCTAAGAAGATTCATCAAGTTTTTCAAAAGAAGATTCTTGAAATCAAATCAATAAATGAGGGTCTGCCTGACTACCATATGAGATGATGCAGATTGATGCAGGTATAACTAGATTCAGACACAGGAAATCCAGGTCCAAATCTTAGCCCTGGCACTTACTGGCCAGATGGCCTGTCCCTTCCTCCCTCTGGGACTTGTTTCTTCATCTGTAAAGTGCAGGGTTTGGTTAGGGCCCTTCCAGCCCTAAACCTGAGCTCCTACAAAAAGCCAGAGACCAGAAGATCTTAGAGGACCCTGGAAAGTCGGCTATCTGCCTTTCTCGGGTAAGCAGGGATGCCAGGGGCAGAAGCAGCAGCTTCAGCAAAGGATGGGGCTTGTTTCAAGAGACAATTGTTGAACATGATGTTCACAGATCAGATCAGTGGAGACTTGGAGACAGTGGGCGCTCTGGGTTCCTTCCCCAGAAGAAGAAGACGCAGCCCAGGGCCAACTTCCAAGTCCATGATCCTGCCAGACCCTGAAACCTACACTGCCAGACCATAATCTCCATGAGGGCAGGGACCACGTTTCATAATATAATAACTGGCGCCTACATAATGCTCTAAAGGTTGGAAGGCATTTTCCATCCATTTTCTATTATCCAAAGGTTTATTCATTTCATTCCATAATTCCACTACCTCATGTAACAACCTTGTGAGAAAGATACTCCCAACATCTCCATTTTCCAGCTGAGTAAACCAAGGTCCAGAGAAGTACAGCATGGAATTATCAGAAGCAGAATTTGAAGCTAGGTCCTCCTGGCTCAAAGCCCAGCATGCTATTCCCTGAGCAGACTGTGCTGCCTGGGACTTTTCTCCCTCCGGGCCCAGACCAGCACTCTGAACACAAGGTGTTTGACAAATGTTTGCTGGCATACAGAAACTAGACAGACAGCAAAAGCTGCAAGTCCACACCTCCCCCAGCCCTTCTCCATGCAGAATAAGGCGGATGGCTGGAAGGCAATGAAACCCAAGCCTGCAGGAAGCCGCGTGCTGGACCAGCCAGAGACCACCAAATGAAATTTTCATGTATGAAAATGACCCTCTGGAGGTTCTCCCTCCCCCTCCACTGTGCAGAAGCACATGCCTGTGTATGCACACCCAAACACACACACCTGTGTGTATGCACCCGGGGAGGCTGAGCACACTGTGTCTGGGAGTGCAGACGGAAACACAAGAGAACACAGGCACACGCATGCCCACACAGGCAGTCTGTCTGTGCCCTCATGGGCCCCACTTTCTATGTTCTCCAAGAATGCATCTGGCGTTGGGGCAACCAGGCCTGTAGTCAGGTTGAGAGATTCCACACTGAACTAACCGGGAATTTATCAGTTATCAGAAAGATAGAATAACTGGCCCCGTGCCTGGCTCCAAGGTGATCCACCCCACCAAACAAACAGCTGGGCTCCAGCTCTCTGGCACACACCTCGGCGAGAGATGGAATCAGGACTGTCATCACTTAGAAGGCAGGTCTAT
>CM053582.1:86594831-86683915 GCA_028627135.1 Pseudochirops cupreus
AAATAATTATTCGGTGCCTGTTACACACAAGAGGTCCAAAGATTTAAAAGGCCGCGCCTGCCCTCAGATAGCTTATAGTTTAGCCAGCTAAGCTGTCTTCCCATGAACGGCTAAGCCACTGAAACGACCCCAGGCCAACCAGAGGAAAAGTGAAGCCCAGGCTTAGCCAAGGCATCCTGGATTTAAAGCAGGACTCAGAGGTCATCTGATCCAACCCCCTCATTTTACAAATGAGGAAACAGGCCCAAAGAGTTTGAGTAATTTGCGCAAGGACTTTTAACTCAGGGCTGTTCTGTCATTTTCCAGTTGTATCTAAGATTCCTTCTCCAGCTCATTTTGCAGATGAGGAAACTGAGGCAAACAGGGTGAAGTGACTTGCCCAGGGTCACACAGCTAGGAAGTGTCTGAGGCCACATTTGAATTCGGGTTGTTCTGCCTCTAGGCCAGGCCCTCTATCCACAATGTCACCGGGTTGCCCTATTTAACTCAGGTTAAATGAGTCCAATTAATGCTCTTTCTGCTCTACTGTATTGTCTCCTTTCCCCAGCCCCAGTACTTTGCAATCTATAGCAGAGTTCAGAGTCAAGCCCGTTTCCCTACCCACCCAAAGGCTTACAGGATTTGTCAAGAGGGACCTCTAGGTCATTCATTCCATTTTTAAGATTAAAAAATCTGAGGCCCAGAAGGGTTCATAAGACCATAGATTTAGAGCTCAGAGAGCTCGGAGAAGCCACCCAGGGTTTGGCAGGGATTCTTAACTTTGATACCATTCCCTAAGGGTTGTCTGGGGAAACCTGTTGACCCCATTCTCAGAATCATGTTTTTAAGTGCATAAAACAAAATACATAGGATTGTGAAGGAAATGAATGCTATGATTATCAAAATTTAAAAAAATAAGTTCACGAACTGCAGGTTGAGGCCCTAACATTGTAGATTCTGGTACAAATGGAGTCCCCGAGAGGACTCGGTAGGAATCTTTGATTGGCTGCTCAAAATGGTCACTTTGGTCACATGTGCAACAAAGACAAACAAGTGTATAGGTTCAGGGAGTGTGACCAAATAGCGTTTCTGGAATGAGAAAGCTTTTGTGAGCCAGTCTGGAGCTGAAACCAAACTTTTAATGAAAGGCCAATGGAAGAAGCCAAGCACCAAGTCCAGGAAATAAACATGGAGACTCCCAGACGTGGTCCTACCTCCTCACTCACTCCAGATGTGATGTGGGAGAACTGAATACAGCTGTCTTTAGGTATGTGAAAGGGTGTCCTGTGGGAATAGAGAAGAGGGAAAGGGGGGAAAAGGAACAGACAGGCTCTGCTCAGCCCCAGAGGGCAGAACCAGGAGTCAAAATGACAGGCACATGGAAAAGAGGAAGACTGAGGCTCGATGGCAGCATTTCCTAACAACTTGAGTTAGCCCACAGTAGAAACAGCTGGAAACAGGGTAAAGTGACTTCCCCAGGGTCATGCAGTTAGTAAGTGTCTGAGGACAGATTTGAACTCATAAATATGAGTCTTCCTCACTCCAGGTCTGGTGCTCTATCCACTGTGCCACCCAGCTGCCCTTCAAGGCCAAAGAGAAAACCTCACAAAGGCACTCTCTTCCAACGAGGTAATGCAGAGTTGTTTCTTGTTGCTAAGGAATTCAGTATCATGGTTGCAGTCCATACCTGTATCCTCTTCCTTTCCTCCAATTTTCCCACTGTACCTTTTCCCACTATTCTGGAGCAGCTGGGGCTAACAATCTGGCCTGGAGGGATTCACACAGGCTAGATAAAGCTTGCTCTTGAACTGATACTAGGAATGCTATCCAGATATGATGCCACTCAGGGTTAGCCAAAGAGAGAGACAACTTAGATTGCAAGTATTGGGACGCCATCTTCCATGGCCCCACTATAGAATCTGGTAGCCCCCAAGCAATTCTTTATAATGTGCCCCACCACACACTTCCTCTATGGCAGCGTTTCTCAACCTGTGGGTTGCAACCCCTTTGGGGGTCCAATGACCCTTTCACAGGGGTCGCCTAAGACCATCAGAAAACAAATATTTCTGATGGTCTTAGGAACCGAGACACAGCTCCTCTATCCATCTCCAGGCAGGTCTGCCCACATGTAGATATGCCCACATATGAATATTAAAGGGTCGCAGCATTAGGAAGGTTGAGAACCACTGCTCTATGGCATCATGAGAGAGTAGAGAGAAGTCTAAACTAACTTTCCCAAGGTCACACAGTTCAATGAGGGTCAGAGCCGGGACTTGGAACCAGGTCTCTCAAATCCCAAGCCATCATACCCAATCACACCCAACCAACCACTTTTCAGATAAGCTTCTGTAAAGATACCTTCTGTGCATGGCTTGCTGCTACCTTTCAACTCTCAGAGTCTGTGATTCAACCAACAGCATTTATTAAGTACCTACTATATGCCAGGGATCATGCTGGGGATACAAGACATAAAAAGAAAGAGTTCCTACCCTGGAAAGGCTAACAGTTAACTTGGTGAAATAACGTACACCCATACAAGTATATACAAAGGAAAGTAAATACAAGCTCATTGGGACGGAGGGAGCAGAGGTACTGAAGCCTGCTCATAAGAGTTGACTTAAGTTGTGAGCACTTATACAGGGGAAATCAGCAAACTCTACAAAGCAGGGATTGACTTGTTGGTTTGTCAATCGCCTAGAAGGTGATGGAGAAAATGTGAACGATGCAAGTTAAATTTAAAAGTATATCTGGATTAATTTGGCAGTTGTGGGAGAGAGGGGGAAGAGGTGAAGTCAACTGTTAAACATTTGTCATTATCTCCCTGGAAGAGACGCACTAGCAGCTGAGAGGCTCAGGAAAGGCTTTCTGTAGGGGGTAGCCCTTGGGCTGAGTGTTGGAGAAAGCTAGGGCCTCTGAAAGGCAGAGATCAGACAGAAGCACATATACTGCACCCCCCCCCCACCAGGGTAGGACAACCTGGGCCAAGACACAGAGATGGGAAATGGAAGGAACCCCTGTACTAGGCTCCCTCACACCAAGAAGAATCCCAGCCTTCTTAGACATAACTAACATTTCCTCTCCCCTCTTGGCCTCCACCCTCCCCCATCCACAGCCCTCCCCTCCTCACCTCCCCGCTACTTGAACCCGAATTTTTATTTTGAACTAGTTATATGATCCACCTTTGGCCCAACTCTGGAATCCCAGGCCACCAAACGGAAATCATAGGCTTTGATGTCTGTTCTTCCCCATCCCCACTCCTCCCCCAACTAAACACGACCCCTTTTGTTCCCTCTCAGACACCCTAAGCAAAAAAAAAGCCAACAGAGGAAGTATTAGGGGCACTGAGATCCAAACAGAATAAAGGCGCAAAACCCCCATTCTCACAGCTCATCAGCAATGGGCCTATTGGGAAGGCCTAAATATGCCCTAAGCTTTGTTTGCAGGGGCCCCTGGAACTTCCCTGGGCAGGGGAGGCTGGGGCTGTCTGGGAATGGATTCCCCAGCCATTCACTAACCCCACCCTCATCACTTCTGCAGAGATAGACAAAAGCTAGTCAGCACTCTGCTAAAGATTCATCCCCCCATGGCGGCTCCCTTGGCCTGGTCACTAAAGGGTACTCTCACCTCTGCTCTCTACCTCCCTGGACAGAATCATTCCCTTTCCTGGAAAGCAATCACTTCTGTCTTTTTTTGCCTCCTCTCCATCACCCCAAGTCACCCCAAAAGAATTTAGACAAAAAAATATCTGTTGATTTCCATGGATGTGTTCAATGTCCTCCCCACCACCATTATCACCCCCACCAGCTCCACAAGTTACCTTTTGCACAGAGGGGTCCTCTCTCTTCCATCTGACAAGTGAAAATCAAAAAGAGAAGAAGGAGCTTACATCCATTCTGGCATGATCCCAGGCAACGGGTGAAAGATCAGGATGTGTCCCTGGGCAAGCTGGACTCTGAGTCTTAGCACCAGCCACAGGAATCACCAGCATCAGGTTAGGAATAGACCCAAATACCCTTGACTTTCCCCATGGAGAGGTGCCAATTGGCAATCCCTGGGTTAGGGTCATTGTCTTCTTTATGCACAGCCCTGACTGTTACAGCTATAATGCACCCTTTTATATGTCACATCTCCTAATTCTAATTAAAAAATGAGCTGAGGCATCAATTCCTAACCATGAAATTAGCCAGAATTGGGAGGCCTCTATCCAGCTGGGCTAGCCATTTCTTCCAGGGAGTAGGAGCATAGCTTGGTAAAAGCTGAGTGAATAATTTCCAGTCTTTCAGTTATCTTTATGCCCTGCTCAAGCTCACTTTACATAATGTGGAGTAATTAATTTCATGGGCAGACCTACCACTCAATTGGCTCAGCAGGGGGGACAGTCCCATTGACATACGTGCTGATTTCTAGAATATGGCAGGATGCTGGTCTCATCTTCCCCAGACCCTTCACCTGGACCTAACTGGTCTCCCACTCTTCTCTGTGTGAGCAGAGGGAAGGAACCTCCAAAAACAACCTCCACTTAATCAGAAGAGGATTAGAACTCAGCTAGCCAGACCCCCATAAGAACCATGCCATCATCTATGACATTATGAAAATTTTCACATTATATGAGGTAGGCAGAAAATTGATCACAGATTTAAAGCTGGAGGGGCCCTCAGAAAGCATTAAGACTAAATTTTCTCCATTTGCAGTTGAGGAAACCAGGCTCCACAGGTGTCGAGTGATTTGACCAAGGTCACCCAGATTTTACATGTATAAGGCAGGATTTGAACCCAGATTTCCTAGCACCCTATGGAGTCCACCAGGTTGATTATCTTTATTTGACATAGAAGGAAAACTGAAGACAAGAGAATCACCAAATATTGGGTGACCTAGAACCTCAGAGGTGGAAGAGAGCTCTAAAGACATCTCTTCCGATGTGTCCCCAACAGCATCCCTGGCAAATGGTCAGCCAGCCTCTGCCTGAGGCTGCTAGATAGGACAGGGATGGCTCTTTGGGTAGGGGAGAAAGAAGGAATACATTTGGAAATGAAGACAATGTGAAAATAAAAGATAAATTTTAAAAACTGCTTTATAAGCTTAATGCTGGAATGGGACCTTAGAGACCACCAAGCCCAAACCTTTCATCATACTGATAGATAAACTGAGGCTCAGGCATTAAGTGATTCACACAAGCAGTAAAGAACAGAGCCAGATCTTTTGACTCTAAAGCTAATACTCTTTCCCCTGGACCAAACCGTCTCCCCAACTTTAGAGGACAATACAGGGGAGGTCTGGCTATTCAGGTTCAATACAAGTCAAGAATACAAGATGGCGGCCAAAAAAAGTCCACGTAGCCTTAGGTTGCATTAAAAGAGACATCGTATCCAAAAGGAAAGAGATGATAGTACATCCATTCTCTGCCCTACTCAGATGATAGCTGTGCTCAGTTACAGGTACCAGATTTTTTTGGCTTTTTGGAGGGGGGAGGGAAGGACAATTGGGGTTAAATGACTTGTCTAAGGTCACATGGCTAGTAAGTGTTAAGTGTCTGAGTAAGTGTTAAGTGTCTGGCCCTCCTCACTCCAGGGCTGGCGCTCTATTCACTGTGCCACCTAGCCACCCCAAGGTACCAGATTTTAAGAAAGACATTGGCAAAGTAGATAATGTTCAGAGATGGGGAAGGGTCCCAATGCTACAGAAGGACTTGTGAGGATGGTTAGCTTGGTGAAGAGAAAACACAGGAGGGGCATGACAGCTGTCTTCAAGTATCTCAAGAGCTGTCTTATGGAAGAGGGATTAGCTTTGCCCTTGGCCCCAGAGGGCAGAAGCCCCAGTAAGGGATGCAATAAAGGTTCATTTTCAGAAAGAATTTCTTAACAATCAGAGGTACTCAAAAGCGGAATGAAAGGCTGGGAGTTTTCCCCGAGTGAGTGAGGCTCCTCTCTCCTCCTCAGCCCAGCCTTGACCTAGCACAGCATCTCTCACACCTGCCTCATTTTCTCTTCTCACTTTTCACCTGGACTGCTACACTAACCTCCTAATTGATCTCTCTGCCTTGAGTCTTTCCCCTTTCTAAGCCATCCTCCACATGGGGGCCACAATGATACTCCAAAAGCACAGATCTGGCCTCGTCATTCCCCTGCTCAAAAAACTCTGATGGTGCTCTGTTACCTCAAAGATTTTTTTAAACTTCTATTTGTCATTTCATGCCCAAGTCCGAGCTTCCTTCCCCACCTGACTTAATGCTCTTTCTTGCATGCTAAATTTCTAGATGATCCAGCTTGCTATTTCTCACACCCAACATTTCATCTCTGTGTCTCTGCACCAACTGCTCCCCATGCTTGGAATGCCCTCCCTCCTCACCTCTGCCTCTTAGAAAGCCTAGCTTCTTTCCAATTACACCTCTTCCATGTAGCCTTTCCTGATCCATCCCAATGCTAGTGCCTCCTCATCAAAAATCACCTTGAATTTATTTCGAATGTACGTCAGTGTGCATGGGTTGTCTCACTAATAGAATGTCAGCTCCTTGAAGGCAGAACTGTTCCTTTTTTATCTTTGTGTAGCATAGATCCTGGCACAGTCAGACATTTAATAAATGCTTATTGATTCCATCAATAGAGGTCTTTAGTAAGAGGCCTAATGACCACTGGTCAGGATATCCAAGAACAGACTCATGTTTGAGGTGTGAATTAGTCTAGAAGGCCTCTGAGGTTCCCGCTAGTACTGAGATTGTTTTAAATACAAAGGTCACAGGGGGAAGATTCCAGGAGACCAGAGAGAAGGAAATCCTGAAGCAGGATCAGGTGGAGACAGCAAAGTCCCATGGGGCAGGAATCGGGTCTGTACAGCTTTATCTGCTGTTTACAGATAAGCCATTAATTCATACATTCACAGCTAGTGGCATTTAAGTCCTAAAGCATAGTGTTCATCAGGAAACAATGGACATATTCCCACAGAATTTGAAGGGAGATGGGGAGAAAAGGAGACATGCATTTTGGGGGGACTTTTCCAAGGGCAAGAGTAGACTCAAATGAGCAACGTCATGCTCAAGTTTCCTCCATCCATTTCAGTGCATAACCAGAAAGGGAGCCTACATTAATCAGAAACTATGGCACCCGTCTCCTCCCTTTCATGGCCTCTTGGCTGTTCCAAGCACAAGAAGACACTCTGCTCGGGGTATCTTCAATGGTGGTTCCCAGGCCTGGAATGCTCTCACTCCTTATCTCTATTTCCTGACTTCTCCGGCTTCCTTCAAGTCCCAACTAAAATCCCACCTTCCCCAGGAAGCCTTTCCCAATCTTTCTGAAGTCCAGTGTCTTCTTGCTGCTGATCACCCCCTATACGTAGCTTATTCCTATATTTGTTTGTTGGTGGTCTCCCCAATTAGATTGTAAGCTCCTGGAGGGTAAGGATTGTCTTTTGTCTTTCTTTTTGTCCCCAGTGCTTAGCACAGAGCCTGGAACATATTTGTCATTCAGTCCGACTCTTCATAATGCTGGATGGCTTCCATTTCCTCCTCCAGCTCATTTGATAGATAAGCAAAGTGGGGTTTGCATCATCAGACAGGATTAAGTCACTTGCCCAGGGTCACACAGGTAGTAAGTGTCTGACGCCATATGTAAACTCAGACAAAGACTCTTTCTAACACTCTGATTGTTTCAGTTATGTCCCACTCTTCCTGACCCCATTTGGAACTTTCTTGGCAGAGATACTAGAACAGCTCACCATTTCTTTCTCCGGCTCATTTTACAGGTGAGGAAACTGAGGCAAACAGGGTGAAGTGACTTGCCCAGGGTCACACAGCTAGTAAGTGTCTGAGGCCAGATTTGAACTTGTGAAGATGAGTCTTCCTGATTTCCAAGCCCAGTGCTCCATCCACTGAGCCATCTAGCCCACCTAGCTGCCTCTTCCTCTAACAATGAGGGCGTCAGAAAGAGACGACCTTTAAGGTCCCTTCCTCGAGAGGCAGCTAGGTGACACAGTAGATGGAGCTCTGGGTCTGGAATCAGGAAGATCTGGCTTCATCTACTTACTAGTCACTGTGTGACTGGGAACAGACAAAAATCTCTATCTGCCTCAGTTTCCTCAACTGTAAAGTGGGGAGCACTTACCTCCCTGGGTTGCTGTGAAGATCAAATGATATAATATTTGTAAAATGCTTGGCAGACTGCCTGGCACACAGAAGGCACTTAATACTTGCTTCCTTCCTTAGTAAGTGTTCAATGTGTACTTTTTCCTTCCTTCCTCCTAAGGTCACACAAATCTTAAGTGGTAGAACTGGGATTTAAAACACTCCACTCCAAATCCAGTACTCTTTACCACTCCACTGCACTGGCTTATGGGGGACCCATATCTGAGGTTCCCTGCAGTAAGCTCTCTGAAGACCTGAGCCCAAGAAAATCAAGGGAGGACGTTTAGAATATGTTTCTTCTTATGGAGCAATATGGCGGCATCTTGGCTCCCTGTCTGCTGCCTACCAAACTATAAGAAGAATTGATCACACTACCTACGCTAGGCTCAAGGGTTACTTGGTGGAAATAGGGAGTGAACTCCAAGAAAGTAACTGGAGCCCCGTGTCCTATGTGCAAGACCAAGGCAGGGACACTGATGGGTTGGGGACTGCTTCCGGCCCAAGTCTGCCCTGTCACAACAGGCTGCCCAGCTCCAGGAGGCCAGGGTATCCTGATGTCATCTGAAAGATGTGAAGAGAATGAGGGAAAACGGGAATGAGCAAGCCTGTTGGCCAAGGTGGAATCCCGACCGCCGAGTCCCTCCCTTCACAGCCAAGAAGTCATGTTCTACACAGTGACAGCTCTGATCACAGCCCAGCTTACTCTTTCCACAGCTTCTGCCAGTGACGGGTGTTTGGGGGATTTACGAGTTTTTTGCTTTTATTCCTGTGTTTTATTATTTTATTTTTAATAGTTTTTGGCAAACTGAGTCGGTGAGTGAACAGACCCTGGAAACCTTTTCATGTTGAAGTGAGGAAGTTCTATAAAGCCCAGGGAAAAAAAAATATCTGACTGTGTCTGGAGAGGCTGGAGAGAATGCGTTCCCCCCATTAGAAACTCCCTTTTATGAGATGGAGATTTATAGTGTCTGCTGCAGCTGCGAGGTGGAGGAGGTGAGGGGCACGATGCAGAAGGGGGAGAAGGTATAATATGAACCAGATCCGAGGGCGGGTGGCAGGAATTGGGGGACTTACGGTAAAGGCAGCCCTGGTCACTACTGAGCTGGTACCATCCTGGGCAGCACTTATAGACAGTCTGGTACTCCATGCTGTATACCTGCCGAAAGTCTGTGTAATAAGCAGTCCTGAAAAAAAAGAAGCAGGAGGAGGAAAGTTAATGAGGGAAAGAGGAGAGAAATGTCACCTTGCATAGGGCAGCTGGACTCAAAGGGCAAAGAGGCAAGGGAGCAGATAAACCAGGGGAATTGGCATCCAAAAGTCCTGAGTTTGAATTCTGCCTCAGACACTGACGAGATTGTGACCCTGGGCAAATCTCTTAACCTATCCAGTTAAAAACCTATCAGTTTCCTCATCTGTAAAACAAAAGGGTTGGACTCCATGGCTACAAGATCCTTCCCAGCCCTGAATCTCTGATGAGTCCCAGCTCTGCCCTTCACTTCTCCTATGTGATCTTGGACCACATCAGCATCACAGACGGTAGATTCAGTGCTAGGAGGTTACTCAGAACTCATCTAATTTAACTCCTTCATTTTAATGTCGAACAATTTGAGACCCACAGGGCTTAAAGGACATACCCAGAAACACATGGCTAGCGAGTGAGTCAGGATTTGAACCCAGGTCATTTTAATTCCAAATCCAGTCGTTTCTCCATAATGAGTCAAGCCGCTTCTCCCCCAGCTCCAAAGACCTAGATGACCCATTGAACATCACTGAATTTTTTATTCTACCTTGAAATCTGTCTGGCCCCCTCAGAACGTACTATTTACTTGGATCGGGGGTTCGCCCCTCTGCTGATGGTTTGGGATTTTCTGCTTGCTTGTTTTACCAAAAGGCTAGACTCTCCCATTCTGTTCCTTCTGATAAGTTCACTCTCCCATTTGGTTTCATTACTGCTGGACTAGATGGCTACTGGACGTCATTCTGGCTCGAAATCTATAGTCCTGTGCTCCCAGAACCTGCTGCTTCTAAGTGGAACAAGGAAGACGCATAGTTTGGGAGATCCATGAAAGGAAGTCTCGCCATGCAGGCCCCGAAGCAGCTCCAGCATCCTGGATGGAACAGGCCCCTAGCCCCCAGTCACGGCTCCCTCTGTCTGGGTCTGTGTACCTGCCTTAGATTTAAGAGTCCCCAAGGACGGGAGCTAAGCCTACCTCATCCTCTCTGGACAGCCTCCACTAAAGAACCAACCACTAGGGGCTTCATTACGACAGGCTTTCTCGAACAGAATTACCGGGTTCTTTGCTGAACACCTAGACGTCCGCAGGCTTGTGGGGGTGTCAAGAAGACATACAAGGCCCAATTCTGGCCTCTGGGGAACTTACGATCCATCTGGGTGGCAAGACTAAAACATACGAAACTACATGAGAAACAACATAAGCAACCACTGAGCGCCAGAGTGCAGACAATGGGAGGAGCAGATGAATAGCATGGCGTGGAGAGAGCTGGAACTGGCGCTCAGAAGACCTCGATGAAGTCCTGGCTCTCACCCTTCCAAGCGGTGTGATCCCAGGCAACTGACTTCACTCCTCTGGGCCTCAATTCCCTCAGCAGCAAAATGGAGATAATAATAGCACCTACCAAGAAGAAGAGGGCAGCGTCTGGCACCCTGTGCTCTAAGGCCCCTCCCAGCTCTGGCATTCTGGGTTCTAAAGGCCCTCCCAGATCTGACTTTCTGGGTTCTAAGGGCCCTCCCAGCTCTAACAATCACTGTTCAAACAGCCCTCCCAGCTCTGACATTCTGGGTTCTAAGGCCCCTCCCAGCTCTGGCATTCTGGGTTCTCAGGGCCCTCCCAGTTCTGACATTCCCTGTTCTAAGGGCCCTCCCAGCTCTGACATGCCTTGTTCTAAGGGCCCTCCCAGCTCTGACATTCTGGGTTCTAAAGGCCCTCCCAGATCTGACTTTCTGGGTTCTAAGGGCCCTCCCAGCTCTAACAATCACTGTTCAAACAGCCCTCCCAGCTCTGACATTCTGGGTTCTAAGGCCCCTCCCAGCTCTGGCATTCTGGGTTCTCAGGGCCCTCCCAGCTCTGACATTCCCTGTTCTAAGGGCCTCTCAGCTCTGACATTCTGGGTTCTAAAGGCCCTCCCAGCTCTGACATTCACTGTTCTAAGGGCCTCCCAGCAATGACTTTCTCTGCCCAAAGGTCCCTTCTAGCTCTGACGTGCTCTGTACTAAGGCCCCTTTAGAATGTGATGGTCTAGGATTCTACAACTCCCCAGTATTGGAAGAGTCCAGAAAGTGAGGGAATCGGTAGGGTTTGTGTAGTCACAGAAGACCTCAGGGAAGGAGGAGGGGAATGGGTGACTTGAGCTAGTCTTGTAAGGAACAGAGGTTAAGAAACTGAAGGTGGTCAGAGAAGGCTCCCTCTGAGGCCCAGACGGGCAGAATGGCTATCTCTGAGTCGATGCCAGGGTGGGGGCACTTCAGTGCCGAGGCCAAGGGATGGGCTAAATCCTCCATCCTACCAAAGACTCCAATCCTTGAGATTTCCAAGGGTATAGCAGTGACTCCAGGCCAGCCTCGTTGCTACTTTTCCATACTACAGTTTCCATTCTTGTAGGAAAGATGTGAGGAGCTTGAGTTTGGAAAGTCAAAAGCCAAGCCTCATTGACAACCATATATTCCTATTATTAGTTAAAATTTGCTTGACCCCGTACGGTAAATCCCAGTTATCCCTACACAAGCCTCCCCACATCTTCCAAACAGCTCTGGAAAAATCCCTCTCCACACCCCAACCATTAGCTCCCTAACCCCACAAAATATTTCCATCATAAACCCTTTCTTTGATATTTTCATGGTCTTGTGCTCTGCTGAAGAGTCACGAGTTCAAGAAACTACTTCCCCTCTCATTAAAACTGCAAAGCCAGGATGTGACAAGAGTCAGGAGATCCTGGAGCTTGGAGGAGATGGAGGGAGGCAAGAGGCTACATCTGGCTGGAAAGAAAATCTTCAGCAAAGCATCCTCTGTCTCTGTCTCAAATTTTCTCATATTCTTCTGTCTCTGTCTCTTTTCTCATATTATCATATGTTCCTACGCAAGGAACATGCTGAGAGCCCCCAAGGCAACTTCAGCTATATTGTAAAGGCAGAAGGCTTAGAGGGGAAACGGTGTAACCACTTGTCTCCAAAGATTAGAGAGGTCTTCCCTGGAGCTGGGTGGAGGAGGCAGTAAGCTCCCCCAGCAAGGGTTGCAAAGTCAAGTTCCTTGTAGCACCCCCTGGAAACTCTGCCCAGGAGCTTGGCATGGTGGCCATCTGTCGTTTCAGTTTAGACTGGCACAGTCTCATACAGATCACCAGCATCATCAGATTGTATTTTCCAGCTTGGGCACAGAATTCTAGATTTAGAGCTGGAGGGAACCTTAAAAATTGTTGAGCTCAATCCCATGATTCTACAGATGAGGACATTTAAAGCAATTTACCCAAAGTCACAAAGAGCTAGGATTCTAACAGAGATCCTCTCCACTCCAAATCCAAAGCTTTCCCCACTGTTCTGTACCACCTTGCCTTCCTTAAAGGATTTTCCTTTCAGGGGATCCTTTCCCAGAAGAGACGATGGCACTCTTGGTCCCAAGAATCATTGGATTTGTAGAATGTGAAGGTTGGAATCACCTTGGAGATCACTTAAAAAATCACGGACATCATCAAGTCCTGTCTCCCCACCCCCCTTCCAGCAGGAAAGGGACATCCAGGGAAAGGAGGTGACTTA
Source organism: Pseudochirops cupreus (assembly GCA_028627135.1). Taxonomy (NCBI): domain Eukaryota; kingdom Metazoa; phylum Chordata; class Mammalia; order Diprotodontia; family Pseudocheiridae; genus Pseudochirops; species Pseudochirops cupreus. Next base: position 86,607,692 of record CM053582.1, read on the forward strand.
ACCAAATTCACACTGGTCTGACAGGCTAGTATTTGAACCCAGCCCATGCCAAATCCAGGACCCTTCCTACTCTGCCAGAAGGCCCCTAACAATTGTCCTGGCAATACCTGGGGACATCAGACAGTTCCAACAGTGCCTGTGATAAGCATGAACAGTAAACAGACCATGATACCTCAGAATGGAAACTTAGGGGAGGGCAGCAGCCAGCCCACAGGAGCATTTGCCCCTGTGCCAAGCAGAGTGGGGGGAGGGGGTCACTGGAGATGGAATTTTAGGTGCTCATAAAATCCTACCTATGGAATACTGGGGAGAAAAGCTGTTTTCATGAGGTTGGCACTCACCTCAATGAAGTCTGACTTCCTTTGCAATAGTGCTGGACACTTCTGAAACCAGGCCACCCCAGAGCCTTGTCTAGGGCTATTTATTCATCTGGAAGGGAGACTTTTGGGGCTGAGTCTCCCTTCTTTCCCCTGTGCAAGGGTCTCTGAGAAAGGAACCACATCTTCAATCAGTTATCTAAAACTGCCAAATGAAACTACAATTCAGGGGTTAAAAGCAGTCTCTTCGAAAACTGCCCACCCTCCCCGACAACTACATGTCCACCTTCATTATTCCTTAATCTCCCTCCCACACTATTATGGTCTGACAAGACTGGAGTCTTTGTTGTTCCAAACAGCATCTCCTGCATCTGCATACAGAATGTCATCCATTCAAGAAATGAGCTATCTTTGAGAATTCCAAGTATCCATAAAAGCTCAGATCAGACAGTATCCTCTATGTGAAGCCTTTCCTCAATCCCACCCGTACACCTTCCTCCAAATGTTAATGCTCCTTCCCAAATGACATGATACAGTATTTACTTTGCACACAGAAGAGGTCTCTGTCTCTCTCCTCTCTCTCTGTCTGTCTCTCTCTCTCTCACACTCTGTCTCTCCCTCTCTCTGTCTCTCTCTCTGTCTCTGTCTCTCTCTGTCTCTCTCCTCTCTCTCTCTCTCTCTCTCTCTCTCTCTCTCTTTCTCTTCCCCCTCTCTCTTTATCTCTCTCTCTCTCTCTCTCCCCACCCCCTCTCTCTCTCTCCCTGTCTCTCTCCTCTCTCTCTCTCTCTTTCTCTCCCCCCACTCTTTATCTCTCTCTCTTTCTCTCTCTCCTTCTCTGTCTCTCTGTCTCTCTCTCTGTCTCTTTCTCTCCTGCACTATTGCCAATAGGTCTGGTGAGGTTTTTCCAAAGGAGAGGCTGATCACAACCACCATGCTGCCATAACTCACCCTCAGGGTTCTAGGCATAACCTTCAAGCAACGGGAAAGGCACACATATCCTCATAGATGTAGCTCCTGAGCTCCCACCAGTATACTTTCTGTTTACACAAATTAGTCACAATGATGCCATTAACTCAAACATGAAACATTTATGAAACAAGGAGGGAAAAGCAAGAATAATCACAACATAGCCTTTACTAAGTAGAAGGCAAAAGGAGTAATATACAAAGCATGACTGTCCACCTATAAACTTGGGCCACAATCTCCCAACCACATCCATGGGTAGAGAGTGAGCACAAAACACATGAGAAAATTCCATATGTCCAAGGTAACTCACAGCCCTGGACAACAGGCCTGGATCCTGGTGGTGTCTTTAAGGCACAGCAAACCATCCATCACCTGCTAGGTGAGACTACTTCTCTCCTGAACCTGTCTTCTCTTCTGCTGTACAAAGTCACTTCTCTGCTACTCTTGAGCCTATGAAGCATAGTTAAATTCTTTTGAATGACAGCTGCCTTAATACCAGGGTCTTCAGACCTACCCAGGCCTGTCCTTGAGGCAGTGTGACCTTTGTTCACCAAAAAGCAGTTCCCTTTAATTATGGCATCTACAAAGTTATTCAGGTTTTGATCTCTATAGGCTTTAAGATAAAAGCCATATAAGGAAGAAGGGAGCAATGTAAGCAAGGCTTCAAGGCAGTGGTTCTCAACCTGTGGGTTATGTTCAATTTGTAACAATGAAAATACATCCTGCATATCAGATATTTACATCATGATTCATAACAGTAGCAAAATAACAGTTAGGAAGTAGCAACGAAAACAATTTTATGGTTGGAGGTCACCACAACATGAGGAATTGTATTAAAGGGTCGCAGCATTAGGAAGGTTGAGAACCACTGCTTTAAGGGTTTCTCTTCTCTCCAGCACTAGATGGCACTAGGGAACATGGCAGAAGATTCTCTTTTCTTCCAATCCGCTCTTTCCAGCAGAGCTTTCCTGATCAGATCAGCTCCCCACACCAACAACTGAGCCCTGTGGCAGCTGCACCCACCTCCTGTCAGCCTATCATTTCTATTGACTTATATGATATTTCTCCAGTGCCCAGCTTCTTCTATTGCTAAGTCTTGGCCTCCTGATCTGATCTGATCTGGTTTCTCACCTGGACCCCTGCCTGAAATTGAGACCTCTTCAATGTACAGGGATCCATCTCAAACATAGGTTGAAAAATGCAAAATCCACACTGGGTCAGATATGACACAAACAGTTCGTGTACCATAATCCCATAGTCTCGAAATAGGTCTTTGACTCAGAAATTTCCCAACAATAATCTTCAAAGTCATGAAAGTGGTAATATTCCAATTATCTACTAAGAAAAAAAAAACAATGTGTCCATCTCTACCATCAATCAATAACTGTCTATCTGAGGAGCTGTCATCTCCCAGTTCCTCTCAAAAATTTTATCTGAGGTCCCATCCTAGAGAACCAGCAAGGACCAAGGCCTGGACTTGTGAGCCCTCAAGGACACTACCTGACCTTAGATGCTGATAAACTGTATTGGGGATGATTACTCTAATGTGAGATTTAGACAGTGCACATGACAAAGACTTAGTCAATACAGGAAGACAGAAAAGCACTAACCCACTTCTGTGTGAAGTTGGGGTTTCTTCCTCTATGAGATGAATATCCATTTACCCCCAACCCTTACCCTTACCTATCCAAATCCTCCCCATCCTTTAAGGATCACCTGAAGTCCTACCCCTTCCATGATCACCGAAATCCTTCACTGATCTCCCAAAGTACATAGAATCAGTATCATAGGTTTCAAATTAGAGACTATCTTGTAATATTCTCTAAATAATTCATATCACTTAAGCACACATTATTTTCTGTGTTTCGGGTTTTGTGTATATGTGTTAGTTTTGTTTCTCTACCTCCACTAGAATGTAAGCACCTTGGGGGTACAAATCATCTCGTATATGTCTCCTATATCAATTCAATTCAATGGAAACTGACCAAGACCCTGCTGTGTTCAAAGGTCCTGCCCACACCCGTAAACCCATCTCACTAAAGCCCACCTGTAGTCCTTTATCACAGCAAGAAGGAGAATCTAGACTCTGAAAAGCCACGTCACCTGAGCACAAGTTCTGGCCAATTCTATTGAGCTAGAAAGGGAAGCAGGATGAGAAATGGACTGTGAATCTGTTATCCAAAGGGCTCAAATACCACCTCTGATATTATCTTTGTGATTTTGACTAGTCACTTCACCTCCCTGGCCCTCAGTTTCCTCATCTGTAAATTAAAGAGATTGGATAATCTGAGGTCCCTTCCAGCTCTATCTAGGATCCTATTATCTCATGACCATGAATAGAATATAAACTCCTTGAGGGCAGGTGATATTTTAGGTTCTTCCTTTATCTCCCTGTCACCTAGCATATGTAGTGCCAGACCTTAATTTAAAAAGGACTATTGAGTGAATAAGGATGGGCTGAAGAAGTTAGAGATGTTTACCCAGCAGAAGACAAAGGAGGACAGCATAACAGTCCTAATATTTAAAGGGCTATCTCATGGTGGGAGGATAAACTCTGCTCTGCTCAATCACAAAGAAAAGAATCAGGAATGAGTAGAAGAGGTAGCAAAGGAGCAAATTTGGGCTTTGTGTCTAGGGTGAAAAAACCCACTTCCCAACCATTAGAGTTTTCCCAAAGAAGCCTGGCCTGAAGTAGGTAATAAATAGTGATATCTCTCCTCATTTCAAGTCTTCAAGCAAAAAAAATAAAAATTAACTTAATTTAAAATCAATTTGCATATATTTAAATATATGCACATTTGGCTGATAGAATATAAACCCTTTAGGGGAGAGACTATCTCCTTTCTGTCTTTGTATCCTCAGCACCTACCACAGAGCCTGGCACACTACCAGCTCTTAATAAATACTACTGATTGATTGAAAGGCTGGATGAACATTTCTTGGGTATACTGTAGTGCCAAGTATTTTGGGGGGTATGGGAGAGACAATGTGGTTGAGATGAATTTGTCTAACATTTTACCTCCCAGAGCATACTCATACCCATGATGTCATAGGATCTTGAAGTATTGGCAAGGTTGTGTAGATAGCAAGCACAGAGACCAGAACGTGTTTGATGCCCTATTCATACCCATTGATGACATAACTAATTTCCCTGAATAGCAAGTTGTACAATGTGTGTGTGTGTGTGTGTGTGTGTTTGCATGGGGGGGGGAGTTTACAGTGTTCTACTTAAAGACAGAGACAGACAGAAAGAGAGAGAGGGAAGAAGAAGGAAGGGAGAATTGAGAAAGAGACTGAAAGAGGAGAGGAGGAAGAGAAAAACAGAGAGGGGGGAGGGAGGGAAGGAGGGAGAGAGAGAAGGAGAGAGAGAGAGAAGGAAGAGCAAGAGGGAAAGAAGGAAAGAGATAGAGGAAGAGGGAGAGAGAGGGGGGAAGAGAGAAAGAGGGAGAGAGAGAGAAAGAGGGAGAGAGAGAGAAAGAGAGAGAGAGAGAGAAAAGAAGGAAGAGAAGGAAAGGGAGAAAGAGGGAGAGGGAGAAGGAGGGAGAGAGAGAAAAGAAGGAAGAGAAAGAGGGAAAGAGAGGAAGAGAAAGAAGGAAAGAGAGGAAGAGGGAGAGAGGGAGAGAGAGAGAGAGAGAGAGAGAGAGAGAGAGAGAGAGAGAGAAAATGAGCATGACCTTTGCCTGCTACCACTGAAACTCAGGGCACCTCAGGACCAAGGAGGCCTTTTCAAGTGGTAGAAGAGCTATTATCAAACTCAATAAACAAAGCACTCAACAGCCAGACATTTCCAGCAGTCCTTATTTGTCTGATAAAAGGGCCAGGAGCTGGAGTCCTGGGAGTGGTTGCACACGTCCGTCCTTGCCTGCCCAGGGCTGTGTTTCCAGAACAGCACGTCTCCAGGTAACAAAAGAGTCACAGAAGTACACAGCCCACCACCCTCCCCTGACTTCCTAAGGAAGGGAAGTCAAGGGGACAGTTGCTTTGGGTTCAGCGAGGGAGTGGCCACCGATGGGAGCCATGAGTCCCTTTAACAGGCAAGAACCCTAAACTCCAGGAGGAGACAGAGAGAAGGGCCACAGTCCCTCCCCACAGGACAGTGAGACAACAAACAAATAAGTAAATGAATGAGTGGCTGTGAGTCCTTTCCTGGAAGTGTGTGTGTGCACACAGCCGCACAAGTGTAAACAGAGAAACTTTGAAAAGAGAGTTTAAAAATACCACCTTGGCAAGACATGAAACCACTCGCCCAGAACGCAACTGACAGCAGCTAAAACATTTGGCAGTTACGAGGGTCAGGTCCTTTCCACCGCAAATATTTATCCTCCTTTTCCTGATCGTCTGACCAGAGCTACGTGCAACTCTGGAGACCCCTGATGACCACCTGAGCCCACAGAAACATCTCTCGCTGGAGGCCATGCTTACCTTGACCCCTCTAGCCACACAAGGTGCTTTAAAATGGCAGAAGGAGCAAATTGGTTCCACTTCCATGTGGAGAGGCAATTGGACAGCTCCCGGTCACACCTGCTGACACCCCTCAGACCTTCCTGGCAGTACCAATCCTATTTCTTCCACGGAGAGCCTTGGTCCTCGTGAAGCGGGAAAGCCCCAGATGCTTACTGGGTCTCGAGTTCTCCTGAGTCAACCTGAGATGGCTGGTTTTAAGACAAGGGGCCAAAGACAGGTGCCAGCCCTGTAGAGATGCCCAGTGTATGCCATCCATTTACAGGCTGGGACCTGCCTTGCCTGGGTCACATTTGTTCAAATTTTCTGGTTCTCAGAGAGCATGTGAGGATTTGAGTACCAGGAGTGTATCACAATGAAAACAAAACAACAATGAACCTGGAGTGAGGAAACCTCAGTTTTGTGCAATTAATTCAACCTTTCATCAAGACCTTTCCCTACCCACCAGGCAGCTCAATCTACTCTGGGCCAGATCTAAGTGTTGGGAAGGTTTTTCCTGATATCAAACTTACTATCTTCTGTCCACTCTTCTTAATCTTACTCTCTACAAGCAAGGGCAGTGTTCCAAAGGACAGCCCTCCAAATATCTGAAGAGACCCTGGACCATCTAATCCTGAATTCTGGTGCAACTTGAGGTTTCTAGGATTCTAGGCTCCTGGGATTCACAGGTGTATGGAGTCAAAGTTGAAGGAGACCTTAACAGGTGCCTAGTCTAATCTCCTCATTACACAGATAAGCAGAGTCCCAAAGGCGTTAAGCAACCTGTCCATGGTGACACAGGTGATAAGTATCAGGATAGGTATTAGGAGCCAGGTTCTTTGACTCTAAACCCAACCATCTTTACACATTCTGTGCCATTCTGAGTGTCTCTGATATGACATCATCTCCTCAACCCCAGATCGGTCCCCAGCCTCCTCATCCAGACCCAATCAGCCTGTTGCGCCCTCCAGGCCCCAGCATTCCCACCCAGCGCAGAAAGCCTGATCAAGGAGTAAGGAGGGGGAAGAGTTAACCAATGAGTCTGGGACCAAGACCAAGACCAAAACCCCAAGTCTGAGGTTTCTAAGAGCATGTACGTGTCTGTTGGGTTGGAATCAGGATTAAAGTCACAGCTGAGCTTTACGGTTTGCAAACACCTCACACAGATTGTTCTTGGTCCTCACAATGGCCCTGTGAGGTAGGTGCTATTATCAGCTCCACCTTATAGACAGAGAAGCCAAGATTTTAAGTGGTTTGCCCAGGTTCACACAAGATTTGCTGTTCAGTGCGTCTGCCTCTTCACCACCCAGTTTGGGATTTTCTTGGCAGAGATACTGGAGTGGTTTGCCATTTCCTCCTCAAACTTATTCTGCAGATGAGGAAACTGAGGCAAAGAGGGTTAAGTGACTTGTCCAGGTCACACAGCTAGTATCTGAGGCTGGATTTGAACTCTAGGCCTGGTTCTGTCCACTGTGCCACTTAGCTGCCCACATAAGTGCCTAAAGAAGAAATCAGAACCTGTGTCAGCCCAACTGCAGGTTTAACTGGTGCTCTATCCACTACACCATATGACCTTTCTAATGTTTCTTCTGACTCTAAACTGAATGCCCCTAAGACTCTGGGTCAGAGCCCTGACTGGTGGGAAGGAGCAACTTCCTTCACCTGAATTAATCCTTGAGAGGCAGGGAAGTCCTCCAAGGGCAATGGGGCATGTGCCCAATGTCCTGAGTTCTTGAATACCAAGCACAGTATCCTGTCTCCCTAGGGAAAGGCTCAAGTTTCTTTGCAAAAAAGGGCTCTAGCATGGGGCAACGGAAGGAGGGCTGGAATTAGAGTCCAAGGACCTGGGTTAGAATCCTGCTGTTGCTATTTGCCACTGCCTTGGTGATCCTGGGCACATTTCCAGGCTTCTCAGACATTAGCACCTTCCATGCACACTAAAATCCAGCTACAGTGAAGTGCTTGGGGTCCCTCACATATAACCCACCATCGCCCATTTCATTGCCCATGCTCTGGCTGCCCTCCATGCCTGGAACACTCTCCCTCCTCACCTCTACCTTCAAAAATCCCTGGCTTCCTTCAAGATTCACTCAGACGGAAAAGATGGATGGCTCGGATACAATGAGTAGCATTTACTATACAGGCTTTCTTGAAACGGAAATCTATTGTTTTATCTTGAGTCCTCTCCTATGTTCAGGTGTATACAAGAAAATATTATTATTTTTCTTTTCTTATTTTAAGTTCAAAACAAAAAATTTTATATTAAAAAACAAATATTTAGCTCAAATGCTTCAAGAGGTTTCTCCCAGGTCCCTGTAGCTGCCATGTACTTTCCACTTACTTTGTATGTTTTATGTTTTTATATATATATATATATATATATATGTATATGTATATGTATATGTATATGTATATGTATATGTATAAAATGTGTATGTGTGCACACACATATGTGTGGATGCATGTATATGTATATATACCCATTTAGACATCTATCGCCTCTCCCATTAGAATGTAAGTTCCTTGAGGGCAGGGAGCAGCTTTGTTTTTCTTTGTAACTTGACACTTAGCACAGTGCCTGATACAGGCTTGATATTTCTCACTGATTGAATGATCTGGCATCCATTGCCTCATCTGCAAAAGGACGGGCTGGGCTGGAACTCGGAGTGATCTCTCCATCCTGGGGATTCCCTTCCTACTTCCCACGTCAACTGTGATCTGGGAGCCTCCCATTTCAGGACAGGAAGCCCACGGGCAGAAAAGGCCCAGCCCAGGGCTGCTGTCTCGGACATTAGCTATGGGCACTGAAGGGATTCCAACATGGAGCGTCCTGTGTCCCCTGCAGAGGATGTGGGGGATCTTCTTGCTGCGTTGCTCGACACATTCCTTGGAATTAGGTTACTAAAAGTCAAGACAAACTCAAGTTCCGGTGAATTTAGCCAGCCTGAGGCAAAACACCCATGGAGACTGTAACCTCAGCACAGCCACTTTGCAGAAGAAACAGGGCTGTTCCTTCCCTGGGAGATCCCCTGAGTTCTTCTCCCCCCTCCCCCAGCATCCAAGTTCTAAGGCCCCCTGTATGAGGGGGTCAACCAGCAGTTAAATGAATAAATAAACGAATGAAGCAGGATTAGCAAAAAGAGAAGACAGAAACTCATGCTGGGCTTGCAATGGAATCAAAACGATTGGCTGTCTTTCCCCGGTGTCCAAGGAAAAATTCCCGCACAATTCGAGCCATGAAAATGGGTTAGAGGTTGGGCACATTGTGGACAAGTGGATAGAACATTGGACTTGAAGGAAGGCCTGAGCTCAAATCCTGCCTTAGGTGCTTATTAGCTGTGTGACCTTAGACAGTTACTAAGGCACATCTGACTCAGCTTCCTCAACAGTGAAATGAAGGTGATAATAGCACCTACCTGCCGGGGTTATTGTACGCATCAACAGAGAATTATTCTCATCAGAGAATAATTGTAAAGCATATTTTAGCACAGTACTGGGCATGTAGTAAACACTTAATAAATGCTTGTTTCCTTCTTCTCTCCTTCCCTTCCTTCCTTCTTTTCTTCCTTCCTTCCTTCCTTCCTTGCCCAAGGTCACAGGGCTAGCAAGTGTTAAGTGTCTTGAGGCCAGATTTGAACTCAGGTCCTCCTGCCTCCAGGGCCAGTGCTCTATTCACTGTGCCAACTAGCCACCCCTCCGTCCTCTCTCTTATTAATACCGAGGAAAAGACCATTAGATCTTTTGGCAGCAATGCCCCCCCATTCAATCACATCATCAAGCATTTAGTCAACACTGACCATGTGTCAGGCACTGCACAGAGTGCTAGAGACCCAGAGACAAAAGGGAAACTGTCCTAAAATCATAGGACCAGAGCTTTAGAGCTGGAATGACCCTTAGAGGCCCCGAGTGCAAGCGATGAAGAAATGCCACCCCCCAAGGGGAAACAGCCTGCTCAATATCACAATGGGAGCAAATGTCAGAGGCAGGATTTGAACCCAAGCCTTCTGACTCTAGAGAAAATAAGGCAACAAGCATTTATTAAGTACCTACTATGTGTGTGTGTATGTGTGTGTGTGTGTGTGTGTGTGTGTGTGTGTGTGGCACTTAGTTAAGTGCCGGGGATACAAAGAAAGGTAAATGACGGTCCCTGCCCTCAAGGAGCTCCCAGTTTAACAGGAGAGACAATAGGCAAACAACTATGTGCAAAGTACAGGCAAGATAAGAAGCAATAATCCACAGAAAGAAGGCATTCACATTAAGGGGCATTGGGAAAGGTTTCTTCTAGAAGGTGTGCTTTCTGTTGAGAATTGAAGGAAGTCGGGAGGTGGAAATGAATATTCTTTTCCCACTCTGTCCCTGGCCTCAGGGAGCTTATGGCCTGTCATTCATTCATAATGAGTCCTACTGGCCTTGTGGTCCACTAAGACTATTAGATCTTTTTCATCAGAATTGTTTATCTAGCCATATCCCCCCTAACTCATCCCCCATTACTATGACTTAGAACAGTAAAGCTGTGACTTACTAAACACATTCCTTTTCTTAAAATTCATCAAGCAAAGAGACTTAAACATAAGGATCATCTTATGCATTCACGATAGATAGATAGATGATAGATGGATGGATGGATGGATGGATGGATAAATGGATGGATGGATGGATGGATGGATGGATGGATGGATGGATAAATGGATGGATGGATGGATGGATGGACAGAGAAACAGATGGATGGATGGATAGAGAGAGAGAGAGAGATGGATAGATGGATGAATGGATGGACAGATAAACATACAGATAGATGGATAGATAGACAGACAGACAGATAGAGAGATAAGACAGATAGACAGACAGAACGATATTTCTTCCAGTGAGCACTGCTCTAAAGGTTTGTTGAGCCCAGCAGAAGGGCTATGAATGGTCCTATTGAGTAAAAGACAGAAGGATGTTTAACTACCATTAACCCCTCTTCCTCTACTCATGCCAAGCCCTCAGAGGTTCTGCCAGGGAGGAAATGATGGTCCCTGCTCCATCAAATGGCACCATATGTGAGCAATCTACCTAACTGATACCCCTCCTCCACAGTCTCTTCCTCTCCCTCCAGTCAATCCCGTGATAAATATCTGCTGAAAAGGGTGGGGTGGGGTGGGAATGTGTGAGTAAATACAGTAGCTTGGGGCCAGGGGAAAAAATCCAGTTCAGAATATTTGGGACAGTCCATAAAATGGCAATTGAAGTGTGAAATGATGGGTTTGCCAAGGATCAGTGAGTGACCCATAGAGAATGCCCTGACTAAGCAGCTACAGCAGGCATGAGGATATGCCGGATTTCCTACAGCCAGGCTTGGGGCCGGAGCCAGGCTTCTCAGGGTCTGGCTCAGCATCCATGGCACAGTCTGGGCCCTGGGCTCCTCCAGCTTTGTTACTGCCGGCCACTGCTCCCACAGAGGCCACTGCACCTGTGGGCCGGGGAGGAAATGCAGATGCTGTGACTTCCTCCAGTCCAGCCCAAGCTCTCTGCCAACTTCAGTCCAGGACTGGACTAAGCCAAATGCTGAGCTGCTCAGTCCATTTCCTGAGACGGTACCCCAGCTCACTCTGTAAGTCAGTCAACAATCAATTATCGAGCCCTTTGATGGCGTACTGAATAGAGTGCTGGGCCTGGAGTCAGGTAGACCCAAATCCAGCCTCAGACACTTACTAGCTGTGTGACCCTGGACAGTCACCTCACCCTGTTTGCCTCAGTTTCCTCATCTGTAAAATGAGCTAGAGAAGGAAATGGCAAACCCCTCCAGGACCTTTGCCATGAAAACCCCAAATGGGATCATGAAGAGCCAGATGTGACTGAAACAGCTGAACAACAATACTCCAGTGAAGAAGCTAGTGGCATGGGGGATAAAATGATGGGCCTGAAGTCAGGGACACCCAAGTTCAAATCTGGCTTCAGACTCTATTAGCTGTGTGACCTGGTCAAGTCACTTACCCTATGTTTGCCTCAATTTCCTCGATAATAGAACCTGCCTACCAGGGTTGTTTGTGTGGCTTAAATGAGATTATGTTTCTAAAAGTGCTTAGCACCGTGTCTGGCACATAGTAGGTGCTTCCATTGACTACGAAATGGAGACCAGAAGACCTGAGAATTTGAACACCTGGAGAAGCTGTTTGGCCTCAGATTTTGTTCCTTTTAAGAGAAATGTAAGACATTACCGATGTGGCATTCAGGGCCAACAAGAGTATTATTCTAATGTCTTTCATCTTAATTCAACAAACCCTGAAACATCCCCCACTATGTTGCAAGATACCTGAGCATGTGCTGGGGATACAACCACAAAGGCAAAACAGGCACTGCCCTCAAGAAGCTGACTTTTACAATGAGGATACAGCATATACACATGAGTAACCCAAGGAAAGAGAAAACACAGTCAGAGAGATTTTCAAGGAAGGCAGCACCTGGATGGAGGAGTCTTGAAGAAAGAGGAGGACCTGGTGGCAGTGCCCGTACAAATGCTCAGAGGCTGGAAATGAAAGGCCTACTTCAGGAAATCATCCACCTTGACCAGAAAGTGGAGTGTATGAAACAGAGCAGTTTGATTGGAAAGGTAGCCCAGAGTCAGACAGCAGACAGCCTTAACAGTAAGCCTGAAATCAAAACTGAATACTGTATAATGACAATGACCAAACGACTCCAGGAATGGGGAACTTTGGGCATGGAACATTGCCATTAGATCCAGTTGGTTCATTGATTAGTTTTGCTCAACTGCCCTTATTTCACCTGCCCCCCTCTCTTTTTTATTAGGTTTCATTCTAGCCTCAGTATGGCTAGATCTTGGCATAATGCTAGAACTTAACCACTTCTTGGTTGGAGATTATTTTTTGTTGCATAGAGTGGCTCTCTGGCTCAGGGAGGGAGAGGGGCCTATTTGGGAAATGCACGGGTGATATATAAACAAAAGTTATTGATTTTTCACATTTTTTAAGGAAACCGAGACGCTTGTATTTTGTCCCGGAGGAAACAGGACATCATTGAGCATGGAAAGAATATAGTTGGATCTATGACTTGGGAAAATTATTTGATTCATGTCATGGAGGGGAGAGACTGGAGACAAGGGACCAATTGGAAGGATACTGGAAGTCCACGCTGTGGACTTCATCCAGTGGTGATGAGGTCCAGAATTAGGGTTGGTAGTTGAATGAGTACAGAAAAAAGGCAAAGGAGAGGAGGTTGTAGAGGTGGCAGCAACTGAAGTTGGCAACAGTCCCACCCACTGAACATTCATTTATGCTGCCCAATGCTCCAGTCAAACTGGGATGACTCCGCATTCCCTATCAGTCCCTGCTATTTCCTGCCTCCAAGAGCCTTGGAGCATGAGTCTTCCTATTCCTGGAACGCCCCCCACTGTCCCCTCTCTCCATCAGCCAGGAGTTCTCTCTTCTGGGGCTTAATGTTGGTAGACTGACTGACTGACTGATCTCCTAAAACATCTCGTCTTATGAGTCTTACCCTACACTGCCTTCCATCCCAGTGATCCCTGGCCAAGGCGGACAAGTTTCCATCTGCCTACCTCCCCACCATCACTGGCACAGCCTAAGAGCTCAGAAAACATTGACCAAGGGAAAACCTACTGTGCTAAGTACTCCTCAGAGGGAAAGGATGGGACCAGTCTGAAAGAAAGCATGCTGGGCTCATGTTAACCTGCATTGGTTTAAGGGATTCCCTTGCCTAGAAATTGTCTATACTGATGAAATCACATTTCGGTTGGGAGAGGGGAGAGATGCTTAAACTTCTCTGTGCCCACAGATGTGAAAACACCTGAGATACCCAATCTGAAAGGAAATAATGAGTGGGGGGGGTGGAACTTCAATACTTCAAAAATCAGCATCAGTTATTATTAATAGTCACTGGTTGATTTGGAGGCAAAGCTGCCTGTAATAACAGCAGATCAGCTCTCCTGAAGACCACTCCTCTTCATGGCTTCCTGAGTTCTCTCCCCCAGCATGGGTTCCAAATCCTTTTGGTGTCATGGATCCCACTAAGGAAGCCTGTAGACCCCTTCTCAGAAGGATGTTTTTAAATGTACAAAATAAAATTCAGAAGATTTCAAAGGAAATCAATGATATTAAAATATAGCTATTAAAATATTTTTTAAAATTCATAGACCCTGGGTTAAAAAGCGCTACAATGTGCCCTAAGGCTCTCCTAGAGACAGAGCAAACTTTCCACAGTTATGTGGCGGAGCTAAGAGTCAAATCCAGACTCCTTCACTCTGAACCCAGGGGCCCTCACTACTGCACTGCAGCCCTACTCAAGGCAAAGAGACAGAGTTTTAATTTCAGAGAATTCTCAAGTCCCCCAGGACCACACAGTATCTCAAAGCCTTAAGGCCACCTGATAATGGAAAGAAGGAATGGCCACCATGAGAATCTGGGCTGTTATCATCCCAACCTCTCTGACCACCAAGGGTCATCATGGGGAATATCATTTCTGGTCATATCCTTTTGCCCATTATCAGCCAACAGAGATTCAGTCAGATGTTGGCACACAATGAGAGTGCCAACCCAGAAGGGACAAAAGGTGTACGCCACCAGGACAATGTCTTTGCAGAAAAGCATTTATTATCTAATACTTCCAAGGTCATATGAACTCATCAATGTGCAGAGTGGCCTCACCCCCTGCAATTCCTATCCGTGTCTTTTTCCACATCCACCTAAAAGGCACCATCCATTCAATGCCCTGGAGGCCAGTCTCTGTCTCTTTTAATATTTCCCAGCAACCCAGGCATTACTCAGGCTGTTATCTCTCCCCCTCACTCCATGATAGTCCCCACTCCTTCTCCAGCAGACACAAACTCTGGATGGATTGATTGAATCTCCCAGTTGGAAGGGAGCTCTGATGGACATCTAGTCCAACCCATCCTGGACTCAGAAATCGCCTCTATGACATGCCCACAAGAGACCATACGGCCTGTGCTGAAAAGCCTCCAAGGACAGGGAGTCTGTTATCTTCCAAGGGAGTCTGTGTCGCTGCAGAATAGTTCTAATGGTTACCTCCTTGTGGCAAGTGTCTTTGTAACTCACACCCCAGGGATTCTTAACCTAGGGTCTCTGAAATTTTTCTCCCCTAATATGCAGATAACTATTCCTGCCAGGTGGTGCCATAGTACATAGAGCACCAGGCTTGGAGTCAGGAAGACTCATCTTCTTGAGCTCAAATCCAGCCTCAGACACTTGCTAGTTGTGTGACCCTGAACAAGTCACTTACCCCATTTGCCTCAGTTTCCTCATCTGTCAAATGAGCTGGAGAAGGAAATGGCAAACCACTCCAGTATCTTTGCCAAGAAAACCCCAAAAGGGGTCAGGAAGAGTCAGGCAGGGCTAAACAACAACATGGAAACTCCTCATAACCTAACTACTAGGCACTCCCTCCACAAATGATATTGTATTTATTTTGTATATCCATCTTTGTCTATGGCACATAGGAAGCATTTAATCAATGCTTGGTAGCCCATGATTTCTTGAGGCGCATTTTCTAGGGAATCGGGCTAAAGAACTGAGCCCCCGGGGAGCTACAGAGACTAACCCTTATAAGCCATCTTCTGGAAAGCCCTCACTTTATATGTGAAGGAAACTCAGACCTAGAAAAGACAAGAGATTTTCCTAAAGGCCCAAGGACTAAAAACTCGGGCTTCCTGCTGCCCTGTCTAGGGTTCTTTCCAATTCTTAGAAAATTCCAGACCTGAGGGGAAACATTTGTCCCTAATATACTTAGAGCTTTCATCATCACCGTTGTGATGTTGCTAAAAATAACCAGAATGTGGAGGAAGCTGAGAATGTGCTCTTCAGAGGAATCACTTCTGCCCTTTGGCTGACCAAGGAGGGAAAAAGCAGGACTCTACAGCTGACAAAACAAACAAGAAACCAGCTTCCTCTGCACCTCACTTTGCTCAGAAACCAAAATAAATGGGGTCACACTACACAGTCAGGGCCCCCAGAGTCCCTTTCCAGCTGTAGATTTAGGACCCCATGACCTTGAGCAGCTCACCTGACATCCCTAGGATACTGCTTCTGTACCTTGGTTTCCCCTTTTGTAAAATAGGGAGATTGGACCAGATGGCCCCAAAGTGCTCTTCTAACTCAGGTTCTTGGAGCTTAAAACTGAATTCTACTTGTATACATTTGTCCCATCTCTACCGCTACACTCAATCAGGAGCTCTATGTGCCCATAAAGGTGAGAATTCTGTCTCTGTCACTACCCAGAGCCGATATGATTTCTAGAAGTTCTAGCTGCCTGCCCAACCCCAACCTCCATCAGTTAGTTGATCACACAGAGCCACCGGGAAGCTTTACCTCTAGTCGCCCACCCCCCAAACACCAGCTCCCAATTTCCTGGCAGCTGAATCCCAACTGCTGTTCGTGGCTCACAAGAAAAGCAACAACCCCAAAGCCTTTGCACATTGGAACAAAATCCCAACATAAAATGTCTAGACAGGGAACACCGTTATGACCAAAACAGAAACAGGTTTAAAGGTCTCCATTTTGCAGCATCATCTGCTCAGCAAGCCAGGTCTGTGCCAAGAACGGGGTGCTGGGGCTTTTCAGGTTCATGTCTGAAGCCTCCTGATGCTGGAAACCAGCAGCATCTGGGGTTACTTAAACCTGGCCCCGTGTTCCTCAGTTGACGTCATGTCCCACCTGCCCTGGTCACTGGTCCTCACTGAGAAGGAAGGCCAAACAACTTATAACCCTGGCTAAGTCTGTTATTTGGGGTGGGGGGAATTTCCTCAGTCTTTGCCTACAGGAGAGTAAAGGAAAAGGAGAACCCCCTCCCAAAGAAAGAAACTTCCAACAAGGGCAAATGTCTTTGGTGAGTCAAAGTATTTGGAAACGCTGCCAGAAACACCCACTTCCTTGCACTCGCCTGAGCCCAGTAGCATCCACCAGCCCAGTCACTTCAAATAAAGCAGTCGCCCTATGCCCTGTTGCCCATTCTGTGCTGTGGACCAGGCTGAAGCCAAGATGGTCACAAAAGGATGTCCCAAGGGCAGCTTGGTGGTACAGTAGATAGAGCACTGGCCCTGGAATCAGGAGGACCTGAGTTCAAATCCAGCCTCAGACACTTACTAGCTGTGTGACCTTAGATGGGTCACTTAACTCTGATTGCCTCAAAAAAAAAATAGGGATGCCCAGTATCCAGGGCCATCAGTCATAGAAAAAAAAGGCATACTTGAAGTTTCCCCAGCCAATGGCAAAACCAAATTCCTACCACACCGTGTATCACTGAGTGGCCATTCATTTAACTCCCCTTTATCCCTAGTCTCCCAGCCTAAGACAAAGTCTACAACTGAGAGACAGTGTGATACTGTGGACGAAGGATGTTCCTGGAGCCAGAAGACCGAGCTAGGTTCAAATCCCAGCTGTACTACTGATCAGCTGTTTTACCCTGCATACATCATTCCAACTTTCGGAGCCTCAGTTTCCCCATCTGTAGGCAGAGAACTGCTCATCCTACCTACATCCCAGGGTCCACAGGAGCTAGAAGGGAAGGTCACCCCAGATATCCTCCAGTCCATTTTAGACATGAGAAAACTTCAGCCTGAGACTGGAAGCTCCCTGAGGGCAGGGACTGTCCTTAGCATCTTTTTGTATCTCCCCACACTTCACACAGTGCTTCGAACACAACAGGTGCTTAATAAATGCTAATTGAACTGATCTGATTTGGAAGCTGTCACTTTTAACTCATGCTATTATTGGCCATCCATTTCATGTCCAATCATCAGATGGGGGATAGTGGGGATTTTTTTCCCTTTATGGATTGGACCACATGGTTGTTGAGGAATTTTCCAGCTCTGAGATTCTGGGATCGAGTAGGATCAGTCAGCCCTTCAACAAACATTTATTAAGCACTTTTTACCGTGTTTAAACCTCTACCCTAGATATTGTGATGGAATATAAGCTCCCTGAGGAAAGGGACTGTTTTTTTAACATATTTGTAACTTTAGCCCCCAGGACAGTGGTGTGAACACAGAAGATACTTAATAAATGTTTGTTTTAGGGGCAGCTAGGTGACACAGTGAACAGAGCACTGGCCCTGGAGTCAGGAGGACCGGAGTTCAAATCTGACCTCAGACACTTAACACTTACTAGTTGTGTGACCTTTGGCAAGTCACTTAACCCCAATTGCTCTGCCACCCCTCCAAAAATAAATAAATAAATAAATGGATGCTTGTTTGGGGTTCATTTTTCGTTGTTTTATGGGGAGAGGATGAGGCTCATCTCACAGAGAAGGAAACTACTGCCCCATCACACAGCCAGTGTCTGAGGCAGGATTCAAACCTGGGTCTTCCTGCTCCTCGGCACTGCCCCAAGCTGCCCTGGCCTGGCGTTCTCACACACGCGGAGGAGTCATTCTGGAAAACTTTTTCAGAATGAGTTGGCATCTCTGCGCTTGGTGCCAGCTTACAAGGATAGAGAATGAAAAATAAACAAGGCATTTAACATGGAATTTGAAATATACTCAACTAACGCCAAGAGACATAAACCAGGAAAATGAGCCCATGATTTCCCATAACACACGCTGTGCTAATTACGGTAAACGACACTGCTACCGGCTGGTCACCCACAGGAGACCACGTCAGGCACGTCTGTATCTGCAGACAGAAGGCCGGACCAAACGCTGAGCTTGTACAGCTGGAAGGAGCCAACCCTGTCATTTTACAGATGAGAAGACTGAGTCTTTTCTGAGTCTCAGAAAAGTCAACTGACTTGCCCACAGTCACCCAGGAGGGAAGTATGGCAGGTCCAGAATTTGAACCCAGACCTTCTGAGGTCCTTTCAAGATTTACTTTAATTTTCTTAAGGGCTTGGGGATAGGAGGGAGATCAGTGATAGAAAAAAGCTTATTTATGACACCAAAAGCTGTCCAGTATACAGCTGGCTTTGTATACAGCTGTCGTCTCCCCCACTAAATTGTGAGCTCCTCGAAGGCAGGGACTGTCTTCTGCCTCTCTGTATTTCTAGCACTAAGCACAGTGAATGAGCACACAGTAGGCACTTAATAAATGTGAATTGAATTGAATTGGAAAAGGTATCACATAACGATGGGTTTGTCATTCTGGGGCTGGAAAGGTCCTTAATATCATTTAATCCAACCTTCTCATTTTATTTTATTTTTTTGCTTTTTTTTTGGAGGGGGGAAGCAGGGCAATTGGGGTTAAGTGACTTGCTCAAGGTCACATGGCTAGTGTTTTGTGTTAAGTGTCTGAGGCTGGATTTGAACTCAGGTCCTCCTGACTCCAGGGCCAATGTTCTATTCAGTACGCCACCTAGCTGCCCCCAACCTTCTCATTTTACAGAGGAGGAAACCAATTCCTGGGAGTTTGGGAGCACAGTGGGTAGAGCACTGAGCCTAGAGTCAGGAAGTCCTGGGTTCAAATCCAGCCTCAGACAATTCCCTAGATGTATGATCCTGTTCAAGTCACTTAATCTGCTTGCCTCAGTTTCCCAAACTGTAAAATGGAGATAATCACAGCACCTGGGGCTGTTGTGAAGATCAGATGCAATCCTATTTGTAAGGCACTCTGAAACCCTTAAAGGGCTGTATAAACGCCCATTATCATCATTGTCCAACACTTTATTTTGCCCCTGTCTGCTGCATTTATTGTGTAACATTGTTTATTTTGGTTATCTGTTTTTGTTATATTACCCCTTCTAACAGACTAGAATCTGGAGGGTAGGAAACAAGTGACAAGTGAACTCTGTGCCTCTCCTGGCACGGTGAGCTGCATACTACAGGGGCTTAATAAATGCTTGCTGTATTTTCTTTCTCAGGAGTCCTTATATGTTTGGCTTCATCTCTCCTTAAGGGCTCAACAGACCCCAACCTAACCAGATGAATTCCAAGCATCATCCAGTAAGGAGAGAACATCTGGGGACAGGGGGAAAGTCCCAGCATTCCTTGGGATCACTAAGCTTGACCCCATCTACAATTCCAACGAGAGAGTCGATCAATACCTCCCAACACCCCCAGGCTTGGCCATGGGGGAGGAGGGAAAGGAGGACAAGGAAGAGGAGGAATATACTCTAGGAAACACGTCTTCCTTCCCCACTCCCACATTCAGCAGTATCTCATATCAACAGATGGCATGAGACCTTTCTAAAGGGGTCACCCCGCCCTGGGAGAAGGCACATACCTCCGCTCATACCCCACACACCACATTTGCCGGCCACAGCCCTGCTTCCATACTTTAACCATCCGGGTGAAGGCCTGGACACAAGGCTGCCGGTGGCCCACGATGGTCAGCTCCCTCACAGCACACACGTTGGGCCTGGTAGAGAGAGGGAGAGAGATGTATTCAGCTTGCTTGACAAAACTAGTCACAGACGGGTAGAAATGAAAAAAGTCAGTATGGGAAGGGACCTTATTGACCGTCTACACCAGCCCTCTTCAATTTCCAAGGAAGGAAAGTAAGACCCAGTCAGAAGAAAGAATTTGCCCAAGGTGTCCTAGGTAATCAGGGGCAGCAATGGCCTTAAACAATTGCTACATGTAATGGGAAAAAAAATAAAACACTATTAAGTGTTTTAAAAAAATCTACCCCAGGTAGACTTGCAGGAACCATTGCAGAGTGAAGAGATCAAAACCAGTAAAAAAACAATATATTCCAGCGGTTTTCAACCTGTGGGTTGTGACTTCTTTGGGGGTCGAATGACCTTTTCACAGGGGTCACAGGGATCTCCTAAGACCATCAGAAAACATATTTCCGATGGTCTTAGGAACCGAGACACGGCTCCTCTATCCATCTCCAGGCAGGTCCGCCCACATGCAGATACGCCCACATATGAGTATTAAAGGATCATGGGATTAGGAAGGTTGAGAACCACTGATATATACAGTGACTACAACACTGGAAAGGAAAATAATTTCTGTGAGAGATTTAAGAACTCTGGTCAATGCAATCACCCATCGAGACTCTGGAAGAGTCTCCTACCTCTTGACAAAAGTGGAGGGTGATAAGTACAGAATAAGACACACATTTTCAGATACCTCCAACATATGTTTTCCTCAACTATGCCAATGTGATACAATGGAAAGAAAATCAATGCAGTCAGAAAACTTGTGTTCAATTCTCAGCTCTGCTACTTGCTAATTGTACAAGGCAAAAACAAGGCAATAAATCACAAACTCCAAAGAAGAAATTTTTAAAATTAAAGGAGAAATACGTAAGTTAGAAAACAGAAAGCCTTCAGAGCTGATAAGCTATGTATGCAGCCTGTAGCAAATCATCTCTTTGGGGTTTGGTTTCTGGATTTGTCAAAAAAAATAAGGTTTACAGGAGACTACAGTTATCTCTTCCACATTGCAGGGGTTAGGTATACAGTACCCCCATGATCTAGAAAATAGTACAAAGGGGCAGCTGGGTGGCGCAGAGCATAGAGCACCGGCCCTGGAGTCAGGAGGACCTGAGCTCAAATATGGCCTCAGACACTTAACACAAAACTAGCTGTGTGACCTTGGGCAAGTCACTTAACCCCAATTGCCCTACTTTCCCCCCTCCAAAAAGCAGGAAAAAAAAGAAAGAAAATCCATATAAAAGATGTTGACCCTCCCTTTGTACCAGAGAAGAAGTTTGAATTATGATGGTATTAAAACATAAAATGTGTTGACATTGTGCATATATTTTATGCATTTCTGAGATTCTAAACTTCTTCTGTGTTATCTGCAACTTCCACAAAACTCCCAAAAATTCCTATTTAATTTCTTATGACAATCCACAATATACTGAAACCACAATGGAGAAAGTCACAATGTGTAAGGGATAACTGTATCTCTAAAGCTGTTTCCAGCTTGAAATCCATGATCTCATGAAGGAAAAATGGGAGCGTATTTGGCAGGACCTAGCTCCAACACCTCCTCTTACAGAATCAGAAGGGGTCTCCTGAGCCTTCTGGTCTAACCCCTACCTAAAACATATTCCAATAATAATAATCACTATGATGATGATAAACAGCTAGTGTTTATTTAGCACTTTAAGGCTGGCAAAATGGTCTCCAAGTTACCTCATTTGATCCTCACAATAACCCTTGTGAGGGAGGCACTACTTTCATCCTCATTCTGCCAATGAGGAAGCAGACTCATTTTGTGGAGTTTGGTCTGCAGCTTCTAGGACCCTCTCTCTTGATGTACGTAAACACAAATGTGCTGCTTAGAACTGAATAACTACAAAGGCCTTCCTTCTTCTGGGGAAAGCAAATAAACTGGTTTCACTCAATAGAAAATACAGGCATACCCAGAGTTGGACACAGCTGTATTCATAATGAAGGCCTTTCCTTGGGAGGATTTCTGCTTACTAGAATTTTATTCACCCTTCCCCAGCAGAATATGAGTTAGCATTCTGAATGTAGAAATCCCAAGGGGAAAGATATAATCACTTTCCATCAGAGGCCTTTGATCCTGGATGGAGACAACAACCCAAGGCCATCCTTCTGATACTAGCCGAGCAGTTCAGAGGCAGAAATTCCTAAGAAGACGCATGCCCATATTAATTGGCTACCTATATGGTTTTGATTGCTTCTTGCTCTCACCCCTGAAGCCAGGTGAGATCTCCCCTTCTATCTCCCCAAGCATAACTTCTTGGATAGCATCTGTTTAGGCCCAAATGCCCCACCGGAGTTGGAATTCTAGATAAGATTCCCCACATTCCCCTTGCTGGCTCCCTTGAGTAAATAAAAGAACATTCTAATCCCATGCTCTCATGTCCCTCAACTAATTATTGTACTGAAAGATCCCAAAACTGATCTAAAAGCAGAGATAATGGATAAAACCCGGCTCTTCACCAATCAGCATCCTTGAAAAAGAGGGAAGGTGGAGCCAAGCATCTCTATAGTAGGCCCATCAGAGATGGGACTTTTCCTATACAAATGGGGAAAATGAGAAGCCATTTTGTAGGCAACTCTCCCAACCCCCAATCTCAACATATATCTAGACTCTAGATTCTAGAGCAGTGGTTCTCAACCTTCCTAATGCCACGACCCTTTAATACTCGTATGTGGGCGTATCTGCACGTGGGCAGACCCGCCTGGAGATGGATAGAGGAGCGGTGTCTCGTTTCCTAAGACCATCAGAAATATGTGTTTTCTGATGGTCTTAGGCGACCCCTGTGAAAGGGTCGTTCTACCCCCAAAGGGGTCGCGACCCACAGGTTAAGAACCACTGTTCTAGAGGATCATAGCATCCCACCCCCATCCTAGCCAGCTATAAAAATATCCTCTAATAAGTCTCTTTGGGACACATAAGTATTGTACATAGGCTTTCTCCTGTTCTCTTTCTCTGGTATTTCTCAATCTACAAACACTTGCTTGTGGATCAGGCACTGTGCTAAGTCCCAGAGACACAAAGACAAAAGCAAACCAGCCCCTGCCCATAAGGAACTTACGTTCTAATTAGGGAGACAACATAATACAGATGCGATGGATATCGGGTAGGCTTGGGAGGGCTTGGCCCGGTGACGCTAGAATGTCCCACAGCCAATGTATTTAAAATAGCCCAATGCTTCACTGAAAGCTTCATGTGATAGAAACGTTTGTTTAAATAAAAAGTCAGGTCTTTCCATGGTAATTGGATAAGAATTAAGAGTGGAATATGTACAGTCTTCACCTTTTGTCCTATACTTCCCAGAGAAACCTTTCCTTGAATAAAGAAAAAGTTACTCAAAACAATAAATAAGATGTGCTTGTCCTTTGTTTTTGAAGAGGACCATGGCATCAGGGAAATGATGACATGACTTGCAGTTGACTTTGATTTAAGTGAGGGAGGGCTGTGCAAGGTCACCAGCCTCACTTTCTCCTCCAGAGTCATCTGGGTCAGTGACCAGATATTCATCAGGAGGACTAGAGATGACCCAGGATGCAATGGGAGACCCAGGCCCTTTTAGGGTAAGGCCTTTTCAGGTTCTCCCTTTGAGTGAGGCAATACCCAATCAGTGAACATGCCTCTTTAAGAAGTGAGTCAAGGGATGGCCCTTTTCATTAGAAAAAGAAAAAAAAATCAAGCTGGAAGAGGAAGACCCTCAAGGTTGTTGTTCCAAAGAGAGACAGTTACCATTGACATTTGCTCTAAGCCAGGAGGGCCCCAAATATAGCCATTAAGTGGAGCTTGGGCAGAGACCTATTGAGATCTGATCTATGAGTTTCAGAGTGAATTCTGTTTACTGGCAATGATGGCCTGCCCCCATAGTCCTCTGCCTCTGGGCTCCACCGTCCCTAGCCTGCCCCTGATAGTTCTGGCAAGACAACCAACCCCCTTCAAGATGCTCATACGACTGAAGCCTGTATTTCTATTACATTAAAGCCCTCCATGTCCCTTTTCAATTTTTGAACCCCTATGCTGAGTAAGTTGGGCACCCCATCCAGCCAAGTGATTTGGGAAATGCAAATGAGTCAGCAACCTGGACAGAGGAAAACTCCACAAAGCCATCAGTAATTCACAGGGGATGGTGAATGGCAGAGCTTATGCCAGGGCACTGTTGCTAATTAACTGGGAGATTAAAATGGTTTGGCTTCCACATTGATAATAAATAACACAATGTATAATCCTTTTGCAAGCATCTGGAGACCCCAAGCTGGGCATTTTGCACATAAAGCTTGGTCTTCACTGCTGTGGGCTGCCTTACTACAGCCCCCTCCCACAGACTCAGTGATTCTTCACTTCCTAAGCTCCTGGTCCCAAGCTAAGGTGGAATCATGCCTTATCAGTAAGAAGACTCATGTGGGGTGCCAAGGGAGCAGAATGTTGCCTGCATCCTCAGACTTAGCCACCATGTTGGCTATTTTCGCTTAGCTCTTTTTCTTTTTTTCAGTGGAGGGATCCATTGGGGGTGGGTGGGATAGGAAACTGGACATATCCAGAAATAATTATAATATCCAAAAGGCAGAAATAAAACTTTATAAAAATGATTTTAGTAAATGAACAGTTCAGAGTAACAGAGAAACAGGAAATGGTGCTCACAAAGAGCTCTGGAATCAAAGCCCAAAGGCCTGGGTTCAAATCCCATCTCTGCCACATGCTAGCTGTGTGACTCTGAACAAGGCACCTTCCCTCTCTGAGCCTCCATTTCTTTCTCTGTAAAATTGGAAGAGAAGGCAGGATACAAGATATCCTCTGGGATCTCTCTCAATTCTAAATCAGTCAGCTAGCTAAGTTTATCCAAGGAAGTGATTAGCCCTCTTCTAGTTCATTTCAGATTCCCTCTCCTCCATTTTATTTCTGTCTGTGAACCAGTAGGACAGCTCAGGGTTCCTTCCAAAGGACTGAAAACCCAACCCATGTCTATGGAAGACTGCACTAGGATCTCTCAACATGACCCTCAGGACCCTACTGTGGACTTTGCTGACCCTTAACTTACCCACTGTTGTCTTATGGCAGCCACAACTGCAATTCTGGGACTTGGCCACAGGAGACAGATGCATATGAACCTACTGTCTCCCCAGTTGGCTGAACCAGAGCTAATAAAGACTAGGCTGTGTATCCCTTGAAATCAGGAACTGTCTTTTGGCTTCTTTTGTACTTCCAGTGCCCATAATGGTGTTCAGCACTTAATAGTAGACATTTAATAAATGCTCATTGGCAAAGCTAGGGTCACAAAATCATTCACGCAGAGGGAGAAGAGACCTTGGAGATCATTTACTCTGAGGCCTCCATCTTTACAGAGATCACAGATGTAGAGCCAGAAGCAGCCTTTCAACCTCTTCATTCTAGAGTAAAAGGTACTAAGACCCAGAGGATAAATGACCAATATCATAGGACCAAAGGATCACTGGCAGAGTTTGAAGGGATCTCAGAAGCCACCTAGTCCAACACCACCCCACCCCAGACCCATACTTGTCTGAGGTAGGATGAGAGCTCAGATCCAAGAGCGATTTACATAGAGGTGAGAAGTGAGCACGTAGAAGCTGAGAAGATTGCCAAGGGAAATATAATAATAGATCATTAATAGAAGATAATAATAACAAGACAGACAACAACACAACATAAAACAACATTGTACAACAGACAATAAGCAACAGATTTCAATTTTTGCTGATGCTTCTCGCGGATTATTTCATTTGAACCTCTCAACAACCTTGCCAGGTAGGGATTATGGGTATTCTAGTTCCCCTTTCAGAGATGAGGAAATTGAGGATCAAAAGAATTACATGACTTGCCCAAGGTCACCTAATTAAGCCAGTGTCAAGGGAGGGATCTGAAGCAAGGCCTTCCTAATTTCAGGCACAGCACTTTCATTGTATATAGCTTGGAGAGAACAGGACTGAGGACAGCCCTTTGGGGGAAATCCAATGGAGTCAGGAGTTAGGGAGTCAGTGATGAATGAGCATCCACCAAACAATGCATCAGGGGAGACCTGTCTCCTTCCTTGCCTGGGGGACCTCCCTCCTCACCTCACCCCTCATGTAACTTCCAATGACACGGAGAACTACCCAGCCTTCCTATCTGCCACACAGATGAATTTTCTCTTGAATGGCAGCTAGGAGACAGACTAGATAGAGGGCTGGGCCTGGAGTCATACAGACCTGAGTTCAAATCTACCTTCAGAGAGTTGTTGATCTGTATGACCTTGGGCAACTTACTTAACTTTTCCTTGCCTCTGTTTCTTCAATTGTAAAATGGGGATCATAATAGCACCTACCTCCCAGGGTTGTTGTGAGAATCAAAGGAGAAAAAACTTGAAAAAAGCTTAGTATCTGGTACATAGTAGGTACTTAATAAATGCTTATTTTCTACCTTCCTAATGTGTTTTCTCCCCCAGTTAGAGTATGAGCTCCTTGAGAGTATGAACTGTCAGAGTCAAGATGGCAGAGTACAGGGAGTACTCAGCCAAGCTCTCCCAACAGTCCCCTCTAAATAACTTCAAAAAAAACTATTTTAAAAAACTTCAAATTGAGTTCTGGAGCAGCAGAGCCAACAAAAGTTCATTCTTCTAACCCAAGACAGAAGAGATTTATGACATAAGGGGTCACAGAAGAAGAGATTTGTCACATGGGGGGAGCACCCATAGATGTAACCCCAGTGATGAGAGCAGATGGTGAAAACAGAAGTAGCAGCAACAGCAGCTTCAGGAGCTCTTAGACCAGAGACGGTAAAGAGACCTGGCAATTGGTCAGAAAGAGATTGCAGGAGATGTCTTTGCTAGCACTGGCCACATGACTGGCTGCTATTAGACAGCTCCATTGTTTCTACCCATTTCTAGGTCACAGTTCAAGGGTAGAGAAGAGCACTTTCGGTCACAAGAGTTCAGAGACCATAAGAATCTGTATTAATTAGGAATCAGGGTCCTTTCTGGGTAAGAAATAAAAAAGACCAGAAGAGCAACGACCACACCTCTTCTCAGATCACACCACCTTGGAAGCACCAAAACCTTCTAAACCCTCACAACAAGATCAGAAAATGGCAATGCAAAAAGCTTGAAATTTGGAAGAGTCCCCCACCCCCAGCAGGAACAGAGCCCAACAAGTTCAAAATCAAGAAATAGACTGGAAAAGTGATCGAACAACAACAACAAAAAAAGAACCTGATCACAAAAACTACTATGGTGACAGAGAAGAGCAAGACACAAACTCATAAGATAATGCTATCTGGACAGCAATAAGCAAAGATTCCCCTCAAAAAATGAATTGGACATAAGCCCAATGAGAATTTCTGGAAGACCTTAAAAAATGAAGTAAGAGCAGTAGAAGAAAATTTTAAAAGACAATTAACAGCTTGATAAAAGAGGCACAAAAAATACGGATGAAAATAACACCTTAAAAATAGAATTGGCCAAATGGAAAAAGAGGTACAAAGTTAACTGAAGAAAATAATTCTTTAAAAATTAGAATTAGGCAAATGGAAGCTAATGACTCTATGAGACATCAAGAAGCAATAAAACAAAATCGAATGAAAGAAAAAATGAAATATCTCATAGGAAAAACAACTGATCTGGAAAATAGATTGAGGAGTGATAATTTAAGAATTTTTGGACTACTTGAAAGCCATAATCAAAGAACAAGCAAAGATAGCATATTTCAAGAAATTATAAAGGAAAACTACCCCCCAATATCCTAGAATGAGAGGGCTAAATAAAAATTGAAAGAATCTACCAATAACCACCTGAAAGATATCCCAAAATGAGAGTAGGCACTGTCTCAATTTTTCTTTTTCCACCTGCAGTACTGAGCACAGAGGTTGGCACATAGTGTTTAAAAATGTTTTTTCATACATTCAGTGTCACAGAAATCAAAAGAAAGGACAATATCCAGGAAGGGATGACAAGTGTGTTTTGAAAATTAAAGAAATATCAAGGAGGATGGGTACAGAGGAACAGCCATTGGAATGAGTGGTAAAAAGATTATTAGTTACCTTGGAAAAAGTCAGTCAATAAAAATTTACTAAGTACCTACTACGTGCCAGGCATTCTGCTAAGCACTAGGAATACAAAAGGAGACATCTCCAGTCGTCCTGATGTGTATCTGGCCACTGGACCCAAAAGGCTCCAGCAGAGAAAGTGAGGCTGGTGACTTTGCACAGCCCTGCCTCACTTAAATCCAATTCACTCGCATGTCAAGGCATCACCTCCTTGATGTCCTTGTCCTCTTCCAGAACAAAGGACAAACAACAGCAGGAATACAAAGAAAGACAAAAGGCAGATTCTACTCTCAAAGAGCTCACAGTCTATTGAGGAAAACAACATACAAGCAACTAAAATTAGAAATAATCAACAGAGGGAAGGCACTAGAATTAAAGGAGATCAGGAACACCTTTCTGCAGGATTTTGAAGAAAGTCAGGGAAGGCAAGAGTCAGAGATAAAGACAGAGAGCATTCCCAGTCTGGGGAGTGAAAATGTCCAGAGTCAGGAGCTGGAGTTTCTCCTTTGAGGAACAGCAAAGATGCCAGTGTTTCTGGATCAGAGAGAACCCGAAGAGGGTGGGTGACAGAGAAATAAAAAGACAGAAAAGGGCTGGCGGGGAAGAAGGCTTAAAGGGAAGTAGTTCAGTAGATCAGTAGGATCAAAAGCCTGATTCTAAAAGGTTGAGACTTGAGTAGGCAATGAGGAAATCAAGGCAATGAACGCAGATAACTCCTCCAGGACTGGAATTCTAATTCTTTTTTGTGTTTAGGAACCCTCTGGTGGTCTAGTAAAACCTAAGAACCCCTTATGAGAATAATGTTGAAGTATAGTTATTAAAAATTTTAAGTTCATGGACCCCAAGTTAAGGACCCCGAAACTGAAGAAGAGATATAGGACAATAGCTTGAGGATAAAGTGAAGTTTGTTGTGTTTTTTTATAAGGATGGTGGAGACTGAAGCATGTTTGCAGAAAATGGGGAAGGAGCCGGTAGATAGGGAAAGATGGAAGATAAGACAGAGGTAGAATGATCAAAGAGCTAAACGCTTAGAGGAGCCAGGAGGGGATGGAATCAAGGGCACACAAAGAGCACTTGACCTTGTAGAAAAGGGTCACCTCATCCTCAAAAATTGCAAATTAGCACTGGGAGAAATTATGACCAAGTAGCACTTCAGGGGGTGGGGGAGGGAGAGCAAGATGGTACATGTCTTTAAACAAGAAGAGGCAAGAGTCAGAAATCAGACTCATCAAAACCTTTCTTTACTTAAAGAATCTTGACTTTTAAAGTCTCATGATTCCAGACTAATTTTTGTATACACACACACTTATATGCATATATACATATATATGTATATTTATGTATAGATGTGTGTCTGTATATTTAATTTGAGGGGCGTTAGTCTGAACTTGACAAACGATAGCAAGTATAAGCATTTCCATATTCTGGATTAGATTCCAAAATATCTCCCCATTCTCTCCTCTGCTAACAGAACACTTGAATTTCTATAGAGCTTTATCATTTACAAAGCCCTTTCCTTTCCTGTGAGCTAGGTAAGGAAGGCATCACCAATTTATACCTGGAAAAAATCCAGCCTCAGAAAAACAAAGTAACTGGCCTGTGGTTACATGGTTCCTAAATGTCATAGCCAGGATTCAAACTCAAGTCTTCTAATCTCAAGGTTAAGACTCTTTCCATTAAGAGGACCATTCCTCTGAAC
The DNA here is from genome assembly GCA_028627135.1 of Pseudochirops cupreus. NCBI lineage: Eukaryota > Metazoa > Chordata > Mammalia > Diprotodontia > Pseudocheiridae > Pseudochirops > Pseudochirops cupreus. Next base: position 86,637,500 of record CM053582.1, read on the forward strand.
TTCTGCTGAATTCCAACATAGCTCTGTATTCTACACCCCTCAACAAGTTTAGTGGAGAGATGAATGTAGCAATTTTTTTTACCGTATAGAACTTTATAAGGTTTGCAAAATGATGTACAAACATCCCCTTTTACCCTCACAACAGCCCTAGAAGGTGTTATTATCATTCTCATTTTACAGATGGGAAAACTGAGGCAGACACAGGTTTGAGTTTTTGTGGGATTTTTTTTAAGTGCCCAAGGTCACACAGTTAGTGAGTAGCCTAGGCTGGACTTGAATTCAGATCTTCCTAAATCCAGGTGCAGAGTTCTGTCCATTGAGACACCTAACTGCTACTTTTCCTATGGAAAGAAATCCCTTCCTGAGGCTCAAAATGCTGCCTTGGAGAATCCAGAGAGTCTGGTGTTTGTCTTCTAAAAGCTTGCCACAATGAAGGGAGACTACACTTGTTCTCTTTAGTTGCAAAGGGCAGTTTAGGAACAACATGAGGAAGCTCCCAAGAAGCTAAGTTAGCCTTGATGTCAGGAAAAACTGTCTAATGATCCCAGCTGTCCCAAAGTGGACAGAGCTGCCTCAGTAGGTGGTGAGTCTTCCCTTCCTTGGAGGTCTTCAAGCAGAGGCTGGATGTTCACTCTTAAAAGAGGAGAGGGAAATCTTCTTCAAGAATGAGTTGGATTTGATGAGGATTGAGCCCCCTCCAGAAGATGACCTGAAGTCAAGAAGACCTGAGCTTGGATCTTGCCTTTGTCTTACATATTATAAATTTAAAAACAGGATTCTGAGAAGGAGTCCATATGCTTCCCACACTGCCAACAGAATGAAGAACCCCAGTCCTAGAACACAAAGTGTGGCCCATCTCTTTAGGGTGTAACACACAACAACAGTGACCGTGCCTGACTGAGCAATGCTCTAGATACAGTGTCTTTCCCCAAGGTTCTACAATTGGGGAGTTCAGCATTAGCTGCAGGAGCTAATCTGTTAGAGACAGCTAAGTGGTATAGTGGATTCCTTATTAGATTTGGAGTCAAGGACATGAGACTTTGAATCCTGCTTCAGACATTTTCTAGCAGAGTTACCCTGAGTTAGCCATTTCTCTTCCTGTAGCCTCAGTTTCCACATCTGTTAAATGGTAATAATTGATAGCACTATTATCCCCATTTTATAGATGTGGAAACTGAGGCTACAGAAGAACCATTGTTGTGAGGTGTGAATGTTAGTATGTGTAAATATTAAAGCACTAAATAAATGTTAGCTGTTATTACTATTTAACAATCATTGGAGTTGGAAGGAATCTTGCAGACCAGGGGTTCCAAATCCCTCATTTTCTATATGGGGAAACTGAGGCACAACTAGGCTAAATCACAGGGGTTAAAGAGACAGGAGTTAAATCCTAGCCAAAATTAACTGGAGTAGGAAGAGTATGAAGTAGGATGTGACCTGTTTAGGAATTCAATGTTTTCCTTTTTTGAGCAGTAAATTCTGAGCAGCACCTGGAGCTGGGGAAAGCCTCTGCACTCTGCACACACCCTTCTCTCTCCATGGATCACAGTAGTAGAAACAAACGTGAGCCTTCTCTTTCTCTCCAGTTACATAGGAGGACACTCTGTACAGTTACCACCCAAGGTTTGACAAGTTTTCTCTAGATCTTAGAACCAATTCAGGGACCAACCCCTGAATTTAGGAACTGAATATATTATTAACTTTCAAAGAAAAATATCAAAAGGGAAAAACGTTTTAAATTAGTAGGAAAGCATAAGTTCCCCACCTCTGGGCAAAACTCCAATCAGAGCTACTACTAGTCTTCGGAAGGAGCTCAAAGGATTCTTGAAATAGCTCAGAGAAAAAGCAGAGCATTCTATCAATCTCGTGCCTAGAATTCTCTCTGCTGTTACCTCTACTTTGGAGAATCTCTAACCACCTTCAAGGGCCACTGCCTACAAGAGGTCCTTTATGACCACCACAACCCCCAGTCATTCATGCTCTGCCTTCCTGAATTCAAATTATTTTACTTTGTAGTTTATTCATTCAGTCAGTCATGTTCGATCCTCATGACCCCATGAACCATGGCACACGAGGCCCTTCTATCCTTCACTACCTCTCAAAGTCCGTCCAAGCTCACATTCCTTGCCTCCAAGATACCATCTCTCCATCTCATCCTCTGCCATCCCCTATTCCTTTTGCCTTCAATCTTTCAAAACATAAAGGCTTTATTCAATGAGTCCCACCTTCTCATTATGTGGCCAAAGTATTTAAGCTTCAGCATTTGACCTTCTAATGAGCAATCTGAACTAATTTCTTTAAGTATTTTATACAGTGTGTATTTACTTATCTAAGAACTTGTCATTCCACCCCACCCCCCAGTAGAATACAAGCTCCCTGAGAACAATCTGTTTTTACTCTTGTCTTTGTATCTACCTTGCCTCACACAGCGGGCACTTAATAAATCCTCACTGTGTTGGATTGAATTTGTATTTTTCCCCCATGGGGAATAATTCTTCTTGCTGCTAGTGCTGCTCCTAACAAAGAAAGCATAGCACAGACCTTCTTTCTCTGTGTATTTGGGGAGAGAAATGAAGAAACTGAACAGAAACCAAGAGCCAAGAGAACTGGAAAAGACCCAAAGACCAACTTGATTTCACCAAACTTCCCTTAGTTCCAGTATTCTTGTTTGGGATGCCCAAAAACACAAGAGCCACCAAAGGTGCCTTGGATATGATGGTGAATTCCCAAAGAACCCATGGAAACTCAGAGGGCTCTGGAAATGACCATGGGGGTACCATGTTCTTCATCTTCCCCAGTGACAATGGTTCAGTCTACTCTGAAGTCCTTCCTTCTTCCTGCTCCATTGCTTCAGAACCTAATGGCTCTCACAAGTCAAGGGTTATAGTCACAGTCATGGGCACTAAGCTGACTGTAGGCTATCTCACCCCCACCCAGTTTCTGTTAAGGTTCACCCAGGGAAGAGCTCCATGAACTGAAATGAAGTAAGCAGAACCAGGAAAAACAAAGCTACATGATGACCACCATAATGTAAAGAAGAGAACACTGAAAGCGTCCCAAACTCTGACCAATGAGATGACCAAGAAGGACTCCAGAGGAAGGACTATTTCCCTCCTCTCAGTAGAGAGGTGCCTGCTAACTAACTAGTGAAGGGGCATTGTGGTATGGAAGGAAAAGGCATGAAATTTAGAATCTAAGAATTGGCTTTAAATTCTTTCAAATTAATTTACCCTCTAATGGTTAAGTAACTTCCCCACAATGGGCTAAGTTTCTTCCTTTGTAAAATGAAAATGTTGAACCTCTAAGGTTTCTTTGATCCTATTAACTGCCCTAAGACTCAATTTCTTCATCAGTAAAAGAGATAGGCAGCAACTAGGTGGCTCAGTGGACAGAGACTCTTCTTCTAGAGTTCAAATCCAACTTCAGACACTTACTAGCTAGGTGACTCTGGGCAAGTCACTTCACCCCATTTGCTTCAGTTTCTTCATCTGTAAAATGAGCTGGAGAAGGAAATGGCAGACCACTCCAGTATCCTCACCAAGAAAACCCCAAATAGGGTCATGGAGATGTGGACACAACTGAAACAACTGAAAATCATCTAACTATTACAAGAAGCCATTCCAGATCCTCCTTAATGCTGGGGCCTTCCCTCCTGACTGGTGCTTGTTTGTTCATAGTGGTTTGCCTGATGTCTCTCCCCTATTAGAACGTGAGCTCCTTGAAAGCAGGAACTGGGATTTGGGTTTCTTTTTTTTTTTTTTGCATTTCTTTGTATCCCTAGTATTTAACACAATGCCTAGCACATAGAAGGCCCTTGATAAATGCTTTTTGACTTGACTGTGTATTTCATATATGTGTGTGTGTGTGTATATATATATATATATATATATATATATATATATATATATATGTATCTCATATATAAGCACATACGCATATGTTGACTGCTGTTCACCCTTCATTCTCAAAGAGGACCAATGACATTAGGAAAGTGATGTCTTGATTTGCAATGAATTGGATTTAAGTGAAGCAGAGCTTTGTAAAGTCTTCAGCCTCACTCTGTCTTCCAGAGTTATCAAAGTCCAGTGGCAAGACAGAAGTCAAGATGACTGGTGATGGCCCAGGATGCAATGGATGACCTTGGCATCTTCCACGTCTGACCAAGCTCGAAGCACTCCACAGCATCTGCTTCAGCATCTCCAAGACCATTGGAATAAATTGTTCTCATTCACCCGTTTCAAGGAGGGGAAGTCTTTATATGCTTGGGGTAGAAATCCCCCTAATTCACCAATGGATTTGAAGCCTGTTGATTACCCTCAACCTGGTTTAACCTGTCAGCCAAGACAGTGTCATGGGGATGTGGCCACTGTGCATGCTACAGCCACTAATTGTACACACATAAATATGTATATGTAGATATGCATGCATATATATGCTTATACATGTTATCTCTCCAAATGGATTGGGAGCTCTTTGAGAAAAGGGATGTTTTCTGTCTTTTCTGTTAATTCAGCATGGTGCCTGGCACAATGAGGGTTTAATAAATATTTGCTAACTTTCCATGTATCGTAAGGACTCCTATACATGTTATCACCCCAAACGTATTGAGAGATCTTTGAGAAAAGGGATGTTTTCTGTCTTTTCTGTTAATTCTGTTAATTCAGCATGGTCCCTGGCACGATGAGAGTTTAATAAATGCTTGCTGACTTGCCATGTATCATAAGGACCCCTATACATGTTGTCTCCCCAAAAGGATTGGAAGTTCTTTGAGGGCAGGCACTGTTTTGGCCTTTTTTTTATCATCCCAATGCTTCACACTGGCTGAAGTTCTTTGAGGGCAGGCACTGTTTTGGCCTTTTTTTTATCATCCCAATGCTCTCACACTGGTGAGAAGCAGAAATGATAACACACATAAAGTACTTTAGAAACATTAAAACCACTCATCAATGGGAACGATGAGATCTACTGCAGGGGATTCTAGATCTCAAACCTAAGAAACTAAGACACTTGGTCCACATGGTGTGAGTTCCTCATCTCTGGGCCAGAAGGACCCCTAGCTGCTCCCTCCCTTCCCCCTAACAAAGTTCAACTTTTAAGGGGGAAGAGAGAGAGAAAAAAACTTGGGCCAACTTTCTGCCCTGGCAGCCTGCAAGGAAGCTTTCGCCACCTCAAAAGGCCCACTCTAACAGATTTTTCCATTTGAGGATTGGGGGGATGTGGTGGGGAGGGAAAACATGGAATGAAAGGAAAACCAAACTGCTGTAAACCTGACCAATCTAAGTGGGTCCTTGTGGAGAAAGGGAAACTGAAGTATTTATATCATTTTTAAAAAAAGACAGAAAGAAAAAAAACCCCTCTAGTATATCCAGGCCTTTCTGTTCTGTACAATTGAGTCCTGCTTTTCATTTGGAGGGATGGGGAGAGAACAGGCAAGTTCCAAACTATAAAGTGAACGGAATGTGATCTGAAGGCGAATTTTTCCCAGCTGTCAGAGCATCTGGTCCCCCAGACTGAAGCTTAGCTCATAGCTGAACTAATAGTCTTCACGTGAACCTAGAGGCAAGGTAAACCAAAGAGATCCCCCTAAAGAGACAACAATTACCAGCCAGTCAGGCTTTCTCATCCCCCAAAGACCTCTTTTCCACCCAGGGACTTTGGAAAGAAAGAACAAGAGAGAGTCATACTCTATGAATGAAGAGTTTAAGAGGCAGAAGAGTCCAGCTTCCTCAATGGCTGAGAATATGAAGTTGGGGGCAGGGGGGGTTGTGAGGATAAAAGTCAGAGAAAGGATTGGCCAGCTGCCACCATCAGCACTGGTGTGGTATGGAGGAAAAAGCCTTGGAATAGAGGGGTTAAGTTGGAACCCAGAGCTTTGCTACTTACTTTGGAGTTTGGGCCAGTCACTTAATGTCTGGGCTTCAGTTTCCTCATCTGTAAAATAATGACTTTTATATAAAATAATAACATTTATATAATGTTTACATATGTGTGTGTATGTGTGTATACACAGAGAGAGAGAGAGGAGATAAAGAGAACCCTTTAAGGCCATAATGCCTTGGATCCTCACAACAACCCTTGTAAAGCAGATGTTTGTGTATTAGCCCTGTTTTGTGTTTCTTTGTTTTTCTGATGATTCAAGAGGTTGTGACTTGCCCAAGGTCACGTGGGTAATAAGTGTTAGAGGCACAATTTGGACCCAGGTCTGACTCCCAAGTCTCCCTTGGCTATACCAGACTGAATTGAATGATCTCTAAGACTCCCTTCTAATGCTAAATCCTACTCACAGAAGAGCTGAATTCAAATCTTGCCTCTGATACTTACCACTGTATGACCTTGGGCAAGACAGTTAACCTCCCTGGGACTCAGTTTCCCTATCTGTAAAATAAGGGGGTGGAACTAAATGGCTTGTGAGGTCCCTTCCAGCTCTAGTCCTATGATCTTATGATTTTCAGAATACAATTTATTCAATAAATATTTCATTGAGCCCCAAGTATGCAAGGCATCAACTGGAGGTTTCTGTTGCATTTGGAATTTTTGTTATTTTATGAAGATTTTTCTTTTTTTGCTTTTTGGAGGGGGGAAGGGAGAGCAATTGGGGTTAAGTGACTTGCCCATGGTCACACAGCTAGTAAGTATTAAGTGTCAGAGGTCATATTTGAACTCAGGTCCTCCTGACTCCAGGGCTGGTGCTCTATTCACTGCACCACCCAGCCACCCTATTCCATGATTATTTAACCCCACCCCATGTCACCTACAGTGGCTATTTACCTTTGAAACATTTTTCTTTTATCTTTTGTACTTTTCTTTCTTTCTTTCTTTTTATCTTGTATTCTTTTTTATTTATCTTTTATCATACTCATAGAGCATGACTCTTTCTATCCATTAAGAATAAGCCAGTAAAGAAGAGGGGACCTTGGGTGTGGAATACTACTTACACAGTCAGACACAGAAAGATTGTTTCAATTAGTTTTTCACTGCTACAAAGGAAGGCAATGGGAAAGGATATATTTAAAATAGTAGTCATTTAAAGGTTTTTTTTCATCAATAGCGTTTTTTTTTAAGGTGAAAAAAAGGAGAAAAACATTATTTTTTAATTTTTAAAAATGGTGAAGCAGAGATAACAATGTAGCACCAGCTTCAGCGTTTCTGACTGGGATTCATCCTTCCTGACACATACTAACTCTGTGAATAGGACAAGGCACTTAATCCTTCAGAGCCCCCTGGCCTCAATCTACAACTCTTACTAGCTATGAAGTCAGAATCTGCAGCAAAGGAGGGATTTTCCTCTTTGATAGCCTCTAAAGAAACTCAATGAAATCACAGATTTGACCTAAAAACTTCGATTCACATTTGCATGGTGTCATGAGCTCATGAGGTTAAGGCTCCGGATAAACCTGAAAGTGCCATTATTATGGTCCTGATGATTTTTTTTTAAATCGACCTATGATAAAAGACTGGCAAGGTGCCTGTCCCCGTGCCTGTCCCCTGTCCCCACTGTTAGTGCTGTCTTGGTGGAGTCTTACATCATCACATTGTGGGAAGACACTTGATAAGTGTTTGCTGGTTGAAAGTAAACAAGCAATGAGTGTGATATTATACTATGATCAGCCATGAATGACTTAGCTATTCTCGGCAATACAATGATCCAAGACAGTTCCGAAGGACTCGTGGTGAAAATCGCTATCCATCTCCAGAGATGAAGTCTGAATGCAAACGAAGCATGCTTTTTAAAAAATGTTCTCTATTATTCCTGGTTTGTTTTTCGTCTGCATTTTCTTCTGCAACATGGCTAATATGGAAAGTTTTGCCTGACTGCACATGTATAATCTCTATCAAATCGCTTGCCTTTTCAAGGAAGGGGGAGGGGAAGGAGGGAGGGAGAATTTGCAACTCAAAATTTTTTAAAACGAATGTTAAAAAAAATTTTGCTTCCGTGTAATTGAGAAAAACAAAACAAAACGAAAAGTAAATAAATAAGGTAAAACCATTTCTTGTCTTTCATCTGACCCGCAGACCCCCCAGGGACCAGCCCTTGGTAAATAAAACCCCAGGAGCAGTTCACCAACCGAGAGCGAGAAAAGGCTGCTATGGAAGACAGCTCCGCCTTCCCGAGAAGCCCCATAGCCACGGAGACCTCACTCTGCTCAAGGACTTCACTGTGCACAGATGCTACTCTGGTTGGCTCCAGAGGTAAGAAGCCCAGGCTGAGCCCTGACTGCGGAGGCACATGTATATAAGGACCCCGGGAAAAGGACACCCACTTAAAGACCCATCATGGAACGGTGGAAAGAGCGATCGGTTTGGAGTTGAAGGCACTGGGTTCAAATTCTACTTTTATTCCTTACTACCTATAACTTGGACAAGTTTTTGTCTGAGGGTTGTGTAGATTAAACTGTCTCTAAGGTCTTGATCTATGAGTAAGAGCGACAGTGCGACTAAATGAAGAGCTCAGGCCTTCAAGTCAGGAAGGACTGGGTTCAAATCCTGCCTCCGATCCTACTCTGAAAGCAAAAACCACTCAATATTCTCAGGAACTATGTTTCTGAATAAAATGGAGGAACAGGAAAGGGACACTTGTCAAAGCCTGCCAGCCCAGCCCATCTCTGGAAGCCAGGCCAAGGAGCAACAGGAAGGGGGAGGGGAAAGTCCCAGCTCCCCCCCCCTTTTTTTTTGCACCACTGAATTGGAAGTAAAGAAAGGGCAAAATCTGAGACCCTCTAAGGTCACAGGATCCCACCCAATCCAAGTCGCCTTTTTATCCTCCACAGTGAAAAACTCCAGGCTCTGTCTGCCTCATTTAACTCAGTTCATAGCAAAACATATTTAGTCTGCTGTGTACAAAGCACCAGGCTATATGCTTGGGAGAAAAAGGTATAAACATAGCAACCTCTGCTCTCCTGCATTCTTCTGAGGGACATAACGTTTTGCTAGAGAAGTCAATACAAGGCAATTCAAGCAGGGGGAAGGGAAGGACCAGCACTGTAAGCAAAAGAAGATACAATGGGAAAGGGCTGGATCTTAAATCAGAGGCCCTGGGTTCAAATCTAGCCATGCCACTTACTATCTGAGTGACCTTGGGGAAGTCACTTAACCTTAATGACTTCCAAGAGCCTCCCCAGCTCTAGCTTTTATGTCTTCTATTTACCCTCACAACTAGAGAATCAGGAAGGTTTTGTAGAGGAAGTGAACTAAGCCTTTAAAGGTAAGGGAGGGAGGGAGGGGAAAGAAGGGGAAGGAGGAAAGAAGGGAAGGAAGGATATAAGGGGTTATGCATAAGAGAAAAGGGGATATGGGGATAGAGAAAAGGGATAGAAGACAGAGAAAAGAGGAAAGTGGATAGAGAAGGGGAAAGGAAGGAAGAAAGAAGGAAGGAAGGAAGGAAGGAAGGAAGGAAGGAAGGAAGGAAAGAAGGAGTGGGTGACCTTGGCCTTTTTAAATTAAGGTCCTTCCCATGTCTCAGTTTGTCAGAGGCCATGCCCATCCAAGGGCTAAGGGTTCCATGAGAACTGAGAAAAAAAAAAAAAGATGATCCAATTTACCACCACCCAGATATCAATCTGGGGAGGGGAAGTCCCTCAGAATTTCTGGCCAGAACAGAACACAATTGCTATTTATAATGAGTACATGTACAAATATTCAGAGGCTGGAGATGATATGTGGAATTTAGGGCACAGCTAGAATGTAAGTGTATGAGGAGGAATAATGTGAAATAAGGCTGGGAAGATAGATTGGAACCAGACCACAGAGGGCCTTAAATTCTGAGCTGAAGAGCCTTCCTTTATCCTAGAGGCACTAGGGAGGCTCTGAAGTTTTCTGAACAAGGGGAGTAATAGGATCAGACCTGTGCCTTAGGAAGATTTCCTTGACAGCTCTGAGGAAGATGAATTGGAAAGAGGAGAGCCTGAAATCGGGGAAACCAATGAGGAAGTTATTGCTGTCTAGCACAAGCGGGAGGTGATGAGGACCTGCATTAATAAGAGCCTTCTCTGCAGTCTGGCAGAGCAGAAACCCACAAATTCAGTCATTTAGGGAGCATTTCAACACCCATTGTATGACAAGACCTGTCTGTGCAAGGCACCTGTGGGGGGGAGGGAGGGTTAGGGCAAAGAACCCAAGAGCACATAGAGCACCCATTTCCTGCCTTCTTGGTCTGATTGTAGAGGCAGCACTAGGATGGGGGTGATGAGGTTATCAGATGGTATTCTAGACTCAGAGATCAAATTCTAGACTGGGATTCATTCCTGTGTAACTTTGGGTCAGGCACATGACCTCTTTGAACCTCAGTTTCCTCATCTGTAAAGTAGGGATAGTAACCTATCTACCTGGACCACTGGAAGTAAAGTATTTTGCAAGCTTAAGATGTTCCAGACATGAGGGATGATGAGGATAATGACGATCAGTACTAGAATATGACAAGAGCCAGAGATTGGTTGGGACAGACAAACCAGCGAGAGGCCCTCACAAAGGGAGGAGAGAAGTTCTGGGCAGAAAGCTTCATGCAGAAGGTGAGACTTGACCTAGACTTGGAAGGAGCCACAGACTTCACACAAGCAGAAGTGAAGGGGAGGAAGATAAATAATATGGGAGGAGATGGAAAGCTGCAGAGGCAATCCAAGGGGTAGGAATAAACTGAGCTATTCAGTTTTCAAAGTCTTAAGTCCCTTAAATCCATTCAAACTGCTCCTTCTCAGACCCCTGAAAGCAAGAGGTCCTTAACCTGGGGTTCATGAATCCAATTTTTCTTCTTTTTTTAATTGTATTTTATTTTTTCCCAATTACATGTAAAGACAACTTTTAACGTTCTTTTTTTATTTTGGGTTCCAAATTTTCTCCTCCCCTTCCTAAGACAGTAAGCAATTTGACATAGGTTATATATGCAATCATGTAAAATGTATTTCCATATTAGTCATGTTGTGAAAGAAGAAATAAACCAAAAGAGAATAAAACACAAAGAAAGAAAGTGAAAAACACTTTGCTTCTATCTGCATTCAGACTCCAAGTCTTTCGCTGGAGGTAGATAGCATTTTTCATGAGTCCTTTGGAATTGTCTTGGGTCACTGTATTACTGAGAACAGCTAAGTTTATTCGCAGTAGATTATCATACACTATTGCTGTTACTATGTATAATGTTCTTCTGACTCTGCTTATTCCACTTTGCATCAGTTCATGTAAGTCTTTCCAGGTTTTTCTGAAATCACCCTGCTTGTCATTTCTTGCAGCACAATAGCATTCCATTACAATCATATGCCATAACTTTTTCAGCCATTCCCCATTAGATGGGTATCGCCCTCAATTTCTAATTCTTCACCATCACCAAAAAAAAAATATTTTTGTAGAAATAAGTCCTTTTCCCTTTTTAAAAATCTCTTTGGGATACAGAGCTAGTAGTGATGTTTCCCACATCAAGGGTATGCACAGTTTGATTGTCCTTTGGGCATAATAAACTTGTTTTTACAAAAATGTTTTTGATAGCCATATTTCACCATAATTGGTTTCCTGTGCAACCCTGTGTATTTAATTCTATGGTTTTAAAAGGCTGTTCTCAGAAGGAGGCCACAGGCTTCACCAGACTGCCAAAGGAATCCATGACCCAGAAAAGGTTAAGGAATCCCTGCTCTAAGGCATTCTCTCAAGAAGAATCACACAGAGAAAAGAATGTCAAGAAAATCTAGGAAGCAGAGTGGATGGTACAATAGTTGGGTAAAGATGGATAGATGAAGAAAAAGGATCACTGGGAATAATGAGCAGACCACTAGAACAGGAGGAAGAAATAGATGAGGAGCTGAAGAAATAGTTCACATGCCTGGAGGCATGCCAGAGCATGGATGAGGGCTTCAATCATCTAGGCATCTGTTGGAGCAACCTCACTGCCAAAAGCCAAGCAGCTAACAATTCTTGACCTGCCTTAATGGCAATGTCATCCTTCAAAAGGACCAGCAAGGAGGAACTGGTAACTGATGTAGAAATGATGGGATCCACATACATCAAAATATTTTTTGTGTCATCCAGGAAACAGGAAATAAAGCATCCATCCATTATTTGGGGAAGGACTAAGCCAACTGTGGTATATAACTATGGCAACGGAAAATTATTGCACTTTAAGAGATGATAATTATAAGGAATGCAGAGAGGAACAAGAAAACTTAGGAACCGATGCAGCTAAGAGGTGCAGGGCAGTGCTGAGCCTGGAGTCAGGAAGACTTGAGTTCAAGTGCAGCTTCAGAAAACCTGGGCAAGTCTTAACCCTGTTTGCCCCAGTTTTCTCACCTATAAAACGAGCTAGAGAAGGAAATGGCAAGCCACTCTAGTATCTTTACCAAGAAATCCCAAATGGAGTCACAAAGAGGCAGACAGGACTAAAAAATGACTCACCAACAACTGTAACATTACCTCAGAGAAGCTATGTGGCACAGCAGGGGCCCTGGAGTCAGAAAGACCTGAGTTCAAATCCAACCTCAGACACTTGACACTTACCAGCTGTGTGACCTTGGGCAAGTCACTTAATTGGGATTGCCTCTCCTCCCCCCTCCAAAAAAACAAACAACAACATTACCTCACAGGTTTGTTTCGAGGATCAAGTGAGATAGCATTTGTAAGTCACCTGGCACATAGTAGGCTCTGTACAAATGTTTATTCCCTTCCCCTCTCGACCCCCCAGGCAAAGTGAAGTAAGCAGGTCCAGGAATCCAACACACACAATGACTACAAGTTTGTGAAAAGAAAGAACAAAAACAAAACAGTGATAAATCTTCTTCTTTGCATGGGAGAGGGACTATGGGTACAAAACAGGGCATATTCTGTTCAGTTTAGTTGCTTTTACTGAGCTGCATTTCCTCTCCTTCCCCCTTTTTTTTTCATTCCTTGTTACACAGGAGGGCTTTCTGACAAAATATTTTATTTGGAAAATAAGATTATATAACAACAAAAGACACTGATAATTTTTTAAAATAATCATAATAATAAAGAAATTATGGGAGCAGCTAGGTGGTTTAGTAAAAAGAGCATCAGCCCTGAAGTCAGGAGGACCTGAGTTCAAATCTAGCCTCAGACACTTAACACGTACTAGCTGTGTGACCTTGGGCAAGTCCCTTAACCCCAACTGCCCTGCATTCCCCCCCTCCAAAAAAAAATGAAAAAAGAAAAAGAAATTATGGGAACCATGTGGGGAAGTAATAAGACTGTCTTAGAAATGTGATAGAGAAAGGGAAGACGGCTAGACACCATCTGACAGCAGAATCCAGTGTTCGCTCCCATAGGATGGGCATAATTGTTAATAAGCATGTGTGTCTGGGCAAGGCAATGTGGGTACAACAGACCCAAGCATATAATCCTATCTTTGCCACTTACTACCTCTGTGATCCTGGGCAAGTCATTAGCCACTGTGGGTCTCAATTTTCTCCTATGTAAAATGATGGGAGGGATGGGATTAGGTGACCTCTGAGGTCCCTCTGAGTTCTAATCCTATGATATGATGACTCCTTTTGCAAAAAGCTTTCAAGGTAGGAGTGGGAAGCAAAAGCAACGTAGGAAGTTGGCCAAGGGTCCCCTCAAGAACATTTACTTCCAGTTTCCAAAAAGGAATCTTTTCAAATTGGGGCTTCAATGACATTCCAAGTACACTCATCCCACTTGGGAGCACAGAGAGGAAGTATTTTTTGATAGATCCACTGTAACCACCTGGAGCAGGAAGGAGGTTCCAGCCCAGACCCATAGAGTAATTTCCTCAGTGGAGTGCATCTGAAGCTGTGGGGCTCTGTTTCCAGAAAGGATGAGAAGTGGATTGTCCAGAAACTTGGGGCTAAGAGCTCCAAGGAACTATCCTTTTAAAACCATGAGATTGTAGCTACCTTTCTAAGACTTCTATAACAAACCTGCTACTAGCATAGTTAGCTTTTCTCAATCTTTATTTCCTCATCTATTACAGGGACCTCCTAGCTCAGGGGGTCATTGTGACGATCAAATGAGATAATACATGTAAAGCACTTCAAAAACCTTAAAGGATCATAGACATACTAGCTAGTCTTCTCTCTCCTTCCCCTAGAACCCCAGACAATGGCAGCCTAAGAAGCATATGGTAGTGGGAGACGTTTTTGTATAGTCAACCCTAAGGTTGAGTCCCCAGCAGCTTTCTTCTGTCTGTTTCCTTTTATGAGGCCAGGTCTGTGATCAGTAATCTTAAGAAATGAACCTTTCCAGATTTGGCATTAACTCCCTTGTTCTCGAGTTTGGAATGCAGGCATCAGTCGAAGACTTAGAATCTGATGAGCAGCAATCAAATCCCAGGACAACCATTAGTAACCTCTGTGACCTCAAACAACTCACTTTGCTTCTGTCTCAGTCTGCTAATCTGTAAAATGGGGAGAATGGTATTCTAGACTAACTCTCCTCCCCATTTTATAGATGAGAAGACTCTAGAATAACTCTAGACTCTAGGATGTTTTTAATCCAGCCCTAGATCTATAATCTCATGATTCAATCTTCTCTCAAACATATAGATGAAATTAAACTTAGTGAGGGTTCTGGAAGGGCCCCCCCCTGCCCCCCCTGGCCTAGCACCTGGACCATTCTGTGTTTAATCAAAACCCTTTCAGGCCAACATCTTTTCCTCCTGAAGGCCTTCCCTATTCTCTTCCCAGGGATCCCACTGAGTGACTATCATCCCAGAATAGGACAATCAGGGTCAAATGTGTCACTTCTCACCTGCTTGTCTCTTAATACCAGGGTCATCAAGAAAGTTGGCCAAGAGAAAGGGCAGACAAATGCCCTCCCCAAGCAATAAATGCTGTTACTAGCAGACGTCATGGGATTTAGGACTCTTCTAACCTTACTGGTCTTCCAGTTCAGAGGCATCAAACACTCAAGCCAACAACACTCCCAGGGGCACCCAAGTCAGATTAAAATGTAGTTTCCATCTAGCATTAATGTACTGATGTATTGATATTTTTTTAAAGACCCATACAAACACATCTGGTTTTCTAAGTCAATGTGTAGCCCCTGAGTATCCTTATGTACAATTTAGTGGCACCTCTTCTTTTGGGGTTTGACATCACTGAAAAAGTCATTGGGCAACTGAAGAAATCTATGCAGGAGGCCACAAAGGTAGGTAGTAGGTAAGAGCTGGGATCTGAACCAGGTTCTCTCACTCCAAAGCCACTGAATTGGTCTTTCCTCAAGGGGCCCAATTGTTCTTAGTAATACTCTTATAGAGCACTTTTAAAATTGTACATCATTTTCACTCAACCAACACTAGAAGAGTAGAGAGTACTGGTATTATCTCCATTGCACAGTTCTAGAAACTGAGAATGGGAGAGGGTTAGTGATGTGATGGGGAATAGAATACATTGCTAGAAAGGAGGCTGTGGAGAGTGGCCTGCATTTGGAGTAAAAGGTCATTCTTTCCAATCCCCCACACAGCTGCTTAACAACTTAAGTCAAACAGACAAACATTGATTAAGTGCCTATGGGCTGGCACTGAGCTAAGCCTTGTGTGACCTTGGACAAGTGACTCTGCAGGAAGCCTCAGTTTCCTCATGTGTAAAATGAGAGGAGGGGGTCCCTCCCAGCTCCAAATGGATGGTTCCTGGTAAATGGCAGAGGAACTCGGGTCCTCCGGTACTCCAGGATGAGCTCTTTTTCTATTCCACCAAGCAGCTTCCCTTTAAGGAGGGGGTCTGACTGGAACCCACCCTCTGGGACTTCTTCAAATGTCTGCCAGCCACTGTGGCCACGGATGTGTCCAACGTGGAAAGGACGGGAGGAAGTCGCCCGGCCGGCCTGAGTGGTAACTTCCCTGCAAGAGCTCGAGGGTTGGGAAGGCCTGCCAGCCAGGCCTCCTGGGGGATCATCTGGCTAAATTCAATTCTCCCATTCAGCTCCCTGCCGCTGCTCTTCCTGCTCCCGCTGCTCCTGAATCCCATCTCTAGCCTCAGCCCCAGCAACCGTACCTAAAGTGTAACCGTTTGACAATAAAGCCACTTGCAAAGGCACAACCGAACCGTCAGGGGAACTGTGGCGAATAGGATGAAGGAAGATGGCATTTCTTCCCTTTCAGGGTTTGCATCCCCTAAGCCAAGGCGGGCGGGGACGGGGGGGAGGGAGGGGGGAAATGAGGGAGAGGGATCCAGCGCAAGGAGTCTGAGTCTGGAGTCACTCAGCAACCCCTTCCATGCTCCCAGGTCCTCACTCCCCAATCCCAGCTCCGACTGGCTGGGGGTTGGGGGAGGGTCGGAGATCTCCTGCAGTTTGTGTTTTAAAGTATGCACACCATCCACGGGAGAGCTGGCTGAGCCCTCCGAGCTCCCGCTGAATGCCAGGACAAGGGCATAGCATTCGCTCACGCAAGCCGCCCCCCAATTCCTCAGCTGGATGCCGCAGCATACAAACTAGGGGAGGACCGAGGAAATAGGGGAAGGGGCCCAGCAGAAGAGGAGGACGTGAACCCCGGCATATCCCAGGAGAGCGAGCGCGCCAAGGCTGAAGCCCTCACTCTCCCCCGCTGCTACTAGGGCAGAGTAAAAAAGCCCGTTGTTCTTCGTGCAGTCGGAGGCCAAACTTTTCTGGGTTCGCTTCCATCGGTTGTGGGCAACCTCTGCCCGAGTGGGTGGGGGAGCAGCCGCCGCGTTCCCAGGGGCTGCGGACCTCAGGGGTGGAGAGCTGTGCCCCGGGACCACTGGGCTTCCAGCAGTGGGGCGCGCCCTCCCCCACCCAACTCTAACACCAGATCCCAACTCCTGCCCTGGCTGGGGAGTCAGGGAGCATCCCCCTCTGCCCTAGGGCCCAGGAACGACGGACAGCATAGTGCTGCCCTCCGGGAAAGCTGAGGAGCCGGTAACGCTACAGAGGCGGGGCGCACCGGCTCTTACCCCTGCCCCTGCCCCAAGCCGATTTCTGCTCCCGAACCCCCCACCTCAACCTCTGCCCAGTTCCTACTCACATGAAGGGCTGAAGTTGGCTTCCTGAGGACAGAGGAAAGGTCGCTGCGGCCAGTAGCAGGGCCAGGGCCACGACAGGGGCGGGTAACTCCATGGTTGGCTCCTCGGGTTAAGGGGATGCTCCGAGTCCTCCGGAGCTCGCTCGAGGAAGTTTGGGCTCCTTTAGAAGGCAGGCATCCCACCCAGCTTCTTGCCTCCTCTGGCCTGGTCTTACAGCGAGATCTCTGAGTTTGGGGGGAACCGGGAGCTTCCACGTGCGCCGCTGGCCAGAGGCGCGCCTGCTGATGGGCTGGGCGCACTGGCGGAGGACCGGCGCGCAGTGTCCGCTCCGCAGCGGACTTGCTTGGGCAGCCTACTGGGCCACCTCTCACCGGCTTCAGCGAGAACCCTTCCGAGCCAAGCCTGGGACGGAATCTCTGGGGCCCGGGGCTCAGAAGAGGCCGCCAACGCCTCCAGGCTGCAGGTGAGGACCGTCCCGGCTGGCCACCGGAGACGCAAACGCAAGCAGCCCCTTGCCGCCAGCCCTTTAAGGGAGATTGGGGTGGGGGGGCGTACTGCGGGGACCTGCGCGCCGAGATCCGCCCCCCGATAAGAGGCGCTACTCCCACCAGAGTCAGAGAGAGGTTCCCATTAACCCTCAGTGCACCGTCTGGCTGCCTCCTTCCCTCCCCTCCTCACCCGGATCGTGGAGGCAGTAGGTTTGGCCACACCCCCAGCCCCACCCCACCCTCAAATTTCAGGGAGCTTGGGGCACCCGCCCACCCCCAACCTCTGCAGCTTTTCTCCAGGTCGACTAGAAGCTGACAACCAGTAGTGGGAGAGCTGTGCCTAGGCCAGCAGGCTGGAGAGAAAAAAGCAAGGCATTCTCCTCTTACCCCCACCCCCACCTCACTCACACGAAGCAGGCTCTTAGTTACGGGAGCGATATAGGGTTTGGCAAATGCGCTGAAAGTGGCCTGCAGACCCCAGAGCCATGGGCCTCCAGGGAGAAGCCGACCATTCCCATCTCACCTGCTTTCCTCCTTTAGACAAAAACCAGAATGGTTCCTCTCCCCACATCCAAGGGTTCTGAGAACTTGTGGTCTGTGTTATTGAAAGAGAACCTTGGACCACAGACCCTCTAACCTCAGAGGTTCCCCATCCCTCCCACAGCTCAACCTGACCTCTGGCTGCCCCTTTACTAGTGGCTTCTACCCCCCCCCAAAAAAAGCCTCTTTCTTTCCCTTTCCCATATCACAAATGCGGTTCAAAGCCAAGTACACCATAGGCATTTTTGTGATTGTTTCTGTTCTGACTTTTCTTGGCAACTGGCAGCTTGGGGGGGGGGGGGGAAGGAAGAGGGGAGCCTCACCTGCAACAGACATTATAATAGCCTGGGCCAGAGCAGATGCACATACTCCAAGCCAGAAGTCTGGTTCCAGTTTATTAGTTCCTCTCCTTTTAAATCAGTTTTGGGGTGCTGTTGGTTTTTTAAGGAGGCGCAAGGTTGGAAGGGCTGGGCAGTTCAGGAGCTGAGCCTTCTGCACCTTGAGTGAGGGCAGGGACTGTTAGACTTTTGTCTTTGTATCACCAATGCCAAACACACAAAAGTCACTTAATAAATGTCTGATTGATGGGTCCCAAATCCAGGTGTCAGTAATCTCTGACAATGGCAGTTCACCCAGCCAGTCTAAAACCATAGGTAAATCAACAGTCATTTATATCTGTCTTTCAGATACACTGCTTGACTTCTAAAGACCTCCTTCAACAAACATCAGTTAAACTGTGCTTGGCCCTGGGGAAGTTAGCTGAGCTGAGATAAAATGTGGTCCCTGCCCTCTTGGAGTTCACAGTAGGAGAAAGATAAGACACAGGCAGATAGCTGTAATATGTAACATGACGTTAGAGTAAATTAGGAAAGGCAGCCAAAAAAAAAAAAGCAAACTCAAGTCACAGATTCCATTAAAGAGAAGCAGAGTTTGGGGACTAGAGAGGTGCTGGGTCTCCTACCTATTGCCCTCGGCAAGAAGCATCTGGAGCATGTATTCCTACCAGGAGAACTAGCTCCAAAATCAGACAATCTGCTTGTGCCTCAAGGCAAACCACTTTCCTGCATCTCTGTTTCCTCATCTGTAAATACAGCAGGGGGTTGGACTAGCTGGCCTCTGAGGGCCCTTCCAGCTATACAGCTAGGGAACTTTCCCATCCAGCTTTGGGTACCATGTTTTAGGAATGACACTGATAGGCTGAAAAATGTCCAGGAGATAGCAACCAGGGTCGGGAAGGGTGGGTCCATCCCGTAAGAGTTAAAGGAACCCCAGAGATGTTTAGCTTGGGAAAGAGAAGGAGAAGCTGCCTTCAGGCATTGGAAGGGCTATTCCTGGGAGGAGGAATCAGCCTTGTCCTGCTCTGCCAGAACAAAGAGCAGCTAATTTTTCCATAGATTTGTTGTAAAGAAAACTTTCAAACAATCCAGAACAGCATGGGATGCCTGGAGTAAGGAAAGGTGTGTTCTTCACTGGAGGTCTTCAAACACACTTGTCAGGTATTCTATGGAGAGGATTCCTTTTCACTTCTAGATTGGATTAGATGGCCCCTAAGGCCCCTTCCTCAATGTGAAGTTAAGAGGTACAAACAAAGTCTTATGGGAGGATTAGAGGAAAAGATTTTTATTGGGGCATGGAGAGAAATCAAGGAAGGCTTCCTGTAAGAGGTGGCATTTCAACTGGGCTTTAAAAGATGACCAGGATTTTAACAACCACGGAGGGAAGGAGAGGACATTCCAGACATAGGGAATAGCCAGAGGAAAGGCTGTAATAACACAGTACGAGTTCAGAAAGCCAAGTGGGGCTGGAGCAGGGAGCATGGAGAGGAGTAGTATGAAATAAGGGAAGAAAGTGAAGATGGTATCAGATTATCAAGAACATTAAACATCTGGCAAAGAAAGCTAGACTTTACTCCAGGCCAATGAAAATCTCTGAGCAGAGGAATGGTGTGACCAAGTCTGTAAGCTTCATTCCCTCTCCCTGAGAAGAAGCCAGAAAACGTATCTTCCTACCTTCTTTGGAGAGGTAGGAGACTGTGGATGAGGAACACTGCATATGCTGTCAGAATCAGTTTGTGGCCTGGCTAATTTTGCTGGGGGGGAGCAGAGGGAACACATTGAGAAATAAGTACGTAAAACAAAATGTGGGACAGCTAGGTGGCTCAGTGGGGAGAGCTCTGGGTCTAGAGTCAGAAGACACAAATTCAAATCTGACCTCAGACACTTACTATGTGACCCTGGGCAAGTCACTTAACCTCTTTTTGCCTTAATCCACTGGAAAAGGAAATAGCAAACCACTGCAGTATCTTTGCCAGGAAAACCCCTTGGTCAATACTGGTGTGCTATGGTCCACAGGGTCATGAGATACAACTGAACAACAACAAAGATAGCCATATTAACTTATAATTTTAAAAAGATTCATCTGGCAGGCTCTAGAGAAAATGCAATGGGACAGAAAGAGGAGGGTGAAAGACCTGCTAAGCTCATGCAGTCCATGCTGTTGATGTCAAGGGTAAAGTGAAGTCAGGGTGGATAGAGAGGAAGGGGGAGATGCTGGAGATGCTGGAGTGGGATCCGCCAGACTTGGGAACTCATTGGGTCAGAGAAGACCCCCAGGGGGTGATAACCATGGAAGGCCAGGTGAATGGTGGCCCTGAAGATGGGGAAAAAGCTCTGGTGTGGACATAGGCTCAATGAATCTGTCAGTCCACAAGCATTTCTTAAGGGTCTGGGGGTATGCCAGATGCTATGCTAGGTGCTGAAAGTGCAGTTCTAAGTAAAGAAAAAGCAAAGCAGTCCCTGCCCTCAAGGAGCTTACAGTCAAATGAGAGGCAACTTGTGAATTATGTGTTGGTACAAGATACATACAAAGCAGATACACAGTAAACCTTGGAGGGGAAGACACCGGCAGCCCTGATAGTATTCGTGCAGTGCCCACACTAGGCACTTAATAAATGCCTGTTCTCTTCCCACCTTTCCTCCTCCCTGGCAAAAGTAGAAGATGTAGACCCAGAGAAGGAAGGGATCCAGGAGTCCATTGACTCCACCACCTTCATCTTACACATGAGGGAACTCAGGGCAGATACAGATGGGTCCTGTGATTTGCCCACCATTGCACAGATATGTGACAGAGTCAGGATTTGAACTCACATCCACTGATTCCCGGTTCTGGCCAGTGCTGGTGCAGAGATCATTATAAAAATGGCTAATATTTCTGCAACACTTTAAGGTTTGCAAGTGCTTTACAAAGATCTCACTTTATGTTCACACTTTGTGAGGTGGGGGCTATCATTATCCTCATTCTTCAGGTGAGGAAATTGAGGCAGAGGATAAATGACTTGCCTGAAGTATCTGAGGCAGAATTTGAACTTGGGTCTTAGCAACTCTAGGTCAGGCTCTATGTCCAGTGCTCCACCTAGCTGTCATTTCTATAGTACTTTAATGTGTCCAGAGTACTTCATAGACATTTCATTTCAGCCTTACAGTAAACCTATCAGGGAGGTGCTATTATTGTCTCCATTTTACAGATGAGAAAGCTAAGGCTTAATATGGTTGTGACAACCGAAAACTACTGTCACAAAGGTGGTGTCTGAAGCAGATTGGAACCCAAGTCTTCTGAGGGATTTCCCTCTCTAAGCATGCCCCCTGTTCCTCTCTCTACCTCTCTCTCCTTTCTCTCTCTCCCCTCTTCTCTCCTTCTCCATCCTTCTCCTTCTCTCCTCTTTCTCTCTGCCTCTCCCTCTCTATCTTTCCCTCTCTTTCTCTCCTTTCTCTCCCTCTCTCCTCTCTCTCTCCATCCCTCCCTCTTTCTCTCCCTCTCTTTCTCTCCTCTCTTTCTCTTTCTCTCTCCTCTCTCCTCTCTCTTTTTGTATATATACATACATATATGTATACATATATATCAAGGATGTTGTGAGGATCAAATGAAGTAATATTTGTAAAAGCACTTAGCACAGTGGGAAGCAGCTAGGCGGATCAGTGAATAGAGAGCCAGACCTGGAGTCAGGCGAACCTGAGTTCAAATGTAGCCTCAGACACTTACTAGCTGTGTGACCCTGGGCAAGTCACTTAAACCTGTTTGCCTCAGTTCCTCATCTGTAACATGAGTTGGAGAAGGAAATGGCAGTGTTTTTGCCAAGAAAACCCCAAATGAGGTCAGAGAGAGTCGCATAGGACTGAACAACAAAAATTTAGCACAGTGCCTGGGTGCTATATAAATGCCAGGTATTATTATTCTACCTAGAAATAAAGGTTGACCCTTTTTCTTGAGTCTGATCCCCACCTAGCTTCCTCTGCCCCTTAATCTCTGCCTCTATCCTAGGTGGGAATGATGGGGACTAGAGAACACAGCAGAGCAGAAGGCAGGAGGGATGGGGTTGGGGAAATGGGAATGAGGCCTGTTGGAGGAAGAGGGGTCCTCGTGGAGAGACCCCAGGAGACATCCCAGCAGTGGGGAAGGGGCCCAGTTTGGAGACCGAAATAGCCCTGCCTCTTTTGTTTACTCCATTTGTGACTCTGGTCAAATTATTTCTCTTTTCTGGATCTGGGTTTCCTCACCTAGAAAGCTAATTTGGGTTAGGTGGCCTCTAACTTTCCCTGCAGATCCCAGGGATGTTGAATCTTAGAATCCTCAAGCTGGCAGAGCCTTGGAGATCACCTTGGACTAGAAGAGCTCTCATAGGAAAGAGGAGACAGTCCTTTTTCTGCTGGGCCTCAAAGGGTAGGGCCAGGAGGGATGGGTGGGAGTGGAGAAAGGCAGATTTAAGCTTGGTGTCAGGACAAACTTCTGACCAGTCCAGACAGCCCCAGAGTGAGATAGGCTGTCTAGGGAGGCAAAGGTCTTCCCATGAAGACTCACCAAATAATTATTTAGAAGGGATACTATAGATGCTATTCTTGACTAGCTACAAATGGCATCTGTGGAAATGGACAGCATCTGAGGTCACTTTAAACTCAGCAATTCTGGGATCTGCCCTGGTGTTTTTTTCATCCAATAGGCAAGAAGTCCTTTCTTTGAGTGCCAAGGGGTGCATGACACTCCCCAACCATGGGAAGCATGAGGGGGGTACATTCGAGCCCTTCTCCCCAAAGGAAAAGAGGGCTCCAAATGAGGTGGCATGATATAGTGGAGAGGGCACTGGGCCTGGGTCCAGAGACCTTGGGTTTGGATTCCACCTCCACTAGCCACTGCTCTCATTACCCTGGACAAATCACTTAACACTTCAGCTACATTGCCCAGTGGGATGCGAGTTACTTGGGGTCAGGACTGAGGCTTCATCAGAAGCCAATCACAATGCCTGGGCATTTAATAACTGTTTCTTGAATACTAAGTGGAAGATTTGTCAGCTCTATTGGAAAGAGGAAACACCCTAGAACTATGGCATCATAGGTCAGGGCTGGGAAAATAGTACCTCGAACTGAGCTAGCTGCTGGCAATTCAAAGACAAAAACAAAACAATGCCTGCCCTCAAGATGCTTACACTCCATTAGAGGGAAGCACTGAGTGGACTATATTTTGGAAAGAACTGCTCTCCAGATAAGGAAGGCAAAACCTTCCTTTCCTGGGAACAGCCAGTGAAGACAAGCAGGGCTGGACACAGGCTCTCCAGGAGCACTCCTGACACTCTCACCAACTGTTTAGTAAATATGGGAAGCTTGGGAATTGGAGGTTCCATAGTCCCCTGCTTGTCTCCCCAAAACTCATCCGTGGCTCTTCCCCACACAGGGCTCCCGTCATGCAGGAGAAGCCTCAGTGGGATTGGTGATAGAAGTGGGTCCTTTGGATGACGAGTTCCCTGCTAGCTGGCCAGGCTGCCATGGCACCTCCAAGTGCCTCCTCCCTGAGGCAGCCTAAAACCAGATGGAAAAGGCCACTAAATAAAACCACATGTGGAGAAACTGTCAACCTGCTTAGGTCCTCAGATTTGTTTTCTTTAAGAGGCAAGCAGTTCTGGCAACCTACCAAGAAGAGGCCTCTTAAGAAAATAAAATGTCTTAAGAAAAAAAAAATCAGACCACACCGAGAACCCAGTGGATATATTTTCATTGGAAACTTTTTAGGGTATATTGAAAAGAGGAGGGTCAAAGAACTAATCTTCAAATCCCTGATCTTTCTACCTGAAAATGAGTCATCTCACTTTTCTGGACCTCAATTACCTCATGTATAAAAGGAGAGGGCTGGCCCTGTTGCCCTCCTAGGTCCCTGACAAGTCTAAATCTTGAAATTCAGGAATAACTTTGCATTTTCCCTCTTTCTGATATGAAAAAAGAGAATGGCCTGGCCATCTACCTCACTGTCCCTTAGATATTTTAAATTGTGCAAAAAAATTCACCTAAGAGTGTAGGGAGAGAGTGCTGGTGATGAAGAGGTCCCCCCGGGGGATGCCGGAGGAGACCACATCTCCCAGCTCCCATTTGTCTCCTGTCCTCAGAACATCAGAGGATGGGAAATGAAAGCAGAAGAGAAGCTTTGAGAACTGATTCAGCCCCTCTCTAAGCCTCTATAAAAGGAGGGTCCTATCCAGCTCTGAATTTTGCAGCTCTGTCATGGGGATAACAATACCTGTATCAAAGGTCCCTGACCTTAGTGATGGGCAGCCCATCCCAGGAGACTGTCCTCTGCCTCCTCCCCCAGGTTCACCATCAGACATTCACATAACATAGTGGGAAATGCACTTCCATTTCTCCTAGCATCAGGAAGATACCAGAGGAACATTTAGTCCAGCAGTCAGACCTCACCTGCATCACATAACCAGCCCATCTTCTTCAATCGCACATGTTCCCAGTGAGATCCAATGAAATAATTCACCGCAAGCATTCTATAAATATAAACCACGATTATCATGTGCTGCATGGATTAGTACCACACCCTCCTAATGGCTCATAAAACAAGCCACTCTCTCTCACTCTCCAAATCCTCAGATTTTATGTGGTGAGAGCTGTATTACCCAGCATTCTTTTTGACATGAACCTCCATACATCTGCCCTCCAGTCCTCACTGCAGTTCATTACTCTGACCCCAAGGCACTGATTAAATTACATTTTAAAAGGTCTTGGTATTAAACGTATTGTAATCTAATGCTTTGGAAACGGGCAGTGGTTGAATGGAGTTACTCTCAGTTAACCAGAAGATTGGTTTGACCAGACTGCACCATTTCCCAATTCTACCAAAATAACACATTTCCTGGTGCTGGTTTTCCTATTCTCCCATACTAGTTTAAATCCCTTAAGGGAAACATTATTGGGTGAGGCTGATGACTTTGCACAGCCCTGACTCACTTAAATCCAATTCACTTGCAAGTCATGGCATCACCCTTCTGAGGCCATTGGTCTCATTTGAGAAGGAATGACCAGCAACAACAGTTATGTCTCCCCCTTCCAAGTTCTAGGAATAGCCCTAAGGGTTGTGAAGTGCTTTATCCAGGGCTTATTTCATGAGCCCCAGCTGGTATGCTTGCCTCCAATTATTCGTTGTTATCAATTAGTTAGCCAGGGTTAATTAGCTTTCAGAAATGGGTTTTAGTATACCGGTGTAGTTGGTAAAAACCAACTTCCCAAACCAGGACACACTCTCCCACAAGCGCAGAGCGTCCAGGGGACAGCATGTGAGGCCAAGACGCAATAACTTCGGCAAGTCTTTTCTCTCCTTTTCAAAGAGTGGTCCCCTTAGGCATGTTGTCATTTTTCTGTTGGGCTCCTAAAGTCTTAAACCTGCCTCTTCCCCCTGTATCCAGTCTATGCTTGGTTCCCATCATGGACACCTTCTCCAGGTGCTGCTCTCCCAAGGATTCCACTAGGACACCAGTGTAAAACATGAGGTCCTCTCTCCTTCCAAAGGCCCTAAGATTCTCCTTCAGCCGCAGGAGGGGAAGAGTGGAAACCAAGGTGTTCTCCTCCTCCTCTCACCCCCCAATAAGGGACTCCTTCTTAGGGACTTGGTTGGAACTGCTCCCTCCTGGCTTAACACTCACACATCTACCTCTCTGTTCTAGACTTGGCTTGTTCTTTTATCCACGATTCACAGGGTGTGACAGTCTTTGAGTGAGTGAGTGATTGAAATCTAGTCTCCTCAGGTTATGAGCATAGCCTCATCTCCCTTACTTACAATCGTATATACAAGCTACGTGACCACAGAAAAATCACCTGATTTCTCTGAGATTCAGTTTCCTCATCGGTAAAATGGCAATAATAATTGCCCCTATGCTGTAAGGTCCTCCTGACACTCAAAAGACATCAGCCAATCAAAGCAGTCTATTAGGTGTTCCAGGCACTCTCTGGGCATTAAAGCTTTCAGTCATTTTCAGTCATGTCCCATTCTCCATGATCCCATATGTGATTTTCTTGGCAAAGACACCGGAGTGGTTTGCCATTTACTTCACCCATTCATTTTACAGATGAGGAAACTGAGGCAAAAAGGGTTAAGTGACTTGCCCAGGGTCACACAGCTAGTAAATGTCTAAGACTGGATTTGAACTCATGAATTCCAAGCCTGGTGCTCTAGCCATTGAGCCCCCTAGCTGCACCTCCCTCCAAAAGGCTACAAAGACGCCCCTGCCCTCGAGATGTTGTATGTAAAGTGCTTGTGAATACATAAATGCCACCAAGTTGGGGGATGAGGAGACCAAACCTGTGATTTCGTCCATAGAGGGAGAAATCTTTCTCCACTGATACAATTACCAGTCTCTATGCAACTTATCCTCTTAATGGGTTGATTGATGATTCTGAGAGACTGAGGAGACTGAGAGGTATTCAGAGAGAGATCCTTTCCAATCCCCTCCTTTTTCAAATGAGGAAGCTGTACCCCTCCCCAGATAAAGTGATTTGCCCAAGTTGACCCAAGGGCTACCTGGAGCCCAGGTACTCTGACTTTAAAGCCAATACTCATTCCATTGCACCAAGTCACCAAACTGAGTGCCTGAGACCCCACCTCCCATTTTACAGATGAAGAAACTGAAGACAGAGACACAAAGGATCTTGTCCAAAGTCACGAAAGTAGTCAAGTCAACAATCCCTCCCACTGGTTAGTTCTTTCTGCAAACTTGCATTTTGTGGAAAGACCCAAACAAATCATCCTTGATTCTCTGGACCACTCTACTCCAGCAGACCCCTTCTCCCACTGGGAAACTCCTGGAACTTCCATCTTGGGGAAGGGCCCAAACCAATCATCCCCCAATTTCCAGAGTCTGCCACTGGGATCCTCACACCTCTGGTCCCCTTTCTCCGACCCTGCTTTTTAGCCCCTTTTAATGGGCTGTTAGAATATAACCTCCTTGAGGCAGGGGACTATCTTTCATTTTGCTTTCTTTTTAAATTTTCATCTCCAGAGCTTAGCAAAGTAAGCACTTAATAAATGTTTGCTGACTAGTGACTGCCTACTGTGTGCCAAGTGTATTGTGCTAAAGTTCTGGAGACAGAAAAAAAGGCAAGGGGCTGTGACTTCTCTTGAGGAGCTCACAATCTAATAATGTTTAGTAAGGAACAGAATCAAAATTTGAACTCAGACCCTCTGACTTCAAAGTCAATGCATCCTCAAATAGTCTAGTCTCTTCACTTTGACAGATGGGGAAACTGAGGCCAGGAAAACAGAAATAAGTTGACTCAGATCACACAGGTAATAAAGTAGCAGAGTCAGGAGTAGAACTCAGGGCCTCTGACACCAAATACAACGTGGACTTCACTAGACCACATGGCTTTAGTTAATTGATGAGCAGCCCCAGGGCAGTGCTGATACCCAGGGACCTTCAGGAGGGTGTCTGGTACTTAGAGGAGTGTAAGACGGCGCTGGGATTCTCAAGAGGAGAAGACACAGGCAGGAGAAGCTTAGAAGAAGTCCCCCCAAAGGGGAGACCATGGAGCCACTCAAGTGGGACCACGTTAGACCTTAAAGGTGGGAATAGATCCAGCCAACAAGCTGTCCTTGCTGTCTCGGTTTTACTTCAAAACCAGGAAAGGGGAGAATGTAAATTAAAAATAAAAATAAGAACAACAACCGAGCAATGCATTCTTTCTGTCCATTAGAAACACACACAGCTCGGAAGGGAAGGGCGCATAGCGCCCAACTTTGGGGTGGTGCTGCCCTCTTGTGTAGAGTAAGTGTATTTGAATCCCAAGACCCCTCCCTGGTCCATTGATGAGACAACAGGGCTGCATTCTTCCTTCTTTTGGCGTCTTACTGCATTACAAAGGGTAGGGAAGATCCCGCACCTCGTCCCCACTCTTCCAGCCCCCAACAACTGAGGGAAGGAAGGACGTCTTCTTCGTCCCTACTAGACGACCACCATCCCGCCACTGGTTTTACCTGAGTGATCTTGGACAAGTCCCTTAACCTCCCTGTGCATCAGCTTCCTCATCTTGCAGAATGAGGGGACTGGACTAGATGACCCATAGGGTCCCTTCTGATTTTCTGCCCTGACTCTGTGCCTCTCTGGGAAGGCTAAGGCCCCACACTTTGCCTTGCACCACACTCCAGCTCGGAGTAGATGGGACTGAAAGCACAGGCCTTGATGGCAGGAAGGAGGGCAGGAACTGTGTCACACACAGATACAATTTGGCTATCCTAATCTCAAGGATCGCTGAATTTACCGGGCAAACAATGAGACCAGAGAAGGAGGCGGCTTTGGCCAGGGTGTCCCTGAGGGGGAGGCAGGGCAAAAGGTGATGTCACCCTGTCCTCCTTTCCCCCATCTCAATCTTGTACACCTCCTTCTCCTCTGACCTCATTTCTTTATCTTCTCTCTTCCCTCTCTCGGGAAACTGTGCTAAATTGAGAGGCCCTAAGACTTGGGTTCAAATCCCTCTGAGTCTCAGTTTCCTGAAGATAACACAAAATGACTCCCCCTCTTAGGGTACAATCCTATTATCCTAATTCACTTCCCCTCTCTGAGTCTCAGTTTTTCCATCTGTAAAACAAATGGGCTCGACTAGATGGCCTCTGAGGCCTTTTCCAGTTCTAGCCATATACCTCAGGCCTGCCAGGGCAGGGTTCCCAGACCTGATTTGGTCCCTATGGGCTGTGTGACAAAGTGGTGTGCTAATGTCTATTTTTACATCTGGTAAATAAACACCCTACCTACCTAAATCTGGAAAGGTTTTATTCCTCTTCCCCCACCCCTTAAGCCGTTAACTTTTCAATGTTTTCATCTCATTCTCTGCTGGAAATAAAGAAAACACCCTCTGGCCTAAGGAAAAATAATGTGGCTAGCCTGTTAGCCCCAACTCTCCAGCCTGAGCTGATAATTAGGGGGAGTCGAAGTCCAAAGCAAACAGCTTGTTTTTTATTTTCCTGGAGAGCTGGCTGCTTGGCCTCTCCTGCTCTGAAGACATTTAATTGCTACTGAGATTAGGGAAGATAGTCACACATAGTTTGGAGGCATTTTTTAAAAACTTCCTGACCTAACTTTTTTTTTTCTCTTAAGTCATGCCGGGAGAAAGCATTCAGAGGCCTCTCTGAAGTTTGGAAACATTCCTCATTAACAGGAGAGCAATTGAGTTAATTACTGCTCAGAAGGCACTTTTCCAAGGTTCAGATGAAAGAAGATGAGGTTAGCTGGGACATGGAGGCAGATTTTTGCTAGTTCCTTCTAAATCTGCCCCACAGAGAGATAAGCTTGAACCCAGCTGCATGTCTGACTATTAATGGGGAGGGAGAAGAGCCTTCAGATAAGGGAAGCATCTCACCCCAAACCTAAAACATCTGACTCATCCAGCCTTGCTTAGGAGAGCTGGTGTTCTCTCTCAGTGGGTAAGCCGCTAGTCTCCTGCCTGGAGAGACCCTGAAATCAAGGTGTTGGTTTAGGAAGTTCCTGCTTACCCCATTCCTCTGAGAGGATCAGCTTCCCTCAAAGCTTAGTTCAAAGGCCACCCCACTTTCTTCCCTGAATTCAAATCCAGCCTTAGACACTAGCTGTGTGACTTTGGGCAAGTCACTCCAATGCTGTCTGCCTCAGTTTCCTCAAAGGGGCATAATAATAATAACACCTATCTCCCAATGTCGTGAAAATCAAACAAAATATTTGTAAAATGCTCAGCTTAGTACCTGGCACATAGTAGGCATTGAACGAATATATGTTTCCTTTCTTTTCTTCTCTTCCCAAGTAGATTTGCATATATTTCTATTTCTGGAGAGGCCGTGTGCCCAGTGGACAGAAAGCTAAGTGATGGGATACAAGGAAAGACAAAAAAAAAAATCACAAAAACAGTCCTGGCCCTCAAGGAGGTCAGATTCTAAGGGAAGAGATAATGTGTAAAGAGCTAGGTCCATACAAGAAACGTACACATGGCAGAAGGTAACGGACTGAGCCATGCTGGAAGCTAAGAAGTCCAGCCTTTGATGTGCTGACTTCGTGAGTGACCCCTGGGGAACTTCTCAGGGCTCTGAGTTAGCCACCAGGATGACAGCTGGCAGAGAGGGCTGGCCTACATTGACAGAGGGAGATATCTCAGCCAGGGCTCCCTCTGTCCAGATCACAGCCCAGGTACTGCCTGTGTGTTTCTATATATTTTTCTAGGTATGTGTTGTTTCCCCGACCCCAATGTCATGTAAGCCTCTTGAGGGCAGGCATTCCTCCCCCCCCCCCATTTTGTTTCTGTATCCCATGGGCTTAGTACAGTGCCTGGCATATGGTGTGATATCCTTTGGTTGTGGAAAGAAAGCTTAACTAGGAGTCCCAGACCCAGGAATCCAATCCTGCCTTTGCTGCTTGCTGTCTGGGGGACCCTGAGCACGTTATTCAGTTCTCTGACTCCCAGTTCCCTCATTGATAAAATGAAAGTGTTGGACCAGAGGATGTCTGAGGTCTCCTTGAAGCTCTAGTTCCTAAAATCCGGATTCTCAAGCTCTGGATTTGGAGTCAGAGAACCCAGGTTCTGATCCTATCTCTGTCACTTAGAGGAAACCACTTTAACAGACCCTTCCTTCCTCTCCTCTCCGATTTTCTTCATTGGCTAAAATGAGGGTGTTGGACTAGATGACTCTAGTGTCTTTGCTCACACTCCCAGGCAGCAAGAATAATGGTGAGATGAAGGTCCTCTAGAAAGGAATATTGTGGGACCACTGACCTTTAGAACTAAAAGGACCTCAGCAATCATCTCAATGAAACCAGCCCTTTGCTTTTTCCAGAAGAGGGAACAGAGGCCGAAGATCATACAAGTTTGGGATAATGAAGGTGTTATTAATGAAGGGATAATTAGGGGTAATGAAGAAAGAGCTGGTGCTTAGCAGAAAGCCTTGCACCAGGCAGACACTCAAAATATGGTCCAGCCCAGCCACCGACCTTGGGGGTGACATTGGGGGCATGTCTTCCTCGATTTGCTCTCTCCTGATCTATCACTACAGGCTGCCCCTCGTGCTTCCCAACTGGGATTCCCATTGGCCTGTGGAAGGATCAAAGGGCATAGGGCTGGAAGAGACCTAGAGGCAGTGTGATAGAGAAGGAAGAGCTCTGGAATCAAAAGATGGAGGCAGCTGGAGGGTACAGTGGTTAGAGTGTGGGGCCTAGAGTCAGGAAGTCCCAGGTTCACACCCAGTCTCAGACATTTAATAGCTGTGTGACCCTGGGCAAGTCACTTAACCTCTGTCTGCCCCAGTTTCCGTACTGTAAGATGGGTGTGATAATAATAGGCCTACCTCCCAGTGTAACTGTGAGGATCAAAGGAGGTAGTTGTAAATGACTTTGCAAGTCTTAGAGCACTATTTAAATATTGTTATTATTAAATCCCACCTCTGACTCCAGCTGAGTGGACTTGGTTAAGTCAATTAACCTCCATGAGCCTTAGCTTACTCCTCTGTAAAATTGGGGGGGGGGAACCAGCTGGCTTCTAAAGTCCCTTATGGTTTTGTAATCCTAGGACTTCCAAGTCTAACTCTTCATTTTACAGATGAGGAAACTGAGGCCCTGGAGGCTAAGGTCACAGGTGACTGGGGAGATGCTAAGGAGATCTCATGGGAATGGAATCTAGTCTGTTTCTGCAGAACCTCTCATGCATGTCAGGACAGGTAACCTCCCATGAGGCAGTCTCATCACCAGATCTCAAACCCCAGAGAGCTAGATCGTGTGTGTGTGTGTGTGTGTGTGTGTGTGTGTGTGTGTGTGTGTGTGTGTGTGTGTGTGTGTGTGTGTGTGTGTGTGTATGATTAAAAGCCAGGGAAATAATATTTTCAATTTGTTTCAATGCCAACAGATCTTCTTAGTCATGCCAAAGAGCCATTCCGTGCAAAATTGTTCAGTTTTGCTCATGGCCTGTGGCCATTAAGGTTAAACGAGGTTTGGGGAAGTGTCTGGTCAAGTGTCTGACTATGCCTTTTTTGCAAGGGAGGACGTTTCTCCTACTGAAGCACACATCAATGCCTCCTTCTTCCCCTGTGAGTTGCAGAAGTGAGAAGCTCTAGGCGACCTCTAAAACATAATACTCATTAGATCTTAGAAGGCATCTCAACGTGAATCACTGAGTCAGAATATTATGGAATCTCAGAGCTGGGAGAGTCCTCCAGAGACTCTTTAGTCCAAAGATTCTGAGCGTTTTCACGTGTTCTCAACAGCTTGTGCAGTCAGTTTGGTGACATCTATGGACCCTTCCTCAGAATCTTGTTTTTAAATGCATAAAACAGAAAGAAATAAAAAGGAAACCAAAGGCAGATGAAAATAAAGATACTGTTTTTCCCTGTTCAAGTCCATAGGCCCTTTGACATCTATTCATGGACTCACTAGGGGTCCATGGACCCCTGATTAAGAACCCCTGATCTAGTCCAGCCCATATCTGACCAAGAATCCCCTCTACCACATCCCTGACAAGTGGTCATCCAACCATGGCTTGAAGACCTTTCATCAGGGGGAGCTCACTACCTACTAAGGCTGTATGTGTGTGTATGTGAGTGTGTGTGTGTGTGTGTGTATGTGTGTGTGTGTGTGAGTGTGAGTGTGTGTGTGAGAGTGTGAGTGTGTGTCTGTGTGAGTGTGTGTGAATGTGTGTGTGTGTATGTGAGTGTGTGTGTGTGTGTGTCCATGTCCTTTAGGGTCAAGTTCAAATCCTATTTCCTCCAGGAAGCCTTCCTTGACTATTTCAGATCACACAGACCACTCCCTTCTCCAGAGTCCTACTTCTAGTCTCTGACACACACAAAATCAGAGGATGTCAGGGGTGGTGATGACCTCAGAAGCCACCTAGTCCCACCTGGATATGACCTATATTCCCCTCTACAACATATAGTAATAATAATAATATAGTACACACTACTGCCATGCTAAGTGCTTTATAATTATAATTTATAATCTGAGTTCAAATCTAGCCTCAGATACTATCTAGCTACTCAGATCTTCCTGACTCCAGACCCCTGTGAGCTGCCCACTGAACCACCTGGCTCCCTTGAGATGTGGCTCTCCAGCCTCTGCCTGAAGATGTCCAGTGAGGGGCAGCCAGGGATGTTCTTGGAGGCAGGCTGAACTGGAGAGCCGAATGTTAAATTTTCAGAGTAGGCAATGCTACCAATCTAGGCTCAATTTATTGTCTTATTAATTACCCACACTTAAGTGAGTGAGAGAGAAAATGTTAATGGTGTGGATGAAAAGTTAAAGTGTGCAGTAGCACCCCTTCCCACCTTCCCAGAGCTGGTTGTTAAATACCTATCAGCATACCCCTGGGGAAAGCCCTCTGTTTCTAGGAATAGCTCATTCCACTTTGGGAAAGTTCTCATTATCAGGAGGATTTTCTTGACTGGCCCCATCCCTTCATTATTTCTTATTCTACCCTCTCGGGCAAAGGAGAACAAGCCTAATGTCTCCCGTTCACAAGCCAAAGGGCATCCATCTTGCTTCCCCCAAGTTCTCCAGGTTTCAGATGGCAAGACCTTCTTTATCATCTCTGGTGACAGATATCAAAGTTATGGACATATTACTTCCCTCTCTAGCTTATCAATGTCCCTCCTGAAATATGTCCCCCCAAAACTGGCCTCAATCTTCTAGATATGGCCTAAGCATAACAGAAACCAGTAGGCCTGTTACTTCGTTATTCTTGGAAGGCAAGATCTCTGACTGTAGCCTAGGGTCACATTAGCTATGGCAGCTTAGATCTTTCACATTTGACTCATATTGGACTTGTGGTCCACTAAGACAGAGGCATCAAACAGCCAGTCAGTAACAGCCTCAAATGCAACCTGATCAAATTGAAATATCATTGGGAAATATTTAACAAAATGAATGAAAATACAATGGAACTTGTATTATGCTTATTTGTGGTTTTCTAAGTCAACATGATGCCCACAGGGATCGACTTCTTTTCAATCTTGTTCAGATGAACTGGTATCTAACCGTGCTTGCCCTCTCTATCTTGGACTTAGGAAGTTGATTTTCTTTTAACTAATGTGCAACGGCTTATACTTCATCCCTGCTAAATTTCATCTTGTCAAGATATTTTTGGATCTAAACTCTGTCACACTGGCTATTGTTCCTTGGCTTAAGGTCATCAGAAAATATAAAAAGGATGCCATCTATGCCTTTATCCAAGCTACTGATTAAAATTCAATAACGCTATATCCAGTAGCTTGTGGCCTTTAACTTCGTCCTAGAAGCTTCCCATTCCAAGCCAGTGCAGAACCATTTGTTAGAGGCCTCACTGGAGCTGATCATCCAGCCAATTACAAATCCATCTAACTGTCCTATTGTCTGATCTCGCCACCTTTTCCACAAGAATAGCACAAAAGACTTGGTCAAATGCTTTATATAGATTCAGGCAGACTTTATCTATTGTATTTCCTTTTGAACTACCAACTGAGTAACCCCTTCAAAAAAAAGAAATGAGGTTAGCTTGGCATGACCAGTTCTTGAGGAAGCCATGCCAAGGGACAGATGCTAAAGCATGGAACAAGTTACAGATACAGTCCTGGTGCCAAAAATCTCTACACAAACTGACTCAAAAGACTCAGATTAGAAGGCAG
Source organism: Pseudochirops cupreus (assembly GCA_028627135.1). Taxonomy (NCBI): domain Eukaryota; kingdom Metazoa; phylum Chordata; class Mammalia; order Diprotodontia; family Pseudocheiridae; genus Pseudochirops; species Pseudochirops cupreus. The sequence goes on from CM053582.1 coordinate 86,672,382, forward strand.
GAGACACAAAGTCTACCCTAGGCTCTGTGGTTAATTTGGGCAAATAGCTTCTCTCTGGCCTCAGTTTCCTCTTCTGTAAACCAAGGAGGTTGGATGTGATATTCTCCTAGGTCTTCCCCAACTCCAATGATCTATGACTCTCTGGGTCTATCAGATACAGAGAAAAAGGAACACATTTCTCCCAAGGAGAATTCTCCCAAAGCTGAGTCACCTCTGAAAAGTCAACTCTACCCGCTGGGTCCTGTGGGAAGAAAATATTCTCCAGTCAAATGGGAAATGACTTTGACAAGCAGGGTGATCCAATTCAGATAAGACAACCCATCCAGCAGTCTCACACAACAGAGAGAGAGGCTGAAGGATTTTATATATATTGAGTGTCAACACTGTGCTTGGCCATCAGGGTTGGCTTGGCTAGCTTCTATCCCATTTTTCACCCCTAGTCCTTATTTAATACCAGCCTGCCAGGGCTAGTTTACAGGCTTGGCTCCCCAGCTGCCAGCAGCTCAAAGTGACAGATATCAAAGTTATGGACACATTAATTCTTGAAAGACTGAATCAGGGCGCCTGGAAGCAGAGATAAGCATCCAAACTTTCCAGCTGGGAATTTCAATATTCTTCCACAGGATGATAAGAGAAGTAATCGTTTCACTGGGCAGCCCTGGTGAATGAGGCAGCAGAGCCCAATTTTAATGCTGAATAGAGACATTGGTCTTGGCTGGCTGGTGATAGTTGGTGATCCTGCCACCTGCTGGTTGAAATAAAAATGACAATATAATAAAATCATGGACACGCCTTTTGTTTGCAGAAAGGAGTGTTAGAAAGTAGGGCCAATTGATTTTAAATTGGAAGCAACCTCAGGGGTTATTCAGTCCAGATTGGCCTTTTTAATAGATGGGGAAGCTGAAGCCCAGACACTCAAAGTAGTAATAATAATTAATAATCCATCACAGCTAGCATTTGCATAGCAAAGTACTTTACAAATATCTCATTTTATCATCGAAACAATAATAAGTTGCCACCCCACTGAGTGTCGCAGGAGACAATGAAGGGAAGAGACAGCTGAAGCTGAGTCAGGCCTTTTTGAAAATGCCAAAACTTCCCAACATGCAACCAATGGGTAAAAGGCTCCGCCCAACCAGAATCAGATATAAAATGTCTACACATAATCCACATTCCTCCAACACGCTTCCTGTAAACATCCTCACGACTGTCTGGGTGTCTGAGGCAGCTTCCTAGCATCCTCCACATGGAGGCACTGTATAAGTCATGTACCAGACCCCCATAACACCATGATCTTTAGAGCCTCCCTCCCTCCCTCCATCACCCACCTGGGGCAGCTAGAGCACAGGTTCTGGAGTCAGAAAGACTTCCAGCCTCAGATGCTGACCGACTGAGAGAAGGCAAGTCACTTCACCCTGTTTGCCTCAATTTCTTCATCTGTGAAATGGGGATAATAATAGCACTTACCTCCTGGGGTAGTTGTGAGGCTCAGATGGGATCCTCTGTATAAAATGCTCGCAGTAAACACTATATAAATGTTTGCTATTATCACCATCACTAATATGTAGTCAGTACCGTTCATCCGGCTTCTTTCTAGATCTAAACCCTTCTCTCTCATCACACACCTGGACTAGCAAAATAGGTTGTTGTACATACTTTTGGGGCTTTTTTTATTTTTTAAACTATTTTTTTCTTTAGATTTCCTTTTATTGCTTATGCCATTTAAAAATTTTCCTTCTCCTAGCTGGTTTCTCTACTTCCAGTTAGCTTGTCCCTTTCTAATCCAGCCACCATGGCTGCCGAGATAATCTTCCTAAGACCTAGATCTGGCCATGTCTCTCTTGCCTGATCGAAAACCTTCTGGCGCCCATTATCGAATCTTGAATAAAACACCGACTCATCCTGCGGCATTTAAGGACACTGAAAGTCTAGCCCAACCTACCTTCCCAGCCTACTTTCACATCACTGCCCTTCCCTTAACATCCTACGCAACACACCTGCTATCACCTACAGCATTTGCACAGACCACACCCCATGCTTGTCTTTCTTCACAGATGGGTTCAGGTGCTTATTCCCTTTCTTAGTCTTCTAAGCTGCCTCCAGCTTATAGTTTTGTCCTCCTTCTCGACCAATTAAGTTAACAAGCCTTGATTAAGCCCCTACTGTATGCCAGGAACTGAGCTAAGCCTAGGGGACACACAAAAAAAGCATAAAACCAGTCCCTGCCCTCAAGAGACTTACAGTGTAATGGAGGAGACAACATGGAAACCATGATATACTAACAAGATATAGACAGATTAAATTGTAGCTAATCAAGAGAGAGGAAAGGCTCTATCATTGAGGGGAAATTGGGAAAAGACTTCTTACGGAAGGTGGGATTTTAGATGGGATCTGCATCACAATGCCTAGCACTGTGCTAGACTCTGGAGATACAGAAAAAAAAACAGAGCTGCCCTCAAGAAGCTTGCATTTTAATGCGGGGGGAGGGGGGGAGACATGTCAATCAGTTGGTCAACAAATATTACATATATATAATATAGCTATATATGATAGCACTTATGAGCAAGGCACTATACTAGGCACAGAGAATAAGGAGAAAGGATAAGGAGAAAAAAATTCTCTGCCCTCAAGGATGGTACATTCTAATGGGCGATATGTAAATATAAAATATAGAGAAGAGGGGCTGATTCAATAGGGGATTAACTAGTAGGGTCTCCTATTTCTGTTACAGAAATACTATGTGCATAAAAGGTATTTACACAGTAGATGAAAATAAACATCAGTGGTGGGAGACAGTGGTACCCGGGAAGACCAGGAAAGGCCTCCTGAAAAAGGTGGGATTTGGCATAAATAAGAGTGTAGAAGAGACACGGAAAGTGACATTAAAGGAGGTACTAGAAGCTAAGGGGATTGGGAAAAAAAGGCCTCCTTGGGGAGGTGGTGCTTGAGTTGAGTCTTGAGGAAAACCAGGGCATATGGGGAACAGCCAGTAGAAAGGTGTGGAGACAGAGGATAGACTGTTGAGTCTGAGGGTCAGTGAGGAAAGGAGGTGGGTATCAGGCCATCATACAGCGTACTGAAGGGGATAAAATGTAAGGTGATTGGAAAGACAATACCACCTCCTCCGAATCCTCTCCTCATCGCCCCCCTCAGTTTCTATATCCAATTATACTTACTTTCAGCCAGCTTATCTGTAGCCTCATGTGCCCTGACACCAGCTCCCTGATGGTTTTTATCCAGTAACCAAAGCAGCTAACATTTGGTTCTGCATATAATAGGCACTTGGTGTTTATTGCAATGAGGTGAGCTAAAGAAGGAGTACTTTTCAGAGGCAGACCTGGGCCCTTTCTAGACTGGCTACTAACTCATTTTTAATGACTCCATGGAAATCGCTCCCCCCTCTCTGGACTTCAGTTTTCTCACCTGAAAAATAACGGTTGGACTAAAATGGTATCTTCCACCTCTAATATTCTAAAAGGTCTATGACTGGGACCTTTAAAAGACGTTTGCCAGATATGAGAAAAGTCAATTTCTACATATATATATATATGTATATATTTTTAAAAGCTAATTTTTCCTTTTAGGAAGGAATCTAGTTTTGTTTTGTAATGTTTTGTTTTTTTAAAAAAAAAGACAAACCTGAGAACTGGACTCACTTTTCACCTCATTTTTCCTAGGAGAAACACCATCACTTGTCATATTCCCACCCCCTCAGAAGAGAAAGAGAAGGGGGAAAGTCTCTCTAAAACTGCTGCTCTTGAGACTTCCAGCCTCTGTTGCTACTGCCGGGTGAGATGAAGCTGCATCACAGGCCTTGGAATTCATATGACATTAGCAATGTCAATCCTTGTCTAAAGGTGGCCGTTAACAGGTCTTCATACCCACCCAGGGGCATTAAATGCCTTTTCTTAATAAATCAAACATATCCACTTAGAATATTCCAGTGTTTTCCCATTTATAACAGTAATCTGAATGAGGAGGATTTAAAGAAGCCTTGATCAGTTTCTCTTACATTTCTTCTACTCCTACATTTGGCCACCAAGACTTCTCCAAATGTGGTGAATCAGCACCTGTCCTGGGAAGGAGTGGAAGGAAAGAGGAGAAAACCTACACATATGAGGTCTGTGTCCAAATAAGATTTATTCAAGGATATTCTGTACTGTGGATGGAGCCCTTAGGATGGGCTGGAGACAGGATTGCTACAAATTTCCTAGTCTGCCCCCAGATTAGGGTAGATAGGGTAGGCAGCTCTTTAAATTGCTTCTCCAATTTCCTTTTATACCCAGAAAGGTCCATCTCTGATGTGTATCAGGGTCATTCCCTCACTTTTGCAGGCTCCAGGGTGTCAATATTACCTCTGAATCCAGATCTACGCTTTGGGAGTCAGGAACATATTGGTTGAGAGGGATGAGAGACATAGGATGAGGATGCTCCCTTCTCTTTCCTTCTCTTCCCTCCCTGTTCCTAACACTTCCCTCACCTACCCACCTACTCAAGGTCTGCTAACAAAGACAATGTAAATAAAAGATCTTAAATATGGTGACAAGCCCCACTGAGTGGGCCATTTAGGTCCAGGTGGACACTTGGCTATGAAGTTATAACTGCGGAGACAGGAGACCTTCTCAGTTGGTCATAGAAATTAAAACAAAAAATAAACAAAACTACCTCATTATATACCTTCTCGGCAAGCCGGCCTTAAAAGTGCTCCACAGAACACTGAGAGCTTAAAGGACTTACTTGCCAGGCCCCCCAGCCCATCCGTCAGAGGCTGGCAGGGAATCTAGATCTTCCTGACTCCGAGGTGGTTCTCAGCCCATCACACCATGCTGCCTTTACAGTACAGACGCCACCTCTAAACCATGAAGGGTAGGGGAGAGAAGAAAGAGCTTACGCTTTTCCCTTGGGGTGCTGGGAATGAATGCCAACTCAGATTCAATGGTAGGGGGAAAGAGAGGATAATCTTCCAATATAACATTCCCAACATGGAAGAAAAGGCCTCCATGAGCAACATGTATCCTCTAGTAAGCATGATTAATTAACTAGTGTTCTCATAGGAAGGATGGTCCTTGTAGTTTAAAAAAAAAAAAAACATCCCAAGAAGCCAACGTACACTTTTCCGTATATCACAAGAAAGGTCCCTGAAGGGCAGGACTGCAGAGAGCAGGTCTTGAGGCCAGGAAGATCTGAGTTCAAATCCTACCTCTGACACATCCTGGCTGTGTGATTCTGGGCCGGTCGCTTGGATCCCTCTCTAAAACTACAAACTTTATAGTATGTGTTGTTAGAATCAAGTTTTTTCTATCAATTTAATCACAAATCCAGTCCCCGCCGTCCCCCCTCTCCAAAAAAGGGTCATAACAAACAACTACGACCCAGACACTATGAAATGAACCTGTAAGTCACAGATATGTGTGTTCCAGGAAGTCTGAAGAAACTCGGTAAAAAGTTCACAAACAGTATTTACTCTTTATTTAACAATGTTGTCACAGTGGATAAAGCTGGACCTGGAGATAGGAAGACCCAGTTCACATTTAGCCAAAGACAGCAGCTGTGTGACCCCAGGCAAATCACTTACCCTCTGTCTGCCTCAGTTTCTTCAACTATAAAATGGAGGTAATTAAAGCATGGACCTCCCAGGGAACAAACAAGATATTCCATAAGTACTTAGCCCAGTGCCTGGCACAAAGTAGGCACTATGTAAATGCTCACTATTGTTACTGTGAGCACAGCACCATGTTAGAGAAGGTACAAAGAACAAAGCACAAGCCCTGCCCTCAGTGTGCTTACAATTTAAGGAGGGTGGTGATGGGGATGCACCATGCTCACAGGTTAAGCAGAATACCTCAAGAGGGAAGTAACTGCAAAGGAGAGATTGCAGAAAGGGTTCTTTCCTACAGGAAATCAAACTTTACCTGGCCTAGGAGAAGGGGAGGCGTGCACAACAGGGAAACTGAATGCCGACTTCCAACCCTTTGGTGATTTGTAAAGCTAGCAGAAGTGGTTACAGAGCACTGGAAAGTTTACAAAGAACTAGAGGTTCCCAGGAGGCTGACTTGGAGTCCACAGCCTTCCTAATCATCCAGTCTGTCAAATGATGCCCATCCTTGGAATGGGATGCTTTATGAGCTGGATCCTCAAGACTTAGAGGGCTCAAGCGTTGGCTGACTGCATGCCGGGAGAACAAGGATGGATGCCTGCACTTAGGGGAAGGGTGAGCAAGCTTCAAGGAGGATGAGGTCCTGAATTTGAGGACCAGAGCCTAACTCCTGGAGCTGTGCAACCTCGGGCAAACCCACTTCCCTCTCTTGGCTTCAGCTTCATCCTTTAGAAAAGAAACAGCTTTAGATTCAATGATCTCCCACTAATATTCTAAGATTTCTATGACCAGGCCCTTCGGAAGATGCTAACTGAATTCTCAAAGCTCACCTGATAAGAGTAACACCAAAGCTGTCCTCTTTTAGGGAAGTCTCTGTCTTCCTTGGTAATAAAAACCAGTCCCTGTGCACTGATCTCAATTCAATTCAACAACTTTATTAAGTGCCAGGCTCTGTAGCTGAAGATAAAAAGGACCTGTCCTCTGGGACAGATGAAGTATATATACTTTATACCTATGTACATAAAGCCTATGTGGGGGGAGATCAAGGAAGACTTCAGGTAGTAGGTAGCCCTTCAGCTGGTTTCTGAAGGAAGTTTGGGATTCCATGAAGTGAGGGTGAGGAGAGAGAACCTTCTGGACATGGGGGAACCACTTGGGCAAAGGAAGGGAGGAAGATGGAACACGCCATGCACAGACAAGAGGCAGTAAGCCTGTTTGTCTGCAATAGAGGCCACAAAGGGAAGGAATAGGAAGTGAGTCTGTTTGGGAGCTAGATCGGGGAGGGAGGGCTCTAGAAGAGAAGCTGAGGATGTTGTACTCCATGACAGAGTCACTGACATTATTTGTCAGTGCTGGGGTCCAGGAGATAAATTTGGCAATGATGAGAGGTAGGGTGGACAAGACTGACTGATATGGAGTTGAAAGATAAGAGAAGACACAAGGACGGCAGCAGGTTTGGGAACCCAGTGCCTTCTGAGATTACCTTCCTTTTAAACTGAATATATCTTGTAAGTATAACTTTGTGCATTCTGTCTCCCTTATGATGATCATGAGCTCCTGTAGGTCAATTATCTTTGTATCTTCAGAGCTCAGCATGGTGCCTGGTACATGTTGGTCCTTAATAAATGTTTGCTGACTGCCCGATTGACCCAAAGAATGGTGGCACTATCAAAAGAAATGAGAAAATTTGGAAGAATGTGTTATGGGAAAAAATATAGAGTTCTCTTTGGAAAATGGTGAGTTTGAGGTGCTTCTGTGATGTCCAAGTAGTGACATACAGGATGGAATTGGTAATGAGGGACTAGAATTCAGAAGAAAAATCAGAGCTGGATAGAATGGATTTCAGATGTAATGGCAAAGAGAGAATCATCGCATCCATGGTCTTTTCCAAGTCCCGATTCTACTATTTCTCTTGGGGAAGATCCTCCAGCTCTAAGATTCTGAGACATTTAAATGCCAAAGATAAAAAGATGGCAGTAAATACGGTGTGTGTGGGTGTGTGTGTGTGTGGGTGTGTGTATGCATACCCATTTACACGTGTATATACATATGTGTATGCGCTCATGTATTTCTGTGTGTGTACATATATGTGTGTACACACATGTGTATAGGGGGGTGTGTGTGCATGTGTAGACAGACAGTGTATATACTTGTCTTCATGTGATTATTTCCCAGAGGCAGCTAAGGTGGCAAAGTAGATAAAGCATTGGGCCTAGGCTCAGGACCTGATTTTGAATCCTTCCTCAGACATTTCTTAGCTGCGTTACCCTGAGCAAGTACCTGAACCATTCTGTTTCCCCATCTGTAAAATGGGGACGGTAACAACACCTACCCCAAAGAGCTAAGAGATACAATCTTCAAATCGATTTGCAAGCCTGAAAGTGCCATTTAAATGTTATTATTACTAAATCTGACCTTCAACACAAGCTATGTGATTTTGGGCAAAGTCACTTCACTGCTCTTGGCCTCAGTTTACACATCTGTAAAACGGAGGTGATAATGTAAGAAACAAGCATCTAACCAAGAATTCCATGAAGCCGTTGGTGAATCAGGACAGCCTTTTATTTTAACATTCTTGAAAGCATGGGTGACTAACAAACAGGCACACCAAGGGCTCGACTTTTTATTCTCTGCTCCTGATTCACAAGGCCCTCCCACTTCCCCCTTGGCAAGGTACCACAGGCTTTACCACCTATCTGGAGCGCCTAAACCAGCCATGTTGAGTCTCTGCCCCATTGACATCTGCCATCCCCCACATTGTCTTTATACTGATAATATTTTAATATCATATTTTAGCTAAGGTCTTATTTAATCAAACAAACTGCTCTGATTAAAAATGCCTTTCGCTGTGTCTGCAGCTTCAAAGACCAGAGGTGAGATTCCTCTTATCTTGGGACTTACTCCACATGAGAGCAAAACAGACATCCTGAGACCATAAAATGTAAATAGATCCTGCTCTGGTCCTTGTCAATTTGCATTTACAACCAAGGAACTCTGTTTTCTCATATAGATGGTAACAAATGGAAGTCATAAAGTTTTGTGACATAGTCATTTGGAACTGGGATGGTTCTAAAAATGTATAAAGAGTCTTTTGATTTCTCTGTTCATCAGTCAGGACTTTAGTCCTGCACTCATTGAGCAAGTAAGGCTAGCCTTAAGGGAATAACAAGGAATAATTAATGTAATTTTTATATTACTATCTGTTTGTCTCTTTAACCAACCTTTTCTGGTGGTCGACAATACCTTATTTGGTCATAGCTCCTCATAAGCTGTAAGCGGAAGTGGACATGCTGGACCAGTCTGAACCAGTGCAGTTCCTATATTCTTTTAAGCACGCTTTCTTTAACTGTCACATAGGTATAACTCCCTGATGAATAATATGCAGAAGTGACATCCCCAACTGTGTTTTCCACAGTTCTCCCTTTTTCTTTTACTTACCTTTTGTTGCACCTGCATCTCATTTCTCCGAATCATAAGAAGCTTCTAGTTTTGATAACATGATTTCTTTTCTTGTCATAATGAGGGTTTGCCTCTCTTCCTCTAGCAGAAATAGATTATCTGGTCAAGCTCCCCATAGGTACTTGTTTTGTTATTGCTGTATCAATGAACCTTCATACCAACCCCCTTACACAAGGTATTATACAATGGCCAGTGGCTCTCATGGCCCTCTACCACTATCAGAGAGATGGCGACAGAGATGGTCATTGCCTCCCATTTGCCAAACCATCCTGTTAATGGATTATCTATCCCAGAGTTCTCTGACAATTCCTCAGCTAGGCCAGTTAGATCTTGCAATGCCTTAGTAATGCTTCCACCTGGGGCCATGTTTTTGGGAATAAAGGTACAGCATCTTCTTACCTTCACAATCTTAGGGTAGTTCAGGAGCTTCCATTCTTCCCCTGAGGGCACTAGGGATGCACTAGGGCTTCCCTGTATCTCCAGGTTCCAAACAACTATCCTAAATCTTGCTACTGGATCTCAACCTATTGTGTCTATTCCAAACCCAAAGGTTTGATTTACATCCCAATCTGTGTTTCTTATAGTTAAAATTACAGGATTACATCCTAACTCTTGACAATTGGGTCTGGCTGCTCCCTTGAATGTGCTCCATTTTAATTTCAGTGATTTTCCCTTGGAATGTGGAGCTGTCCACCCCTGGTAGGCTGTGGCGAACCAAACATCATTCCACCTCAAACAAGGGGCTTCCCTGTAGGTCCCCATGCTAAAGTGTCCACTGTTAACAGGTTGTGTTTCTTTTGGTTTTGCTTCATATTTTAGAATTCAGGAGTAGGTTAACCAGCTTTTTGACTCAAAATGGTCCTAACCTGATGAGGAGTGCTCACCACTAATACTCTCTCAAAGGTTAGCTTTGTACTTTCTTCCACTAATATAGCACTGGCGGTCACTGCCTGGACACATTGCAACCAACCTCGTGAGACTGGGTTTAGTAATTTTGAAAGTCATTTGTTGTCTCTTACCACCCCAGCTCTTGGTCAAAAGCCCTAGTGCCACTCCCTTGTCCAGGGAATACCAAAACAGGGAAAGGATGGGAGTGGGGGTGTGTGAGGGGGTGGTATGAATCAAAGTTTGCTTTAACTCCTCTACTGAATCTTTGTCCTCTTGTGTCCACTGAAGTATATTTGGTCAAAGGGGATCTTAAGGGTTGGGCACTACCAGGTGCCTAATTTGGACAATTCTCTTAAGGATCCTCAGAGGGTCTTGAACCATCTGATATGTCCCATCAAGTTTCTTTACTGGCAAAATGGGAGTATTAAAAAGTGACATACATAACTCAAGAAATCTATCTTTAACTAGATTATGTATAATTGGTTGTAATCCCCTACACCCTTTAAGGGGAATGGGGTATTGTTTCAAATGTATCACCTCATCTTCTTTCTTGACTGTAATACTTCAAGGAGGCATTTTTAACCCTCCTCTATTTCCTTCCTTCACCCAAACTGTTAGATTTAAGGGCTTGACATAACCAATTCTCATCTGCCCCATATGTACGCCAAAAACCAGCAAGGGGTTGTATACACTGCTTTGGCCAGATAAAACAGCAATATTTTATCTTTTTCTTGTATTTCTGTCTAGTATAGGTTGTATCTTCCCAATACTTCAACATCCTCCCTGAAGGACTGTCTGTAGGAATGTCAATAGAGATTTCTCATTATCCTTTTTATTTCCCTTAAACTTTGTATTCTTATTCCCCATCCTATATCTTTATTTGAGACTTCTTGCCTCAAAACCAGCTGCTTCATCATTCTCTGGCTACTTTCTTTGCAGGATTAACAAAACTGGATCCAGACTCTGAACTAGATCCATATTTACCAGCATGTCTCTCTCTCTCATGCATGTATGTGCTCGAGCACACACACACACACACACACAACACACTTAATCTCAGAATCCCCTTAGGATGTTCCAACCACCAAGGCAATACTCAACATCTTCTTTTCTTACCTTGGTCTGTGCACGGAGTTATGGGGTCACTGTGGTGCCTCCTTTCCCCTTTTCCTCACACATTCCTTAATTCACAACAGCGTCATTCATTAACATTGCCCCAGGATCCTGAACAGTCCATGAGTTAGGATGCCCATTGGCAATACATTAGATGGTTAAAATCAACAGGACCCGACTTCCCATCCTTCAGCACTACCTCCCCTTATTCAGGATGTCTGGATCCCGGAAGAGTTCCTATCTGTAAGAAATAAGGCTCTTACCAAGATCTCCAACAAGTCTCTAGTACAGTGGTTTTCAACCTTCCTATTTTTCATTTGTTTGGATCTGTTCAATAGTATCTTGATTTCTGATAAAGTCATTTGCTTCCATTTGCTCCACTCTAATTTTGAAGAAGTTATTCTCTTCAGAGTGCTTTTGAGATTCTTTTTCCATCTGGCAAAGTCGACTTTTTAAGGCATTCTTCTCCTCATTGGCT